>JAOXJM010000012.1:95624268-95646893 GCA_026413425.1 Tringa solitaria | reverse complement strand
AGCGGGGGGGGGCGGCAGCGGGGGCGGGCAGGGGCTGCGGCCGTGTCACCCTCCCACCCCGAGGGGTGTCCGGGGGCCCGGCGGAGGCGCGGTGACACTGCCCCGGCCCGGGACAGCCGCACCGCTGGCCGGCGGGGCAGGTCCGCCGGGCGCTGCGGGCTGAGGCTGCGAGCTGCGGTTCTGGTCGTCGGGTTTGATTTCCAACCCCCCCCCCACACACGCACACACACACTCCCCCTCACCCCGGGCTTCGCGTACTTTAAGACTCATTTTCCTACGTGCGTACGAGGGGAGCGAGGGTATTTGTAATTAAAGTTTTATGGTCGCCCGCACGCAACCCCCCCCCCCGCTCCGTTCCATGGTAACGCTCAGGAAATCGTAGGTGATGGTAAAGGACCCTGGAAATGCTGGCATCGCTGCGGGGGGGCTTTCGATAAATGCATCGTTAACACGGTACTCGGTAACCGGTGTCGTCTGGGGGGGTAACAGACCTGACGCTTTGGGCCTGGTCTCAGCCACCTTGCTTATGCCAAACTTCCTCGGCAATTTCGCCTGGTGAGAAGGGATCTAAGGCTGAATGGCTGATTTCAAAATGTTGCCTTAATGACAGATGGAAACGGAAATTTGTCAGGCAACAAGGTACATGTTGCATTGACTACAGCCCTTAGAAACCTCTCCTAGATCATTTACACTGTTGCATTTCCTTCAGTTTCGTCAGCCTGTGCTATGGGTGGGAACTGGCTTTAATGTTTATAAAATATTGGTAAAAATCTGGATGGAAAGTTGCATGCCTCACGTCATTTCTTTCTGTATAGACAGAATAGCTGTATTTTGCAGTCCTTGCAGTGTGCAAACTGTGGGGTTTGCTTTAGTCTACAGCTTACTACTAAGAAGTGATGAGCTGGGAAGTGTGCTAGGAGTAGCTCTGGTCAAAACCATGAACTTTACCATTTTTGAAAATGGCCAGGCACATTGAGGTGCTCATACCTGGTACTTGCTCGCTGTGGCTCTGCCCTGTACTCTAGGATGCCATGGGTGAGGTGTGGTGCGTTTTACGAGGAAGAGCGAAGGGAGCATCTTCACGCCTCCCATCCTCTGGTGGCTTTGGACAATTTTAGGAATTACCCCCTAAGTCCTGGCACCTTGCACCCACCCAGCTTGCTTTGTCAAGGGCTCTTCAGGGGTATGGAGATCTGTTCGTGTAGATTGGTTTGATTTCTAGCGGTATTTTGGTGTCTGCACGTTAAAGCCTAACCTTTTAAATAGACTTTTTGTAGTAGCCCTATGTCTTGAGAACAGGATGAAAGGATGTGCCTTAGCACTTAGTGATTGGAGTGTGGAGATTAAACTGGGGGTAGGAGTGTTTGAGCTGCAATTTTTGTTCTGTTACTCACTTCCCTTGTGACCTTTGTCAGGTCTGGTAGGTCATAGGCTTCAAAAAGCCCCTCTCTTACTGTTGGTTTACCTGGATTTGCACCTTCCAAGGTGTGGGTTTCTGAAGGCAGGTACTCATGGTCTTTGGCGTTAAAAATGAATGAGCATTTGAAAATATGAGCCTTGATGTGTGTTGTGTTTCCATCTCTCACTCTGAAAAACTGCTTTGCAAGTCCACTTGCTGCTGATGTGTAAAGAAGTGTCCTCAGTCACACGGGGAATATCTATGAAATTTATATCTTAATCCTTTGAGGAAGCATTTCTAGCCCTTTCTGGCAGACAGAGCCTTGGGGGCAGCTGAGATCCCGGTACTCTGTGGAGGAGTCTCAGGTGCCAGGCCCTTTCGCTGCCTATGGCTTGTTGAAGTGTGAAGTGCTGGAGCTGAGGACTTGCAGTCTCTGTGTGGGACCTGTGGCGAGGCGAAGGGAAGCAGGTCTCCCCACGCCAGCACCTCAGGAGGAAGTCCCTTGTTAGACACAGGCACTCGGAGCTGTTTGTGGGAGAGGAGAAACCAAAAGGCAGAGGCTGGGAGTGAAGCTAAAGCAGCAGAGACAACAGTAATACCTTTCCTTCTTCAAGGTGGTAGGACTTGGTGGAAAAAAAACCCAGTGTGGTCAGCTTGCTTATGGGTTCCCAAGCAGGGACAGAAAGACCAAAATTAGGCATTATCCATGGGAGAGGAAGACTCAGGATAAGAGTTCACATGGGGATGACGGGGCTGGACTTTCCCCCGAGCTTTGCTTACCTGACTGCTCAGGGAGCTTGCAGCCTGGCTCCCGACCAAGTGGTTGCCCAGGGAGCCGGCCGTGCTGGCCCTCTGCCACAGGGCTGCCACGGCTTGGGGCAGGCTTCTGGCTGGGCAAGCCACTGCTACCGAGGAGCTTTTGTTTCCTGATAGGAAAATTAAAATTCCTGGGGAAAACATGCCGATTCTGCAGAAAGAGCTCTTCCTGGTGGAGAGTGGCTCCGACCAGGCGCGTTTCTGACTTGCATGTTCTCCTGCCCTGCAGGCAGAACGCCGTGGCCTCCGCTAAACGTCCAGGCTTAATAAATGGTGTGTTGTTTGCGCTAACGCATTCTGGCTACCGGATGAAAATTGTGCAGAAAAGTGCTATACGAAGTGCTATAATTAAAAGCCTTGGAAAGAGCCCATTATCTTCAATTTTAGCCTTTAAACTTTAGCATGCATGAGGGCAAAGTGTGCATCTGGGGAGGGTGGAGACTGGCCATTTACAGATGCCAGTTGTAGTGCTGGAAATAGGTTACTGTGTTTAAAAGATTCCTTTTTCATTCCTTTTCTGTGGGGGCTGGGGAGTGAAATTTACAGAAGGTGCCAAATTGGCTCTTCTAGATGAACTCCTGTTTATCTCCCAATTGCATCAGTGTCAGTAGTTGTATAAGCTTTCCGACATGGTTCCTTGTGTACGCTTTCCTTTCAGGCCAGGGTGCAATCCTTTAGGGGAGAGGCTGGCTCATTTGCTACTTGGCAGAGACCACATATACATGTGTATGTCTCTAAGTATTAAAACATTATGGCAATTAATGTAACTTTGGTGTTGGCACCGTGAGGTGGCTTCATTGTCGTTGAGACTTGGACCCAGACCAGCATTGCCTTCCATAGCATCCGCTGCATAGCTGTCCGGCGTTAGCGTCTGCAGGTCTGCTTGATTTGCTCTGCACCATAAACATGCAGAGTGCTTGAAGTTAGAACACGGGCTTTTCCATTATTGGACCCATTTAGCCTCCCTGAAATCAACAATAACAGGCTAAAGTTTTTGCCATGCAAAAAGCTAATTGGCTTTAGCAAGCTATGAGTTACAACAAATTCCTCACCTGTTATTATTTATATTTTCTCAGAGAAGAAAGCAGTGCTGGGGTTTCTCTTGAGAAAGTTTTTGATGTGGAAGTAGTGCTGGAAAGAAATATAAAACTGTGTTTAACATCCTGGCATATGAAATCAATAATCCTATCATAGTAGACATAAATTATCCTGTAGATGACATACTTGCAAAGGTTGTATTTGTGTTAGGTTGTGTTTGGTACTGGCGCGTGTGTGAAGACTTCCGTGAGTGCAAGCAGTTGAACAACATAGCTCTGAGTCTTCCTGAAAAATTGACAGTGATATCTGTTCCCTTCTCATGTTGACACTGAAGATATTTAATTAAGGTGTTTTCTTTTATTTCAGAAAGTGTCAGGGATGTTATTGGGAGGAAAATTAAAATTTCGGTCAAGAAGAAAGTAAAGCTGGAAACCAAGGGTGATAAAGTGGATAACAAAATATTGGTAAGTACGATAGAATGACTCTGATTACATATGTGAAGGAAAAGCCAGAAGGCTTTTCAGAAGGCATTAATTCTCCTCTGGAAGGATTCTTTGAACTTTGTGTGTGCCGTAACATACACATATCACTTATTTTTCTACTTTCTTGCTAGCCTGCACAGCAAGTTGATGCTCAGGCATGCATGTGTACATACAAGTTTATCACTGAGTTGTTCTCCAGAGTTTAGGATACTGTGTTGTGGACTGATGCTAAAGCAAGCTGTTATTAGAACCTGTTCTAAAATAATTTGCTGCTTTTGCTGCTTAGGTTTCCCTTCTACATCTGTAGGAATTTTCTGTGGACAAGAAATGCAAAAAAAAAGCATGGAGAATTACTTATCTTTTGAGAATCTTCTGAAGTTTTTATGCAGTGAAGAGTAACAGTAAAATTGTTGTGCTTTTTGAACTCAAATGACTATTTGTACTTTTTATTATTCTCTGTTAAGTCATACATACATCTGCATTTTAAAAGAAATGCTTAATGTGTGGGATCCTCCATTGTCATTCCTAAAACTGTAGTGGAGGAAAGTGTCAAATTAATCTCACTTGAGTATGCTTTCCTGTTTTCTTGAGAATAGTTTTGCTGGCCTCTTGATAAGAAGAAAGCTGTGGCAATGAGCTGGTATACTTGCATACTCTCTTGAGTACTTACATATGCAAAAAGAGATGGAACTTTATTTCTTTGTTCTTTTGATACCTCTCTATCAGGAGAACTCGAATAACAAACACAAATAACTGCAGTGCTGCTGTAATATCTTGCTGTATTTTGCAAGATATTTGAGATTTGGTGTTTTGTGTCAGTAAAAGTGCTATTGCAGAGTTGAAAGTTTCATTGCCAAAACTGTTACAGATTTTAAGGTACACGCCCCATGCAGATATTCTATTTTGTCTTTAAAAACCACAGCTTATTAATCAGTTCTGAATTACCTTCATAAAGCACATGTTGCTTATTCCTGGGCAGTAAAGCTGTTGATAATGGTTTACTTTTCAGCAAGAGCAGCTACTTAAAGAATTTGAAATATTTTCTGCGTGATATCTACCCATGTTACATGTAGCTCCTGCATTTACAGTTTCTGTATCTTTACTGGAAATAGGTTGAGTATGTGAATGTTGATTGATTGTCTCTATTTACTTGAAAGCCACATTTATAGGGAAGGCTGACAGTTTCACTGAAGCACTACCACTTGGTTGACCTATTAACTTACACAGAATGATTACAGTTATCAATAGTGAAATATATTATGGAAATACTGAAATACTGTTCTGATCGGATGGGACCAAAAGCATTTCAAGCTTTGAAGTGTCAGAGAAGTTTCTGAGGGAGGTGGTACTCAGCAGTAATGCCTAAATGTGATGACTCAGATTTTTTGGGTTTTTTTCCTCTCTTTAATCTCCTAAACTCTCAGGTGGGGGACTTTAACCTTTTATGACTGAAGAGGTACTGAAAGGGAGGGAACCTCTTTGAGGGGCTGACATGTTAGTGAGCACTTACTGTGGTGCATGCACATTGTCTTCAGTGCAGAGCATGAGGCTTTCAAGGGGGTGAAATACTGGTGGGTGTGTTGTCTGCTAGAATCATTTATTCTTTGATGCTGAACTGCAGAGGATTTATATGGGGGAAAGAAAAAAGATGTTTTCATGGTTAGAGAAATGGACTGTTGACTGCTGGGGCTGAATTTTGTGTTTTCTTTTGCCAAAAAAGACAACTGACCTGTGTGAAGCTGTACAAATCACTAATAACAAGTTTTTACAACTTTTCTCTAATTGCATGTCTTTATCTATACTTTATGTGGGGTGTTTCTGTAGAAGTGTGGAGTATTGTCTGCTGTGGCAGAGGCCAGTGGAGGCTGTGGTTCCTTTTGAGAATGCAGAATGCTCTGAAAAAATGACACCAACACCACCTTAAGCTGAGTACCTCAAATTAGTGGAGACTTTTTGGCCTTACTGTGTCTACACAATCTCACTTTTTACCTGTCAAGTAGAGGAGACATACCCTCTGTTTACCAAAAGAGTGATGCTGAAAATAAATAACCTCACTTCAGAAACATGCAGGTGCTTAATGCTAAACAGCACAGGAAAGCTGCCAACAAAATTAAGAATTTTTGTACTCTAACCTGGGACTTAACAGCATTCAGTAAATAATGCATCTGGCTGCGTTCTGACCAGGGCAGGTAAAGCTGAATACTGAATTGCTATGCTTTGGGTGAGCATCTCAAATTGAATGCTGAATGAAGTGTTGGTGCAAAAGCAATTCAGTAATTAAAGACTCTATCCTTAAGTGCATACACCAGAGGGCTCAAATGTGATTGCATGGGCAACCTTCATGCCAGCGCTCCTTGACTCCCGAGAGCTTACTTTTGAAATGTTAATTTTCTTCTGAGTACGGTCTCTTGAGTGCACGTGTGGCAATGAAGTATTTTGAGATTTTGGTTTAAATTTTATTAGTAGTTGGGTGTTTACAAGCAAAATAGGTATCATGCATTGGGTCCAGCGGAAAATACCAGTTGTTTTCATTCTAGCTAACCCCAGAGCTGTGGTGGAATGTGCTCAAAGTTTTAGAGGTTGGTCGCAGAGGTTGGCTCTGAGCCCTGGCACCCAAATCAGTGCTTTAATTAAATGATCTCTCTTTCTTCCTTCCCAGGAAAATCCATCAAAATCGGTACCACTTTAAGACAGGGAGATTATAGTTACCTGCAAAGTACAGTCATTTTTAACTAAAAACACTTGACCTCTGGCCCTGTTGTTCACAGTGTATTCAAGGTGAAGAGTACTAGAATATGGATATAACCACTACTTAAGTCACTCTGCTCTAGGAAATTCCTCTGATAATTAAGATAGAAATTGGAATCTGAGACTAAACCAAAAAAAAAGTGCAAAAAAACAATTGTTGCTTGAAATAAGGTCCCTGTGTTTAAGTGGTAAAATTGGTGGGTAAAGTCCATGCTTGCCATAAGGTACTTTAGGATCTCAGCTTTGGGTGCTGGAGTTTGGAAATTATGACTGGGTTTTGATATAAGATAGCATTTTTCCTTTTTGCAGTTTGCACAATGAGCTTGCTGTCTCAGTAATCTCAATTTGCAGTTATTTAGTTTTTCAGTTAGTCATAATGATGCAAACCAGTAAACATGGTGAGGTGCTCAACTGCCTGTGGTCTGCTGGTACCAGGTCTCAGGTGTGCAGGCAGCAAACTGGTATCCAACCCCAAAAAGCCAGTAACCAGCTTGCATAGGCAGAAAATTAGTCCTTGAGCAATTAGGGCCAAACCCCAGCTCTATCCAAGTCTTCTTTATACTGTAGCACAACAAAGCTGTCATCAGGGAGGGCAAGGAAACACCCATGCGTAGAGGAAATCTTGAATGTTGACAAGCCACCAAGGAGGAGCTCTGCCCTATGGGGCAAGGGGGCCAGGCATCGTGGGGCTCCCCAATGGCCAGCGAGGCAAGCAAAGCAGGATTTGGGGGGGTGGTATCTGGGGACAGCTATGCTCTGGTGGTCACCGTTGGGGCTGTGGTGAGACCCAAGGTCAAGGCAGGGAGTCGGGTCAGTGGGACAGGCTCAGCCAGGGAAATAGATGGCCACAGCCATAGCTGCTGCTTTGCTGCAGCTGGGCCTGAGTGCTGGAGCTCTGGAGCAATATGGGGAACCACAGTCAAGGCTTCTCCCAGCTTTTTGGGTCTCACACTTGCATCATGCCAGACCTGGCCTTAGGTGTGGGCAGCCAAACTTCAGCAGAGCCCTTGGGCAAGCTCCCCTGGCTGGCTCCAGGTGGCACTTCGCCAGAAGCAGGGTACCACTGCAGGAGCAGACCCCACTGTGTTTGGCTTCAGTATGGCTCTGAGAAGAGTAGTCTTGCTGGGCTAAAATAGATAAGGATGTCGCTGTTTTGTAATGCGGTCCAGGATTGCTTTGGTTTTGTGGGATTGTTTTGTTTAAACCCTTTTTTTTTTTTTTTTTATGAGGACAAGGTTTAGGGCATCATGCTGAGTGGCTGCTGTGTTCCTCCTCACACTGACAACTTCTGACCTTCTCTCTAGTTTCAGCACAAGCTGATGGGTATGGAGCAGTCTCAGCAGTAATGATAATAGTGTCGGTTTGGCGTATGTACGTGGGAAACAGTCAGAAAAAGACAATAAACTACTCCCTCTCCTCAGGGCCCCACCTTTTAGCAACATAAGGGATCAGGCAGAATGCCATGTCCATAAGATAGATTTCAGTGTTTTGTCTTGTTTTTGAACCCAGAGGCCTCAATGGTTATCGGATTATCACCTCCAGACAAACTCTGGCAGGAAACTGGGCTTCTTAATTTCGCTGTTTGTGGTGCTGCTTCCCCTGCCCCCCCAAAATGCCCACAGTTGCTGTACAGTGTGTTTCTGAAGGTTTCCCGTGGCCATTTCTTCCAATCAGATTTGTCATAATTGGTACTAATGACTGAGAAGTTGAAATTGTAAGATAAAGGCAATATGTTAAATATGCCTGACCAGCTTGTTATGAAATACTGATGCTTTCAGGAGTGATTCATGACAGGCCAGAATTCAGGATTCCTCTTGCTTTTTGTTTCTTTACTATTAGTAAAAGAGAATAGTCCTAGTCTAGTTGCCTTTGAGATTAGTTTTCTGAAATAATATTATTTTAGGCATCAAAGTTGAGGACATATTGTCATTGTATACTTGCTGCAAATGACTGTGCTCTCTCTATGGCTGGTCTGTTTTGTTTTTGCTTTGTTGATGGGTTTATTTGGTTGTTCGTTTTGGTTGCTTTTTTAAATGTTTTCCTAACCTTAAGGTCATAGAATAGTGTGATGTGATGCAGTGACCACGAGCATTTTATAGGAAATTATATCAAGGAATTTCTTTTATGCTGCTTCCTCAGGTCATTTATGTTCTCCTTTTTAAAATATCACAGTGCTACTTTTGGAACTGGGATGGTTGCTTTAGTGTGTGGCTCTCCTCAAAATGTACTCTACGCCCAATATGGATTCAGTGGGGGAGTAATTTGTATGTACTTGTCACTTTCTTTGGGACATATGTTTCCATGGGCTTTTAAAACAAAATTAGTGGACTCATATTTATATTTGTTCAGTGCACATCATCTGAGATCTTATGTTTTGCTTCTAAAGACTCACTTATAAAGGCTCAAGTTCTATTTAAAAAAAAAAAAAATAAAAAATCTACCTGTATTTACTTGTAAAGGAGCAATTATGGCCACCTTGTGCACTGTCCATGTGGCCTCTGGAAATTGCTTGAACAATCTGGCTGACTGTAACACTGAAGCAGTTGAGAAAGGCATGTGTGAGCTGCTGCGACTCTTCATCCTTAGAGGATGGCAGTCTCTGGGTAGAGGCAGCAATATGGTACACTGCCAAAACTATTTTGGGATTAAAAGCTCTGGAGCTTGTTTTCCATTGCTCATCTTTTGTCTTGATCCATCCGTGATATTCTATTCGAATTGAGATGTATTTCTTTATCTGTCTAGGTGCAAATGTCTTGCCTTAAAAATATGCACTTACATGAAATCACTAAGAGCATGAAGCTCGCAGGGTTGTTCAAGGTTAGTTTTACATAAAATGTGTGCAATCTTGCACGTTATATCATGACAGCTGGTGTGTGACAATGATGTTAAATATGGACATTCTTTTAAAATAATGGTGTTTCCTCTTCTCTGCCCAGAACACTGAGTGTTATGACATATATCTTAAGTGTGTGTTTATGAAGATGAAAGGAAGTAGGTGTTGGTACATCCCTCATGTCAGGAAATCTAAATGAAGTGAGGTAGAGTAATCAAAAATACTTATATGTGAAAATGTATTTTAATACATTTACAAGGCGCCTCTGAGAAAACATTTGAACTGTGGCCAATAAGATTGCTACAGAAAACGGAAATAATAAAAGTACTGCTGGAAAGAGAATTTATTAATCCAGTCGTACAGTTGTGTATATAGTCCCAAAATAGGTATTGTTTTAAAAAATACTAATTTATGTGCAAGTTTTACTGAAATCTGCATTTATTATACACTAATCTATAACTGGTGGGAGGATTTACAGATTTAACATTCTGATGCTGTGGTGGTGCCTGCAAATGTTCAAGTCCTCTTTGTTGAGATGTTTCCATTTCTAGGAGGTGAAACTGACCATCAGTGGAATTAACCAAGTTGAGAGGAATGCTTCTATTTTCTTTGGGAAACACACTTTTTCTATAAATAATACACTGTAAATAAATACTCTCTCTTTCTGTAGTGTATTCTTTGCATGCTCTGGAAGGATGACGTTACTGTTACATAAGAAGAGCAACTCGTTTGCTCTCCTTTCTTTAGTTTTGGGCAACTGGTGCATGTAGGGAAAGGTAAGAAAAGGTAATTCATCTTTTGGTGCCCTTAAAGTACCTGCCTTTGCTTGGTCTCACGTACTTTGCGTGTGCACACCCACCTGCAGGCATATGTATTCTTATCTTGCTCTGGAAGGAGGAAATGTAAACATTATCTCACTCTTAGTGGCTTCTGGTTTTCTGTTCACAGCTCTAACAGCTATCAGGAAAAAAGGAGTGGTGAGAGGCAGGAATCCTCTGTGGCTCTGAATTGTTCATGGGATCTTTCATCGTGTCAATTTTCATAACCCAATTAAAAAACATTATTTTTTTTAAACTGTCACACTCTTTCTACTTCTTTTGCTGAATATATAATGTACCAAAGTGGTTTGCTAATGTACTTATGTTTCTAGAGGGCCTGACTCCCTGCCACCATTATTTGTGAAATGGAGCCTTCCTTAGCAAGGATTTGCATTGAAATTTGTGCATAAAAGTGGCAGAAGACTTGCAATTACATATAATTTCCCAAAAGCTGGAAATAAAAAATATAAAATGAGCATTAGGGTCAACTTCTTGTCTCAGTCACTTTTCTCCACTGATGGCTTTATTTTATTTTTCTAAGAAAGAAAAGGAGGGGAACAGAATATATGTTATATGGTAGACCAATATAAATGCAAAATCCTTGTCCACATTTGTTGGTTTTTTGTTATCTTTTTCTTTTTTAAATTTTCTTTTTTTTTTTTTCTCTCATGGCTTGTTTTGTCTGCCTGAAGTTACTTATTCTAAGAAAAGACTTCTCAGGCAGGGTATGTTGGATCACTTTGCAGTAAGTGGTGTGGAGGATGCAGTAAGGTTGAGAAAGCACAGTGTACTGTGAAGAATGCGCCTTGTTGGGCAGAGCCCCTCTCTTCAGCCATCGTTGTGCTGCAAAAATTGGTGAATGTCACTGATTTGTCTGATTATTAAAATACTTTGAATCACTTACAATTCTGCTTCATTTAGTTCTCGTGGTGGTGGTAATTTAATTCTATGTAAAGTAATTACAGGCCCAGGATGTAAGATTATTCTTTAAATATAACTGCTGCTAACTATGCTTTGTACTGCTACCAGTCCCCAAGCTGATTTCTGCCCTTGTTCCTGTCTAATATCTCCCTGTGTCCGGAATACCCCTCTGTGGCAACTCATGAGTGTCTTTTTGTTAATGATAGCTTCCCTAATTTGAACGTTTAAGGTAACAAACTATTGAAAATTTAATTAAAAGAGCCAGAGTCTGATAACCCAACATTCCCAAAACAGACCTAACAAAATTAATTGGCCTGCTGGGTGAGGGAAGAGCTGCCCTGGCTTGGGGAGTCAGGGTTGCAGAACAAGCGAATAGCTTGTCCAAATAGCTGTGGGCTGTGATTTTAAGGTTAGCAAACTGAAACAAAGTTTGGTTGGTACAGTTTGGAGAAGTTGCATGGCTGGTGGTGAGTGTGGTAGAGGTGGTTGCCTGGCCCTATGGGGACCAGGGCAGTAGCTTCTGGGAGTGCAATGGGTAGGTGGGGTTTTAGCACAGGGGAAGGCTTCCCTCATCAGCTGAACAGTATGTGCTTGTTGTTATATCACTGGGGGGGCTCTGCAAATGAATCTTGACAGCACTCACCCCTTTGAACAAATGCAAACTAAATGGGTCTACGTGTCCTGTGTGGCTAATGCAAAGGTGCCTGCAGGATAGAAACTATGAGCAAGCAAGGAGTGGCTTTCACCTGGGCAGGTTGTGTTTCTGGATTTTCTTTGCAAAGTGACTTTTATTAAAAAAAAAAAAAATGGTGGGCTGGGCTTGCGGGTACTGGATATTTTACAGCTTATTCCCTTGGCTGACAAGTGATGGTTGTATCCTTGTTGTACAGTAGAAGGCCTGTATGACAGCAGGATGGGCTTCAGAAAGTGCGTATGTGGGGACGGAAAACAGAAGGGGGGAAGCTGGCTGTATATTCCCCTTAGGGTTTCTGTCCTGCATTGCTTTTTCAAGCGGTGTTTGTTTCTGTGCTTTTTACATAGGTTGATGACTAGATTTAATTTCCCCCCCCCCCTTTCTGCAGTTAAAGCAGTGTTAGCAGCGTGCTGCCTCCAAGGTGGGCAGCGGTGTGGGTAGGATGACTGGAAGTTCTCTTAATAGCTTGGACTTAGGAGGCTGAGGTCACTCAGAGGCAAACCATTTCCATTTCATGCTCCTAAGTGCTTTGAAGACACTTGCCAGAGGCATGTCTTTATGGAATAAGTACTTCAGCTACATGTCTCTTTTTCTTTCTCTGAACACATCCTCAGCTCTCTGATTGAACAGCCTCTGCCCCTTGTGCCTAAAACTTTGACAAACCATTGCTTTTGTAGAGCTTTGTGAAATTTTGGGGATTTGAGCTAAGTTACAAGTACCTACTTATTCTTGGGAGGAAAACAAGAAGGTGATGTGGCTGCTGCCGATGGGTTCTCACTCAGATCTGATTAGGGGAAGTGAAGGGCTGTTGACCCTGATCTGAATTGGGAGATGGGGCACTGCTGTGTTTGTTCAGGGTTGACCTTTGAATGAAGACTCTCTGCCTTTGAGGCCATTAGCAAGACCGAAACTATTCATACAAAACTATTGATAAAGGGGAAGCCTTTCACAGGCTCATCTCTTAACAAACACTTGAGCCTGGTGCTTAATAATGATACCAGTTTACAGCCTTGTATGTGAGCTTCTACTCCAAAGCAGGGCTCGAGGAGCCTTAGTTGTGGGGCAGTGAAGGTAGGTCAGTATAGATGGTTGGATTTTTAGTGCAGCCAACTTTAAGTGAAGATCTCCTCTTTTGGTGTTTACGATGTTGCCAGTAAATATTTGAAGAAACGCAAGATTCGTTAGGTGCTGATGCATTGTTGAGTAATAATTTCTGCAGTCTTGGTATGCTTGTTCATATTCCAAATCTAAAATATGTGTTTTATATTATTATTACTACTTTTTAAAGTGTAACATATAAAATGTATTTTCAATATAACAAGCATTTTTCTTGGCTGTGTCGCTGTTCACATTTGCATCTTGCAAGTGCCGGGAAAGCGCAGGATTTGGGCTTTGAGCTTTCTGTTCTCTCACCTCAGGGTGCTGGAATGCCTGCATTTCTTGTGAAGCGTATCAGCATATGCTGTGTACACTTGTTGCATATAGTATGGGTATCTTTATGGTGCCTTTCCTACCTTTCCATCTGCCTCTTTGCTCTCTGCCATCTTCTGTGCTTCAGCAAGTCCTCAGAAACTTTCCCGTGTGTAATTTCTGTCAGGACTTGGGTTTGCTTTTTTTTTTTCCTTTTTTTTTTTACTTTTTTTTTTTTTTTTGCTACCCCTTCTCTCATACAAATATCCCCATTTTACCAACATTGTATTCCTCCACTAATATTTCCTTTCCTTGCAGAGATAACACAAATATCCCATAGACCTTAATATCCCCACAAATATGAGGATGATGGACAGAACATAATGCTGCTGTGCTAAAAGATATTAATGGCTGCCATAAATTTCTTCTTTGTTCTATATATGATTGTATCTGATCCTGTTGGCCAAGTTCTCTGCTTCCTTGTTCTCTGATTTCATCTAGATCTGTGTCATGGAAGCAGTTTGGTTCATGCTGGACATCATGGGGCTGTGTTGGTATAATTGGGCTTTAGGTTCTTTCCACCTTTGCCAAGGCAGTTTTCTTAGGTAAAAAAAGAAATACTGCTAGTATCTCAAGAGAGTACTGCACAAATTATGGTTGCCTTGAGGGAAAGCAAGATAGTATGATGGGCACAACTTGTCTGGCATTGCTCTCTCCGGCTCTCTAGGTAGATGAGCTGTTGAATTGGAAAAAAGGAAAAACAAGTAAAGAATTGTAGTATAATGTGCAATTTAAATGCAATTACCTGATGTGGATAGCGCCAGAGCAGTCTAAAATACTGTAAAATATTTTTTAAAGTTAATCTGTGAATACAATGCTGACTTCCCTGATTTTTATAGTTTTTTCTTTGCTCTGGGAAGACGTTTTCTAAGAGATTTGATTCCGCAGCTGAATTTAAGTGTTATCTTATGCAATCTCTACTGTTTCCCTCACAAAGGATTTCACAGCCGCTTTTCTACCGTTTACTTGCTTAGCTGCACCATGTAAGCAAACTGCAGGAGAAGCTGAATGCTGACTCTTCCTAGACTTCTACGTAGGTGCATCAACTAAAGCTTGGAAAAGCTGGTTACCTGGAGAAGAGTGTGTTTTCAGTCTTTAGCCACGTGCAAAGAAAAGTCTTCAGGAGCGGCTTAATACAGCAGTGATGTATGTTTTATCTCAGTTGTCAACTGTTACTGGTTTTTTGCCTTCACTGAATAATACTCAAAATGGTAAGACTTACAGGTCTCAAGTCTTAGAAGTTGCATGTTCAATTTAGGAAGATTTATAGGTGGTTGCAGGATTAATGCCGACACTCCAAACACATTGCCTTTTTTGTCCTCATTGTTAAACTGATTTTTGTCAGCTGGTGGAAGATTTATTAAACTTAGTAAATGCTTATTGTAAGCTCTAGAAATATATTTTTCCATGTTAAGTATTTTGAAAACATTTAGCAAAACATATAGAACCTAAAGATGAGTTAGTTTCATGTGGTATTTCCAGTGTAAATGCTATCCTTTTAAAGTATTTCCTGTAACACTGGTGTTGTTTATATGTGCGTGAAATTGTGTGAAATTAAAATCCTACAGGTTTTTGTATGGTATTAATTTATCACAATGTAGGCTTAATACAATTTTAGTAGGTCTTTGTTCAGCTTGAGTAGTTAAGTCCGCCCAAAATACATTATTCTTCTATTTTATTTTTTCAATTTTTTCTATGGTGTGGTTTTTTTTTCTATTTTTATCTTCTGTTGTTTACTTACTATACAATTCTTATGTTGTTTTTCCTTTTTGGAGGGTCTGTTTACTCTCACCGTTGAGAAAATTATTGCAGACAGTAGTTTGAAATCAATCAAGGCTGTTGGCAAGTCAGCATCTCAGCCTCCCCTTCCACCTCTGTAACTGCTCCAGCCTTCCACTGTGCTATGGGAACTGATTCGTGTGGTCCTGATGGTGCCTCTCCCTTCAGCCAGGAGCAGCATCAAGCTTGCATGGATAAAGGGGTAATGGCTTTAAACTAAAAGAGGGAAGATTTAGACTAGGTATAAGGAAGAAATTTTTTACAATAAGGGTGGTGAAAGACTAGGACAGGTTGCCCAGAGAGGTGGTAGGTGTGCCATCCCTAGAACCATTCAAGGTCAGGTTGGATGGGGCTCTGAGCAACCTGATCTAACTGATGATGTCCCTGCTCGCTGCAGGGTGGGGGTGGACTAGATGACCTTTAAAGGTCCCTTCCAGCCCAAACTGTTCTATGATTCTGTGAATTCTGCTTGACACACAGCACTAGGGACCTCCTTTCCTCTGCCTTCCCGGGCGCTGCCTGCTTGGGAGTCAGAGCTGCCTGCTGGTGCTCTCTGGCTTTGAGTAAATGCAATGTAGTGTCAGGGTAGCTTAGATCCTAACGAGAGGAGGAATGATATCATGCTTGTACCTGGAGATGTGCTGTAAAGAAGGCTTTGCTGTGGACTAGCCTTGTGCACTGCAAGTTCGCAGTGTGGCTGTTCCTTGTGTAGCCTTATCCCTGTGCCAGAGCCCCCTGGGGAGCTGGAAGAGGCTGGGGCTGTGCTTGAAGGAGGAGGTGTCTCTGCTTGCACAACTCCTTTTGTAATGCTAGACATCTCTCTTGCCAGATGCAGGAATCTGCATGGCGCTGCTCAACTTCAGAACGAGATGGGAGGCAGGGATTTGCTAGCTCTACTGCTTCTCTCAGTGCACCGAAGAATAAGCATAAGAGAGTTATGAGCTTGCTCTCACCAGCTGTTTCACCATACACATTCTGTAGGGGGACACCCTCAGAAATATTTTCTCAAGTCATATTCACCTGCTAATTTTTTACTTTTATTGATAATTCTTCTTAAAAAAAAAAAAAACAAAACACCTTAGCTTGTGCAGAAGGAGGTATACTGCCTGACAGAACTGGCAAAAAGAAGAGGAATAACTTTCTCCAGCTCCCTGTGTCACTGTTTCTGAAGTGGTAATAGCAGCTTTTCCTGGAACATAAAGAGGAAGAGCTGGCAGAGACATAAGACTCTCAGTCAGAAGCCTGGCAGGAATTAAGCAAGCTGCCTTAGTTGTTGTGTTTTTGTGTTCTCTTGAAGTGTATTTTCCATGGAACAGGCAGAGGGACTGGTTATAAATACTGCACCAATTTCACTGGGCTTTAGTTCTCAGTGAAGTAATTTGAGATCCTTTGGTAAAATGTGTTATCTTCATACATTTGTTTATTTACGCTATTGCAGTTACCTTTGAAAGACAAATTGCTTTATCACAAATTGCATGGCTTTTGTTTATGTACGAGTACCCTTGTGGTAAATGTAGCAAATTGACAGAGGGTTGCAGAAGTGTTTTAAAATCCAAGAGACTTGCTATATTGCTACAATGCATGGACTTTGCTCCACTCTCCCCCAAAACTGTTTCAAGGCTGTGCATTAGCCTTGAGGTCCAGTTCTCTGAATTAAGATTTAATACAATAAAATATGCTGAGAAAATCCTTAGGCATATAGGGTCCAGATGCAACTTTGGGGAGCCATCTGACTTGTTTCTTACCACCTACTATCTTGAAGGACTCTGAGAAAATTGATAATCAACTTTACATTCGTGGATATTGGATGACCTTCCTATAGGGAGTAGAGAGGTTTTCATAATTGACTATTGCATAATCTGATGGCATTGTCTAAGAGAACAAACAAGAAAAAATGTGTTCACGTAGAATTTGTCTTGCCATGGCATTTAAACTTGGGTAGTGGAAATCAATTAAACACTGATCTCATACGTTTTTAGGGATTCTGAATAACCCATCTGTTCAGTTATGTGGAACCTGTACCTACTGAAGATCTCACTAAAACCTGATTTTGGTTTCTTAGCTGTAATCTCTTGCGGTCTAAGTATGGAGCACTCCCAGGTGGCTTTTGGACCTCACACTCGCAGAGTGAGGAGAGGGTTGGATTGCCCTGGGCAGAGTTTCTTGCACGGCCTGAGGATTAGTGGATCTGTTGGTGTGTGGTGGAGATAGGCCAGTTGGACTAGGCATTAGGTTAATACTTAGGGCATTGTGGATGCATTGACACGAGGAAATTTAGTATCTGGGTTACAGTAGCCTGCAGCAGTAGCGTTAAGCTGCTACTGTAAAAAAAATATTTCTTACATCTTTTCTAATTTTTTTTTTTTTTTTTTAATTTTCCCTGTAATGGAAAATCTGTCCTGAGCTGATTTTAGCATTACACAAAGGTAAAAAAATCCTAGAATTTTGCAGTTATCACTGTGCTACTCTGTGCTCAGGTTGCTTTCAAGCATCTGTAATGGGGATATTGATGTTTTTCCTCTTCTGTAGGCAGAGTTCATGCGTAAAATTAATGTTGAGCTTTTAAGTGTGTTTAATAATCACCCCTCCCATGAATGTATACCAATGCATATAATGTTGCCCATACTGATGCTTTAGATAGGTCTGTGACTGAACGAGCCAGTTTGTAATATATTGGGCAATATATTACGTGTAGATTATATACATTTCAAAAATTATTGTTATACTGTTATTTTAAGGTCAGTAGAGTGACTGAAACAAGAGGCAATAAAATCAAATCTTCTGAGCCCAGCATGCTGCCTCTTGATTCAAGATGATGTTCAGTTGCTAAATGTGTTTTTCCCCAGACATAGAGTGCATCTGCAGATTCTTCAATGCCCATTTGTTTCAGCCTGAGCATACTCCTCTGTTGACACTTGCTGTGAAATACCATAGCCTGGTTCACCTTCTGTGCTGCCGAGTTCTTGTAGCTTTATCTGCTTCGTTTATTCATTATTAAACGCATGCTTTCTGCTTGACAAGTGCTATAAAATCCGTTTCACTGTACTGAACCCAAGAACCTCCACTGGGAGTCTAGAAGGGTTATTAATTTTTTTTTTTTTTTAATGCAAATACTATGCATTTCGACTTTCCACTGAAGTGCTCTTTAGACCAGGCTACTTAACAGGCTGGTAGATTCTCTCAATCCTCTTTAAGCTGTGTGGTTGTGTAAAAATGAAATGCTAGATTTTTCCAGGTTTCTGCTGAAAACAGAAACAAGAATATCTCATGTGTTTGAAAATGTTTCTAGAGGTCTGTTAATATATTAGGTCTATATTAAAATGAATGTTCATACTATGTAGTGTGTGTAGTGTTATATGTACTTCTGTATTAATGTGGCTGGTATGCGGTCCCCATTAAGAACAAGCACACACAGCATAAAACTGAAAGGTATGCTCTTCTGACATAAGTTACAAGGGTTCAAGCTTTCTGAAGTTCTAATTTTAAAGCAACTCAGTTTAGACATCCAGTGTTAAAGTTTTTTTATTTATTTTAAGTTTTATGATCATTTGAGAACAACACACAAATCAAGGCTTTGCATTTCCTTCCTGAGCTCTATCTTGTGTAAGCACTAGCTTGTCTTTTCATTCTTACTAAGCATGTTCTGACTTGTTTTTATTACACTGCATTTTGTTTATCCTTTCTTAGATGAGCAATCCAGTATTTGGGAGCTATAAACATACCCAATACTAATCCGGGATACCAAGTTTTCCTCTAAAGAGAACAACAGAGTTAACCACTAGATCTTAGTTTGATAAGAAGGTATCTTTCCAAATACAGGCATTCTGATTCTTCTTAGAAAATACAGCCATGGTAGATTTTAGCTCAGTCTTCGCCTGTGTGTATTTATTTGCTTTGAAAATAACCAATTTGGGACTGTAAGGTTCTTTTTCTGTAAGAGTCACCTCTTGGGTCAAGAGAGATAGCCTAAGAGCTTCTCATGCAGTTGGATGCAACACCAGCAGTAACTTGGGACAGCAGTTTTGCTGTCAAGATAGCTAACAGCAGAAGAGCTGACTCTTCCCCTAGAAAAGAACAAAGCAGCAGATGGGAGGCTGTCTGAAGAATATTTCAAAGAAAGGCCAGGGAGAGTGAGATCAAGGCCAGAGGAATTACTCAGACTGTTGAGTGAACCTCCCTCTTGCTTTCTGTACTTGACAGACTGCAGCTGTGAACCTTGTCCTCCACACAGCAGAAGACCTGGACAGAAAGGCATAATTTTTTCTCAGAGTAGGGCTCAACTAGTGTTTCTCTAATTGGGTGAACAGAAGCTGAAAAAAAGCAATGGAGCTCAAGTGACTTTGGGGATCTTGGATCAGTCTATGTGCTAAATGTTTTTATGGCCATTATTAGTAAAGAAGACCAAGGAACTGAGCCTTCCTGTGCCTCAAACTCGTGTTTTTTATCTGGTCTCAACTGTGATCATCTTAGCTGTTCCATAGCTTTGCTGTTGCCTGCCCAAGGAGCGGTTGTACATCTGTCCCAAGTCCTGTAGCTGGTGAAGTAGCCATAGGGTAGGCCATGAGTATGACTGGTGATGTGCAGGTCTCCTCAAAATGCTGTAAACCAAGCTGGGCACCAGAAACCAGTTTCTCCTGACTGGTAGGCTCTTGGTCCTCCACCCGGTGTTGAAAGAGTGGGATAGTTCCTTCAGAGGAGAGATGCTGGATTCCAGGCTAAGTGTGCAACTGAGGGCCCTGACCCTTGGTAGATGTGTAGTCAGTACTGCTTTAGGACCAAATGGACCACTACCTCTTTCTAATAAGGAACGCTGTTTCCGCGCCGTTAGTGCAATTATCAGGTGCAAGCTCTTCCTTTCCAGTAACACTGGATCTGCTGAAACGCTTCATTTCCAAGGCATAGGATCAAACTTTTGGTTTTGTTTTAGTGCCGCAAAATGCATGGAAGTTGTGGGAGCACTAATTAGAACCAAGTGTGTCATCTGCAACGAATAAGTAATTGGATGAATTTATATCCTTACCTCCTCTGTCTGGTTATGTGTTTACAAAAATGCCATGGTGTTTGTTTTCTAGGTGGATTTAACACCATTCCTTGGAAATCTCAGACAGATGTGAAGAGCTCACTGTTCAGAGGCTTGAGTCTGGCTTATTTGGTATTTGTTGGAACATTGTTTCCACACCCAGACTTGCGGATGCTGGAAGCATTTCTGGTGTGAATATTAATGTTTGTCTCCTGTAAAGACTCACAGCGGTGAAGCCCCATTATAATTTCTGTAGGTGCTTTTTCAGTAAATTCAGATTCTCAAACATTTGTGGAAGGCGTGAGTGCTTGTGTGAGAGCGACAGCCTGCAGCTGTTGGTGCTTGCCGAGAACGGTGTGTGGTTGTTGGCTTAGTCTCACTGTCTAAAATCAGTGCTTTATTTCTTTCTACTACTTTTTTCCTTTTTTTTTGCCTTTTGGTGTTTTTTTTTCTGGGAATAATTGTGAACAAATCTAAACTTGAAAATAAAACCTCTGTTGTTTGTTGTTGTTTTGGTTTTGTTGCTTCTGATGTCTCACCACATAACATTATATGAGAGTACATGAGGATAGCATTAACTCTAAATTACACTGCATTTTAGCTGTTGTGTTTATGGGCAAGGAATTAAAAAGTTGGAACCTATCACGCAAGCATTCATAACAGCAGTTTCTAGTGACAGAAAGCCAGAAGGAAAATCTGTTACCTCAGGTCATATTAACAGTGGTGTCTGCTGTCACACTTACTTCTTTGGATTTAATGGTAATAAAAATGCCTGAGCATAAGCTTTAAGCAGCTGATTGATAACTGAGTGAATGGTAAGTATGATTAAATAATAGCATTAAATACTTAGGTGCATATATATAAAATCCCCTAGCCAACAATATCAAATAATCAAGTGAGGTTGTCAATTTAGTGTAGCCATCACATAAATCATCTTACACCCACTTGTGCTGAGCGTGTACCTTGGGTCTTCCTCTACATCCCCAAACCAGGACAACTCAAATCAATGCGGTATTTTTCCTACCAGATTCAAAAAGTGGTCATTTTCATGGAGTGATTGGAATAGTTTGACAGGAGGATAAGATCCTGGAGTCATAGATAATAATGTCTTTTTGCAACTTACAGTGTCCTTGAACTGTAGGATGAGCTGTTATAACTTTAGAAGCTTGGGGAAGACATACCAACCAACTTAGACAAATAAATAACTATCTATAGTTAAATATTTTTCTTTCTTACACTAATGTAGGCTATTCCTCTGTTTCGAAAACGCTATTTTTTTTATGATATGCTAAAATGCTAATTTTTTTTTTATGATCTGTATAATTTGCCTGCACATTATAGCAAACTAAGTATATTGCAATGTATTTGTTATTAAAAGGAAAACCAACCAGAAGGGAATTGTCTCAGAGTCTTTGACTCTAGGGAATATCACCTGTAACTGAGATGTACAGCTCTTCCTTGAAGTGAAACTCCATGCAGGCAGATTTATTGTTAGTAAGTAGGGAAAACATATTGTGAGGCAACACAAGCGTTTAACAGATTTTAATAAATACATAGTGTGCAAGGACAAGAAAAAAATGTTTATAGCATTATAGGTCTGCTAATTTTTCAAACAACCTTCAAAATATGCAAGTGCAGCCGTTCTTAATGTAATGTGAAAGGATGCTTCTTGGGAAAATGTGAGTCTAGTGGGGGCTGGGACAGATCCTTACGAGTAAAAACCTTGAAGCTGGTGACTATGGTGACATCAGCATCTGTTTGACTGAGTTGGAAAGATTAAAGGTTTGAGGCAGACTTTGGGAAGGTGTGTTAGGATTTGGGAATCATGCCTGAGTATTTATCTGGGTTTTTTTATTGATCAGAGTGGGAAAGGGATATCTTTGCCAAGAAACTATTTTGAAAGCAATGCTGCAGCTTTTAAAGAAGAGCTATTGCTCTTTTGTAGTTACGTACTAGATTTGAGCTACTTAAATTGCTGGAGAAACTGGAGGTTTTCTAACTTCTTAGGCTCAGTTTGGTTTTGGGATTGATTCCTGAAATCCAAGAGATCTAGGATAGAGAGTACCAATTTGATTTGTGTAATTCAGTAGAAAGAAAAGACAATATTTACATGGCCAGGATGGCCTTTGCTATGCGGTAAGAGTGGAGAAGGGCCACGCTGAATGGTGTTCATGTTCAAGTGTTTAATTTCTTTACATGTCTTAGTTGTCTCTGTGTGTACTGAATAAACTGACTGACCTTGAATCTTCGTGATCTTATAAGAAAAGATTGTTTAGTTAGGACTTGTAAAGTGCTGGATGGGATTAAAGTTTGACTCAGTCTGGAAACTCTTCCCTTATACAGAGGAACATGTAGTATAATCCATAGTCCTTTCTCTGGAAAATTAGTTTCTATGTAAAAGGTCATTGGTGTTTAAAAATGTATTTAGAAAGTTGTTTGCTGCTAACTTTGAGAGGTCACATGCTGTCAGAATTTTTCTGCTGAGCTATATGATGATTAAACAAAGTTCCCTGGGCTCTGTGACAGTTTTGTCTTTTCAGTGAAGAAGCTGCTTCAGTCAGTTTGTTTTCCTCTGTAGAGAAGTCCATTGATCCCTGGAAACCTTGA
>JAOXJM010000012.1:95612562-95624168 GCA_026413425.1 Tringa solitaria | reverse complement strand
CTACAAAGTTCTTCCCTACACCATATCCCCCAACACCACATCTAAGTGACTCTTATACACATCCACGGATGGTGACTTGAACTCAGGTTTATGATTCACAGGACACTTTATCAAGGGAAAGATGCTTATGCAATTGGTGGTGATGTGGATAGTTACATGACTGCGAAGGAGAGACCTAATATCAAAGCCACACTTGGATTTTGTGGCTTTTCTCTTACCTATGTTTCTAATTAAAAAAAAAAAAAGTGCTGATTTCTTTGTAAGTTTCCCCACCCCTAATGAGAGAGAGCAGCAACAACCTATGGATGTTTTGAAAGAATAAACCCACAGCAACAACTTTAATCCCTCTCCCTACCCTGGAATTTCCTTTGTTATTTGTTATGCTAGGCACAGGTGAGGCAGCAGGGCTTTTTATGGTGAGTTTTCGCATTTCATTGGAGGCTGGAGAAGAGCAGGGAAAAAGGCTTTCCAGCTAGAGGAAAACTGCCCATCACTGTGGTCGGCTGTGTTTTCCTGAGCGAACTGCTGTGATGAGCAGAGTGTCAGACAGTGAGTGAGCTGAGCAGAGTCAGGCTGCTGCAGGGCAGTTGTACCTGTTGGTGTAGACTGAAGCCAGGTATCAAGTCAGAGTGGGGTGGAATAGCTCTTGTGAGCTGTAGCTAGCGGGCTTCACAGCACTGAGAAGGAAAAAGCAGATGGAAACGTTCAACTGCATTTCCTCCCTCCCCTTCCCTGTCTCTTGGAGTTTTTATTTCAGTCAGCAATGGAAATCTGTGCTCTGAGTTTTGAATGAAGGGCTTACACTGAGCTAGTGTTAAGTACTTAATGAGCCTCATTTCTCAAAGATCTTGCAGTCTGCCTCAGTTAACCCAGCTGCTTTTTTTAGGAGTACTTGTTTTGGCAGAGGCTTTTCTATGTGTATGAAGAATGCACAAATAAACCGTTGTGCAATTTGCAATTAAAAATGAGGTGGTAGGGAATGGAGGCTTCTAAACTAGGAGATCAGAGGCTGCAGAGCCAAGTAAAACAATTGCTCAGCTTCGCTTTGTAGCCCCCTGTCTCGACAAGACCTGCACGTGTGCATTGCCTGCTGAAGAGAATGGAAAGGTGAGTCCGTGCTGGGGGAGTCTGCCAGCGCCTGTCAGGATCAGGCCCTGGCAAAGGGATGCAGAAGTAACCTGGAAGGACCAGGAATTTAATTGGTTTGTTTGGTTTTTTTCCTCTTCGAGGGATAATTGCAGTATGGCAAAATTCTGCAGAGCATGTGCAGCAATAGTGGTCAGCATTACCGTGGTTAAAATGAGTGAAAGTAGGGACTCGGGAAGTGTGTACTCTCAAGGAGTGTTTGAAAGGATACAAATACATAAATCTGGAGCTCATCCACAGCTGTGGAGTTGTTTCAATTCATAGACATCAGCAGTTAGCTCTAAGAGTAGCTGTGCTAAGGTTTATCCTTATGCTAAACTCAGATCTCTGCACTGATTAGGTTAGCTTTTAAGCAGGAGTAGTTTGGTCTGATGTAAATTTTATTTGGAATGGAAAGGGAGGAGGGCTGTTGCCTGGGTAATTGCATCACATCAGCAGTTCCAGTGACAGCTTGCAGTTGGCTAAAATTCCAATTATAAATGAGGCTTTAAAGGTGGACCTCTGTTCTCTTCTTCCTTTTGTATAGGGGTCTTGAACAGCTATTGCTTGGACGTGCTGCTTTAAAAATCTTTTACCCTTTAGAGGTATCTGGAATATTGAAGCAGTTGTAATGACACAGGTTAAAAATGTCAGCTATGGGTTACACAAACAATTGCCTGAATTGCTGGAGTTGAGATGTCTAGCATATTTGCTACAGCTGGTGCTTGCCTGCTCTTACCCTGTGAGAAGTCCTGGGTAACCTACCTGCTCTTGCGCGGTGGTCAGCTTTCTCCATGCTGCTGAGTAAGGAGCATGGTCTGCATCCAGGCTCTCATGATGGTATTTTAACCTTATGTCTCCATCTTACTTCAGAGACCACAGCTCAATTCTTTGCTAGCCTGGGCAAGATAAAGCCTGCTGCATGTTTAGCTGGCTAAAAGCGAAGGGCTTGTTACTAGAGCTACTTAAATGATTGGGGAACAACTCTAAAACAGGTGGGGTGAATTGCTCTCTGTGAGTAGAGGGACGAAAGGGGGCACCTAGGCTTCAGCTTAGGCTAAATGTCTGTCTTTTAGATGGCTCAAGTTAAACAAAATGATTTTTCGCCTTGCTTCTCTGTGCTTTGCTTTCATGTTTGTGAAATGGAAGAGTCTCTCGGTGCTGCCTTGTAGAATAACCATCCTTTTGCTTGAATAGTATATCCTGCTTGTACACAGGGTGTCTTTACTCTCATGGGTTTCCACGAATGCATGGTACTTGGTCGTGCTGTTGATCTCTCCATTTGCCTTGCTGCGGCATGCTATAATTGTAGCTTCTGGTCTTCTGCTGAAGCCTCTAATGATGTATGGGGACGCCTTCTGTGGGCTGCGGTGAGGCATTTAGTAGATGTTTTGTGGAATCTGCTAGACACTCTTTCTACCTCCTTATGGTCTTTAAAGTGTGTGCGGTGCAGCTTTCCTCTCTCCGTTGCTTGGAGGCAAACAGGACCGGACCTAGTATAGTGCTAGAGTACTATTGTACAAACAGAATCCTGGATAAAACTAATGATGTGTCACATTCTGGTTGTGAGGAAAAGAAGCTGTTGGAAAGTATGTTCGAAGATTCAGTAGAGCAACCCTGAACAGCTGTGGATTTGATCAAGAACAGTTTTCTTGAGTTGCAGCTGAGGAGGGTCTCCTCCACCGTCTTGATGGAGATCTTTGATACTATCCTGTCCTCGTATACGTGGGAAATGAGTGAGTGCTTTGGCAGTCCCTTTCCTGTGGCCAGGGTGGCTGCCTCTTCTATGGTGCAGGCATGGCTGGTGTCCTACCAAGTGCTGGAGGAGGGAGGTGTGCCCTTCCCTTTGAGACAGATGCCTCAAATTGCCTTTGCTCTAGCCACAACACCAGAAGTTTTCCCTGTGTTCCTGAGAATAAATTTTTCTCAAAGAGCCAAAGATCAGGCTTACTTTAAAGAAATCCAAATTATTTAGAAAAGCTAAGGCAAATGCTTTTAAATCAAAGATGAACAGAAGAAAGTGTTGTCTAATCCGTCACCAAAACCCAGCTTAACTAGATAGCAACAGTTTTGAGGGGACAATCTTGCAGGAGCAGTGAAGTCAGGGAATAATGTGAGTTTGTTTTCCTCTCCTCACGCAGGCATTTCTTGTTACAGTGCTGGTAACAGGCCTCTCAAAATGCAGCCTCTGAACTGGTGATTTGCTTCACTCTGATTTAATATTATCTTGGCAGTTTTTGAAAGTCCATCTGTGATCCTACTTTATTATATTAACAGTGGGATCCTATTTTGTATTCAGGGAATGCTTGCTTAAACACAGTATCCTGGGAAGGGTAATAATCCATTATAAATGTGATATAGCCATTGAATGCCTTATTTCATGGAGCTCCTAGTCTTTCTCCTTCCCCCAAGAACTCTTAATTATTTTTCTAGGCTCTTCATGAAGTTACTCTCTGTAAACATGTGGATTTATTTCTGTCTTCCCTCTCTCCTTTCCTCCTGCTGTTTATTGCACTGTAATGTCTGGTCTTAAATGTTGAAAGCTTTGGGGGGTGATGTCTATATTCAAGCAGGACAGTGGACTCTCAGTTCTAAAAGTGTTTGGAGGTGCTGCTTGAGTGGAGATAATGAAATGTAAAGTATTTGTGGTGATATGTTTAGCTTGGGATTTTGAAAAATAAGGAGAAGTTCAATGACTAGCTATTAAAAAGTCCCAGCCTACTCTTGCAAAAACTCAAAATGCCTGGAATCCAGAGCATTTTTTTCTTGCATGCAACATTTCTGGCTTACGCTTCATCAACACCAAAAAACAGTCTTTGAGCTTTGCTGTTGTCCGAGGTGGCTGGCAGATGTGAGTGTAAAAATCAGAATGTCACAGTCCTCTGGTGAACAGGGCAGCTGTGGTTGTTCCTCAGGTGATCAGCATGTTTGGGCAACCTGGATGACTGGATGCCTCTATTAAGCTAAATGGGCCAGCTGTTATGAATACACACGGTGCCAGGATGCTCAGGGTGAGCAAGAAAACATGAAGAAAATATGTTGTCTAGGGTTTTGCTTACCAGGTGTGAGAAGCACCTGAACAAAGATGCTTCTCTTGATGAACGAATGTGATCTTCAAGGTTGCCACATAGGTAAGCCATTTATATAGCTATTGTTCTTCTGAGTGCTTCAAATAAGCGTCTGTTCCTATGGAAGTGCTAATAAGCATCTTGCAAAAGTTTTCTTGTGTCTCTGCCCTGGTCATAGAAAAAATTATCACTGTACTAATAGGCTGCTAAGAATTTTGTTTGTTTTTTCTTTGCACCAAAGTGAGAGATGTCTTTCTCTTTCTCAGCAATTCTACTTATGCCTCAAATAGGACATCTCAGCAAATGATGTTCCAGTACTTAATCTCACTTTCCAGAGGGATTTGGGTTAGAGTCAGTAGGTATCAAAGAAACTGCAACCCAAATCCTACAAAACCCCCTGAATCCTCTAGCCCTTGCAGGAAAAAAGAGCGTGCAGCAGCTTCTGTGGAGGATTCTTGGCTGCTTCTGCCTGGCCTCTGCCCCAACAGGGCTGCAGTCCAATGGAGAAGCTGATGCTTGTTTGCCTGCCTCTCTTTTGGAGAATGATTTCCCAAGGGTAGGTTTGTAATGGCCTGTGTACTTCCTCTCTTGAAGTCGCCCAGGGTGATTTGATCTCTAAAGGCTGTTCTTACTGCAAGGGGAAAAGGCATTTTTCTTCTTTCTCAGTATTTCTTGTCTGTCTTGCATTGTTTTGAACAGATACAAGCCGCAAATGGTGCTTGATGTAGTTTAGTAGAAATTGTAGGCAGTTCCAAACTGACGTAATGACAAACTTTTGTTTGTCAAATTTTTGTCATCCTCCAGGTAGAAAGTGTAAACACACCTGAGACAATTAACTCCACAGGAATGAGCCCTGTGGTCACACACACTTCATTGTGACTGCAAGTGTATCTGCCTCTTTCTGGGTATGTCGTCTACGATGATCTCTAATCCAGTGTTTGTGCTCCTGTTATATGTTAACTTAGTCCTAACAGGACAGGTGTTGAATACGTGTGTGGGCATGGCACCGTGAGAAACGCTGGCTTTTATTTTAATCTCTTGGATGCTGCGAATGACGTGGAAGGTAAAAATCGAAGTCAGGAAGTTCTCCTTCTGCAGTCCTCCTGCCCTGTCTTCTGCCCCTACTCTGCGGTGACATTCTCCGAAGGGGCTCACTGGAGCCTCGGGGAATGTGCTGCAGCCCAGGGCAGGGTCCCTGGGGAAGAGCTACCAGGTGAGTCACAACACATAAGTGGAACCAGGGTGACCTTAATTAAGCCTGCCTTGTGCTGTCGCACGTTAACATGGGGGCAAGAGGCCAACCTGGCAGCCGTGTGGGAAACAGAAGTGTTGCTCACAGTAGCAAAGTGGGAGGACAACGGGGGAGTTGCTAAAGATTCCACCAGAAACATTGAGTGCCCAGTGGCTCTGTTGCTGTGAGGCATAATGTGTCCTCAGCAAGCTGGGATTTACTGGCAGAGCAGCAGAATTGAGAACAAAGATTGAGGCTGTTACACAACACTAAGTTTAAAGAATAAATAAATAATAAAACCCGAGAGTACGTATGCAATGCTAGTAGGCCTCAAGTCTGTTCTAGAGTGTGGTGCTATATAGTCCCACTAAAATTAGCAGCCACCTCCTATTGGTTTCTGTGATGGAAAATTTAATCTTTTAAAGTTATATGCAAGGGTGCTGTTTTTAAACCCGACTTAGAAACATAGTACACGTCTCCCATTTTGTTTTAAATCTGGAATATCTCAAAGGAAGAAAACTGTCAAAAAGAGAATGCATCTGTGTCCTCAAAAAGTCATAGTTAGGAATGAATCATAGGCAAATTTTTTAATGTTCCATCTCCCATTAATTTCTCAATATTCATCCCACGGGAAGACCTTAAAGTGTTTCCTTGTTTGTCACCTTACCTCTCTGAGTGCTGCTTAAACCCTACTTTTCTAATTTATTGACATACTCTTTTCAAGAGATAGGTATATTAGATTTACCGCATACCCTCATGGAGCAAACAAATAGGATCACTTTCTTTTCTGTGGAAGTGTTTCCTGTAGAAAACAAAGGGCTACTAACTAAGCGGAGATATTAGCTAGGTGTGGCAACATGTGTGGATAGGAATTTGATAGCAATTCCACATGTCTCTTGCTGCTTTAATTATTTTTGAATATAAGGGTAGAATTTTCTGACTTTTAAAGTAAAGGGCATTCTGGACCAAACTTGTCTAGACCTTTAGAAAATCCAGCTTGCTTCATTGTTACATTTATAACCCTCTGAATGCATTTGAAAACCTGCTCTAAGGCTGGTAACTACTGGAAAATTAGAGAAGAAATTCCATTAATTTGTATTCTTTGTAAGGATCAACAAAGTGAAAGATTTTTTTGGAACATTTCTGAATTATTTTTACTATGGTTCTATAGCCAATACAGTGTAATTTGGGGGTTGGACTAGACTATCTCCAGAGGTCCCTTCCAACCCCATAACATTCTGCAAATTGTGTCTTTACAAACCAATACTTTTGATAACCAGTTACTTCTTTATTCTTTGGCTTCTGAGATACTGTATAAGTCTTGCACATCTTTCTGAAAATATTCATATGATTGTGATAGTCAAAAACCAGGAAAGAAAAGGAATGCATTTGTGATAGGAGGTTAGAGCAGGAGGCGTAAATGAAGCCACTCCAGTTTAGTGAGGCTCCCTTTGTTATCAGCATATAGATAGATATAGGGGCTTCTCTGGATAGTGACTGGGAGAATCCAGATTAAGCTGTTCTCCTGAACTTCTTAGTAGAGACTGCTGCATCTTTCTGTAATCTGTTGATTACAGTTTACCTCTGAATTGAGATATTTAGTTACCTGGCTACACCTAAGCAATATGAATATCTTCTGCTGCCGTGAATCTGAAGAACATGATTTGGAAGGTGTAAGTTTTTTGTTTGGGTTTTTTTTTTTTTTTTTTTAGGGAATAAAAAAGGAAGCATTATTCTACCACTACACACAAATTCAGAATTTCAGTGTACAGTAAGTGTGAGGAATAGGTGTAAAAAAAAATAAAAATAAAATATTTCATATGGTGTCAAGTTCAGGGGCTTTAAACTTTCTTTGGAATGATTTGCCTTGACAGTTCATTAGTTTTATTGCTTCAGTTTTTGGCAGGAACCCAGACATGACAGTATTATGCCTGCATGGATAATGAAGACTCCATTTATAACTGTTAAAATAAAAAGCTATTGGTGTAATTTAAATGGGCTGTATTGATAAGTGCGGTTCTTCATTTCTGAAACTGCTTGGTGGATCTATGTTAACCCACCCATCAAGTCCTTTTAGAAGTTTGGGTTTTTTCGGGGTTTTCCTTTGCATATCACTGTGTTGCTTCCGGAAGGTATCTATTCTTCTAAATTTGTGCTACAGTATAGAAAATGTTGTGAGGGGCAATATGTGTTTGCTTTTGGCGCTCATTGCACTCACAGTTGACAAAACAGTCACTTGTCAGTATATTGTGGGATGACTGCATCAGAGAGGAATGCCACTGCAGGGGTGGGGGAAGGATGTTCACCAACCAGCAGTGGCAGAAATTTCAGAATTGAAGAGAAATAGGCTGGTCCAATGACCTCTTTTCATGGTTATCATATTAAGAATTGAATTACTAGTCCCCCAACACTGTACAGTATATGAACTGTTTTCCTAGCATATTAAATACTGTTTATTCCCCCTTCTCCTTTCTTTGTCTATTTTTTTAACAATAAAAAAAAAGTAAATTACATTGACTGGCTCAGTGGATTTATAATGAAAAAAATTAATAGCTAGATAGTCCCTTGTTTAGTATTCATAGTATAGTGTTTTCTAGGAAATGAGATTAAGCTGTTAAAGCACCCAAAGAGCCACTATTTTTTTTTCCTTGGAACTTGCGCCTACATTTAATTATGTATTTTTATCCTTACCACTAAATACGTCATGCATCTCCAGCTTCAAACTGTATCACATGAAAGATTAGTTATTATTTCATGGCTGATGAAATCAGCAGAGGTAGATTCTCTCTGGCTGTAGAAAACTGGTGATGCTCCCTGCTCTGTGTAAGCTGAGGAGACTGACCTAATGATCCATCACGTAGTATAATGATAAGGTGTTGCATATCCCAAAATCTGAAGTTTGCAACTGGTCTGGGTGACTAATGGAAGGCACTGTGGGGTTCCTCTCCTTTCCCAGGCTTTGCTCAGCAAAGCATCACTCCTGAGTTGCTGTCGTGGATGTGTTGGAGAAATGTTATCTTGTTTTGCAGCTGAGGTGCTGTCATTTACATCTGATAAAGATTGTCTGGAATTGAAAGGTTGTTAAGGGTGATTCTTCTAGATACTTTTTCTTTCCACATTTAATTAGTTACAGGTAGGTATTGAAACAGTGCACACTTTTAGAGTAGAAATCTTAATAAAGGTGGGGAAAAAAACATAATAGAAGTGAACAACAGCAACAAAAAATGCTTTTAGACGGTCCAGCAGGTTCTCTGTGATGGCTGGGAGATAGCCGTGGGTTACTGCCTGGTAGGCATGGTAGAAAATAGGAAGAATGATGTCCAAAAGGATGGGCTGTTGACAGATGCCCAGGAATCCTCTCATTGGGTCTGGTCCCAGAAGCATGCTAGGAAGGGGATCATATATAGGTGTGCCACATATAGAAACAGGCAAAACAGAGTTCTGCGGGAGGGCACCGTGTGCGGTCTATCCCCACAGCTGTTTTATCTGCACAGGGAGAAGAAACACAGTGCTTGTTTAAATTTTATTTTTATTTTTTTTACCATTGAGAAGTGTATCTGTGTGAGGAAAGGTTGGATAATGCTCTTCAAAAGGAGTATGATGCAGCTGCCACTGATTCCCAAGGTTTTGCCTTTTCTAATTCACACAAATACCTGTTTAACCAGCTAGCTTCCTGGCAGACCTTCAATTCTCTATCTCTTCCTTTTAATAGCACATTTATCACTTTAGTGTAGTGAAAAAACCAAAGATTCTAAGGCTTTGTTTATCCCAGGTTTGCAAAAAAGTTGAATGCTGCAAGGGCAATTCCTTATCCTGATGATTAGTTATAAGGCTAAGCTGTACTATCTAGGAATTGTGTGGGTTTTTCACTTGATTTCAAGGCCAACACTGATGCTGAATACCGGAGGCTTGCGCATGACTGCCATCCCACAAAATGCCAGTGTTTCATGTGACTCTTCTCTTATAAGATTGTGCCTTGCATTTTGTAGGGTTACTGCCTTGTGTTCAGTGGGGGGGTTCTTTTTGCATTGTATCGGTGCTATAAAAACCTATGGATTAAGTTGTTTGTTCAAAAGATTGTGTGGGCTGTGTTAGAGTACCTGCCAGTTGGGGTCCCAGAGACGAGCTGGCATCAGGTACCTTATGGATACACGTATGCAAACCTGTAAGTGGAAGAGAGATCCATCCCCCCCAAACCTACCTGCCCCTGTTCTCTTCCACCTCTCCCAGCAGCCGGGTGCAGAAAGGCTGCCCACGCCGCCGCGGCGGGTGATCCACCAGGAAGTGACGCGTGGTGATGATTAACGCCAGAACAGGACGTTCGGATCGTGAAGGAACATGAACTTTCCTACCTTTTTTTTTGTGTGTGTGTTTTGGTTTTGTTGGTTATTCATTTTTTTTTTTTTAATCTGCTATTGTTTAAAACTGACCTGTCGCTTTCTTAGCTAGTGTCGTTCTTCTAGAGGAAAATGAATTCCATGATTGGAACTTTGCAGCAAAGAAACGAGTAATTATAACAATGAGGAATCGAAACACATTTGTTCAGATGAGCAATTTTGCCCCAACAAGGGGGCATAATGTGTCAGTAAGGTGGACAATAATAATGTATTCACTGAGCTGAATGTATTCAACTGACCTGAAAGCAAGTGTCTGTTTATGCTTTGTTTTCATATTGCTTGATTGGCTGCTGATTTTCTACCTTTCACTCATTAGCATGTTAAGCCAAGTGAGTATATTCTTTGTTTGGCAGTTAACTCCCTGTTTCCCATCACTTGGGAACATGGATGTCCATAGTGCTCTTAGAAAAAACCTATTTCAAATAAGGATTTCTCCATTCTTAATTAACTTTGCAGTGAAAATCGACACTTACTTATTTGCAACTCCTGTTAATCAGTATGCGCTACTTTTCTCTTAGAATACATGTTTGTATGGCTTTTCACTGTATCTTTGCAGGTGCCTCACTGTTAAACGTTTCCATTGAAATGCATGTAAAAAGCAGCCTGTGAAAAGAAACCTGTGTTTGCTTTATAATGATTTCTGGCTTCACATTTAAAATGTTGTTCACACTGAGCAGTTAATTTTTACTTAATTTTTGTCCATAACATTATGGACATTATACATTTTTATGTAACATTAATACAGCAGGACTAAAGTGGTAGCATTGCTCTAGTTCCAGGATGCTGTAGTCATTGGAAAATAAATTTGTAAAATGAAGGTCATATGTTTATGAACTTCGTAGTTTCAGTTCTGAAGTTGGGATTTAATCGCGTTATCTCAAGTATTGTGACCTACCCCGTCTTGGCTTTGCATGGTAGGTGATTTCCCTGCCCTGTTTTGCAGGGGAATCTCATTTATGCAGTGCTGTGGCTGCCTCTACTTTGTTATCGCATCAGTCAGTGCAGTGTATTGCTGGGAGGTAAACAAAGGCTGAATGACGTGCCCAGGAACTTGCTGGCAGGTGAGAATTCAATCATCAAGGCCTGGTCAATAGTAGAAGATGGGACTGGAAGGCATCATTTCTGCCTTGGGACAGGGTAAACCGTTGTGAGATGAGGAAGGACAGGTGTCTGTCCCAGAGGTGAGACTTGTGGCAAAGACTTTAGTGACTTGTCTCAGACTTTCCTGCTTGTAACTCCAGACAGTTCTGTATTTTGAACTGATGTCTTAATCCCTGGTATCTGAGACTCCTGGCCTGGATCCATAAAATAAGCAGTATTTCACTGTGTTGTTTGTTTTGTTTGGTAAGGTATTTCCTCTCTGTTTCCCTCTGGCAAAATATTATTTCCTGGCAAGTCTTGCAGGCTCAGAAACCGGTATCATAACTGCTTGTCACCACCGGCTACTGTTGCAGGAAGAGAAGCACTGGGAGTTACCAGAGAAGAAAGTATCAACCAGTGCCTGAAATGGGCTGACTGAAGGCTCTTCTGGTTCCATGGATGTGGTTGAGGAGTGGGGCTTGCTAGAGCAGGGCGCTCTCAGATGTTGACAGCCAGCATTACCTCTGTCAGCTTTGCAAGCTGGGTGTTATTGAAAAGAGTCCAAGCTTTACACTGTTATGTCCATGCTGAGGAGGGGGCAACCTCGGGGAGGTGGTTGAGTCACCATCCCTGGATGAGTTTAAGAGCCTTTTAGATGTGGTGTTGGGGGATACGGTGTAGGGGAGAACTTTGTAGAGTAGGGTA
>JAOXJM010000012.1:95588567-95603205 GCA_026413425.1 Tringa solitaria | reverse complement strand
GAACACCTCCAGTGATGGGGCATCCACAACTTCTCTGGGCAACCTGTTCCAGTGCTTCATTGCCCTCATGGTAAGGAATTTCTTCCTAGTACCTAATCTAAATCTTCCCTCTTTCAGTTTAAAACCATTACACATTGTCCTTGCAATATGTTTACCGAGTGAAGTATGACAACTTAAAATAGACAGTTCTGAGATAATTTTCTCTCTGTTCTCCTCCTCTCCCCCACTCCCTCTCCCCCCCCACCTCCAGTCTCATTCTCGTTATTCTGTGCCTATTCACTGATTACAGAATTTAATAGGAAATAAAATGTTTCAAACACTTGTCTTTCAAAATCTCAGTGAATGCAGGGGAGAGAGTATGGATTGTATAAAATTAATTCTGTACTCTACTAATTCTGTAGCCTGTGGATTTAGAAGGTTGTAGGTTCAAGACATTCTGATAATGTGAGATGGAAAAAAATATTGTACAAAACCAAAAAGTGAAAAAGCAATTCTTTTGTATTAAAGAAACATGAATAGAGAATTCTATTAACTTTATTCCTAGTTCTTACCATAGGAAAATTTTGCTGATACGTCCAGAGAAACTTAGTGATTTTGTCATCCTAAATACAAGAAGAATCTCTCTACTATCTTGTCTTCCAGAAAGTAAGCAATATTCCTAAAGTTGTAAAGTCATTGCTTTAGCGAGGAAAAGGGAAGACTCAGTGAGACATATAGTTTTAAAATACATTAGAAGATGGAGTTTTTGAAAAGGGAGGAAGGGAGGAAAAGGGAGGTTGACAATTTTGAACTTTCTGTAATCCTTTGATTGGATGTTACTTTGATGTTTGAAGTTGGCAACAGTGTCTCCAGGATGAGCAGACAGGTTTTAAAGGGATTAATTTATGTGACAAGTGCTAATACTGAAGATTGATCCGGTGCTGGATTTATGCATTTGTTGATGTATTAATTCTGACAAGTCTTAAACAAAAACACTAACCAACTAAAAGGCTTTTCATCCTTGTTTAAACTCCCAGAGACTTTGAAGTGGCTTTCTCAGTGAGTGGCTACACAACACGTAAAAAGAAAACCAGCACGCAATGCAAAGAGGTATTTTTAATGCTAACGGAAGAGTCAAATTAAAAAAAAAAAACAACCGAAACACAACGAACATCCCCAAACTACACAGCATTATTAAATTGTCCAAATGTAGGTCTGGCAGCTCACAACCATAGCCAAGTTTTAAATTCCCTAAGTGAAAAAAATGTTTATGATGAGAGTGCTGATGTACAACAAACTTGATAGCTCTTCTGTAGCGAGCGATAGATGGTAAAGCCAACGCTATAGGGCTTTCTCTGAGATAGAGCTGAATTAGCCAAAAAATATTCCCTCCCTCTTCTGCAGGATAGGACTGCACAGATCCTGCCCTCTTTTACGTTTTTCAATGGTGCTATTTTAATTTCTACATGCATGCTGATATTCAGCTGGTTACAAGTGTCTAATTATTGTGATTATATGCATGCCGACTTCATCACTTTTTTTTCTAATGGAGCTGGCAGTGCAAGAGAAGCTTGGCATTTTATCAACTGTATAATTTGCTTGGTTTTATGCTCAGTGTAACAGCTTGCTGAATGAGTGTCGGAGAGAGACGTAGATAAACAACAAGAGGAGGGTGAGCACGCAGACGCGGGTCCCAAGAGGTCATTGCGCGTATCGAAGAAGACCTATCAAACATGTATTGGGAAGGCCAAAAAAGTGAGAGAAAATTCAGAAGTAACTTCTGCTGATTGTGCAGATGCATCTATTGGCACCTGTGTCTTCAGATTTTACCCCAGCGAGATAATCTCCTTGTAGGTGAATGATATCTGCTACTTGAAGAGGCCCTTGCAGTAGCTGGCTGTGTGCTCAGCTGTGGGTGTTTCCTCATGGAATTCCAGGAGGCAGTTCCTTGAGGGGGTGGGGGGTGTGTGTAGGGGGGACATCCATTTCTGGAGCTCACGTACCACCATCTATTGTTTCTGGGGTGGAGGCAGCCAGGGATGGTGGCTTTACTCTGCAAGCAGACCTGGCAGCTAGCCTGCCACCAGTAATTTTTTGGAGGCCACCACCATGTTAAACAGCTTTCTTCCCCCACAGATACCAGGTGAGAGGTAAGCACTAGATGCCAAAGGCTCTCTCTGGCTTTGGTTCCTAGCCCCACAGACAGCCAGGGACGTACTAGAAGCAACTCAGGTCAGACCAGGTGTTAATCCCAGCTAGTGCTTCAGATAGGTGTGAGGACTCTCCATGGCTGTATTTACTGCTGCAGCCCTTGCTTGTGCTTCAGAGAGCCTCCCTGCCGCTTCTCCACTCATAAGACTCCTCGTCCACCTTCCCCAACGTATACCAAGGCTGCAGGATGATGCGGTGAGATCTGGGTTGTGTCAAGACTCGGCTAAGTTGTTTCCAGCCTGAATAATGACAGAATTCTGCGTGGATCAACTTACTCCTTGAGAAGCCAGCTTAGTCTCCTGGCATCTGGGGGGCTTCCCCGGGGTCTAGAAGCAGCAAGCCAGGGGGCAACTTCTATGACCTGCGCTAACTGCTTTTGTACGCTGCTTGGGTGTTTCTGTACTGGACCATGCTCTAAAACAGCCTGCCAAGGGCTGTCAAGTGACAGTAGAGGACGTTATGAAAATGGCACCTATTGCCCACTCTTTTGGGTATGTATCTTGGCAGAGTAGATGAGGCTGGGCTAGGAGCATCCTTTCTCTCACCAAAGAAAGGTAAATATTTCAGATTTGTGTAGCTGGACCTCCTGAATTCTGTTTTTCCACTTGGCCTTTTTCTGGGATTTGAGTTGAGAAGTTTGTGATGTTTGTGGTTGTTCTTAAAGCTGTGGCTTGGTTTTATTTGTGTTCTGATTGCATGGCTTTTAGAGTGAACATAGGTAGCATATGGTAGCATATCCAAGTTTTTCTTTGAAAGCTTGAGGTCCATGATCAGGTGGTTTTGGAGAATAAAACGGGCTCTGGTATTACTCTGATACTAATATCAGGATGTGGGATTTACAAAAAACCTGAGCCATTACAAGACTTGGCAGTAAAAAGATGAAAGGTAAGTTTACATGCGTTTGCAATTCTGCCTGAAGTGAGCTCATGGAAATTCTCAGTTACCTCTAAAAGGTCACTAGGTTGCAGTAGGAACCATTGGCTTGTGATGATATTGTGGTTTATTCATACTTTGTTCTTCTGGTAATTTTAGCATCGCAACAGGAAATTAAGGTTTTCTTATCTGAAATTGAAAAAAAGCCAAACCAATAGTTTGGTAAGTATTCTTAAAATGAGAATTCTGAAATACTGTTGGGGAGGCATTGAAGTGTTGAATTTCAATAATAGTGTGAATTTTTTTGTAAATGAATAGTTTAAAGCTAAATAGAACTAAGGCACATGTCTACTCCTGTGAACAAAGAGATAGAGGGCAAAACAATTGACATAGAAATGTCAATGTCATTTTAGTTTAAAATGCCTGTATGTCTCTACACGTTTCCATGAAATGCTGAACTCATGACAAAATGTTTTGGTGTGTGGGTTTTTTTCTTTTTGGTAAAGTATTCATTTGAAGTATTTTTAACAGTTCAATCTCTTTCTCTCTCCTCTTTTTTTTTTTTTTCTTTTTTTTTTTTTTTCATCTGCCTTATGCTGCATGTCTTCTTGCAATATCCCTGGGGATAAATGATATCTAAATATACTTTTTCTCAGTTTTAGCACAACATGGCTCTGAACCTGATTGGCACTTGAATGTTCTTCAGGATAAAAATGTTAAGGAGTGTAATACCATTTTTTAAATGGACCCTTTCTGAATATGGGAGGTGCTTTGAGCCTCTCACAGAATCAGCATTTCGTCAAAATGTCCCAATATTTCAGCTGCACAAGGTATCAGCCATGAAATATTTCATATATATGGTATATTCTCATGTTCTGCTGAGTTATATGCAGAATTCTTGTCCCTGAATAAGGATTTCAAGACAGACAGATACTTATTTGGAGTACATTAAAAAATCTAAAGTTGAAATAAGGAAAGGAAAGCTTAAAGAAATATAATAAATATATCCAAACTACCTTTTAAAACTTCTTTCATACCAATTAAAGGAGTTCCTCACATTACATGTGGCCTGTAAGTATCTCTGCCATGTGTTAATGCTGGCACGTTGAAGGAGCTGTCTCTGCAGGAAGTGCTTCCTTCAATGGAGGCTGCCCCATGTGTTGGTGCTGCGTTGGGTTTTGATCTGAGTAGGACCTGTGGCCACCATGGGTCCCTGAAAGCAGGTGAGCAGGAGTCATAAACTGAGGCAGCAGCTGGAATTGCTGGATGAAATCAGAGCAGAGCACGTACTCTGCCCAGGTATTTCCTGGGTAGATAAGAGTAAACAGGATATTTGACCGAGCTTTCTTCTTTCCTGGTCTGAAAAAACCCCAAGATTTTTCAATACAATCTGGTCTTCTGTCGTTTTTAATTATAATGGAGTCTAGAAATCCAAAAGTAATTATCCACAGTATTCAATGTAGTGGGTAAGGTATTCTTGGGCAAGCGTAGCCCCACTAGGTTGGATACTAGAAGCTGTATAGGACAGAAAGGAGAAAGTGATAGCCCAGCTATGAAGCCCATCTATGAAGCCAGTATTTGCTGCTATTATAGCTGGGCTGCTTCCTGGGCTCTCAGGTTTTTCTGCGTGCCATCTAGACATAACTACATATTGCCCAAGGCACTATCTCCTTCAAAAGCTTTAAAATAGGCAAAGTATAGAAAGACTATGAGAAGAAGATCCTCTGAAGTAAGGGAACTTGCTTGGATTTGCTGGCAAGGGTCCTGAACAGACTCAGATCTCCACCAGGCTTCTATATGTTAGACAATATGGACCCTTTGTAGCTTGTTCGTGCAGTAGATGAAGGGCATGAGAGTAAATTAGTGCAGAAAACTAAAAGCCTCTTGAAAGAGTGGTGTGGATAGTAGTTTGGGGACTGGCAAGCAAGTTTCCTTTGTCCTCTTCGTCTTTTGGGGTGTGCTGCAAATCATAGGCTATGGAAAGGAGAACTTTCTCTGTGAGATCCCAAATGCATTGCATCAAAAATGGTTTAAAGTCTAGACTGTGCTTATTGCAGTAGGATGGAGGGAAGTGCACTTAGCCTTATGACTAATATTCTAGTATTTGTGTGTATGCAGAAGCACTTGTATCTGGCAATTGTGTGCTCTTGGAGGATGTGCAGTGATCTTTCTTTAGCAGGACTAGTAAGAGATGGACTAATAAGAAACAGAAACCTACTTGCACTTACTAGATGGGCATGATTTTCTCCTTCTTTACCATCTTGCCTTTTTACTTCCTCTGTTAGTGAATGCAAACTATTTTGGATTTGTAGGTGTTTATTTGATTATGTTTCGGTTTCGTGGCAGCAGTTTCTTCTGCAGCAGAGGAATCTAAAAGTGTAGCAGGTTTTTGTTTTAAATATGAGTAATTACTAAATGAATAAATAAAAATTATTCATTTCTTTTAAAGTACACATTATTTCAACATAGAGTTCTGTGCTTAGTATTTATATAAAGTAAACAATAACTTCCAGTTTGGGAATGTTATTGTTCGTGTTACTGCAACTTACTGGAAGAAATAAGATCAGACTTACTGAGTCATCTTAAGGATATTTTGATTCTTTCTTCTAAGTTGAGCAACTGTTGAGGGTTTTTTCTGTTGTTGTTGATTATCTTCTATTACTGCTCACATCTTACTTGGCAGCTAATTCTGTGTCCCTTACATACCATGCTGTTCTGGATCTGTTGCTTGTGGGTGGGTGTTTTTTGCTAGCCATTTTTTCATGGCTCCTACTAAATTTTTTTTCCATCGTTACATCTACCTTTCTCCATCTTCCCAGTGAGATGCATTAGTGGGAGCACTCTTGTATAACTGAATTGGGATATAGAAGTTTGCTTTTTATATGTACCTGATGTGAATTCTGTAGATTCAGCAGGCAGTCTGTGAGAACTGAATGCACTGCTGGACCCACCTGTATCAAGCTGGGGCTAGATACACCTACAGACCTGCAGAGTCCCAGGTGTCTAGTAGGATTGTGCAAGAATTTAACAACCTAAATTCCACCGGACTTCCTCTGGCTAGTTGTAAGAAAGACAGCCAGGTAGCAATAGGAAAGGCCAGGCAGTGGGGAGTTAAGAACTCTAGGCATGTAAGTAGAATTTAGGTGTTTGGGTTTTGTCTTGCCAGAAAATCCAGACCTTATAGTGGCATTATTAAAATTGACTTTTACCAATTCTTATTAAAGGTCACTTTTTCTCAGTGAAGTTTGTGATAGTTGTGTTTCAGCTGTAGGACGTATTAACTGGACTAGTGCTACGTACCCTTTTTGCTCTGCAACGTTGAGAAGGTGTGCTGGATGTTGCTGCCCTGAGCCCAGCCCCAGATCTTGTCCCTGCAGAGGTTCTTGGTGCCTTTGAGACTTGCTCAGAGCAAGGAGACATAATGTGGTTTAAAACAAACAAAGCAACTCTCCTTCCGCTCCCAAAAAGTGGCGCTCTTCTGGTATTGTCAGACTGTAGGAATATTTAACTGAAAAGTAAGTTCAGCTGCAATCTTAAAGTCTTCTGGCAAACTTTGCTATATGACTACCTATTTGAATTAGCTCTTGTGGAAGAAGGAAGAGGCACCTGTATCAAAATCACTTAAAATATTGATGAATTAAAGAAACCCCTTTCAAGAGATGACTCGTTCATTGAGTCCAGTTCCTGCTGTTACAGGCACCCCGCATCACATTGTAGCACTCACATATTAACCAAACTCTGTATTCAGCGTTCTTGCCTCTGCTGCACCCATCTGGTGTCTTGCTTTCGTGGTGGTCAGGAACCTTCCAATTTCTGGTAGAGTTGTTGTTATAAGGTTAGCCATGGTTGGTTCTTGTACCAGTTAAAGCAATTATAAATTTAAGTAGTCCTTGTCTTTGTCAAGATTTACTGAATCAATAAGAGCGACACTTACAGTCCCCTCAGAGTGCGGATATACTGGGCTTTTTCTGGTGTCCTATCACATGAGTAGTTGTCTCTCCCCTTGACCACTTACTGGTGAAGCCTTTAGACTTCATGCTGAGGAATTTTGTCTCAGTGTGCTAGGTAAAATGTTGACTTGTCTAATAGTCTGGTCTGTGTATACCACTTGTTTTGTACCTTGTAGCAAATTTCCTATCCACCTTTAAGTTCTTAATTCCCACTCCAGTGTCCTAAACAACACCAATGCATGCTGCAGGGTACTCAGCTGTGTTAGCGCTAACCTATGTCCTTCAACTAGAAAAAGAGCTTCTATGTTTAGAAAGAGTGTCATGTTGGTCTGATGTGTTTTCCTTTTTGGTGCTGGCAAACTGATGATGTGTTTTATTCTGTTTTCCTTTAGCTTCTTTCTTTAATTATGCCTCCCTTTACAATGTGTTTCAATGCCATATGTTTCTACTGAGGTGATTTTTATGAGTAGTTGCCTGGATGACTTGTTTTTGTTTGCCACTTCCTCTGCTTTTTTTTTTTTAATCTAGTTACTGTGTTTGTTGAATGTTTTCAGATCATATACCACTTTATACTTAATATTGTTTCATTAAAGTCCTTGCACCTAGCCCAGCAATTTCATTTGCCAGTTCTTTAAGAATCCATAGATGGAGATTATTGAGGTTTTTCTAGCTTTGAGTGGATTAAGCTCTGAGTTTTGCTTCTGTTTTCATGCTCTCTGCCTCTTAGGCATCTTGTATTTCCCAGGCTGTAAAATAAGAAAGTTAATTCCATTTGGAGACTGTTGAAAGTCGCCTGTAAGGCATGTTGATGTCGGATGCTCTGCACAAGTGTTGTGGGATGCCTAAGTGAAATTTTCATTTAATTCTTTAAAAGTAAGGATAGTGATGCCATGGAAAAGTCTAAAACTGTGTCTTGATTTCTTTTTTCACCCCAGTGATATATTTCTCCCACTCCTCCTCTACACAGCTTGTTCATGCTGTCTGGGAGCGGCAGTAATTCCTCTTCCTAGTGCTCCCCCCATTATTCATTGATGTACTATCTGATGGGCAACCCTTCCAGGCACCTCATCCTTTTGCCCAGGAGGAGGGTTGTGCTTGCTCCCTTTATAAAGGGAGACTGGAAGGCTTCAAGCAAGTACAATTTTTGAAGCTCATGAAGCATCAACTCTCTAGCAGTGGTGTTTTCCTCTTCCTTTTTTCTTTCTGAATTCCTTTGGGAGCTGGGACTGAATCTTAAAAACTTTACAGTTTTAGAATTTAAGATTTTAAAATGTAGAGTTTTAGAATCAGCAGAAGTGAGGAGGCAAGGGCTTTCTGAACAGGAGAATTTATGCAGTGGGGATGATGCTGTTGCTTAAACAACTGCCTGCCCTAGACCCTTCTGTTTGGATTGTTGTTGGAGAGGCTTATTTGACTCTAATGTTTTTTGTCATTGCCAAGCCAACTTCTTTTAGTGTTTCACAGAGCAGAAAAGGAAAACCTTGCTCACGTTTTGGGAAGTATTTGAAACCTACCATTGCCTCAAGCTTTAGCTTCCTGTGCTGTGCGGTAGAGTGCCTGATAATGAAAGATGAAAGCTTTCTATTTTTGTCTTGTGAATGTAGCTCATGTTTCATGGGCCAGATTGGTTGATTTTTGTGTGTTCCTTTTCAGTGCCTCATTTATCTTGGGGAAGGGGGAAGGAGGGAAGAGCAACTTCACTGAGATGCTAAATTTAGAGCAGTTAGAAAAAGTGAGGATGTGTATCCAGGGTCTTTCCAGGGTTTCAGACTGAAGCCACCTGAAGAGGCTGTTAGGTGACCAAGCATGTCAAGTTGAAAGGACAGTGCCTGGGCACCAAAAACCCCCTTGCCCTTCACTTGAATATCACAAGTGGCAAATTGGTGCACCCTGTGACACATAAAGACAATCTTTCTCTATTTTTCATTTGAAGTATACACCACAGAGATAGCTGTTGGTGTGTTCTGATCTACAGAAGCTCAAAATACATATTCAAAAAAATTGTGATTGATTCTGGGTATGTTTTAAATCCGTGTGCCTAGTACATTAAAGAGCTTGATATAATAATTTTTATTTACATAGAAGTATTCTCAAACATGAGGGACTGCAGATTTCTGTTTGGTTTTTTTTCTAGCTGTGCAAAGTACAGAGATGATGTTAAATGGAAAGAGGAGAGTGCAAAAAGGACCTAGAGGAGAGGCCATGATGTTCTGTGCCTTGGGTGTCATGTATTTTCTGCCTTAGATTTATTGGGGAAACTTGCTAATCTGAACTGTTGTTATCCAAGTGCTTTTACTGTATGGATATAAAAGCAAAATATGATTTGTATTTTCTTTCTCTAAGAACTATAGCCTAGCTGTAAAAATAATATTTTTTTCACTATAGTTGTGCATACTGGGTCGTTTTCCCACCTCACTTTGCTCTCAGATGTTGATATTTCCAAGTTCTTTTTTAGGGTGATGGACACATTCATTAAAAACGTGTCTGCACAAGTATTGCAGAATGAAATACCATGTCTGTTCACAGTATGTTCCCGCTGTAGGAGTTTTTCTGCGGAGACAGAAACCTACGTACTTGTGTGTCCAGTCTGAAGTGCTGCAGCACAGATGCCACCCATGTTCTGCAGGAGGCCATAGTCCCCCCAGCCAAGAAGTTCTATGGCTCAGCTTTCTGTCTTTTTCCCCCTCAGCTGTTCACTTCTATCCCTTTCCAACCTTCCAGTGCTAAATCCTCAGCAAGCGTGATCCATGGGAGAAAATAACTGCCTAGACTGTTCTGGCAAAACTCAAGTTAGGTGAATTCTTCTGGATTTTGCCTCCTGCTGAGCACTGACACAGGTGGATGGCATTCCACACCAAGGATGGCTAAGATCCCCTGCAAAACAGTGCTGTTTTCATTACGAATAGTTAAGACTTGTTAATTTATAGCAGGTGATGTTTTTTGTGATGGTGTGTCCAAACTACAGCTTCAGAGTCAGAATGGCTAAGATGTCCTGTACTGTGCTGCCCTGTTCGTTATGAACTGGCTAGCATTGTTAGCACATTTACAGTAGGTCTGAGTTTTTTGTGATGGCATTATCCAAACTACTGTCTTGTGGAGCCAGTTGTCAAGTTTTCTTTTTTTAAAAATCTCCTTGGCACCGCTGGTAGAAGACAGCAGCTTCCAGGTAAATCTGCTGGGTTGCAGGGGTGTGAGAAGAGTTCATCTTGCATGTGCTTTCATACAGCGTCGGTTGCTCCTTCCCATACCTTGTGAGTATAGTACAGAAGGTACTTGGACAGTCTTTCCTGCTGAGATGGAAGGAAGGAGGAAGAAGCCACATCTCACATGAAGGCATCTGAGAAGGCTTTATTTAGCTTCCTAAGCATACCTTATTTTGTAGAAACCAAGACCTGTACTATGGGACACATAGTTGTCAGAGGTTTCCTTGCTTTGAATAAGTGAGAAGATCCACAGTGATTTTTTCGTCGTTTTCTGTGAAAAGCTCCCAGGTTAGGAAGATGAGAATAGAGTACAAATGATGAACAGTGAGGCTTTGTACAAGACCTTACTTCATGTTTGCTCTGCAATATGAGCTAAGTGCTTTTTTTTACCTGGTTATGAAAATCCAAGGATTCTTAACATTTTGCTATTTCGTAGTTATAGTATAAAGGGAATCTCAGAGGGTATTCTTGTGATCCTGCTTGTTACAATTCAAGGTACTGTGTTCAGAAGACATGTAAAAGTACATTTTAATCCAAATGAAAATGTCAAAAAGGAGTATATGTTAGAGAGCTGCATTTGGGGTGTGCTCGAAGCTTGTTCTCTGAGTGCTCTGAGTCAGAACAGACCGTTGCTGTTCTGTTCCCGTACAAACGGGACCTTTGTACACTGATTCCCCGCCTCTCCCCAGCAGTTTAGGAAGCTCTTGTATCCGCTGCTATGATACACGCTTGAATTGGCACCTTGGTAAGCAAAACAGGTTACGTCTAAGTCATTGACGGGAGCCAGAGAGGGAGCATCAAGCACAAGCAGCGTGTTCATGTGTGTGTGTGTTCATGAGTAATTGTCTCCGTGAACCAATTTGCAGAAAGCTGACTATATGTCCAGCTAAACAGTTACGGAATCTGGTTAAACTATTGCAGGTGGATCACTCACAAAAATACGGAGTTGTATCTGCCCTGCTTGTTTAGTGGGAGAGAGGGAGTTGTTTCGCAGTGCATTGCAGCCTGGTTTGGTTCAGCTTCGTGTCTGCAGCTGTTACTTTTCCACACGTTCAAAATTTTTTCAACATTGCTGGAACTAAATGGGTTATTTTTATTCTTAAATGAAATACATCCACAATTTAAAAAAAAAATAAATCCTCTGTGTGCCAGGTTCCTGGTGGTGATAGGATTGCTGGAGAATGGCAGGTGGTACTCGCTGACTAAGGTAAGAATGGAAAGGGGCACTGTGTTAAGTCTAGAAATGGGAAATATTGTCCTTGGCTACACGCAGTCACAGCTGCTTTGTGAGCAGAGTCTGAGCACGATAAAACAGCTGGTGACACATCTCTATTGGAAAGATGCTTTTGGCTTACAATCCACAGCCATGCTCCGTGAGTTACAGAGCAAATTTCAATTAATGCTTGCATTTTGTTTGGTAGGTGGCTCTTTTTTAATGTTGCTCAGGATAATTTGTAGTCTTCCCTTTTTCCTGTCCTTCTTCCCTCTTACAGTACGTGGTGCAGTTATTTCTCTGCAGTCTTACTGGTTTTGTCAGCTTTCTTCTTGCTCTCCTGCTTGCTGCTTTGGGGCATAGGGAAGGGGATTCAGCTCCTCCACCTGTATGCCATGTCGGTGACTGAAGCTGCCTCTTCGGAGAAGAGCAAGGAAGGGTGACACTGATATCTGTAATGGTATCTGTAAACTCAGAAGTCAGCAAGGTCTCATGCTGCACCAGTGTGACGTTTCCATTGTTAAAAGGGGTTTCCCAGGGGGAAAGAGCCTTGTTGGAATCAGGTTTAGAAGCAAAATGGGCTGTGTAAAATCAAAGGAGAGTTCTTAGCAATCAATACCCATTTGTTAATGGTTCCACCTTTATGACAAGTTAGATTTGTGGAGAGAGAAATGACTTCAGGAATCAACTGGGAATTACTTTAAGTGTAAACGCCCACAATCATTAATGAATTTTCAGTGTAATGTGTCTTTATTAAAGAAGGCATCCCTTTTTTTTTTTTTTTTCCCTTAACCTGCAACAATAAATGAGTAGAGCATTACTTGCATGAAGAGCCTAAACAAAGGCAAAAACCCTGTCCAGCAGTAAAATTACTGATTTGGTTTTATATTTTGGTTTTATTTTTTTCTGTTAGATTTTTTTAGTGACACTCCTGATCTTCTTTGGTATTGCAAATGCCATTGCTGATTAAATGTTTTCCCATAGAACTGAGAGAGAAATTATGACAATTCATCAAAAATTAATGCATGAAAAAAATTGAAATGTATAAGACTACTGGAAGACTAATTGTAAGATCATTTAATGTAAGACCATTGGAGGCAGATCCAGAAAGATAGATGGTGCTGCATGGAACACTGGTGCTCTCCTTGTAGGAAGACTTTATTGCTGCCTAGTGAGGAGTGAGGTTCTCTAAAGGTTGTCAAGTTTTCCAGATAAGTTTTGCATTCTGTAATCCACAGTGGCAAAAAGGAAAGAACCAAAACGTTCAGATGATAACATTGTATACTTCATAGAGCCACTTATATTTAATATCCTTGCTTAGCGAATGTAATTGTTGCTGGTGAAAATTGGGAAGTTAATATTTACATGACCCAAGGCAAACAACTTTGAAACAAGCCTGTTCCTGAAGTTTTCAGTTGTAGCAGATTCCTCTTTTCAGATAAAACTTCAGATACCCATGACTCATGGCCACCAACTAGAAGTGTTTTGTTCTTCCTAAGGGTGTAAAACAATTTCTTTTGTATTCTGGGCAGTGAGTCATAGCTGAAAAGCATGTCAGTAGTGCTTCTAAAGGTAAATTGGATACAGTGATTCTGTGGCCAACATCTGGAGTTGAGGCACTGTTAGTTATTTGTGGGGATGGAACTCTGGTTTGCTGCTGTGGATTTACTCATGAAAGATGACCAAGTGGCTCATAAGTTTTATCCTGTTGGTGTCTTTGACCTCCTTTGGAGTCATTTGTGACAAAGAACTGTGAGCTTCCACAGTCTGACAGTGGTTACAGATAGCTAAGACTGTTGAAGGCTATGATTTAATGAGGCGTGGGATTTTTCAATGAGCTGATAAGGCCTGGCCTGGTTCAGCATGCTTTCCCATTTCGCACGTAGCAGGATTTGCAAAACACACAGACCACTGTTGCCTCCACAGTCTTGTGAGGTGAGTGGGCTGTCCACTATCTCCAGCAGGCTAGCTCAAAATCAGTCCCATCAATTAGGGTCCGTGCGCTTTCTGACTTCTCGTTGCATTTCAGGTAAAATGAAAGTGCATTGCCTTCACTGCGAGCTATCCCAGAAAAAGCTCAGCCTCAAGAAATTACAGATGTTATTAAAAATAAGAAGACCTATCTCCCTGGCAGTAAGGGAGGGGATGGCAGTGGTTACTCTAGCTCGGGAGCTGTGGATGTGGGAGGGAAGTGTTGTTCTCGCCTGCTCTTCCAGGTGAAGCCCTTCTGCCTGTGCGTGCTTGGCAGAGGTGGTCACTGATTCGAGCTGCCTTGCCTCCCTGCAGGTCTGAAGTTGTTTCTTTCCGTGTTGGAGTGAGTTTAATGCTCAGGGTTAGGTATTGTGGCTGCGCGTGTGCGACTGCCTTTCTGTGCTACCCTCAGGACCAGAGGTGAGTGGGGCATTTCACCTTCCCCAGCTGCTGCACATGGGGTTTCTCAGGTCTTGGTGGCATAGCCAATTCCAAGTCGGGGTGGAAGAGGGTAGCTGATAGCTGGCATGTCTTTGTAACTTCTCCCTCCTCGGGGGGCAGCTCTTCTTTGCTCAGGGCAGGAGGCATCAAACAAGCAAAAGGATGGAAGTTATCTGGCCTCCGGAGTGCAAGCATTTCACCATTCGTGGAGCAGTTGGGCAAATGATTAAGTTCCCTGGCGTCTCCTTCCTCTCAGAAGCATGGATTTGATACTGTGAAGGGTGTGGACTGCAGCTGACTTCCCCAGTGACTGCTCTTGTCTGCTGTGGGTGCTGTAGATAGAAGATAAATTGCTCATCATTGCAGTCTGACAGCTGCCTAGAGAGCAGAGTAGGATTAATTCCTGAAGTTCTTCCTTAACTATTTCATTTACCTGGGTGGATGTTCACTGCTGAGTTTCTAACTCCTTTACAGTGATGAACGGTAATATAATTCTCTGTCTTGTTCATTTTGTGTACACTTAGTATCCTAAATAATACAGCTAGTAAATTGTTATTTATATCTCTTGGGAAAAAATCCGGATTGTTAAAACAGGCTGGTAATGCAGTCTTACTGTATTTGGTAGAGGCTATTGCCTTGGGGCATGGCTTATCTCATTAACCAGCCATGAAAACCTTACAGTTTTCCTTCTCTGCTCTTCATCAGGTATATTACCATTCATATTATGTATCTACAGTTTGTTCAGGGCAGTAGCAAGTAGCGTTTTTGTGTATTTCTGGTATATTTACACAAGGCTG
>JAOXJM010000012.1:95577749-95588467 GCA_026413425.1 Tringa solitaria | reverse complement strand
ACACAAGGCTGCTCTCTGATGATTGCAGATTCTGGAGTTGGGTCTGCACGTGTTAATCTACAGCTGCTCTGTAATTCAGTAAGAAAATGCCCTATCCATTCGGCAGAGAGGTTTTCTTACCTTGTATTGTGCCATTCAGTTACCTATTGAGGTGTTATCCTGCGAATGTGCTGTAATAACAACAGGGGGTTGGAAAAGCAGGTAGCAAAACAATGGCCTGAAATAAGATACTTTCCTCTCAAGGATGGTTAATAGACAATTCCTGAGCTTTTAGCTGTTAAAAGTCTGCTCTGGTTCCAGCCAGGTTACAACACGTTTTGTCTGGCAGTAGTATGGGTCAGTGAGCCAAAGGGTTATGAACAGTTAAAAAAAAATAATCTTTTCTGACAGAGCTCGGGCCCTTGTTTTGGGACAGTTGTTGAGAGAGTATGAAGCAGGTAGGGTTTCTCCTGGGTTTCCAGCATGGGAGTCTGATAATCACTTAGGTAAGTGAGGTTTGCAGTATGTATTTGTTGCTTCAAACCCACGTTCCTCTAGTTCTTATTTTCTACAGATGAAATTCGATAGTGGTTGGCAAAGGCTGCTTAGCCACTCAATTTTGTATGGCCACAGCCTTCCAGGAGGTAGAAGATGAGTCTGGGGGCCGGGGAACCATGTGGGCACCGTGGACTGGGACCAGGTCTGAGCAGGAGCAGGCAAGGATCCAGGGATAAGCTTGGGAACTCAGAGGTGGGCGCTGCTGAGGGCTGGAGTGCCACCCAAATGTGCAGACTCCAAACAGTGACGCTCTGGCCACCTTTGCTATTTTTATTAAGATGATAAGTGGTACTTTGCAAATGTATAAAAAGAGACCTTGGAGAACGTTGAGTATTCAAATGTCTAGTTTTAGGTTGTAATTTATTAGCATTTTTTTCTGAAGAGTCCGCTATTTTTGGGGTGCCTTTGGGACTTTGAAAGGGAAGGTATTTTTATAAAATGAAACCTTACTACTGCGTACAGTTCTGGGACAGATGCTGTATGTTGTCGTGTTGCTTTCATTGGAAAGCAAACATAAATACAGCTATAGCAGTGTTAAATGCTGTGACTAACCTGCGATACTCTATTACATACTGTTTAAGATTTTATGCTGCCAAGCATGTTATTTTCTGCTGAAAGAACATTTGCTGCAATTTTATTTTAGTAATCTGCAAGGAGTTGCTAAGCATACATGACAAATGGATTGCTACCTGCAGTATTGTGAAGAATATTGTAAGAAAATCTTGATAATGTTTTCTGCTCCTTTAGTGCTGAAGAAGTCCTATGGAAAAATGTGTGTGCGCCCTTTTTGTGTATCTTCTCCCTCTACTGTATACCTGTATGCATGTATCTCTACGAGGGGGGAAAAAACCCAACAACCGAAAAATATCTATATTTCTTTTTTCTCTGTTTAATTGCTGATTATTTTAGAATTAAGGGGACTATCAGGTTTTACGTGTTCATTTCACCAGCTGAATAGCTAATCTATAGCTCTCTTTGTGTTAGAGATTTTTTTCTTCTTTTATTCTAAGTAGATACAATGTCTTCTGCCATGGTGCTGTGGGGGCTACCGTGTAGGTAACCTCTGCTTTTCCATTTGCTAGCAAAACGCGCTTTGTGTGAGCATAGTCAAGCATAAGTTTTTTTCTGATTATGGTTTATTTTTAAAAAAACAGGCATGAACCTTTTAGAAAACTGCCTTAAGTATAAATGTGCTGATGTGATAGCTAAATGGAAGCTGAAAGGGTTCTCTGGAAACCACTTGTATATCTGTAGATAGCCGGAGTGTCAGAATTATAGCCGACTTGACCAAAAAGACATGCTTTATGTATGTTAGGGCATGCAAACGAAGCATGCTGCTGGCTTAATTTGCCCAAACTGAGAGCTGATTTTATAGTCAGATCATTTCTTTACTTCACTCTTCTTCAGTTAGCTTTTTAATTCTGTGAATTAGCATCAATACACGTGGGAGGACATTTTCTTTGGATCCCGCGCTAAATTATTCTGAACCGTGTAGAAGCCCTGACAGTGAGAGGAGCTGAACGTCTGTCTCCTCATCTATTCTGTTAATGGGCTTTTTCACCGTGTATTTTTGTCCCAATTTGAAGCAGTGATATTAGTCTCCCAATTATTGTTCAAGCTCTTTGACTCTGCCGATGAGTAGTTACGCAGCATGTCTGAGTTCTTTCCTTTTTCCCAAGAATGGGCAAGGACTGGAAGGACAAGTATTCACTTCTACATGCAGGTTAACTCTTGAACTGAAATTCAGAGCTGAGGCTACAGATATTTTGACCAGGTCCCTGATAAATGAGGATAAGAGGCTGCTACCTACTGCTGGATTTCAGTTTGGTGGTTCTGAAAAGTTGAGTGGAAATTCATGTAGCATTTTCATCTTTCATCCATTGTAGGAAGTGGTGACCTTTTTTTTAAATTATTATTTATTTAAGATTAATCAGCCCAAATGGCACTGATTGTTCCAGTGTAGTTGCTGAACACATATATGAACCCTTGTGTGCAGGCATGTTGCTCTGCTGCTGGTGCCCCGGTGATCTGCCATAGGAGCTTCCAGTGGCTTCCAGTGTCTGTTTCTACTTCAGGGGCCTCCATCGTGGCAGTGCTGCTGCCCTTTGAACGTGGAGCAGCTTTGCCAGGTTTATCAGCAGAAACATCTCCAAATGAGGCGTCTGTGTCTGGTAAGATGCTTGGGGGTGAACTGCCAGCTGGTAATTACTGGAGCGAAGGACTGCCAGGGCTGGGTTTATGTACCTAAATCATGGAATTACTCAAAGTCATCCAGCTATGGTGCTTCACTGACCTATTTAGATACTGAATTGCATTGCCCTCCCTTTTCTGCTCTTTCCTACAATAATAGTACCCATTTTATGTCTGGTTCTTTCTAAACAAAAGTTAGGCTAGGATTCTCTTCTCTCTTTGGGGGTTTGTCCCTTTGACAAAAAGCAAAAGGGTGATAATTAAAATAGTGGAACTTGTCCAGCTTTGAGGGAAGGCCCTCCTTCCACTATGAGATGACCAGCAAGCTCTGGCTGAGCCAACTGTGCCAATATTAGGAGGTTTCCATTTCTGTTGGCCACCTGCCTCTCTGGCAGAGGTTCCCCCAGCTGAGTCGATGGCACGGACATGGGCATCGGGTGCTGGAGAACTGATTCCATGTGCACGAGCCACCCCAGCAGCTGTGTGGCGTTGCAGGTGCCGTGCTGCAGGGTGGGATCGGGGCGAGTGTGGGCTCAGCCTCTCAGGGATAGCCCTGTGGTGATGCTGGATTAGCCACAGTACCCAGCTGCATCCTAAGGCTGTATTTTGGCACGCGCGCCAAGGCTTTGCACTTCTAATTGATTTCCCTCACTTGCTTTCCTGCTTCTTCATGTAAGTGTGACCTAGAACACAGGGTGCTGAGGCTGATTTGGTGCTACTTGCACGGCAAGCAGTTTGATGTATTATTAGAGGTTCTGAATTTAGTTCCCCTTTTTTTAATTAGGAGATTTTTCATCTTGGGTGGAGTGATATGGATTTCCTGCTGCTTATCAATGGTTTAGTTGGATCTTGGAAGAGAGCAGTTCATACACATAAGCAAGGAAAAAGGAGGAGGTGGATCCTGCTTCTAGTGCTGGTGGATCATCTTAAAATATTTCTGCATGACTATGGGGTTAGAAAAAAGGCGCCATGTATGTGTGTGACTGTTGTAAAGCTTGCTGTCTTTTTATTTAGTATCCTGAATTGTGTGTGGCTATTCCTCCTCTCCCCCATCTGCTTTCATCAATAAATAGGGTAAGACAGAGATAACTGTTCAACTCCAGTCTTTATTTTTTGTGTGTGTGTGTTACAGATTTCCTAACTGTATTTTGATAACAAAATTGAATTCTGAAGCTACACCAGAAATATACCAGTTCTATGGACTGGTGAGGTAGCATTAACTGTCCTTTTAGTTTTGTTTTGGTTTGGTTTTGTTTTTTTAAAAGGCATTAGCTTTTAAGTCTTACTCTTTCCTCCATAGTTTTCAGAGAGCTTAATTTGTTTTATTTCTAAAAGATTTCTTTCTTTTTAGGAATTAGCAAAAGAAAACAATATGGATTTGTTGTTTCTTTAAAATTGTTGGTTACCTGGTATTTGTAGTCTCTCTGCATTTATTTATTACAGTGAAACAGAAAATAATATTTGCATGAATGCTCCATTTCAAAAGCAGTACTAAGTTAGGTGGATAAGTCACAGGAGAATGTGCATTGCAAGGGATAGTATTTTGAACTAATAATCTGGAATAGGACAGCACTGCCTTGTTTAAAGGAAATCTGTTTCTGCAGCTATCTATACATTTGCTGCTGAAAAGGGATATGTTTATAGCATCAACAGAGTGCATTTAGAGAATCAAAGCATGTTCCATGGTAGAAGTGACCTGGAAAGAAACATTTCCATACAATTTCATGTTGTCACTGTTTTTCATTCATTACACACACACACATTCCTGGCTGAGATGTTCTTTTGTCTTGTTTGTTGGTTTCAGAAGCTTCCTGGTTTTTCTGTAAGAATTATTTAGTGTCCCAGATCTGCCAGTTATGAGCTTCTCAAGCTATGGGCACAGGAGCAGAGAGCTGAACCTCCAGGCAGAAACCTGGTGCAAATAGCACTGCAGCAGCTGCAGACAAAAGGGCAGGCAGTGCATATGATAAGGTAAGAATTGAGTGGGCTGGGATTGAGATGTAGGCATATGAAAGGTGACAAATGTAGCCCAGGGTAAACTTGCCTTTGGGAGAGACCTCAGTCTCCCTAGTAAGTGTCAGGTTTTCACAGCTTTTAAATCAGGACAGCTTGACTTGGCACAGATTAACCCTTTCGGGAACTGGTCTCTGCAGCCCATACATATTTGGGTTTCTCTGGTCATGTTATCTGTTTCCGCTTGGGAGAAAAAATACCAAACAAACAAAACTGAGTGAAATGTTGAAGGTATGGTGCATTTCTCCCAGATTTCCAGGCCTGTGGTGGTCCAGATGAAACCATGGCTCTGAAAGGATGCTGGAAATCTGGAGATCATGGTTACATCTACTCTAGGTATGCATGAACTCTATAGCCAGAGTCAAACATGGCTTGCATGAGTTGCATGTCAGGAAGCATAGCATGTCTCAAGCACATTGGCTTACTGAGCATGAGCAAAGCAGCTATCATTTGTAGGCGATAGAGAGGGCCAGGCATTCCAGAAACATTTGACTTGCTGTGTATAACTGCAGTCTTTCTTGTTTCTGCATAGAACAAGTCTTCCAGAGCCACAATTGAAAAGGTTGGTCAACCTCAGCCTAATTTTTCTTCTTTCAAGGTCTTCTTCAGTGTCTCCATGTTGCCACCAAGTATCAGCTTCAGCCAGTATAAATAAATATCACTGTCCTTGCTGTTGAAGGTTTGTGGGGGATGTTGTAGTCTTTGGACTGGTAATGCAGCCTTCCAGAAGCAAAAACTTGGCAAAGACCAGAAATTGAGCGAACAGGAAAATTTCAGTTCCTTGAAATCAGATTACCTTGACATTTGTCACATCTGTAGTGGTTTTGCTTTGTATTAAAACTTCTTCCCAGTTTGGCTGTAGCGACATGCGCACTTCACATTCCCCTCCCCAGGAATGATACCCAGATTGAGAGCTGAGGTTTGGTGCTGTCTGGTTGCGTCTTACATCACAGCTCCATGTGGTGACCTAAGTTTTTCAAGGTTGCTAAGCCTGTTTGTTTGTGGTGACCCTGCCCAGGCTGTTGCAGCACTGACCCTGTGCAGGGCTCCTGGAAGCCTGTGGTGTACAGGCTTTGACCCCTTTAGAGGGAGCATTATTGAGTATCAGTGTTTCCAGACAGTTGGGATTCATTCAGCATGTGTTTATAGTGACACGATCATTACAACCAGGGTCAGATTATAAATTGTGAACCTTGAGGTGGAGGAGAAGGTTCTGCTTCCTTAACTAATTTACTGGGATTCGGAAAATTCATAGAATTAATTGATTTGTGCCACAAGTGGGTCAATGATGCACTTTTAAAGCTCTTATGGATTTTCCTGTGGCTCCAGGAAAAGTGGAACTGCCTCCCCTACCACTATTGCATATTTTAAAGCAAAATTCTTCAGATATTTTTATTAGCAATCACAACAGACACTCAGCTTCTGAAACTGCTCTGAGGCATCAGATTGAGGAGCTGAAGTTACAGGCCCCGTGCTGATATTGTTGAAAGAAGCGATGTGGTCTTTGTCATGCAAGAGGTGGATGTAAGGATATATTAATATTAATTTAAGCCCCTGGTATTTGGCATCTTTTCTTGAAAGGGTTATACCTACTTGCTTCTGTGATCCGCATTTTTAAATTGGGGCCTTAATCACCTAGCTGTGTATGGTAATAGCTTTTAGGGTGGCAATGACCTCATTAAAAATGTACCTTATGACCATGGTAATATGATTGTTTGAGGTGAAATTATTTCTTTTAGTATTTCTTTTAAATGTATTGGGTAGTGAGTGCCCTTGCTTTTTTAGCTTGAACAAAATTGTTTCTCCTGGAGCTTCTTTACTCAGCCTGGAGTAGATGTCAATAGAGTGTCCCATTGTTTGCATCTCCCTTGACTGCTGCTTTAGGAGAAATCTATACCTGAGGACAGAAGATCTCTTACTTTCTCATCTAATTTCTGACCAAGAGGAAAGTACTGGCCCTTTCAGAATTGGTGGGAGTTCTGCAATGCAACTGAATTTGAAAAGTCAAAATTCCATCTCGGACAAGTTAACATGGATGCTTTCTTCTCCTCATCTTGGTTTCTTGATGGATTTGCTGGGTGAGAAATGCTGGGATTTAGGAAAGGGAAGAGGAGACATCTGTAATGAGTTTGCAAGAAAGTAAAAAATGGTAGTGTAGATAAACTGAGTGATCACAGGACCTTGATATAGAAAAAATGGAAGATAAAACAAGGCTGGGGGTGTTGTTTCAGTGTTGCAGTTGTGGTGGGAGGTTTTGGGTTTCAATGGCTGCGCTTTACTGACATCACTAATGCTCTCATCTGAATGATGAAGTTAATAGTCCAATAATACGAGGATTTGTGTGGGGTCAGAGTTCAAATCTTCAATGTATCTGATGTTCTCTTGGGTGCAATTTTCTGCAAACATGCTGCTAACAAGATCATTCATTTACAGTGTGTTTGGGAGCCTATCCACATAATGAAAAAAAATTTACAGTGCTTTTTTTTCAAAGTTCTAATTTTACTTGTACAAAACTTGTGTTGATGTAAATATCGAAGCTCAACAAAAGGAAAGAAAACATTTAGAACTTTAAGCAATGAAATATCTTGAGAAGAGATGATAAGCTATAAATGGGTTGAAAAGTTGTGATTACATACACTGATGTATGTACTCATTTATGCAGCACAAGTGAATGATATTTTCCTTTCTGACTTATGTGAGAAGACCAGCAAAACTGACTGAATCCACGTGAGTTTCTTTTTTTAAGTAGTTGATGGATGATGTAGAACTCCAGCAATAGTTAATCAATGTTATTGTGAACCTAATTAGGCTAAGAATGATAGTCACATTAGAAGGAAATTTAGCTAAACTGGTGTGTGTGTATTAATACCATACTTTATAACTGGCATAAACTTAAAATTGCACTTGCAAACCTTGCTCTTAAAAACTAAACTTAGATGGAGTCTCCTTTAATTAAACTAAAACTTCACTGGTGAGATCTAGCACTAGTTAAAGTATTAAAATCCCACCTGAAGTTAATAGGTGATAAGGAAAGGCAACAGTAGCAACTTGATGAGCTAGTTGAAACTGAACAGTTGTAGCATTTTATTGAAGGATAAGAAACTAGTACATTCTCGTGAAGTGTAGTTACCAACATTCCGTTTTGGTTTTGCAGTAAAAACCCCTTATTCACCAATAATCTAAGAAACCACAACTTAAAAAAAATAATAATAAGAGCAATACTTCTTGGAGATAGTTCAAGATGATTTTTAGCATGGGTTTTGTCTCACGTTGGCTTTGAAGCTGTGATGATGCCATGTTAGGGTTAAAGTTGTGCTTAAGGGTCTCCCCCGTAGTAGGCTGAAGGACTTTGGGGTTTCGGTTTTTTAGGAACTGCCTACTTAAGAACATAATAAAGACTCAAATTGTGTGTGTAAACACCTTGTGTCAGAGTTTAAAAGGTAAAGCATTGAAAAGATACAGCATGAAAAAATTTGTCTATGATATGTCGAATTTCAGCTGAAGGCTTCTCAGCTTTGTTAAAAGCAGTACATCTCCAGTGGTGGGAGAGCAAGTGGGTTTTCAGCCATGCTGCTGGATAGGTAGGTATAATAGGCCTGGGGACCCTGTGCTTAAAGGCATCCTGGCTTCTTAAAGCTGTCTCTATTAGTTTTTCTCTCTGTTTTCATCACTAGTGGAGCTGTGTTGATGGCAAGAGCCTGATGGTGCTTGGGAAAACAGAAGCCTAGAAAAGGGTGGGCTATAAACCGCATCCATGCTGTGCTTGGGATACCTTCTGACTTCTTTTGAATTATTCAAGGAATAAATTTCCTTAAAACCAGGATAACTTCAGTAGCGTGGAGCTCAATAGAGCCTGAAAGACCAGTCCATGGGATGGGGAAGTTGTTAGGCAGTTAGCTTACCTGGAGCACCGTGTTCCTGTGCCTCTGCTGATAGCTGGGCTGTATTGCTGCTAAACTTAACCCAGGTTTGTTGCAATCAGACATTTGCCTGCTTAAAAGGCTGCCTTTGGCTGTGCTGGGCCCATCTGGTGGTTCAGTGCTGGTGGCTCATGTGGCTTAGGCCACGAGGGGAGATGGTCTCCCCTCTGCCACCGATCTGCTGAGCCAGGTGAGTGCTCACCTTCCCTTCTTATTTGTGGCCCTGTACCAGCTTTTCCTCTGCTAGAAGTTCCTTTAAAAACAAAACATGTCAATTACGGTTTTCCAATCTGTGTTCTGACTGCCCAGGGTGGTTTTTAGGGTGCATTCAAATGACCTCTTGAAACTGCAGCTTTGCTACCAGGAAGCTGATCTGACAGCTCCTGAGTTAGGAGAATTGTCCTGCCAGCTCCCAGGGGCTGCTTGGCCCGGCCAGTGCTGCTGCTCCTCATGCTACTCCATGAGCCCTCCATACCTCATGTACCCCAGCAAAAACCTGTGGGGAGCAGCTTCACTTGGTCAGCAGAAGAGCCTAAGCAGTTCCAGAAAGGAGAGGGGAAAAGCTTGGCTAAGAGGACCAAAGGCTTGGCTAGCAGGGGAATGGGGCAGAGAGAGTTGCCTGCAAACCTGCAAGAGCAAAGGCGGTTCTCAGGTTTATGTTCCTTTTTTTTTGACAGACTGCACCTCCATAGCAAAAACTAAACGGATCTGCAAATTGAAGAGCTTGTAAGTTGTGATTCCAGATAAAACGATAAAGCCCAGAAGGATCTAGTTAGCTTTACGTTTTTCTAGCTTGCACTGACGGGCTCTGTCAGTTGTTCAAGTTTGCAGCAGTGAAGTAGCATTTTAAAAGCTCTCTTCTCTGAGGCTCTTATGCCCCAGTTTTGAAATAAACAGTGATTAAGCACCATTAAGCATGTGGCTTACAAAACCAAAATTCACCCACCAAGTTGTTCTGAGAAACAATTTCACTTAGAAGACCTTTGCATCAGAATCACGTGAAGGTTTTTTTGGGTAGCAAGCTGAGTTTTTTCTGGTTTTTCAGAGGCAAAGGTTTACAAACTGTTAGTGTCTTCTGCATAGCTAGGAACTGACTCTTTACCAAGTGTTTGGTAGCTTCTGTAACAGTTGCACTTCTAAGTTTGAAGAGCAGCATTATTTGTTGCTTTTGCATTCAGCAGATTGTAATTTCCTTTTTTTAGCATGGTTTCTGCCTTTTTTTTTGAAGTTTAGTTTCCATTTGGCTGTTAGAAAATGGTGTCGTTGTCAGATAAACGGGTATTTTGTTATCACATGGATTTTCTCAGGTTAATATACTGTATAAGAAGCTGTACAAGTAAAACACAGGCAATATTAGTGTGATACATTTAAATAAGAATCCTCACAAAACCAGAAAGTATTAAAATAGCTTTTATATTGGACAGAAGTATACTCATTTTTACTAATGAACAGAGCTAGATAATTGGCACCATATGACTTAAAAAAAAATCTGCACAAAGAATAATAACCCTCTTGTCAGTGGTTACTTAGTGGGTTTTGCTCAGTGCACACAACTTGTACTACTTGGGCAGACACGACAGAACGTGTGTTGGGAGTGGGGTGAAACTGCGAATATTTATTTTTTTTTAAGGATGTTGGAGGCAAAATTGTTTTCCTGAAATGTGGCAATTCCTGAATTTCCGTGGAAGGGGAAGCCAGGAGCAATCAGCTGTGTCACTGCCCAAAGCTGGCCTCCCCTCTGGGCTTCCTGCCTACAGCTCTCCCTCTGCTAGGTACAGCGTGGGAGCAGGGGAAGGGCCAGCGAGCTGGGATTTATTAGCTAGTGCAGAATTTCGTAAGAAAGAAATCCATCCAGCAACCTGCACCTGCATGACGGGGGAGTGGGGACATTGTTCACACCTCGCTTATTTGGCTGCCCTGGTTGTAAGAGTAAAGTGCCTGACAGAGAAGCTTTTGTGTGATTTCCCCAGGAGATGATAGCTACAAATCACCTAAACTGATTTTTAGGAAAAAATTCTTCACAGAAAGAGTGGTCAGACACTGGAATAGGCTGCCCAG
>JAOXJM010000012.1:95531383-95560969 GCA_026413425.1 Tringa solitaria | reverse complement strand
TTTTTAGTTTTTTTTCTTGTATCTGTGCCTCTGAATTTTATCGTCTTGCAGGAACAGTCAGTAGTTTTTATTTGTCATATTTTATTTCTTCTTTCTGTCCCTGCCTCATCATCATCAGTTTCTACCAGATCACGCAGCTCTACTATTAGTCTCTTCAGCTCCTGTTTTTCCGCACTATTAGAGAAAATGGACTGTGCAAAAAATTTTTTCAGGACAAAGTGATCTTTCGTAGTAGACATTAGATATGAACAGTCAGGCTAAATTTACATATTTTATTTCGGGTGCATCTCTGTATTATTCGCCTTTCCCGTAGGTGGAGTAGGAAATCAAGTTCATGAACACTGCCTGGCAGTTTAGTTTTTTTTACTTCCAGTTTATCTCTGTAGCAATATTATTAACTGCTTTGATGGAGATCAAGCTCTCCCTTCAAAAATCGCACATACAAGTGAATATTTGTGAGCGGTTTGCCATAAAAACTCAGTAATGATGTGAGAAATGTAGGCAAAAAGAGAAGAGTGAAGAGGACTGCAAGGCTGTGCATGTTTGTCTGGGTGTCTGTGAAGGCCTTGAGACCTAAACCTGTTTTCTCAGGGCTTTCTTGAGAACATTATCCGAGCATTTGGTGTAACTGTATGGAGAGCTTGGTTCCTGGAAAAGAAACCATTTTTCTTGCTCTCCTCTCAGATGGCATTACTTTCCAAAATGAAGACATTGGAATTATGCAGAGCACGTAAGACTAGGACAAGGAAAAAGGGCGAAAGAGGTTTCTCCCATTAATATCTTCTATTATTTCTTTCCCTCTGTTTTATGAAATTCTGCAGTTTGAGGCAGTCCTGTCATTCAGAAAAGCAGATAGTATAATTTCTTAAAAGGTAGGAAGGGATTGTGTTTTTGTTTAGAGAAGGAAGAATACTACCAAATTACAAAGATTGTAGCTGGGTATCTAGAGTGCAGCCTAGAGGCCACATTTAGTTACTCAGCGTGCTCTGTGGCTCTTTGAATAAAAGCACTATATAAACAGCAGTAGTTTTAGAGTAACAAGTAATACCCTGGTCTCTCCCCTATTTTGGGCATCCTTATTTTAGTCAAGTGTCAGAATTCTCCTTTCCTTGGGTGATCCTGTCGTAGAAAAGGGCTCAGTTGTTCCTGTAGTCACCGGCTTAACCATTAGAAAGAAAGAAGAGACAAATAACTGTTACTCCTGCTGGTTGGCCTCATGATGTGTGTGACTTTTAGGCAGAGAAGTGATTTGTATTAAAAATGGTAATTCTTCCTATATGCTTATTTAAAATTGTACTTGAAATAAAGAAGATTTATTGATTTAAAAATACTTTCAAAGTAATGAATGATTTTCTTCTCCCCCTTTTTGCATCTAGGAGGATTCTGAAAAAAGTCACTATGGAGCCTTCAGAAAGACTGACTAATCTCCAGGCCCTGTGGGACAGCCAGACAGTGGCAGAACTTGGACCTTGTGGTGAGAATGAATTTAAAGGCTTGAATATAAAAAGACTGGGATTGCACTGTCAGGAAGTTTAATTCTATTTCTGGCAGAAGCTTGTAAAGGTGTAATTAGTTTTAAGGTGTAATTAGTATGGAGCAGACTTCTGATTGGTAGCTGAAGGCACTATTTTAAGCTTTCTTGCAACCTGCTGGGCAAAGATAGGGTAGTCTCAGTTTCTTTCAGCAGCACAATGGACAGCCTTCTGAGAGGAAAAGAGAGTGAGTTTTGAAAGACTGGATCTTTAAGTATAAGTATTAAAGTATGCCTTTAGATGTTTGTTTGTTTGTTTACTTGTTTTACCATTGTGTTAAATTGCTCTCTTGGGTTGTTTTTAGGAGGCTTTTCACAGATGTATGCCTGTGTTTGTGATTGGCTTGGATTTCCCTATAGAGAAGAAGTACAATGGGTAAGTATGTGTCTTGTTCTGGAGCTCTTTTCAGTTAACTGTGCAAATGATGAAAGAGCAAGTAAATCACAGAATGTGGAAAAAAACCCCAGTAGTTCTGTAAAGATGTATTTGGTTATATATTTTTAACAGGATGTCGATACAATTTATCTGACACAAGATACCAGAGAGTTGAATTTGCAAGACTTCAGTCACCTTGACCACAGGTAAACAATATGCAGTAATCATGCCAATATTTTGCAAAATTTCCTTGTTTCCCCCTCACAGTACGGTGCGTCTGCCCTTGCTGAAGTGGGATGGTCCTTTAACTGTTACTTGAATTTGTAGACCTCTGAAATGACCATGTTTTTAGTTTTCAGCACAAAGCTACTGTTTTTGCACAAAAGCCCCGTGGAGAGCACATTTCACTGAGGAGCCTGAGAAGATGTATTTTGCTGTTGGAAGCACTCCAAAGAGTTAGCAGATAGATACTTTTCCTGTGATGGCGGATATAAGAGCTCAAATTCAGTAGAGAAAACATGCGACTACATCTGGTGGGCAAAGCAAAAAAGGAAATTATGCAGTCTTGTGTAGAATGTTTTTCTCATGGTGTACACAGTAAAGGAAATTATTTTTGTCAGCAAGTCAGTAGAAGGTTTAAGTTGTTCAACTGAATCCCAGCCAGTAGTTTCTCCACTTGCAATAGATGCTATCAAAAAATGTGTACTTCCAGAAAGGAACTAATTGAGGGTAATTTTACTATGAGATGCTGAAACTTAGCTAAGTGTTGTATTTGGTTTACTGAATTTAGCTGGCTGAGAAAAATGGATTCTAACAAAGTTGAATCTGAAGATACTTAAGTAGGAGAAAATGGGAGGAAGTCTTAACTAAAACCCATCGTTATACAAGGAAAACGATGAATTTAAGAAACTGTAAATAAAATAGAGAAAGCATTTGTTTCTTTGGGAAAGCCCAGTGGAAGAATTAAGAATCTGTCAGAGGTATGATGTTAAAGTATTTTAACAGGAAGGCTGAACCTGGAGGTAAGTAAATAAGTATTTTGCATTCTTTGCAGTTTAAGCTGTCTAGTATGTAAACTTGCAACAAACCCCACTCAAATACTTAGCTGGCTTCTGTGATGGGTTTTCCCAGTCTGCACTGAATCCCATTGCACAGTTACTAAGTTGTACCTGTGTTGGCTAATTCAGAAGTAAGTCAAACAACACTGACTTCTCAAGTAAGGGGCTGCAACTGGTGTGTGAGGGATGTAGCCAAAGACTGGTTGCTTTAGCCTCGCTGAGAGAAGCTAAGGGAAGGAATACTATTCAGCACAAGCAAATGTGGGACAAGAACATAAGAATGCTTTAAACATATTGCAAGGTGGAAGTACTGAGAAAGACCATGGGGCACTATTGAGAAAGCTACTTACAGATACCCAGCTTTGATAGAAATTACATGTTTGAACAATTTATTGAAGGGCGAAAAATATTACTTAGTAGGAAAGAGTAGATAGAAGTAGTATTTTAAGTATTTAGAATATCTCAGCTGGTTCAAATGAGTTGGCTTTCAGAAAATGGAATTATGGGTTGCTTGCTTCACAGAGCTTTTCAATGAAGTATTCCCTACAAAATTGTCATTACTGTGGAAATATATTTGTGTTGTTAATAGAAGTCTTTTATTAAAAGTCCCATGATTGTGTAAGTCCAAAGATTCAAAACAATTTTGGAGCCATTTACATGCCATGGAATCAATCTTGTCATGAAAGTTTCTACATGTTGAGGACTGAACTAAGAAAAAGGTTTTGGATTGAAATTTCAAGAAAACTAAATTTTTTAGGAAGCTAAAACCTTATGATATTCATTAAAAATATGAATCAGGATCTGAGATGCCAGTGAATTCAAGACATGTGAGTGTTTTGTCATATATTTAGCACTGTGAGGGTACTATAAATTAACAATATGCCATCATGCTTTGAATTTTGACAGACTGTTGTATGTCTTGTCCACCTACTTTTTGGATTGCTAAAGCTATACACTTCATATTGTGGAGTAGCTCTGAAACGAGGTAGGATGGGTACACAGGTTCTCTAGATATGGGGGCTACGCATTGCAAAAATAAACTATTTGTGTTTTTCCTAGTAAAGCGTTTCTGTTAGAGGTCAACATAAGTTGGCATGAATTATAGATGAATTTAAGTTCCCAGAGTGTCTGACACTTAGAGTGCATAGCATGGCTTGCCACATGGGAACGTGACTTCTGAGGTTTTGTCTGAAGTTATGTTGTGCTTTGAACCATATAATTGTTAAACAACAAAAAAAAAAGACTCAAAGTGAACAGGGCTTATTTTAACACAGTAGCATAATTTTCATCTGTGGAGCACATGTTTTAGCATATTTGGACACTCAAAAAATGATCAGAAAAGCATGATTGGTTAGATATTTTTTTCCTTTGCCCTGGTTAGATTTCATGCCATCTTAAATACACTGGGAGGGACAGAGATGTTGAAAAAACGTGAAGGCATTAATGAAATTTGAATGTTGCTGAAGCTTGGAGAGATTTTCTGTGTTTCACAAGAACAGAATGTGTTTCCACTTTAAGATGGCACAGATTTACATTTTGGAAATCTTAATTTATTTTGGATGGTAGTTTAGTAAACAAACTAATAAACATAAGCAACTCAATATAACTCAATGAGGGAAAGTTATGAGAAGGCCCTGCTTTTGGAAATAGTTGTTAGTGTTCTTTCATAGTATATTGCAAAAGAATTCAGATCATTGTTAGTACCACATCTAGAATTTAATGGAATAAAGTGAATAAAGCAGGGTACAATTTTGAAAAGGAAAACTCAGTAACGAGTACAATGAGGTTAGGCAAGCTCAAAGCAAGAGAAGGAATGGGGTAAATTCCTAAAGGACCCTCACTGGTCAGAAGCACCTTCAAAGATTTGAACAAAATAGTAAATAAAGGCTAAACTATATAGTTTCTCCTTAAAATCAGGAACCTGACAAAGTGAAATTTCTAGAGAGTAAGGCTACTGCAGAATGGGCATGGGTTCCACTGTCTTCAGGCACATGGATGGGGGAGTGGGGGTGAGGAGGGGTTAGCAGTTGATGTTACTGAAGCGTGCCAGTGTCTGTGCTTCTCTAGGGTTTGAACAAACAGGCCTTGAATACTGCAGAAGACTAAACTATTTAAAGATGAGAATTTGCAAATCAGCTGGGTTGATTTGTTTTAAAATATTACTGTCCTGCTGCAGCAATGCTTCTTTAACTTCTTGAACGTCTTCTCGCTAACTCTCAGCATCCCCTGTCCTTCAGCCATTTCCCTCAGGGGCCTGGGGAGGAGAGGGGAGAAGGGGATGGCCTCTGGCAAGTTCTGTCTGCAGCCACTCTCCTGCACAGAAGGTACTGAGCTCTTTCCAGCCCTCCAGGCTGGCTTACCAGCTCCCTGGTGGTGTAAACACTTGCAGCCAGCGATCCCCAATCGTTGTCCTTCTGTTCCTTTGGAGGAACTGGTGCTGCTGCTGGAATACATCTGCTGGTGGTCTCGTCTGCCTCTTTTTGGGAGTGGTGGTCCACAGCATGAACTGCTCTGCGCCACCAGTGTGATGGTGGTACTGTCAGCCTGTCCAATGTCTGCAGCCTACAGCATTCATTGCCAGCTGTAGCTGGATGGTTATCATTGGGTGGATAAAACAAAATTAGACCTGAAAAAAAACAACTCTTACGTTCATTTCACTTCCAAGGCAAAGGCACTGGCAAGAGGGACATCAAAGCTGCTAATTCATTACCTTCTTACTGATCACTCCAGGGGAAAGCAAAGGAGGACATTCCTTACTCCCTAGCAAAGTTCTGGCCTGCCCAGCCTGAGAGGAAAATACCTCTGGGTTGTTTTTTTCCTGCCCTAACATTTCACTAGTCAGTTTCTGCTTTACATGGAGATAAAGTGTGTGTGTAGGAGGAAAACAATGTGGTGGATGGAAATAAATCTGTACACTTCATGAAGTTGATAAGACTCTACTGTGCCAGTGGAAATGAATTCACCATGAGACGTGATGTGTGCTGTGAACAAGATGGAAAACAGGCTAAGTCCTTGAAGGGCACCACACGCTAGATCCTCTGCAGAAGTGTGAAAACGGTCTATTTGCATGAGCTTCACAGTTGGTGGGCTACAGTCTTTTGCTGCAAAATGCTGCACCTTCTTACCGTTACCTTAGTGATGGGTTTGTACTTCCAAATCTAGCAACTGCAGTTCCCAATATAGCCTGCTGAAGGCTTGTCCATATGATGTTGCCTTGTGTCCTGGCTTTCCTACATGTTTAACAACCACCCTGAAGTGTCTAAATGTTCATGGAGGAAAAAGTGAAGGAGAGGAAGGAGGAGAAGATGTGAGAAGGGTGCTGCTTGTTTAGTGCAGAGCCATGCCTACCTGCATATGTCCTGAAAGAAAAGCTGGGAGGGGTAGGACTAGCTTGTAAAAACCAATACTTTTAAATTTCGCCCTGCAAAAATGGAGGCTTGGATGGCACTATTTTGCTGGTTGGATAACTTCATGTTTGTTACAGCTCTTCTATAAAAACAAGGGGTTGCTAAGTCCAAATGTAGATGTATATATGTATTTAACATGTTGTGTCAAAGTGATCCAAGTGCTGTGCTGCTAAATCATATTCTAGTGCTTGATGGATGATTCTGCTGGGGGGTAGTGTACAGACATGACATTTATCAACGTCTGTTACTGGAGAAACTCAACAGAGGGAGAGCAGATCACATTAAGAGGCTTGGAATGAAGAAAATGGGAATAATTTAGAATTTCATTTGTGAAATCCCTTTTACAATTAAGGAGGGTTTGTGCTGCAAGTCGCATTATTCTTTTGCAGGTCTCCTGCTTCCTGGGGGAATTTAACTACAGCGATGAGAAAAGGAGGTGTTCTCTGAAAGCATTCAGTCATGGATTTATATTAAATCATCAGACTGCCAAAAAGCTTTTTAGTGTCATGCTCAATTATAATTAGAGGTGATTAAGAAGCTTAAATATGTCACAGGCTGAAGAAAAAGTAATGCTAAAAGTAGGAATGGCAGTCCAGACAAATTCCGGGTTTAAAAATTCATGCTAGAATGGATGTCAGTTGGCCAGTCAAAGATTTGTATTAAAATACGAGAAAGACACACAGCTACTGGTGGTGCTCATTTTTTTAAAATGCAGAACTTTCTGTAATGGGGATGGTAGGCACTTAGCATTGCAAAAGCATGGGGAATTAGATATGGAAGAACACTTAAGAGATTGTTTCAAATGACCAAAGCTGACAGTTATATTAAATGTGTGTAAAAGTGTTTTTCTTTTTCTAGAGACTTAATACCTATAGTTGCTGCTCTGGAGTATAATCAGTGGTTTACAAAGCTGTCCTCCAAGGATCTGAAATTAGTAAGTAATAAATTGAAATGGTATATCTGCTCCTACTAGGCTGTACTGTGTTTTAGAGAATGCTATTACATTTTTCAAGATGAACTTTTTTAGGCAAGTACAACTGGGAAGTCTATTGAAGTTTTCCACACACACCCCGCCTTAATCATATCAGGAAAATATAAACTGTCGCGTAGTTAATTCGTGCCATAGAAACACTGCTGAGAGTCAGGTCTTGTCAAAATTTCAAGTGAATGAATTTTAAAAACTTTGTTGGGCAATAGCAGTAGCCCATAAAACTACTTCATGAGGTGTTGCTAGCTCCCTCAAACCATATTGGGTGACTAAGTAGAAAACTAACTCTAAAGCAGCCAGAAATCTCAGTTGCTTTCTGGAGCTAGAAAGAAAACATCAGGATTCTGGTTTTTTTTTTCTCACGTATAAAGCAGGTTTGTCCTCTTAATTTTCATTGCAAATTGGTGAATTTTTCTCCCAGTTGTCTGAAGTAGTGTGTAGTAACCCTGTGTGGTAATAAGTATGTAGTGATGTGTGACATTTCTACATCAGTTTTTCTTTTGGAAAAGCAAAAAGGGGGCAAATCTAAACAATTTGGGCTACCGAAGAAAGGACCAAGAAAATCAGTAATTAGGTGACTTTTTAAAGACATCAGAATATACTGTTTCTTCTAAACTTGGAAGTTTATAGTCACAGGTGGAGTTAGTGGTTTGAGAAATTGCTTTCACATTTACATCCAGAAACTTTTGTCTTAAAAATGGATGTCGAGTCTCATCTTTTTTAAATTGATGCAATTTTATTGATCTGAAAATGCGCTTATTGCATTCCTAAGCTATCATTTTCCATGAAAATTCAGAAGAAACTACCTTATGGTGATTCTTGGCAGAAGAGTAGGTACAAACTTTTCTTTCATGCTGGGACACCTTACTCAGAATTATGCATGGAATGAAACTGGAAATATTTTTAATCCTGTTGTAGTTCACTGTTAGAATCGCCATTGCTAAAAGGTAGAATGTAATTAATCGGTTTTGGCCTCAATGAAATGAGAGAGTTTGCTTAGTTAGAAGACAGGCTGCTGTAGTTTGCTTAAAACAAGAACTGGCCATGTTATCTGTCTGAGATAGTGTTGTGGAAGTTTTTTGAAATTCTTAACAACTTTTATGTGGAAAACCATCTTTGTCAACCTTCAAAATGCACCAATTCCTTAAAAAAAAGCCAACCAAACACACAAACAAAATAAAAAAAATTATCTTACATTCCATTTTCAGTCAAAAACACCAGGAAAACTTAATTTGTTGGACAATAAATCTGTGCCGTAGGAACACTGCTGAGGGTCAGTATGAGGTCAGACATATCTGGAGGCCATTGAACGCTTTGTGCCTCATGAGTCCCTGACATTGTGTTTGATAGATGGTATCCATAGTGTTTTTATAGTATATGCATGAAATTTTCAACTTGCAATCACACTGCTGTAGAAGCATTGCGGTAATATTCTGAATTATTGAAATATGGAAAGCAAAAACAGAATTGAGATGATGACTGAATTGACAGTCTTTAGAAGAAATCGTCAACTTTACTGTGTAAAGAATTAATAAGATTTTATGTTTGTGGTAGATCAGGTGTTTTGTTGTTTTTTTTCTTAGGAGTTTCAATTAGTTTAAAATGTAAAAAATCCTAGAAAATGTCAGACTGTCATTATAGACACAAATATTCCAGGTACAAATGTTGCATTGTTTTTAAAGGCAAATAACAATAGTTTCAGCACTTTGTGACTGTGATGGAAATTCAGCTTTGGATTTCACATGAATGTTGGTCAGTGAGTGCTGTGACAAAAAAAAAATAATAGGCAAATCCAGAAGCGAAATAAAAGATTATAATAAAAGGTGACGAGATACAGAGTTCACTGTACGGCTTTTGAATCATTAAGGTTTTATCTCTCTATTTGCATGAGCAAAGCAAACAAACCCTTTTGTTATCACGTTTTGTTCATGGTACTTTCCAAACGTCCATGCAAATTCTAGAATCCAACAACGTTTAAATCATGAGATGGGATTTACTTCTATGTGTGCTGGGAGAATTCATACTGAAATACACTGACCCTTAAGCCCTAGTCCTTAGGAGTCTTTGGGAGGACCTGTAGCTAGAGTGCTTTTGCTCTGGAGGTATTCCTGGATTTCTTTGTCTTCCTTATACCATCTTCCTGCTCAGGCTTTATTCTCCTTTGCACTAGTTGCCATGTTCTTCTGAAGGATTAGCATGCGTATGAACAAGATTTCTTTAAAAATTAAGTGAGCATTTTTTCTCAATCACAGGGTTTGGGATTTTTATTATCATTATAAAAATTCTGCCCCCTCTGATTGGGTGGCCAGCTCCATAAATGACTTGCTTTTAGTCTGCCTCTCGCTTCCCTAAGTCTTTTCCAGAAGTTCTCTGTTGCCATCTGACTCTCTGGGATGTTTCTGCTATACTTACTTACTGTTTATGTATGACAAAAAGCTCATCATGGCCTGGATCCCATTACGATGTACAGCGTATAACTCGATAACCGTCTGCTCCATGTCTGTGTTCTTTAACACTGTTCTGTCTTTTCTGTGGCAGTCCACTGATGTCTGTGAGCAGATACTGCGGGTGGTGAGTAGGTCCAATCGATTGGAAGAGCTGGTATTAGAGAATGCCGGGCTTAGAACGTAAGTAATTCCTTTGAAATGTTGCATTAGTTGCTGCTTGCTCCCAGCAAAAAGGATGTGTGATGTGTGTTAACCAGAATAAGCATTACAAAAACTTATGCTCAATGTCTGCCTTGTCTGAGGAGCCTGTAGTCACAAGCTTTTTATCAGGTTTTCCAGAGGTTCCTTATGTCCAAGAAATCCCTTTAAACTGATTTTTTTTTTTTAAGAATCTGCCTGGAGAGTTGGGTTAAGTGGAGCAAAATGGATTGGATAAGAGCATAAACCCTAAATCAACTTACACTGTTCCTCTCCAAATAAAGTTGGCAGTAGAAGTATGAACACCTTTTATCATTTAAAAAACAGTGTTTGAGGTTTTGTTAAAAAAGCATACTATTCCATCTTGCACAACAGATTATTGTTTCATTCCCAAGAGAGCTGTCTTTATCTTACTGTGGATTGCAGTCTGCTCAAATATAACAGGACTTCCACATTAACAACTTTTTTAAAGAAGAAAAGTAGATAATTAAGCTTAATGCCTTGTCATAGCCTTAAAAGAAAGGTACATAGAGATAAGCCATACAATTTAATCCTTGTATATGTTTTAAATACAGTAAGTTGTAGTTACTAGGTATTTGGGTTTTTTTCCACATCACAGGAAATAGAAGCAAAGTTCAAGTTATCAACTAGCCCAGTTGGAAGTATTTGTAGCTTGTTTTAGTGTTAGAATAGTCTCCAAGACCATGTAGACAAGATAAACTCTAGTGCTGATGAATTTTTATGTTAAAAGCAGTGAAAAGGTAGGAGAAGCAGAACACTATACTGAGTTACAAATAAAGAAGGGAAACAAGCACAGGGCAAATTTTTGGTGTGCTTTACATTGTCTCCTCTTTTATTATTTGGGTCATGTTCCCCTTATTTTAAAAAGGGTTTTGCATCAAAATACCTTTAGAAGAATATTGCCTAAATGAAACAGTAAACTTGAAGTGGAGTTTGGAATTACACCCAAGCTTTTTGATCACTAGTGTACTGCCTTTAATAGCTGTCATTCAGACATAAGCAACTGGTTTTAATCTTGTTTTTCTTGCATTATGTGCCATGAAATCCAGTGATAATTTATAGTACTAAAAGATACATTGACTGCCTCTGCACATTGCCTACCTTAACTTATCACAATTGGATTAATTGGTCTCAGTTTTAACAGGACGTGACAGATAATCAGCCTGTGACTTTGGTTTTCATGTCTCCATCTACATGCACAGTGTTTGGCATTTTGCCTTGGTGTGTATCTGCTCTGATCAGCATTGTCTGTCTGGTTTTGTCAAGGACATATTTGTCAGTTTGGCCATTTATCATATCTGCTTCCTAGGAGGAAATCCTGTTGTTACTGGGTATCTTCCTTGACGTAGCTTACAGACCAGTCATTTTTAATGAGCTGTGACAGACTGCTGGACCAGGGTTAAGAAAGTGCTACCAAGAACCATGCTTTTAGAAATACCTTAGCAGCTGCAAGACCATATTTCTTCCTGCAGCAGACTCAGTTTAAAATGATTTCATTCTTTTCTACCTCCAGCTACTCATTTCTGTGATTTGGTTTGAGCCATAGCCCCATAAACACTTGTCATCCTCCCAGCTGATGAAACAGCAAACTATTGTGAAGTAGTAGTTGTAAGAACCCAGAACTAGGGAATTGTGGACTTGCTATTGGTGAAAACAGGTTGTCAAGTGGAACTCCCTGTCTGATGAGATTTGTGCCAGTTTAGGTGCTCTTGAAAATTCCCATTGCTATTTCTTTTAAGAGACCTAAAGGGTGCAGCCTAAATTATGTTGGGTGGCTTTAATACATATAGCAAACCCTAATGTTTTGGCAAGTGTATTAACTGGGGTAGGTGATACCCAGATTTCAAGGAAAGGAGAAGATTTCAGGATCACCCGAATAAAGGAGCTTGAAAAGCTACATCCCTGAGGTGTTTTAGAGGAATGGGGGAGTGTGTGATAACCAGAATATTCATTTCCATGAAAATTCAAGAAGGGTTCTTCAGTCTGCAAAAGCCTGTTTGCAGGAGCCGGTGAAAATGAGGTGGTGCACAGGATGTCCCTGCTACCTTCTGCACAGGCCTCCATAGCCCTGTTCCAAAGGAAACGGCTAGCTATGCCAGAGGGAGAGCAACAGAGGTATCCACTGCTGGTACCTGGAGGGCCTTTGATATTGCATCTCATCTGCCCGTGCTGGGTGGGCTCTGAATATTCTAAGACCTAACTGTGCTAGTTCCTCCTATGCATGTCCTCTTTGTGTTACAGGGATGTTGTCTTGACAGATCTTGAGGAATTGTTTTGTTTGTCAGAGATTTTCAGATTTGTGCTATTCTTACCCTTGGTGAAATAATCCTTACTCTGCCATATAAGTAGTTACAGTGGGTCTTTTTTGGGCTTTACCTCCAAGCTGGAATGTCCCCAGTTCAGGCAAGCGTGGCTGTGCAATGCACGCAGAGCGAGTTTGGTGCTTTATAGAAAGTGTCAAGCTTATGTTGCGTGCTCTGTGGTTGAAGTGTGAAGCCAAAAAAAGGAATAAATTTTAGGACTTGAGACAAAGAGCAGACGAAGGAGGGGAAGGGATGTCACCCAGATGCCTCTGTTTATGGTAGAGGCTGCACAGGGAGTGGGGAAGTTGTGTTAGGTTTTTTACCAAAATGAGCCTTGGAGCACCATATGCCCTTCATAGGTAATCCGGTGATTTCTGGTGGTAGTGCCTTTGCTAAATAGTTCACACACGCCCCACTTGTCCAAAAATTTCTAGTAATGCTGCCTATACTGCAGAAGCTGGAGCAAAAGCCGGAGCAGAGTTTGTAAACAAGCCTGGAGATGAAGGCAGAACACTGTAATGACAGGAATCCTTTAGGGATAAAGGAAGAGGAGGAAACTCCCCATGAAGAAAGGTTTTTTGTTTCTTTTTGAACTCAAAACCTCATTCTTCTTGGCTGCACAACAGGAGCTTGATTTAGATGCCTAAGCACAGGCATCTAATGCCATTTGAAATGCTGGAGGGTATCCACAGAGTGTTGGCAAACTTAACCGAGGACCTACAGGAGATATGGAGTCTTCTGCAGCAGCAGCTGGTAGCAAAGCAGGATACCCTGAGGCCTGTCAGGTGGCACAGATTCAAGCCCAAAATTTCTTTTTGTTCAGCGTTTGTATTCACAGGCTGCTTGTATCTTAGGAAGAGGATATGCATTTCCTAAAGACAGCTCATCATCATGCATTTGCAGCACTGGAACCTGTTCTACCCCCAGGGGTCCATCTAAGGAAATGAAGTTTCAAAGGGAAACTAAACTTCCCTGGAACATGTCTGTACTCCAGTACACTGTGAAAAACAGATAAAGAAAAGCTATTGAGACTAATGCTGTCCCGTTTCCACTCTTTTCCGGAGACTAGAAGAGGATGCTACCTCCTCTACTATGCTCAGCACTCAGGCTGGTCACTTTTATGGTAGGCAGGATCTGTCCTGAGGAAAATGGACAGTGTTAATTACCAGTCTTCCAGGAATGTAGCTGACAGTTCTCCGCCACTGGCCTACCGGAGGTAAGATACTGTACGTCAAGGCAGAGAGATAAAGAAGCTTTGTGAAGGAAGATCAAGTGATGCTTTTGATTTCTGTCTCAGGATCTCACTTAGGTGAATAAGAACATTGAAATTACAGCCTTACTTTAACAAAAGCACACAGTAGGGCTGGTCCCTTAATACATGAAAACTTCCCAGTAGGTACAAGGACAGAGGATTTCTCTTAAAGCTAGTACCAGCCAACAACATTGTGACTTAATTCAAGGAACATGTCTCCACCTGAGTTGACTGTGTGGTCATGTAGGAAAACCCAATCTGGCTTTGAACTTAGGGCTGTGGGTGGTGGTAGGTGGTGGCAGTCCAGCTGCAGCAAAAGGCTCTGAGCTGGGGCAGCGTTCCCTTGCCTCTCAACGTGGATTTGAACAGAGGTAGGTTATTATACTACAGCTACCTGCCAGAGTTTGTTACAGTGAGTTCAAAGCTATCTGTGCTATCTGGCCTGGCTGTTGTGAGCATTGTAGAACTGATGGACCACCATCTCTCTTAGGACACATTGCTAGAACTGTAGTCAGCCAGTTATGTTCTTCGATGCTTCTCACTGTAAAAAGAAGCAACCAAAGACCAGTTCATCAGTGTGCTGCTCTTCTTTGAGAGCATTTTTCCTGCTGTTTTGCAAGGTCAGACATACTTCTGCTTTGTTGACCTTCTGGGTATGCTGCAAAGCCCATCTGTCTGAGTGACTGTTGGTAGAGAGCTGCTGCAGGTGAGGGGGTTGGCTTGCGAGTGAAGGAGGTAGTGTTACACACGTTGATGTCTATATCCCACCCATGCATGGCATGGAGGACATGGAAGATGTGCTTGAGTTTTAAGTTATTCTATGTAAATCCCATTTTGTATCCAGTTCTTTATCAAAAGCAGTTTGAGCTTTGATTGAGTTCCCTTCAGTCTCTTAGGCCACAGAACGAATAAATTATAAAATATCTTGCTTTGAAAGATAGTGAATTAGCCAGATATGCATTGTTTAAAACTGTGAAGAATCGGTTACTGCTCTGTGGTATGATAGGCCACTTCTATTGAGTAATCCCTTGACATTTTTAAGCCTCTGAATGTGCTGTTGATACAAGAGATAACAGGAGTCTTTCTTCCTTCTCTTCTTTTCCTGCAGAGATTTTGCACAGAAACTAGCCAGTGCCCTAGCCCATAATCCCAACTCAGGACTCCATACGATCAACCTTGCTAGCAATCCACTTGAAGACAGAGGTACTGTAACATTGATATTCTTCTCTTTCTACATACGTAATAGGAGGATTTACTGCTGCTCCGTTCAGCTTTGCCTGAATAATAGGTTATTGTTCTGTGTATAAAGCTATTATAAATATCTGCTGTTCACAAAAGACTGAAAATCACTATTCTTTTTGATTTATATGTATCCATTAGCTTGCTGAGAAATATTTAAATGCCTTCAACCAACCATGGATTTCATTAGATTTCATTACATTTTCATAGGGGTTTCTTTTTAAAGGAAGATAGAACACAGTGGCTGTTTAGGACTAGAGAGTAAATAAAGTGGTGTGCGTTTTTAAAGGCAATGTAATGAGTTAAAAGATGAAGCATGAGGCAACTTTGTTGCTTGGATTATATTTTCCTGATGGTTTTGTGTTTTTTATTTCAGCCATAATCCCATACTTATTTCTAGTATTGAAACTATTCCTTTTTTCAGCTTTGTGCTAGGCCGTAGTGTTGCCAGTACTTGGCAATGTTCAGTGATGCTGGCATAGCTGGCATCCTTACGGAGCAAAGCGCTACTGACTCCACAAGATGGAAAATCAAGCTGAACAGCTCAGCGTTTCTCAGAATAGGCACCGCTAGGCATGATTTCAGTACGTATCAAGTCAAGTCATTCCCCTCCCTTGTCTACTCTCTTTTCACCCGAGAGGCATTTATTTTTAAAATAAGGTTACATTCTTTCAGTCTGGAGTTGACCCTTCAGCGCTGCCCATGTGAGATTTCCATTTGCTTCACTTAATGCATTCCAGGCACACAGTGTTCTGGGATCAGACTATCTTGTGCTCCTGTTGGGCCAGAAGAAAAAATAAGAATTTTATACAGTGGACCTTTTCTTCTTGTATTTGGTGTGTTTTGGGGAAAATTTCCAGTCACTTTCCTGTGATGATTCAAAATGAAAAAAACCTGTTCATTTTGATTACAACCTGACTGACTCAGGATGTTGTTAACGCAGAATTTTGTATGTGTCTCACCTTTCTTGCTGGTTCAGTGAGGAAAAAAAGATGGGAAGGGTTTTTTTTCCTTTCCTCTTTGCATCTCTCTTCCTTTTGACTAGAAACAAGTCTGAAAATATTTTCAGTTTTGACCTGTTCAGAGTAGTTTTTTATTTAAAATTGTTCACATAAATTGCTTTAACTCTTCTGCTGATTACTGCTTGTCCTCATTAGGAATCCATATCATGTGAAAGCCAGTGTTTTGCTGAAGAACATGATTATTACAACATGCCCTAGGCCTAACCACATTGTACAAAAATTTCTGTTGTAAATTGGAAAAAGGCTGTTGGACTGTTGATTCTGCTTTTGAAGAAGTGTATTCAGATTGTGTTATATTAAAGGGTTTTTTAAAAGGAACTCATTTTCATCTTGAAAGAAAAACAAATGACCAAAGCATTTGGTAGATATTTTACAGTGCAGGGGATTTTTTTCTTTTCTTTTAACATATCGGTGTGGGTACTTTCTTTGCAACAGACCTATAGATTCAAACCATTCTGCAGTATCCACATACAAGATACAAATGAAATGCAGAAAGTACAACTTGGAGAAATTAGTAGGGTTTTTTCATTATCTTAGTGCCTCCTAACATGTGCAATTAAAATTTGACCTTTTCATTAGAGAATTAGACAAGTACTTAAAGAGAGTACTTAAAGAGAAATTAACTATAATCGCATTGTGCAAATATTGCAGCTTTCCAGTTTAAGAAAGGTTTCTGTGTCCTGTAATCTGATATTCACTGGGTACAAGGTAGATTTGACTCTATTAAACTGAAAGGGGCAGCAAGCATTTCACAAGTAAAAGCTGGCATAATGGAGATTCGTGTAAACATACAAATTTTGGAAAATATCTCTTGAAAAATTACCTCTGCAGGAATTGGAAGTTCAACCATATTATTTTGCTATTACAAAGGAAATAACAGTTGTATGAATTATGGGGAAGAACATATTGTTGTGCCTTGTTTGAACAAAAACCCACCTTCGGCTATTATATATTATTGAGTATCAACAAGTAAAGACATTATGTTATTGAAATACAGACAGTTCCATTAATATAATAACATGGGAATTGTGTTTAGTTTAATTAAGGGATAGGATATAGCTTCGGTTCAAATACAATGCAGTGTTTGTATGAAGTGATTTACACTGAGACCAGTCTCTTCATTTGTGATTGGCTTCACTTTATGGTACTGTCAATATTTGTGAGACTAACACCTGGAAAGTTTATTGTCAATCTTGGCTTTAAAATCTAGCCATGCTAAAGCGATGGCAGTTTTGCTTTTGGCTGTACTAGGATCAGCATTTAATCTCATCTTTTGTTAAAAATAATGCAAAACAAAATACTGAAGCCTAGGAATACTCAAATTCAAATCTGTATGGCTGGATGCAGTTAAGTTTACTTCTGCCTTTAGATCTCTCATCTCTGTTACAAGGTTAGCAAAAATAGGTGGCTTAAAGAGGATTCAAGGGCCCAAGTGACCAGAAGCCCTTTTTCTTTTCTGCACCTGCTTCCTGTATCTTATAACTGGGTGGATCCTTAATGGCCAGTGCCAGTAAGATATTAAAATTGTTCAGCTTAGCTAGAGCGATAAGTGGTCTGTAGATTGTTAGCCAAATGCAAAGATGGAGAGATGAAATTATTTGCTGCATTTTTTACTCAAAATGCTTCAGAACAAAAATTACATTTGTTATGACCTAACTGTACTTCCTTTTTCTCATCTTTTGCCAGCATAACTCTACCTTGATTTTGAAAGTATGTACTGTTACTAAACCAACTTAACAAATGTGGACAGTCAGCTACAGAATATAAATTCTGAGACCAGCTTAAGACAGATTGAGCCTCCTACTTCAGAGGAGCTAAAAGATTTTTTTTTTTAAATAGTAGAGCTATGAAAGAAAATCCTGTCAACATAACTTGATGCATTCTTGCTGAAAGTTGGTGAAGACATCCAGTTACCATTGTGTTTTATAATAACAGATGCCAAGGCATCATTGGTCTAATATTTTGGGAGTATAAATAAAATACAGTATGTTGTTTTGAGCTGCATGGACATTGCACTTACCACCAGCATACACAACATACTTTTACAGAGAGCATTAAAAAAACCAAACCCTGCTGTAGCAGTATCTGCAAGGTATCTGCTCTTTTATTTTCAATGATAGGTAAGACATGATAAAAGCAGAGTAAATGTGTATTTCATACTAGCAGACTGTTTCATGTCTGCATTTGTGGAGAAGGGTATCAACTTTTTAATTTACTGTGTTTTGAAACAAGCAAAAGGCTTTGCCACGTTCTCTGCCCTTTTCTTACCAAGTGAGCTGCTGTAGAGGACTATATTTCACACCTCAGGTTAAGCCTGGAGTTTCTGTGTTGATTTATTCCTCTAATAAATATTTCATGGATTGGTTCCATTGTTATTTAGGATGTGACCTCTTAATCAAATTTCAATCTTTTGCTTAAATGGAGGGATTAAATTTATGAAGTGTGGAACTTGGATACACTGAAAGGGGGTTAATGAAAAGTGCTTTTTTTTTTTTTTTTTTTCTTTTTTTGGATTTGTGTTGATGTAGTCCAGTCCATGTCAGCATCTTAATAGGTTTTTACTGTTTGGGATTGCAAGTGATTGTAACATATCCAAGCCTGTGTCCTGGCTAGTAACCTGCAGGCTACTGTAAAGTAATTAAGTGGCCATTATGACTTGGTGAAGGTTTCAGACTTTAAGGCTTTATCTCAGAAAAAACGGGCAATGTTAGCTAACAAGGTGTCTCTATTGACTTAACAACCCTTCCTTTTAAAAGAAAATGAAAATAGTCTGAAGTTTCACATGAAGTACCATTGTTGGGATTTATTTTGTGATGGGTTTTTTTGGCTGAACCACAAAGCTTCCAGATTTCCCAAGTACTGACTGTTTGACATGTAATATCTTCCCTTTGACTCCTTCTCAAAAGAATGCGTGCATTATATAGTTTTTAAACTACTTAAGGTGGCTTACTGATCATTAACAGCAAAGTTCCCTGTCTGTTCATTGGTTAGCAAAGAAGGGATCTTGACTACATCAACTATTTCAAAGATTTATGGTCATAAAAAAGATAATTTTGGGCACACCCCCACAGAGAGTGCAGTTCCTCCTGTAACAGTGTTTGCCCCTGGTGTGATTGCTGGGAAAACCTGAGACCACTCAGTCAACCTGAAAACATCCATTTTCTCTTTGCTCCTCCAACAGGTGTGTCATCTTTGAGCATCCAGTTCGCTAAACTTCCAAAGGGACTGAAACATTTGAATTTATCTAAAACCTCCTTGTCACCTAAAGGTATGTTTTATAAGCATGTCTGTTTTTCTGTTCTTTAAGTTTCAGGCTTCCATCCTAATTATACTTTTTGATACCAGATTATAAAGTAATTAATTCTCTAATTGATTTACCTGTGTATTCTCAAAAGTGCAGCTACTTTTTTTGCAGTCCTTGGTTGGTGAACCGTGGGCTGGGTTCTGTGTCCCCTTCACCACTTTAAAAAACTCTTACTCGCTTCTGTAAGATTTGAGCCTGAACCTGTATTGTAAAGAAAGACTGAATTTAAAGTTGGTGTAAATGATATGTTTTGTATATGCTCCAAAGATTTGTCTAAGCAAGAATCTGTAGGGAATTTTCTAAATGTTTTGCACACAATTATTTTATGAAACCAAGGGTTGTGACAGTGGCTGGGAAGTTGTTTGCTCTGAGTAAAGGCTGCTTTGTTTTATAATTTACAAATTTCTGATTTGATACTGTAATTGAAATGTATGTATATTTTAAAAGCTATAACAGTACTGAAACGGCATCAGAAGCTTTCTGGGGTTTTTGCATTGCTGTTTTACAAATAATAGATGCACTGACCTCTTAAACAGACTGCACAAACCCAGGGTCTACTGTATATAGAACATGAATGTTAAAGATAGAAAAATGCACTGACATTATTGCAGCTTTTTCACAGATGTTGATGACCTGGAAAAGATCAGTGAGTTATGGTCTATGAAGGACATTAGTTGACAAAAGATAGGAGCCATGTTCTTTTATCATTTTGATTATTGCTCTGTGAAGTGCAGATCTGTTTTCTCCTAAGCTTTAAAGGTTGACCTGGGGAAATATGGGTGGGGAGAAGAATTTTTTAGTTGGGTTTTGAGTGTTCTGTAGCTCTTGTTATGCTTAAGTAAATAGTAAACCCTTAGCTGAATTTATTCAATCATGATTTTCATTAAAAATACTTTATTAAACTCTGGGGTTGTTTTTTTTTTCCACTGCTAACTCCATTTTTGGTGACAAACAATTGATTAGGAATGTTGACTAACCTTATATGTAGTCTTGAGATTAGATGTTCATGAACTTGGCAGAAATTCATGCAGTTCTGGTATGTTCATTCATCCTGTGCTTTTCTTCATGTGATCTGAATGATTTCAGCAAGTGCTTGTGATTGTTCAGTCAAGAGAACACTCTATCTACGCTTCTGTCTTCATAAAGAGCCTCATGAAGCAAATCCACAAAACTCTTGTCAGTAAAAATGAATTCTGAGGTTATGAAAAGAATTTGAAAGGTTTTTAACACACTTTTTAAAGACAATCTTTTAATAAAACCTGAAAATATATTCCAGTATGTCTAATACTGACCTCCTACGAATGAGTCCAGACTAATGATTATTGGCTCTCCAGAGAATAACATGTCACCATGAGTATTGTCTGATGGCAGCTCCTCAGAATTCCTTAAAAAAAGTATATGCAATGTCTTAAAATTGGAATTCTTAAAACTCTCTGGACCTGAAGAAACTCAGCTTCACTCTTTGGTTGTCTGCAAAGCTGTCTGTCTTAGCCAATTTTCCTTTAATTTAAGAAGACAGTACTGAATTGGTTTTAACTTGGGAGCCTATTTTTGAACTTGTAATATTGAGGAGGGAATATTGTAATGTTTTCTGTGGGGAAAGTCTAAAGGACAGCTTGGATCTTGGATTCCATAGAGTTCAAGGTGCATGGATTTTTTTTTTCCCCAGCCTTTTTTTATTTATTTATTTTTTATTTTGAACATTTCAGTTTCAGAAATTCTGTACAATCCCTCACTGGTTTTGACCTTATTTAAAAAGTTCTTTCTATTTGAGATAAGTTTCTGAGATTGAGAAGTGAAGTTCAGGTGGTAACTTCCCAGGTGATCTTTCTTCAAATATTGTATCTCAAAGTTCCTGAGACCTATTAACAGTCTGAGCCTCCTGAGAGTGGTAAAAGAGTGTGAAAGATTGTCTGCAAACGAAAGTGAGATTACTGTTAGAGTATAGCATGAGGTAGGTGAAGTTCAAACAAAAATGTATTGATTTGAAGATTCTAGTTAAATGGAACATTCTAGTATACTCATTCAAAGATAAAGCTTGCTTTTCTGAGCCCGAGCCAAAGGCTAATTAAAACCCCCTTCATTCTCATTGTTTGCCTTCAGTGATGTGGCTGATTTTGAGCAGTTTACCCTTTTTAAACACAAAACAAGCGCAGCAATGTAATGGATTGTTTGACAGGTCGTCTTCTCCCCCAAACTCACACACTGCTTCTGATTTCTCAGAATCGGTTCTCGATAGTATGTGCTGAATTATTGACACCATATTACATTCATTTCTACTTCTTATTGCTTATAAATGCAGTTGAGAAGACTCATTGAAGTGAATACAGAGCTATAAACTCTATTGGTTAAAGAGAGCTTTTAGATCTTTCAAAGTTTCAAAAAGTATTCATTAGGGGTTTACTTTTATAGATAGGGTGTGGATCTACCAATGCAATGTTAAAATAAAAGAAAAATCACAAGAACGAAAAAGTTTTGAGACTTGAAAAAGATGTCACTGTGCTTTGATTTTTTACAGTATCAAAACCTTCCTGAAACCAAGAGCCATACTACTAACATGGGAGACTTTCTTCATGCGTGGAAGCTTGGAAAACTAAAGCACTTGAATGGAGTATTTTGGGCTCTAGTGGCTTGCTAGCTGCTTCCTCCATATCTTCACTGATAAATCCATTTCATAATAGTTTTTAATTGAAGAATGGACATGTTCTATCCATTGAATGCCAGTCCATTTTCACTGACCAGTAGCTTTGAGAAATTGCCCCATATTGTGTAGTAGATCAAAACACCTGCCTGCTTTATAGCTTTGGCCAGGCAGTTAGAAAACACAAGCATGTATAAAACTCGCATGTACTGCTTGAAAGGCAGCAATAGCCATCTAAAATACATTCAAAACTTGGTGATAAGCTACAGAAGCCTCAGGTGAAAGATAGATTTGCTGGAAGTAGCCACATCCTAATTTGTCTTTGGAAAAGCTGAAGAATTTTAGAGGAAAAAAGCTCTGACTGGTTTGTTCCCAATGTGAGCTTTTTAATTTTAATATGAAAAATATGTATTTTTTCTAGTCAAGAATTGACAGTCTTTATGCATCTCTTGATATTTTAATTAATGGACTTTTTTTTCCTGAAATTACAGGCAAATATGTAATTGAAAGATTTTTAATTTCTAGGCCTCATCAGTTGCTTTTGAAGTTCTGGCAATTATAATTGTTAATGTACTTGGTCTTCCACTGATACTTTCATCTGCTTCCACAGATACTTTTATCTAAGTGTTATTGTTTGCAGGAAGACACTGTCTTAACATTATGGCGTAAACTCTGTTTTAAAATGGGATTGCACTGTTAAAGCCATTGCAGATTTCGCAAAAACACTTTTTCCCTGGATGCAGGACCTATAACACACTGACGCTCCGTCAGAGAGCTCCGTCAGCCACAGTCCAGGCAAAACCAGGCATCCTGTGGCAAGGAAATCTCATACCTGCCTGGTGGTCTACCTTCCTGCTTCAGTACAGTGGTGGTAACAGGAGCTCATTAAACATTTACATATGTCTGTGTTCACTTAAATTATGCACTTGCAGGGTCTGGCCTAGTTTTGTCTAGAGTTGGCTAAGGTGAGTACTAACATATTTTTTTAATTTTTGTTTGTTTGTTTGTTGGGTTTTTTTGGCAGGGGTGAACAGCCTTTCCCAGTCACTGAGTGCCAACTCGCTGATAGCGAACACGCTCGTCTATCTTGACCTCTCAGGGAACGCCCTCCGCGGTGATGATCTCTCAGTAGGCACTTCCTTCTCTTTTATGAGTTAATGAACAAAAGTTTTAATTTATTGTTAAGAGTTGGGCAAAGCCATTTTGTTTAGATCCTTTTTGCCTTTATTTCAGTCCAGTTCTAGTAGAAAATAACATTTTGATCTTTGCTTTTCATTATGTAGTCAGAGAATAATTTAATTTGACCCCAATTTGTTGTGCGGGGCAATTTAGCCCCACACAACTAAATGAATCCACATAATTTTTGTTCATGCTTTTAGTCCTTTGCTTCTACTGATAAATCAGAAAAGTGTGCCACTTGTCTCAGTGGACTTAACATGGTCCCCAAGTTCTGTTTGAAAGAGACCAAAAACTTAAAAAACTCATGTTCCTTTTAGTAATAAGTGTGTTACAAATTTTTCTTTGGAAGGTTGGAAACAATTGATTTCTTTTGACTTGTAATGAATTAATTTCTGGTTTTCAATATTTTTGTTTGGATAAATAAATCTGTGCTCCTCCTTGACACATGCTGTTGAAGCTCATGATTCTTTGAAGAATGTAATTATTTTTTAAATTCCTTTGTTCAATTTGTCAATTGGCACAGAGGTGCAGCTCTGCTTTCTCCATAACAAAATCCACTTAGTTGTCGATTTGTATGTATTCACTTTTTGACTGTTCCAACCGTATTTTTCTCTAACATCAAAAGTTATGTGCATGTAAATGTCAAGTTTTGAATTCTTTAAGTATTGAGCATCTAAAATATGCAATGCTAGAGTCACCCAATCTTGTCATTTAAAGTGCAGTCAGACATGACCTTGTTACTTTCTCACAAATCTTAATAGTTTCTGAATCCTCATCCCATTCAAAGAACTAGTTTTTTCAGACATGAGGTGAAGGTTTCAGTAGGACAAGAGGATTTAAAAGATAACAAAAAAATACTTAAATGTAAAGACATACAGTGACATTAAGACATTAGTCTTAAAGAGATAATAACAGCAAATAATGTAAAAACAAAAAGTAAAGTAAAATGTACAACTTTGATAGGCAATGCTTAAATGTGATGCCTACCTACAATATTTTAAGGGATAGAAATACAAAAAATGGGGCTTTTCTTAGCCTGTCAGAGAGAGAGAGATGGTTCAAAGAAAAAGGTTATTAATACTGATACCTCTTAATCTGTGGAAGAGTTTTCCAACAGGACTAAGTAAATCCTGTTATTTAGCAATTAAAATAAACCCCAGCAAAGCACACGGATTTTTTTAAGCAGGAACCTTTCTTGCACTGTAGGTATAGGGGGCTAAATGACCTAATTTTTTGAAAGATGAATCTATTTTAGAACTGTTGAACATGCTCTGGCTGGATGGATTTCATGTGGAGCTGAGTGTTCCACGTTTATGTGAATTAGGTCATGCTTTTATCTTTCTGTGTTGTCCTCCAGGACTAAAAATGAGCCCAAAATAAAACAGTACATAGTAAGACATTTTACATATGCTAACATTTGTATGACATATCCAATGCATCACTGAAGCCATCAATGTTAAAAACTTGTTACCTGTTTTGTATTCTTTTTTAAACCTTTAATGCACTGCTGATATTAAGAAATAACCATGGGCTTCAGACGCAAATTAATTGCTTCCCTCATGCTTAAAGGGGCTGGCTTAAACTTACAAACCAATTAGCCTTTCTGAAATATAACAGCAACCTGAGTGACATTCCAAGGTGTTTCTAACTGAATTAATTATCATTTGCTGTGAAAGTGAATTGCAAAGAATAAGGTTTGGTAGATGTAGGCTGAGCACCATTTTCCCCCATATTGTTTTAAAAAATGACCCTTTAGAAACTAAAAAAGATTGTATTGATTAGGTGAAAAGAAGTTTCAGACACAACTCTTATCATGCAACTTTATTATAAAGCATAAAATGTAATGAGAAGTAGCAGTCCAGTAATTGGTGTCATAATACCAAAATTAACATGGATAATTCTATTTTTTCCCCCTCCATTAATTACAGAGCCTGTACAATTTTTTGGCCCAGCCAAATGCCCTTGTTCATCTGGATTTATCCAACACGGAGTGTGCGCTAGATATGGTAAAGATGTTTTTTGTGGAGATTCAAATACCAAGGAAACATTCCCCACCTTGTATCCCTAGGCACTTTTCTGGGTTAATATAAAGTAAAATCAATCTTTTGTTTTAAACCAGGTGTGTGGAGCCCTCCTTCGTGGATGTCTTCAGCATCTAGCTGTCCTTAGCCTCTCTAGGACTCTTTTTTCTCACAGGTACAGTTCAAATGTAATTCTTCTCAACTCCTGAACTCCTGCAATATTATTTTATAATTTCTTGCTCTCATGTTGCACCTTTTTTTTTTTTTTAATTTAAGAAGAAATCTAAGACTTTATAAGTCTTATAGGTATTATTTATTCCAAGTTAAATACTTCTTTCACTTTCTGGTCTTTGCTGGATGGCTGTAAGATAATCTACCTTGTCTAATACGTTTTTTGTGATACTAACGCGGTGGAAAGTCTGTATATATATTTTGTCTCTAAGAGGTATAACGTTAGGCTTTGAAGTCTGACTGACTTGGCTCCTCTTTAAGTTTCGGTTTTAAAGTTTGTATTTCTCATGATTTGATCATGGTTACAAATACTTTCTTTCCTTTTTTGTCCTTTTCTGGAAAGAAGTCTCTTTGAAATGCTTGGAGACTGAACATTGACTTTGTAGAATACTTACATTGTAGGAAATAATAACATTAGCTTCCCTTTTCCTCAAATTAGTATATTGGGTCCAAATCAAAAATAATACTTAATTGGGGGATAAGCTACTCCAGCACTGAGTAATTATTTCTAGTGGTGAAAAAGCAGTTTCAGGGGTTTTGTAATGTCCTGTTTGATCTACTACTCATAGGATACAAGTGTGTTCACCGTTAGCCAGACCTAAATGATCGTTCTTTTGGTTCACCAAACAGAAGGTAGATGGTAATGTCTTCTGTGCTGCAGTGCGGTGTTGAGGAGTGTTTGTTGAATCAACATTTTGATGACATTATATTTCTAAGCTAATTGAGATCCACTGATTACAGAGCTGTTGAAGGTAGAGTAAATTAAACATGTAAAAGATCATTACAATTCTGATGGCTTGCGTTCACTATTGGAATGAGGAGTGTCTAGATGCTACTTCTTAATGAATTTGTTTACTTTCAGAAAAGGAAAAGAAGTCCCTCCCTCCTTCAAACAGTTTTTCAGCAGCTCACTTGCTTTGATGCAGATTAATCTTTCGGGAACTAAACTCCCTCCTGAGCCTCTAAAGTAAGAATTTAATTTCATTTTCTTCTGTTGCCTAAAACCTAGTTTGCATTGTTATTCTGGCAGTGCCTAATATTAAAAATGAAGGGGAAAGGATTTTGCGTTTTTTTTTCCCATTGTACATTAATGATATTGCAAGAGTGAGTTTCATAATTATCACACGTTCAGAAATGTTGTTTCCATCTCACAGTTGAGACTATGAATCATATTTCGTTTGGTGGGAATGTCACAGCTGTCTAGCTTCCATCAACATTTTGTGCGATATATTTCTTACTTCATGATTTACGAACAAAACTGTTCGCTTCACAGTGAGATGGGATTACGTACTACTGTGAGTGCCATTCCTTGGAGGCTGCAGTATTGCAAGAGCTCTTGTGAAACTGAACCTGTTGCAATGCATCAGAGGAGAGACCTATTGCACAGAGCTGTGCCTTCCTTTTAGAGGGAGAGATGATGGCAGCAACTTCAAGGAATGAGAAGTGTAATACATCTCTTTGCTATGTGTTCTCTGGCAAACAGGTTCTGGTGATGTGGACTGGGAACTTCTGTTGCCCACCCAACACTGGAGAGAAACTCCTTTTACAGCCTAATTGGGAAGGAAATTATGTAGCACTGTGTCACCCATTCTGTGACATATGCAGTTTTCAACTGTGTTGAACTTTCCAGGCGTAAAATTTAAAGGTGTGTTTTAAAGGCGAAATAATCTAATCTAGATAGGTTGTTCAGTGATTCTGGCAGAATCCTTGTGTTATAGGGCTAGCTTGAACATGAACTTGCAGAGAATGAACTTGCTAGCTAACATGCATTAAAACATACATAACCCTATCTATAGTAGACACTCAGACATGTTCACTAACCGTTTTGGGGAACACACCTCCAAAATCCTAATCTGGACACAGATAATAGATAGATATGTATATGCATGTACACTTGTGTGTTTAGGAGCCTGCCTCTTGAGGGAGAAGAAGGAAGGGAAGTGGGCAGTAGCTCAGCAAGGGAGTAGCTAATGAATGGGAGTTGATGACAAAATCAGAGATGTGGGATATGAAGAGTAGTTAGTGAGTACTGGATAGAAAGCATTTGATATAATCTGGGAGAAGCTAAGGGAGAGAAAAGTGACAAGTGCCACACGGAAAAGAGTAGTGTGCATTGGTTTTGGATGTATTTTCTTAATGCAGTTTGACATTGGAGAGGGCAGTACAATACAATGCTTAAGTACGATGCACTGGATTGAAATGAACATTCAACTGCAGAAGCCTATCATTTTAGCTCTCATCTTTCTATTCTGTGTGATGCTCTTGGTTGCTGTCTTCCCTGCTTAGATTTTGCTAAGATTAGGAAGGTTTGGTGCTGATGTGTTTTCAACCACAAAGTGACTATTGAGAAACACATTGGATGATTCTAATTAATTTAGGGCTATTGATTCTGTGGTGGAGGGTAGCAGGGAACTATGTTTAATGAAGCAAGAAGAATGGCAGATGTATGTGACTAATACACAAGACAATCTTATTAGTGCTTCAGGACTAAAAAAAGAATGCTCTGAGACATTGAATGTATCTACACAGATTAGCAAAGGTGAGAAGCCCCAAACACTAAGGTTCATATTTAGGTTTTCTCTTTAGCATGTTGAGTATCTACTGGCAATTGAGGAGTTTTGACAGGTGAGTGCTCTACAGTTGTCTGTGCTCATGGAAGATGTTGTTGTTTTAATTTATCCCAAATACTTGTGATCCCCTTGATCTGCCAGCTGCAGAGCAAACGAGATCTTCCTAGTCCTTTTCAGCCAAAGTGATCTGCATTAGCAAAAATCTACTCTGATGATAACGTTTAAGCTAATCTGGCTCAATTTGAGTGAATTGGGTTAGAGGGAGTTGCTTGTATGACTGGTGTTGGTGGAAGTAAAGAGGCAGTGGTGGGTAGTGTAGGATGAGCTGAGAGCAGTAATCTCTTTTGCAAGCACATACAGCTCCAGAGGGAACATCTGTACAAAGTCCAGCTAGACACAGATGGTCTCAGAGTGTCCATGCCCCTCTTGGATGGCTGGCATTTTGGCACAGGCTTCTTTTGTTCCGATGGCAGTGTTCATCTCTGCCTAGGAAGGTAAGAGCTCTTAATATGAGTGTATTTCACAACAGTACAAAGAACCATGATCTGGGGTACACCTTGCTTTTTCTCTCAAACCCTGTATGGCTTGACTAATAGACTTGAAAAGCATCCCGTGGAAGTTAACGTGGTGTTAAAAGGACTGAGGATGTGCTGTATCCTGGGACAGCTGCTTAGCCTTTTTGTCTTAACTGTAAGAAATTACAAAACTTCTACAGAACAATCAAGATTGCAGGATTTGTTAAAGACAAGATGGAAATACCTTTTCTCAGGCAAGGTTATTTGTCATTGCCAAGATTGTAGTAGCACATGAAGGATGATATCTAGAAGGAAAAATAAAAATGACTTAGTGTACAGTAATAGTACTTCTCTGGCATCTTTGATCAGTGCATGTCAAAAAGCTTTTGACAACGTGGGCCTTGGAACTGTCCTGTGACAAAGGAGAAGTTTCTGGTTTATGTCCATGAACCAGAGGTCACAGAGTTGGGTGTGTGATTAAAGATCAAGCCTGCCTACAGAAAAAAAATATAGATAAAATGCAGGTACCTGACACTAAGTCCCAAATTTCCCTGATTAATTGTTATTTGATTTTTTTCTTATCAACTTCCTTTAGATCAACAATTGTGGCATGTTTAATTACATATGCTAACTTGGGGAGTTAAAAGATATTGGTTAATCAGTGCTCTCAGGGAAGGAGGTGAACTTGCTTGTACAATGATGGATCTATTAATAAAGTCAAGCCTTTCAGGGAAGAGGTTTGCTAATAAAGCTCTACTGTGCGGATACCACATCATGGGTGGGGAAAAGGTGCTTTTAGTTCTTCTACATAGTTAATATCGTTAATGTTCCATCAGAGCTCACTCTTTTTTTCCCATTTTTTTTAACTGTATGAACCAGTTTATACTCTCTTTTCCTTGTTTAAGTGTATGTTGGCATCTTTGTTCATTTACAGACGTTGCCAAAAGTTGTATTTTGATCTGCCAGTGCTATAACAAGACAAGTTTCTGATACACTTCTCATGCAAATGCTAATTACAAGGCCATTTCTTGCATTCTGTGTGTACCACAGTTGACAAGACCTTTCCATGTATTGCCGTGTGTGTGATTTAAACATAGTGGCTAAGTATAATTATAATAGGTCTGCCTTCAGTGCGTGATTTGTCATGACAAAGAAATGAGAAATCATGAGATTTTCTTAGGATGAGGTTATAGAAAAGGTTAGGAAAAAAACCAAACCTTTTTTCTTCCTGTGAAGAGAGTACATTTGAAGTAGCACTGTGTCTTTTTTTTAATATGTACTTT
>JAOXJM010000012.1:95490779-95531283 GCA_026413425.1 Tringa solitaria | reverse complement strand
TAATATGTACTTTTTATGGTTGCACTGTATTTTTTTAGGTTGCCTCAAAATGTTTAGAAAGTTCTTTGTGAAGTTATCATCAGCCAGACTAACTTTGAATAAAAGTATGTTTGGGAAGGAAATATGGACAAGCATCTTCTAAAAGTTTTTAGAACTTGTTGCAGAACTTTTACATTTTTCAAGATATTTGTCTTTGTTAACAGAAGAAGCCTGATTAACATTTATACCTGCAGGGCAGATATAAATAGGTTTAAATGAAAAACCTTCCTGCGGCACACACATTTTAAATGTGGCTTTTACACACTGCTTGCATAATAAGTGTATAGGCAAGTGGCTCAGCAAAATTGATTGTTTTTTATCTCCATGCATCAGTTGTTTGGATTCTGTTAGCTTGCTTTTGGCTGAAACGAAGTCTGGGGAAGAAGTCCTTCTGTTTCTCTGTTCAATTACTAATTCAAAGCAGCATCTATTCTAAAGATACTGGAAGGTATACACAGATTGTGTTTGTTGCTTCTCTAAGACACATACAGTTCTGATTTGACAGTATTAATACAAATGTGACATTAACACTAACTTTTATATGTGGAAACAAACTTCTGTAAGGCTTTAAAGGTGGGTTTATGACAATCATAATCAGTCATTGCAACACTTCTCTGCCATTCTGCCTAAAGACAAAGGATACCATTGTCTGGGAATATCATTTGGAAATCTGTAAATATTCATTGGGTTGCAGAAGTGGAGAATTGTGTGATACTTGAACATGATCCAGTGTTTGAGTGTTACAGGCACTGTGCCTGGCTGAAATGGCTGGCTGCACTGCATCTTGCATGTATTAAACCCCCCAAAAATCAGAGAGTTAGTACGGTCATACAACAGAGCACTCATTTTGTAATCATTTGTTACTCTTTGAAAGCAAATGTTGAAGAAACTTAATCTCTGATCAATGTTATTAAATGTTTATGTAACATTAGGTTTACAGTTAATTCATTACCTTACATCCCTGCAGTTTTTTGAAGCTGCTGGATTGTTCTAAGTGTTATGGCAGGTTTGTGCTATTGTCATTTAAGAAATAACTGCTCAACTGGTGTGGTTGTGGTTTGAAATGGTTCTTCACATTATAGGTGTATAAACCTGTGATCACTTAGATGATGATGATGTAAAGCTGCCTTTTTTTTTTAAAAAAGGTTCTAAAATTGATCTTTTTCAGAGCGCTTTTATTAGGCCTGGCATGCAATCACAATCTGAAGGAGGTGTCTTTAGATCTCAGTAGCTGTGAGGTAAGGAATATTTATCAGGATGTGTTCAAAACTTGCAATGACATGTAATTAGAATTCCCATGAAATCCACTGGGCGAGATGTTCTTCGTCTGTAGTCAGAAGTAGTTGGAAAGGTAGAACTCAGAGAAGAAGTTACGGTAAAAATCAGCTGCTGTGTTACAGCACCATCTAAAATAATGAGCACAGAGGTTCAAAGCACCTGCAGCACCTCATTGGCAAGACTCTCCTTGCAGTGTAGCCGCTCTAGATGCGGAGCCAGCGTGCTGTTTGCTGCTTGGTAGCTTCTGCTCTCTGGTGATGGGGTTGCACAGGATGGTGCAGCACCTCTCTCTGACGTCCCCAAATTTGAAGGGATCTCAGGAAGCTGTGTGCCCTGAAGGCATGTCTATGGTTTGATTGTCTTCCTTCAAAACCAGAGACATGCTTCTCTTCTGCAGGAGGACCTTGGGAGAGTTTGACTGAAGCATGCCGTTAACTTAAGAGGCACTGTGCAAATGGCTTTCAATATCTCAAAAATAAATAAAACCAATTGTAGCAGCTTGATTTACTTCATTTTGTTCCCTCTTGCTTCTCCGTGCTTTGCTGTGCACTTTGTTTCTCGGGATTGTCTGTACTCTTGCAGGATGATGCCTGCGTGGCTACAATTTATGACAAAAGATCAGCCCAGACCCTGGGCAGCCATTGAGGCAAAGTTATGCAGAGAACTGCGTGAACTTTTGCCAAAAGCAACACAAACCAGCTTTGGCTCAGGCCTTCTGTAGCTGAGTGGCCACCCTGTCCTTTTTATGCTGCAAAGAAGGCCTCTCACTTGTTAGGCAGATCTTTCCAAGTTCCTCGTCTGAGTATTAACTGTTCTGGAAATGCCTTTCAAATGCAGTGTTTTCCCTTAAAGTAGAAAGCATGCAATTTGATAAACATGCTGAGGTGCAGTAATCCTTGCCTTAGGTTCGCGGTGGTCGATTGCTTTTGGAATGTGCACAGATTTACTTATGAAGAAACAACCAAATCATCGTGAATGCATTTCATATTTTGTTTTGATATTTTATACTTTTTTAAAAATTGCATTACTTTGAAAAGTGTTACATGTAAATTTCAAACAGAAGAGCTTTCAAGTCAAGTACACATGCTTCTGACTTCTGAGTAGAGAGATCAGACAGATGATAATTTTTCTTTCAGAGGGAGGAAAGAAAAGGGAGGAGTAATTAAGTAACAAAAATGAAGTCCTGTAATCATAACCTTAAAGGAATAAATCAATAAAACACAAACATAAGTAATGAGTGTATAAATTAGCATGTAAATCAACGAGGGCAGACAGGAGTTAAAATATAAGTCTTTCATTAAATAACCCCCAGGATGGGACATGGAGGAACAATCGAGGGGTGATTAGCAGTAGTGGACACCAAAGTGGTCATGGCTGACTCTCATGACAGAAAGGAAGGAATCGTTCCCAACTTGGGGTGTTGCATTCCCATAGCTGGTCCCTCCAAATTGACAGCACTTCCTTAGATCCTGCCCTTAACATTTTTTCACATCACTGAGCTTTATTCATTCTCATGTGCTTTGGAAAGAAGAAGTTATGCTTCCACCAGCAGGGAAGTTGATGTGCCAGGAGCTGGGAGTACTTTCGGTGGACAGGGTCCTGCTCCACCTCTCCCTGATCCTCTGTGGGCTGGGCAGGGTGATCTGCACCCAGAAGAGCCATGGGAAGCTTGGAGCTTGTGACCTGCACTACTCCCAGTTCCTGCCAGCACATGACGTTAGGAGGCTACTAAGCTGATGCTTCAGCTTTGCCCTCCTCTTTCCTACATCAGGCAAGCTGTACTCAACTATGGAAGGATAAATCTCTCTGTTCCTTCCCTCTGCCACCACCTTTCATTTGCTCCCATCATTTTATGGTATATTAACTCCAAGCTTAATCATTTTATATTGCTTGTTTGGTTTTTTTATTATTTTTATTATGAAAATTACATTTTTATTTCTACCTGCTCAGCACTGATGTATTTCACTCTTTTCCCTTCTGCTTCCCTTAGCTTGGTCACTGTGTAAGTACCCTCCATGCTTTACCTTAATTGTTAAATCAGTAAGCAGCTTTGTTTGCCCTTCCCATATTGGTACCTCCTAGCTTTGAACACACTTGGAATTTTTAATTGTTGAAGGGTTGTGCTTCATTTTCTGAATATGAGTTGTATGTGCAGTCTCAGAAGTATGTCATGTAGGAGATGTTGCATAGGTGGGGATTTTTCAGTGTCACAGTCCATGTTGATGAATAGCCCTCTCTGCTATTATATATATATATATATTATTTTAATACACTCACAATAAATTTTATCCTAAAAGTCAAGTTATTATCATTACCCTCAGTTTGAACAGGTATCACCATTTCTGCATATGAAATGTTTGTGTATTTAAGATTTTGAATATAGAGTTATCGTCACAAGATTGAAAGCTGCTCCTGAAAAATTGTCCACTTCCACCTTCAAAGTATATACAGCATAAGCATTTGGATCCTATTGTGAATATAATTTTAGTGTATACAACTTTTACCATACCAACAACAAATCCAAGACTGCATATAATCTGCCAGTTTCATAAATTCTTCAATAATAAATGTGACACTCTGTGTAAAATACTTGCTTGTCATGGGCCACACTGAGGGAGCAGCACAGAGCAAAACCGAATGGTTTTGGCATTCATACAGCAAATACAAATACTTTTACAAAAAAGAAGTTGAGTTAAAATTGCACCACCTCTGGCCCAAATGCAGACTTTAATCTGACCACTTCTTGAGAGGATAGGGTGAAGGACAGGGAGGCTTTGTTTTACACAGGAGAGGAAAGGTGCCTTCTGTTCTGTATCTCTTACACTTCCAGATGTAATTTAGGATTTAGATGTTGTCTTTGACCACCACTGTTCTTTAAATGCTCTGGCCAAGTTGTTGAGCTGCTTGATAACCAATCACATATCTCAAACTTTCTAAAAAGTGCCAAATCAAGTCTTTATTGAAAAGTATTTCTGAAGGCATTTGTCGTTCCTTAATTATAGCCTGGATAAAAGAGACTATTCATAGAAACTTCAGCAGGTTGATTCAGGATATTTAGCCAAGTAAGTTGACTAAGTAAGATGTTGCTTGTTTTTTATGTGCAGGAGGTGGAAAGGCTGTTTCATGTTTGAAAAAGCTTTCCTTTTTTTTTTTTTTGAAGCAAGGAAAGTGAAAACAGAAAGTGAAAAACTAGAATTTTTGTAGAAGTTTTCCCCTCTTTTGCTTAAGTCTTTTTCTGGGGGATGTTCGTGAAGTGAAATTCACTTTATATAGTTTGCATAGCTGCAAGAAATAAGAAAATGCTTTTGTTTCTTTGGAAAAGAAATATGTTGCATTGTTTAATTCAGCAGCATTAGTAAATATGTGTGTAAGTTTTAATAACTTTGATTCTTAATGTTGATATTTTCCCCAAGGCCGTTTTATTGTTTTTTCATTAAATCCTAACATTTCTTTTATGTTCATTTAATATTTCAGATTAATAATATCATAATTTATACTTTCCAGATAGGCATTTTTATTATTGTTGCTGATTTTCTCTTTTATGCCTATTTTTAAATTAAGAATAAGGTAAATTACTGATTTCTCTTGTTTATGGTCTTTTGTGGCCATTTTACAATTAGATTATTTATATTTTCAGTCACAAGGAAACTTAATTTTGTTGGTGGTTTTTTTGCTGCCTTTTTTATTTTTTTAATCCTTTGCAACTCAGCTTTGGTCTGGGCACCATAGCATTTTGCTCATAGATGAAAGATGATGCTCACTATAAGCCTTGACTGTATTGGAGTACAAGAGTCACAGTGTTGCATGCTTATAGGCTGGGCTAAGTTGTTTTTTTTTCCCTCCTATTAGATGTTGGAAACGTCCTGGCCCTTTCATGTAGAGAACCTGTCTTGCAGTCAATGCCTGGCACAAATGCTAAAGGATTCATTGTGTCTGCACAATTTAAATTTTTCCCTGATTTAGCTCCTGAGCAGTAGTTTTAAGAAAAAGGAAGGAGAGTCCCTTTTCTCATTTATATGCAAATATTGAGAAGGGAAGATGAGAATAATAAGAATGTGTGCATAGGCTGTCATCTTGATGTGTGTAACTTCTGTTGCTGTTGTTTTTGCTGCTGGTAGTGCCTTCTGTATTCAAAAAGCTCCTACCGCTATTTTTTGTGTGATCTTGAAACCATAACTAGTTTGCAAAAATGGATGATGTTTTATCTCTAGTTAAGATCGGGAGGTGCACAAGTCTTGGAAGGATGCATAGCAGAAATACACAATATCACCAGCCTAGATATTTCAGACAATGGTAAGTACACAGAACAGGAATGGAGGCTCATGCAAGTCCAGAATCTGAGAAACACTTTTTCTTTCAGCTCACGGTGTAATCAAAGATGGTCACTCTCGCTTTATGTTTATTTGCTATATTGGTTACGGAAATGTCTCAGACCAAGAACACTTATTGCTATAAAGTATATAAGAAATGTTTGTAGAATAACTGTACCCTCAGAAGTTTGTGTTGAGATAAATGTAGCAGGGCAGAATAAATTGATGGTGGCAAGCATCATATTAAATCTATAGGAAAGTGGGTTAAAGTACAAGGGGATGAAGAAGCTAAATGACAAATAAAAACACAGTGAAATAAGAAAGGGAAGGACTAGATACAGAACAAAGCTGAGGTCATGATACTGAAGAAGCAAGAGAGGGAAATTTGGAGCGAATGGTCAACCAGCTTCAGGTCAGAGAAGGTCTGTTTGAGTCTATGGAAAAGTCTTGGACTATTCCTGGTTTGGAGGCCCTGTGCATCCTAGCTGGGAACACCAGCTGGCTTCTCATCTTGCAAACTCAAATTGTAGATGTATGGAATGGAAGAATTCACCTGCTGTTTGCCCCTCTGACAGCCAAATGCAGAAGTATTTCAGAAGGAGATTCCCAGTATAATTGAATGTCCAAGAAAGGTGGGAGGGATTGGCAAGTGGAAAGCTCTGGAAGTTCCTGACTCAGCCCAATTACGTAAACACATTGATTGTTATAAATAAAGATAAATACTTCACATCAAAATTATCCTGCAGATCTGGATCCTAAGTCATTGTAATCTAACTAGTGGACTCTTTGAACCAGCACTATTTGCAGAACATGATACTACAGCAAGTTATTTTTCTTACTCAGGGGTGGAATAAAATTTGGTTTGTTTCTCAGGTCACTTCATTCATAGTCTGTTATGTTAGCCTTTTTGCACTCGAAGGCTTTGAGGCATTGTTGGTACACAGCTCTACTAAGACTTAATAGCAATTACCATGGTCTCAAAATTCTCAAAGGAAGTTTAAAATTTGCCTGACAATTATCAGTAACTACCTTTGGGGGGCTGGACTCCAGATAAGGGACTCCGTTTCTCTTCTGCGTTTCTGAGAGGTGCCTTGGCTGATTAGAATGGAGATTTAAAGGGCTTATTTTAGAGAAAGTATTGATTCTCATAGAAAAACACAGGGGAAAAAAAAACAAAACCAAAACAAAACAAACAGGAGAAGATTTAAAAATAGAAGAATAGAAACTCTTCTGGAGGTCTTGGAAATGAGTACACTGATATAGTTACTTGAATAGATGCACCATTAGTAATTGAACCCTGTCTGGGTCTTTTGTGAAAATGTGTTTTAATTCTTAATCTAATCTGATTCTTTGCAGGCCTAGAATCTGACCTTTCAACCCTTGTAGTCTGGCTTAGTAAAAACCGATCGATAAGACACTTGGCGTTAGGCAAAAACTTTAACAACATGAAATCCAAGTAAGGCTTTTCTTTCTTTTAAATAAGAAGAGAATGGTTGAGGAGAAGCTGCTGATTTCATCATCTTCCTAACTTTTCTTCCCTCAGAAATCTCACTCCAGTACTTGATAATTTAGTTCAGATGATTCAAGACGAGGATTCAGTGAGTATCTTTCTGCCTACTATCATCGTGTGTATTTGTACCCTCACAGCCTATTTCTGATAATTTTCTTCACTGTGTTAATTTTCTGCATAAGATTCAATCATGATCCTGCACAGTTAACATCCAAATTTTTGGGTTTTATTTTTTCAAATAGTAATTTGGATTATGTGTAACATGTAGGTAAATGTTTCTTAGTGTTAGAAACTGTGCTTGTTGAAAAGTATTGATTTGAAATAGTTTGGGTGTGCTTAACCTAGTTGCTTTAGGCCTAAACTATATAGCCCTCATAGCACAAATTTTCATAACTTCTGTGTCCTGACAGGAGATCACAATGGTAGTGTTCTCTGGGTGGTGATACTACTTCAATAACAGATTTATTTTTCATTTCTTTAATTAATAGAATGCACTGTTTCCTGATAGCTGTTCTTGGGTATTAGCATTTTTTTTGCTTGACAAAATGCAAAGTCACTGCAGTGATCTCTCAGAACTCCTGTCTCCTTCAAAAGACACAAATAAGCTGTTCACTGTGCTGTACTTTACTTCTTGTAATACATTAATCACGGGATCAGTTTCATATAACCCTTTCAGAATCCCTTGCTGGAATCTTTGCCCGCTTCCTTCATTTCCACCCTCTCTCCTGATTCTGATAGACTTCTGTGGTTGGATGTGTTCTTGCCATCCTCATTTTGTCTATAAGGGAATCTCAAGATGCTCTGTTACTCTCATGCTTGTGAATCATTATTCATCTATACTTAGTCTGTCCTTTCTCCTTATTGCCCGTTCAAATAACAAACAAGCTCAGCTTTCCTTATTCTCCAGAAATAGCTGACTGTAGACTTCAGTTGTCTAAACACCTGCTATTCCTGTTCTCTTTATTGCCTCACCTCCAAGTTCATGGTCTCCACACTGACTGCTTTCTTATTTTCTCCTCCCATCTGTGTCTGTCCCATCGCTATGCAATTCAGTGGAGCAGTTTTTACCAGAGTTTCAGATGTCTCCTTCCATACAAAGTCATTACACACGTGTTCTGTGTTCATCCTTTCTTACTGCTTAGTTGCATTTGAAGTGATTTGTTAAACTAGTCCTCTCTCCTCTCTATGTCCTCTTAATTGGGGTTAGTGGTACTGGGTTTTTTTCTTGATTCTTTGCCCACATCCTCACCTTATCCTTTAAAACATTGGATGTCATTGTGACACAGCGAAGTGCTGCTTTTGGATACCAGAGCTGATTCTAATTGAGTTAGCACCTGTAATGAAAGCACTATGTCCTTGTTTGCACAAGTCAGATGGAGCATCGTGCTAAGAAGTATATTGGTAGATCTCTGTATTACTGCTTAACCCAAACTAGCCTTTTCTTTTTCCAGTGTGTGACCACCTTCTTCTACTCTGTCTCTAAAGGGAATGGTGCAGGGCTGTCTTCCCCTTCTCTCCTTTTCTTGTTGATACCGTACTGAGGGGTGCTATCATTTCATCAGATAGCACTGCTGCTTCTGTTTGGACATTTGTCTCTGTCCTGCCCTGTATCTCATGCTTAATCTTTCACAGCTGTCCTGAATGCTGTTACGTCAAATCCGATTAATCACCGGCAAATGTAATTTAGTATGGTTTTTCCCAGTTTCCTTCATCCCTTTGCTCTGTTGCAGGTGAATATTTCTTCCTGCTCAAGCCTTATAGTAGAATACCTCTTCAACACACTTTGTGCATCCTTTCAGTATCCAAGATGTCTTCTCAAACATGTCTTCGAGGTTTTTTTCTATTTATATGACTATCCTGTTCATATTATCTGTTTGCAAAGATAAAAATTCCAGCTTTCACTTTATTTCCTCTATTAAGTATTACAAACTTCTGTTTATCTTCCCTGGCTTCTGGGGATATGGGGAAAATGTAGCTGCTAAATTTTGGGTGTATCATTCTCACGTGTATCATCAGCTTCAACTTTTTGTGCTCGTTTTCAGCCCCTAGGCAATGTCAGCCATCATTCCACTTCCTGCCTTTGCCACAAGCCAGTGGTCAGATGCGCTCCTGTAGTTCTCTCTCACCCTGTCTTCCCTGAGTTAACCTACAGAACACCTCTGTAGTCTCATCCTGTTTTCAAACGGTGTTACAATGAAATAATCCACCAAAAAGTTATTTTATTTAGTTACTTAAAATAACTGTCTCTCCTTCGTGTCATACATTAACCTTAGGGATACAGTATGTGATCCTGTTGGTGTTAACCTGTCTCTTCTCTTCCCATGTTCTTTTCTCTTGTTAATTCTCTTTAGTGAAGGAATCTTGTTTGTTTCTGTTTCATCAGGTGCTAAAATAAATCTGAAGCGTCTCCTAGCAGCTAAAGAGTTGAGGATATATAGGCTCTGTAGCACTATGGGAAAAGCATGTGTTGCCAATAGCTGGATGGTCCTCACCCTATCTTGGGATAGTACAATGCTTAGAAAATTATTTTAAGGTTCTAGTTATTTTGGTTTGGTTTTGAATCCTAAATGGGGTAATCATTATTCTGCTGTTTCTATGCATTTACTGCCACAACATTAAAAAGTAAGGGTGGAACTGGAGAGATGTTCCCAGAGCATACTGCTTCATCCAGTATTGCCTGCAGGCTGGTACAGTTTGAGGACCGTGCATTATCTGCATGGAAAGCTGAAGCAAGAGGCTTTAATCTAAAATAGTCATCTGCCAAATGCTTCTTCATGTATTTATACACACTTTAAATAGTTCTGTTGCTGTGTTAATAGGAGTCATGAGTAAAAGGATTTAAACAATCAATAGCTTGGGTTTATGACTGTAAAAATACAGCCAGATGCAAATGTAATTCTACACAATTTAAAAGCAGTAGTAGTAACCTAAACAGCAGAATTCCCCAGGTGTTTAATAGAAACAAGAATGTAATATTTAGATTTGTTTTTTGATTTTGTCTTGGTTTATTTTTTTTCTCTTATTTTAAGTAGATGCTGTACTATGCAGGCTATAATAATGTATTATTATTACTACTATTGCAGAAAGGGTCTGTAGCTGTATGCTTACTGTGCCATTTCTTTTCCTCTTGCAAAAATAGATGTTACACTGCAGAAGCAGCGTACCGTTACTCAGAGTGGTAGTAAGACCTGCATAGGTGCAGAGAATTACTACAGCACTGGATATCTCTAGTTCTTAGTTCAGTGTTTGTTGCAGAATTGGCCTTTTAAGAGTTTTTACAGCATTTTTCTTCATAGGAGAACAAATTTAGCTTGAATTAATTTTTAAATATTTTCCAACAGGAGTATGACAAAATCAATGAATACAATCATGCGATTTCTAATTCTGTTCTTTACTTTAAGAATTCATCTTCCTCAATAAAATTGTGTTAAGAGTTCTTCGCTGTATTGGCAAAGTATGTTTTCTGCAGCAGGGACACTGAAGTGCTTGCCAGGCTTCTGTTTTCTCAAAATCCAGCTAAAACCATTAAGTTTAAGACAGTAAATGTTTGTAGGCTATGAAGAGAATTTTCCCTGTTTGTGGGGGATATGGTTTGGTTGGGATTTTTTATTTGTTGGTGTTTGGTTGGGGTTTTTGATATAATGGTCAGATAATTTCATGAATGCTTAGCAACCTGTATGTTTAATCCTACAGAGTTACATTCTGATTGTAGTTTGCAGTCAGGGAACCAAGTGAGTCCAGAGGTTTTTGCTTCTTGCTCATTGAGTAAATGCTAAGGGTAACTGTACAAGAAAACTAGCAGTTCATGTACTTCAAAGACATTGCTAATAGAGCAGGTCTTTTACTGTGCTGTATGCATGTTTTTTACGTGGTAGTAATGATGTGTAGGTGCCAGTCCTTGCAGAACACAGTGCAGAAGCGTTTTCAATCATACGCTGTTTTGCCAGAGTATTGGAATGCAAAAGGTAAGAAATTCTTTCCTGGGAGGATATTTGAGGTTTAGGAAAAATTGGTATGCAGGAGGGAGCACTTCCAGCTAAGTTACTTGAATGACCCTTTCTAAAGTGACACATGAGAAACATAAGAAATTTCACTTTCACAAGCTTATTGACAATTTCTGTCCGAGTGCTGTGCGATGCTGCTCTTCTGTGAATCTGTCGCAGGAAATCAGCTCAGACTTGTGCCAAGAGCTCTAAATGCCATTCTAATGCAATGCTAATATTCTTTAGGGTACATAATGTAATAAAACAGGGAAACACAGACAGATTTAGGGCATTAACATAGTAATTTAATAACTTCCATTTAAAATAAAACCAGCATGTTGCTTATGTTACTGTTAGACTTTTTAATTATAAACCTGCTGTGCCTCCAAATTTTTATGCATTTCCTCGTTTGTAAGTGCATTTTTTATTGTTGCAAGCCTTTTGCTTATCACTGCAATCCAGTGGTGCCTGGAGGCTAAGGTCCCAATGTGTAGCAGGTACCATGCAAGCATCTTGGACTCTGGAAAGTGTGCACAGTTCACTTGGTTTATTTATATTAATCTAACCTTTAGACATCTATTGTAGATGCCACAGTTCATCCGTATGAGATGTTGATTTTCCCATAATGGCAATTTGGATATTTTAGGCTCCTAAAATTCAACCTCCAATGCATGACTAAGTGAGTGTATAACTACATTCTGCATGAACCTCACGCTTAAGCAAGAAAAATGTTTTGTGGAGTACTCTTATCAGGAAAGGCAAATTAGAATTTCAGCAGCGGTAGTACCTCTGCAAGGCATGGTGATGGATAGATTGTAGTTCTTGCTCTTGCCGTGAAGTTTTGGGAAACTGAGAATGGAGGCATGCAGGCAAGCATTTTTAAAGGAAGTTTTCTTAAGTGTGACTTGCAGGAGCCCAATAAATTAGTTTCAGCTTAACGTAGTATATATAAAAAAAAAGTTTCGTAAAGACACTGTAGTCACAGGTGTCAGACCACCACTGTGAATAACACCCATTATCTTACTCATTTTGGCAGATACTCTTCTTATAGTTTTTCATTTCAGACCTGCTACAGTTTTCTCTCTTTCCTCTCAAGTGTCCATGCCCTTAGTTAAAGGAACAGATAGACAGAATCACTCCTAACTTTGAAGTAACAATAATAAAACAGTTTAAAGGAACTGGTTTTGTTGTAACAATGTCTCAGATCCTAATTTGCCCTTGGATAAAGCTCACGGTCTGAGGAAGAGGAGGGGAGTGCTAGATGTTTTTATTTTTCACTGACAGTCAAGCATGCTGGTTAAGTAAAACTCAGTGAACACTAGAGGTTGTCTTGCAAAGCTGGTTGCTGCTATTTTGCCTCTTTTCAGGTTCCCGCTGTATTCTGTACTTAATAGAATACAGGAAACTGGAGGCGCTGTCACTTAAAAATGAGGGTTTTTCAGGATGTTGCAACTTTTATCTGTGTGTGCGTATGTATGCGTTTGACACCTGTGCTGTAGGTTGTTGACTCGCTATTTATTGTGTGATTTGCAGCAAACACAGAAATAACTCTTTGATGCTTACTGGTGTCTCCAAGAGTTTGGGGAACTTTTAACTTCTTTTAGTTGATGTTTGAAGAATGAGTGCATTACCAGTTGCTGTTATCAGTGCCTTTTCTGTGCTCCACAGCCTCTGCAGTCATTGTCCCTGGCAGATTCCAAGCTGAAGACTGAGGTCACCATCATTATTAATGCCTTGGGCAGCAATACTTCTCTAACAAAAGTGGATATTAGTGGAAATGCCATGGGAGATATGGGAGCAAAGATGCTGGCAAAAGCCCTACAGATAAACACCAAGCTCAGGTAAGGGAAACGTATTTGCAGTAAAAGATAGAATGACTTAATAATACAGAAGTTGTTTGCTTATTCTCAAGCTGTTTCTGTTCAGAGCCCTTCTAGGTACAGCTTTATAGTGTCTCTATTTGGAAAGATTCTCCTTTTTGAAAAAAAAAACAAAAAACAACAAAAACAAAACCAAAAAACCGACCACAAAACAAACAGGAGAAGCAAATTGTCTCTGCAAAAACATTTCCATAACCGAAACTGGAGAAAATTACATTTTCTAAATTTAAACAGAAAAGAATAAGAAAGCTCTAAATTTCCTAAAATCACCAGAAAAAAACCCAAACCCACCTTGCTATAGAGCTCTGGATATCATCTAATCCAGATGGTCCTTCTCAAAGCAGGGCCAACTTTAAAGCTATCCAAGGTTGCTCAGGCCCTTGCCCAGGCAAGTTTTTAAGATCTCCAAGAACAGGGATTTCACAGTGTCTCTGGGAACCCTGTTCCAGTGCTTAGCTGCTCTCTTCTGTTCTGCTCTGTCTTTTCTACTGGAGGCCTTCGCAGCAGAGAAAATTGTGGTACTTGGGTTGGAAACTAAAGTAAATTTTTCTTTGTCTTCTGGAGTATCAGTTTGTAGGAGAACTAAGAGCATGTGGAATTCAGAATGGGTAGCAGCATGGACCATCTCTCCTTCCCCCCTCCCCTGCCTACAGTGCTGATGGACCTTGGCATCTCTTCTCTGCAACTTCATCTGCCCAACAACTTTACTGCTTTTTAGCACATGTCTGGCACTGTTGGCTTGAGAGTATCACTTTTTTTTTATCCAGCATGTGATTAGCAAACAGTAAAACTTTCAAATCAGCATGAATCTGGATGGGGACCTCTAAATATGTCACCATCATCAGGAAAGCTAATCCACACTCCTCTTGTCAGACTGTCCAGATGAACCTTCCTCAGTGTACTGTCTGTGTGAAGAGACCACTTTGTGCTTGGTCTCCAAGCATTTGTTCCCTGGGGGATAAGAAATTCCCTGGAACAGTTCTGGCTATTTTGCTCAGAAACAGGGATCCTGGTCTTTGTGTTGCTATGCCCAAACTGAATATTGAAAATGTCAAGAAAACACTGGAGAGGTGACTTTGGTTTATTGAATGTATTAACCTGAAATGACCACAGTACCTGAAGAAATAAAGCCTTGCCGACTTTCAGGATGGCAGACTGAAATGTTCCACAGTACACTGAATGTCACAGTTGACAATGTCACCACAGTCTGTGGTGTGATTACAAACTGAATAATGCAATGGTAACTGGCTCTACTTAAAATGTTATAAAATCACATCCCAAGGTTTGACCTTAAGCATATCTGGGGATCTTTGCAGAGTGGGTGGAGAATCTCTCTTCCTCTCTTCTTTACCTCTGTCTTTCCATCTAAAAAACAAAGGGATAATTCTGAAACAGCAGAATGGCATCAAAACTTGTGAAATCCTTCCATCTCTTTTCTTTAACAGCAGAAATCTTTGTTTGATTTTGTGTCTTTTTTTTTAAGATCAGCTACAACTAGTGCTGTTGCACAAGCAACATTTATCCGCTTGACTGTCTCTTCTGACTACTAATGAGGTCTTTGAACACGTGTTCGCAAATTGCCAGGCAGTCTGCTTGAGTGGTCTAAATTGGGGGAGGAGGGGGGGGAGGCTTGATCACTCTTATCACTATTGTGTATTCAAAAGAGCTGCAATTTATGCACCTAACCCAATGGCTTATACTGGCAGCTAGTTATGTTGCATGTGGAATCATAGGAACTGTGTGATTAGCTGGTACAGGATTGAATATACAATAGCCTGCAGATTTTGACCACCAATCAGCATGAATTTTTTTCATAGCTTTTTCTGTCACTGCAGCCATATAGCCTGTGTAGAACAGAGATTGATCATGTACTGCAATTTTCTTGTTTTTCAGTGTGGGCTTGGAAAGCAGACATTTGAACTTTATTTTTAATGCTGTTCCTGGAAAAAGCTGGAATTTTATCTCCAAATCTTTCTATAAACCGTATTTTAGAGAAGTTATGTTTTTATGTTAATGATGGAATATATAGTACAGAGTCCTCTTTAAAGAAAGGGAAACTGAATTTTATAGAATCTTTGTCACTAACTTCTGTCATTTCAAGGTTTTAGCATATAACTAAAGATAAGTTTTTAAAATGTTGCCTTCCACTATACAATTTTGAACATGCAGCGCTTTGTTATTTCAATATGCAAAGTTTCGATATAGATTTATTTGATGGTCCTTGTTTAATTTTTTTTTTCTTTCCTCTCCCTCCCACCTCTTAGAACTGTAATATGGGACAAGAATAACATCACTGCACAGGGCTTCCAGGACATAGCCGTGGCACTGGAAAAGTAAGTTCTCAAGCAACTGAAGGACTGATGAATAGGAGAAAGACTTAGATCCTGAATTATCTGAGAAGCTGCAGTTCTCACTGCAGTCAATATGATCTGAGGATGCTAAGTGGTCTCAATTTTAAGCATCAGGGTGTTTAATCTAAAGGAAAAATTATGAGTTCACATCCTTCAAAAGGATGGGAAAAGGCTCCATGGCTCTTTCATCCTTACTCTGCTATGAGCATTAAGGCCATTGAGTTCCACTGTTAGCATTAGAATTCTGAATTTGAGAATATTTTTCCTTTTCTTCATTCTCTTGTGCTGATAGCATGCAGAAATTCTATTATAGTCAGTGAATGAAGCTGTATATAATAACAGAAAATTACTGAAGCATGCCTTTGTAGTCTGACTTTTTTTTCTTTTCCCCAGCAACTTGAAATTAATAGTGATAATCTCAGGAGCTGCAGTTCATTGTAATCGCTGTGGTCTGGGTCATTTTGCTTCCCTGAGCTTACTCACAGTTGCAGCCGTTGCCAGTGATAGATGCTAAATGACTTTCATGTCTCTCCATCTCCATCACATTTCTTTATATGTTATTATTACATTTCTAAAGAGGGAAAAATTACAGATTTAAATTAAGATGCAATTGCAGTTGTTTCATGTCATTAAATGCCTCAGACAGGAACAAAAGCTCTCTTTAGAAGGTGAAGGTAACATACAATTGCTAGTTTCTAGACAAGATGTCTTGCAAAACTGTATAACTACTTAGGGGAGCATCATAAGCTTTGGAGGGATCATGAGGCTAGAGCTTATAAAGTTACTTGTTTTATGAACATGTTGTAGCTTATATACTTGGATTCAAAATGAATTCAGTTGCACTGATGGGGGAAATTATATAAATGATGTATAATTAAGCAAATCATCTTGAAGTGATTCCATTGATAGCAGTGAATAATAATTTGCAAAGGTTATTTGTCAACTTGCAGACATTTATCTTTTAATAGGGCAATAGCGTGTACATTTATGAGAAAATCTGGTAGAAAAGAAAATATGCTTATTGTCTGGTTAGCATCAACTTTACTTTTATGTTCTGAAGTGTTTGGATAAGTAAATCGAAAGGAGGGGAAAATCCTAAGGAAAAAGCAAATCATCTAAGCAGAAAAAGAAGAAACACTACAGATAATTGTGTGACATTGCACTTAGCTGAGGTGACATCTTATTTATTTAACTTGGAAGCTGAAGTCATTTTATGTCTCCTCTAACATTTTAAAACTGTTAAAACCATTGATGATATCACAAAATAAGCCACAAGCAACAAAGGTTTAAACTTGCAGGAGAGGGACTGTCAATACTGGCTGAAAACAATTAGCCTTCAAACAATCCATCTCAAAGACATATTGAGAACATCCTCCACCATATGTTTCCTAAAAATACATGAAGCCGTCAATATTCTGTAGAAAAGAATTTTTGCTCAAAATGGAATGAAATATACTGAAGATGCTTGGAGGTATGTGTGTTGTGTGTGTTGTTTTGATTTTGTTCGTAAGAAAAATGGACATATACTGAACCACAAAAAAGAAGCAAGCAAGGCTTTTGTAGTATGATGAGGAGGCTGAGGAGAATTGGGAGGGATCGTAACAGACTTCAAAACAGGCTGAAATAATCTGAAGATTGTTCTTTCCCTTCCTCTCAGCTTTTCCTCATCTGTTTATAGCTGTGTGAAAATGTTGTTCCTGCAAGGGAATTCCAGAAGCATGGCTGCTGGCAGAGTTGCCCCAAGGGTGACCCAGCCAGCTGATGTGAGATGCTGAGAGGATCTTCTGTAGAGTCCAGTACAGGTGTCAGTTAAGGAGAGCATTTGAGAACCGTGGGCCTCCTGTTCAGCCTGGCCATTAAACAAGGACTTGTATCTCTGTGTGCCATTTTAATGTGAAAATAAGCAAGTGCTTGTGCACTTCAAAGCCTAGAGCCCACTCTGTCATAAAACCGTGCAGTGTTGCTCCATATCTAAAAAATATTTTTTTCTGTATGGACTGACTGAAGAAGTAGCCCGAGTTCTAAAATCTGATGGGAAATCCTGGGATTTATGAGAGGGCTACAAATTCTTCCCTTGGCAGTGATATGAAATTCACATGCCCAAGCCTGCAAAACAGATGATCTTATTTCCATTTTTAAAAAAATAGGCAGTAAAATCATCTTCCTGCAGCAAAGAGTGTATGCCATGTATAGTGCAGAAGTTACTACAAGGGAAATAAGGTGATGAAATGTAGCACTGTTGTTGCACATGCTGGATGTAGAGGGAGAGACAAGAGGTTTTTGAGACACCCTTTCCAGTCCATGAATACCTGTCTGAAATTCTGAAATTAATATCCTTTAAATATAGGTATTTTGCTAAGAGTATTAATGTGTTAGGAAATTACTGGATGATTGAGTTGGTAGAGAAATGTACTCTGTTACAAGAGACAAGTAGGGTGTTGAAAAGAAGAATAGAGGAATATTTTAGACTTCAAAGGAAACAGAGAAAAATGAAGTGTGAAGATAAATATTGCTCTGAAGATCAAAGTTGAAAAGCAAGCTTTAAATTCTTGATTTTTTTTTTTGCCCCTAAGAGCTGGGTTAATTCTTAGATGAAAATAAAGTAGCATTCCAATACGATGCTGTCTGTCTGGAAGGAAACCAAGTTACAGAGCCTTTCTTAGGGTAGTGGTCTTCTAAAGTTCTGCCTCTGTGACTGTGTGTCCATGAAATCTCCTTGCCTTTCATTGCCTCCTCCTTCCTCTGTGTGTGTGAGGGACGCTGCACTAAGCCTTTGACTAAATTGAATTTTGCGTATAATTACTAGCATGAGAGCTGGCAATTATAGATTTCAATGAATGGGACGTATTAAATGTCAAACAGCTGCAGAGATCCTTGGAAATCTACCTTTGTTTCTTTTTAACTAAGTAAACGCACCACCTGCAAGGTAGCAGTCAGGCAATCAGCAAGTTCTGTAATTATTATCTGTCTTTGAACTTGGTATCTTTGACATTTAAAAATTTTCCTCACGCTGGTGGACAGCCAGTTGTTTGCCGTTTAGTGTTACGTAAGGACACATAACAGGTTCTGCATAGTTTGTGCAGTTCTTTTGAAGGACAGTACAACTAAAAAGAAAAGTTAATTTTCTGGCTGTGATGCAGTAGGCAGTTGGACACTGTGGAAGGACAGGGACCTTGCTGACTCCACATGAGTAACTGTCTGCCACTGACAGCTATACATCACCATGTTTACATCGGGGAGGAAATATAGAAATCTTACATTATCATTTAAGGTAAATATGTTGGGTAGAATCAATGAGGAATGAGTGTGTTTGGCAGTTCAAAAGACCGCTGTCTTTCAGAGAGTGGTGTTGCATGTGGCTAAGCAACTGGTGGGAGAGAAAGTGAAAGAACCTTGGAGGTTCACAGCAGTTAAGGTGGCTGCTGTTGGAGTTAGTGTGTTTAGTGAGAGATGGGTCCATTGAAGTCAATGGAGTTTACTCAATTGAAATTGTCAACTTTCAAGTGCTCAAAAATAGAGGGTTCCAACCATATTTATGTAGCTCTGGATGGAATAGGAACAGACAGTTAGTGGGATGTTTGCAGACAGCCAAAAGAGGAGAAAGAAATGTTTGTAGGAAAGTAAGGCTAATTGAAAATAGGAAGAATAATTTTCTCTCCAGGTTTTAAGAACTTCTTGCACTTTTCGTATTCAGTTATTCAGATGTGAAGGTGTGTGGACATACCATTGCATGTAGCATTTTAGGTTTAACTGTCATGCTAGCCAATTTATGTTCTCAGTGTTTAAATACAATTTTGACTCAAGACCAAAATCTGATCTTTATTCTCATATCGCAACAGTGGTCAAAGCTACAGAAATATTTTGCAAACAAATAAATAAAATCCAGGGAGCAATTGTTTGCATAAAGCAACGTGGAGATGCTTCAATTGTTTTTTAATCTTTTATTAAAATTTCAGCAAGTGTCTTCAAATTATTGTAAACACAAGAAGTTAATAAATAGTAAATTTTCAAAACTCAGCCTCTTAGTCGCTGTCTGTTGTATCTGTTGCTGAATATTTCCTTTTAGACTTGGCCATGACAGAGGCACTGACACTCCCTGTTCTGTCCAACCTTGTGCACAAAGGTACAGAGGGCGGATAGGCCTTTAAGTGACAGCCACTGGGCATTGGCCACTTACCTGCATTTTTTGCTTTTCAAAATCTCCACCTCAGTTTAGTGGCAAAGAAGAATTAGCAGCAAAAAAGAACATGGATGCCTCCAGTTAGACCACTTACAAATGTGAAAATCGCACTCTTAGTACCTTCCACTGACAAGCTAGATGCATTTTGTTTCTCCCTTCTAGTTTGTTCTTCATAATGAGATAATTAGGTTAACTTTTACTATTAAAAAATCTTTTCTTTTTCTTTAGGAATTATACTTTGAGATTCATGCCTATACCAATGAACGATGCTTCCCAAGCACTCAAAACAAACCCTGAGAAAACAGAAGAGGCACTGCAAAAGGTATTGCGTATACCACCAATGTACAGAAATAAAACCACCAAAATAAATTACTAATTTTAATTGGCTGTGATTTCATGCTTGGCTGAGTAAGAATTCTAGGCTAGATTCATTGTTTGTTTGATTTGCTTGGACATATATGTGGTAGTCAAGTGCTGCAAGACCACGAAGGGCTTTTTATTCCAAAGAATGTTTGGAGTGAAGGGTGAAGGAATGCAGTGGTGTAGTATCAAAAAGCCATAACTAAATAAGTGCAAGCTAAACCTTGTATTGCTGTATGCATAATTACGAAAGCGAGAGTTAGAAACGGGCATGTTTCTTACATATGTGCTTGTGCCTATTTCCATGTGTGTAGAGTTATTGGTATGCGTTCTTTATTTTGGCATAAAAAGTGCAGCCAACGCTGTACAAGACAAAGGATGCTCTTTAATTTGGGGGAGGATAAAAGCATTTACTGCTTGTGTTTTATACTGTACATATAAAATTCACACACTATGTTGCCCTAAATAAACAGCTGCACCAACATGTTCTTTTGGATGAAGAGGTGTTGGCAGTATCTGTAGCTGTTCCACTTGCATGAGTTATGAAATTCCCAGCTGAGTTTTAATATAGTAAATCTTGCAAGCTCCAAATGAGCATCCTGCTCAATCAGAAAGCATACAGTTCATGTCTCTTTAATGAGTAGTTTCCCTTCAGCCAGCGTAAGGTCATAAAAACCTTATAAATAGTTCTTACAGATAACAGATTAGAAAGCAAATGTCTTTGATCCTTATTAGTAAAGAAATTTTCAGTGAAGTGATTCTCACAGGGGAAAGTGCTAGTAGTTATCGCCTTTTTCTTTGATGCATGAAAATGATCTTAATTCTGCTTTAAAAAATCTGAATCATGGCAAATGGACTTATTTCTTACATCTTGCTTAATATGACTGTAGGTAAGTTCATACGTAGAATGATAGATGCATCTCTGAAAAAAATGTCATGAAGCTTCTGGCCATAGGGATTTAAAGTCTGTGTGTTAATTAGACATTATGTACAAATAGCATTTCTTTGATTCATTTCAAAGTTTCTAAACCTGTTTGGCCCTGAGTTTGTTTTAACGTGTGTGGTTTGGGCTCTCTTTACACAAGACAAGACTCCAAAAAAGGTAGCAGTCTTGGGGAGCATTGCTGCAAATGCAGCTAATTCCACACAGGTGGGAACACCTGCCCGCACAGACAAAGCTCTCATGGCCGGTGCAGGGACACCCAAACTGACTTACTGTTGTCTCGGGAGTGTCCATAAGCTTCAGCACGCCACAGCCTGAGTCCAGTGAAGAGTGCTTCTGGCCCTGGTCTGGCACCAGATGGACATAGTATCTAACCTCCCAAGCTCTGGTATCTTTGCGGCACGCTTTGCATACGGTGTGGGCAAACTGGATAAACCCTGCATTGCTGTGGGGCATGGTCAGACTCCTCCAGTTCTTGCTGCTGATGCGGGTTTTGAGGTGACCATCAGTCCCTATTAGTCTCTGCCTCCAGGACCTGCTGGCCACTCTACCCATCCTTTTCCCTCTCTTTCTTTCAGACCAGATCCATCATCTTTGATGAACTTTAAACAGTTTACTAGTAGGGATTTTTGGTTCGACTACGTTTGATAGAGCCAGGTTAGGGGGTTACTCTATGTGCCATTAAGCTGGCTGATGGTAGGTGTTTACTGCTGGTGACAGTTGTGGTGGGCTGTGACCAGCAGCTGTGGGTAGGAGTCACTTGTCTTTGAAGAGCTCTTATGTCCTGCTTAGCCTTAAGTAACTTTTGAACTGAGGCTCCTGTACAGGTTAGGCACTTTTAATGTATTTTATGTTCTCTCTAGATCATACTGCTATTTAGATCTGTGTCTTTGCAGCAGGCCTAATGCATCTAAAGAAATGAATCAACTATCCTGTGTCATCATGGTCTATACAGCAACGCTTTATGGGTAGCGTCCCTTCAAATATTTCTCAAACCTGGGTCTACTCCTTAGTCAGCACAGCTCACTAAATTGTTCAAAACAGAAGACTAATTCAGAAAACACTGGCAAAAGCACAGTGTTTAATGATGTTTCACTAGTCTGTGAGTGAATGAGTATTTGTCAATGTGATTATTAAGCATTGAGACACACAGAATAGGGTTTGCAGATAACAAACAAATACTTGGGCAGTTTTTGCTGTCAGTCTCCATTTCTGATATGGCAGCAAAATAGAAAGGAAATTACAATGTGAAGAGTCCAATCAGTTTCCTAATCTGACTTCGTTTTTTAGATAGAAAACTACTTGCTTCGTAATCACGAGACCAGAAAATATCTACAAGAGCAAGCGTACCGGCTGCAGCAAGGCATTGTCACGAGTACCACTCAGCAGGTGAGAACTTGATCTTTGTTGGTACTTCTCGATGTCTAAAATCTGCCTGGGGACAGAGTTCTCCCTCATTCTGTCAGGCTAGCTTAAAGCAAGATGTGCCTTGTGGGTGATAATTATTGTTTCTTGTTAAACAAAGTATTAATGATGATTTTTTTGGATGTAAAAAAAGGGGTTTGTGACAGTTAGGTCTTATGTATAGAAGTACTATGTAGAGAAAGACCTGAGCTCTTTCTGAGTGAACTACTGTTGGAACCAGGAACTGTTTAGTTCATTCACGCTCAGGAGTGTCTTTTCGGCTGGCTCTCATCAGTGTGACAAGCATCATCAAACGGCTGTGCCAGTTCTGGTGTCTTGAGTCAGTCCAGTCTCCCTGCCTGGCACTGAGCAACCATGTAAACATGCCCTTAGACACCAGCGGAGCAAATAGCCTCAGAGAGTAACTCGTCATCTACCTTATGCCTTTAGAACCATTTACTTAGAGGGAGGGAGCAAAGGAAGGTGGAAGTTTTCTGTGCTCTTTATAGTCCGGTCATCTGAAAAGGCTTCCTGTCTAACACAGCCCGAAATATTGCTTGAAGCTGGGAAGCTTTTTCTGTTTGCTCAGCCACTACCAGGTTTCGTAAATGCCACGTGTTGTTCTGTCTTTTTTTTTTTTTTTTCCCCTTTCTCTTGAGAGGACTACAAGCATTTTTCTGTTCTAGTGCATTTCTTGCCAGTACCCTTCAGGGTTGTCTTCAGCTCCAGTACACCACTGAAGCAAGCTGGTGTAAGCAGAATAAAACTTGTTATGGCCTTTGTTTTAAATTTACTTCCATGTTTGTCTGCACCAGTTGTGCTCCCATGCAAATGGGAAAGTAGAGCAAACAGGAGAGGGATATGTGTTTTGCTCTTCGCCTGAATAAATGGAATTTCGCTCTGTTCTCAGCAATTTTTTTTGGTGAAACTTAATTCAAAGTGGCTTTTTCCTACCCGTGTTATTCAAGTTTAATGGGATGGTGTTTTATTACTAGAGCCTGAAATTACACTCTAACCTCTTAACAGAGAAAATGGTACGTGGAGATGTACTGATACTAAAAACTGCAAAACCAGCATTGCTTTATTTTATTTTGGTAATTTATCTGTTCAATGCCACCTTTTTTTTCCAAAATTAATAATCTCCATATGAATTAATTTTAGAACTTTTTATAGCTTGGTGGTTTTAGTTGTGCTTTTCTCCAACAACCACGTGAGCATCAGGTTTTAGTAAATGTAATTTACTGTTATTTCGAAAGTAGAGTAAAATTACTTATTTCTATATTAAATCATGTCAAATAAAGATGGATTTTAAAAACAGTTTTGAAAGAGAACTGGAAAAGATTCTGTAGTTAGTATGGTGGAGTTGCATTATTATTCCCAGAGTGGCTTTTTTTTTCAGCCCAGATATCCCAATGAGACTTTCCACTGTCTAATAATTAATTAGCTTTTTGTACTTATACAACAAAAACCACCCAAAACCCTTTGAAGAGGAAGAGTCATGTGGAGCAGAAAAGGAGCATGCTGTGAAATTATTTCAGTTCTTGTTGCTAATGATATAAGATGCTAGAACTCGACTTTATATGATGATGACACGTACGCTCAGATGTTGCTTCAAAATGTCAAATAGCCAGTTCTAATGAATGCTGAGTGGGCTGATAAAGACTTTTAACTGTTATATCTCCCTGCCCCGTATATCTTAATCAAAACTGACTATATGTCAGGCATTCTTATTGGTTTGTCTTGTGAGGATACAGATATACCACCTGCCTTGTATTTGCAGCATGTTGAATGAATTGTGTTGCAAACACAGATTAAGTTCAATTTATCCCACTGTTAAAGGTCTAATGGAAACTTCTGCTTTTATAGTTCCCTTGCAACTAGGAATATTTGCATTTTGAAAGAATATCCCAGAAGCCTGTGCAATTGCATTTTGCTTCGACAGGAAAAATCTGTGTTGGTGTTTGTTGAATGGATAGTGACAGAGCTTTCCTTTACTGCCTGAGCTTCCTAACAGTTCGGGGACCTTCAGAGCTAAGCGTTAGATATATCAACAACATTTTCAGCATTAAACTTGCTCCAAAAACCATAACAACACTTGAACTGGGTAACTTGTTGGTTATTTGCAGTTATCCTGGAGGTAACTGTGGGGAAAATATCCCAAAGCATTTGTTTTTTTTTAATGATAAAGTTTTATTTATTTTTCCAATATTTAGGTGTGCCTTTATGAAATGTAATGCTTTCCTTCAGTAGCATTAATATATCTCCAAGCTCTGATTGTGCATTTCTAGATTGTTGTATTGTCACTACAAATCTCATCACGCTGCTATTGCTTTGCTACCTGGACTGAATTCAGTTTGCGTTTGACCAGCATTCTGATTTTTTGTCTTTTATATTTCCTTTGTTCAAGTAGATGATTGACAGAATATGTGTCAAAGTGCAAGATCATCTCAACTCCTTAAGAAACTGTGGTGTGGATGCTGTGCAAGAAGACGTCAAATCTGCAGAACGGCTTATGCGGGATGCTAAGAACTCCAAAACAGTAAGCCTTTCCCAGCGTACTCATGATAAGGAGAGTGGTTCATTATGTGTGTGCGTGCAGCTTTTCTCTTTTTGGGGAGCTGAAATAACAGTGTGTCACAAAAGAGTATTTTCTTCAGATGATCAGCTGTAAGTAGTATTTAAAGTGATAAAATAATACTAATTTATAAAGACTTTGATTTAGAAGAGAGATTTCCTCCTATTTTTCCAGATTTGAAGTGATGAGTCTACTTTCCGAAGATATTCTTTCTATCTTACAGCTCTTACCAAATCTGTATCACCTCGGTGGAGCTTCTTGGGCAGGAGCAAATGGTTCACTCTCCAATCCAATCCAAGAGACACTTGAATCCATGGCTGGAGAAGTCACAAGGGTTGTGGATGAGCAACTCAAGGTCTGTGGATAAATGTGTGGCCATGTCTCACATGCAGAACTAGCTGAATCTGAAATCTTCTGTTGCGATATGCAAATTTTTCTGATTTTTTTTTGACTTTTCAATATATTTATACACAAGCTATCTTTTCATTATTAGTTTCTTATAACTTTGTGCCTTATTATCTGAGTATTTGTCTGGTTGGAATGAAAAGAATTGCTTTAGTGTTCACAGTGGGCAGAAGGAGCATATACTGCTTATTATCATCTTATTTTATCTTCTAGAAGAGGAAGACTTAGCAGTTTCTCGTTAGGCCCTTAATAAAGGTGTCTCTCAAGCACCCCAAAAAGTCTCATGCCCTGGAGAAAAGTACTCACTATTTAAGGTAGCCCATAGGAGAGAAAGCTGCTTTTCTGTAGATTCCATTGCAGATTTTTTTTTCCCAGTAACCACTTTTGAACCCGGTGCAGAACATCCACTTTACTGTTTGGTTTGGATCATTTGTATCAATTGAAAGTGCCCTGAGAATTGCTACAGGCAGCTTTACAGGAAATGTTTTCACAACTTGCCTGTCAAACCTAAGTTCTTGAAATAAGCGTCATTGATCTGTAAATGTTTTCACCTGTGTGTTCAGCCAGCTTCTGCTCAGAAACTTCTATATTCAATTATGTTAGAACCTACTGTATAATACGCAAGGAAGAGTCATCCACACAGCATGTGTGAAAGTACCAGTCCAGGAAGAAGTCAAAATGGGGAAACTTCAGTATGGAACCTGATGAATTTAAGAATATGGTTCTGAGGCAATTCAGATCAACTGAAGTTTATGATTAAGCTACCTTGCCTGTGTTTGCTTTATTTAAACTTATCAAAGAATCTGAAAGTGAAAGTTGAACTAATGTGAAAATGCTTCTTTCAGTGGAAGCATAATGGAGAACAATAACAATACCACATTACTAATTACTTTTTCAAAATTAAAAAGTTAATGAGGAGGAAAATGGTGCTGAATTTTTGGTATTTTCTTCCCTTTTCCCATTATATGAGCTAAGGTTAAGATTCTATATCACTTTTTTAATTTCTGCCAAAAAGTGATTTATCCACAAGATTCTTCCCAGTGCAGCTTCTATGCTATTATTAGGAGGGGAATAGTCAGGTCAGCCCTTCCTGCAATGCACTTAATAAGTCCTGTGCATTTTAGAAAGTCTTATAGAAGCAGGGGGGCAAGCCTCTTCACCATTGGGAATGTTACTTATCGTTCCTGGCATAAGATTTAGTTAATGGGTGTTCCATTTGTGCTTTTACACATTTACAGCAAAAGGCACTTTAGCTCAACCATTCTAGTTTTTACATTTACTTTTGATTTGTGCAGCGTTAAAGTTTAAGTGCCTTACAAGAAACTGTAAAGTCATAATGCTCTTTGTGTATTGTAACACTCATTTTTATTAATTCTACACTCAAAGCTGAAAGGTTTTCCTTTAAGTTCTATGGTGGTGTACTTTATGTGGAGGGAAAAATGGTGAACATGGATTAGGATAGGTTTTTTTCCAGCTGTTTAGGTCAGTTCAAAAGATCATATGCAGTTTATTATTTGTGAAGATAGATAAGGGAACTCATATAAGTACAGTTCTTTTTGTAATTGTTGGGGAGAAAGAGCATTCTATGTGCTGAAGGTGGAGCTTTGATTTTTAGCTTCCATGGCAACCAGAAAAAAAAGTGTTTGGAAATTGCATAAAGTCAATGAATGATCTTCAGGCAAATAAGAGATTTTTTTTTTTTCTTTATTTTTTTTTAACCTCAAAGAAGGGAAGCAAGAGGAAGGAATAAGTTAGAATAAGAAAAAGCAGCATCTTGGAGTGAGTTGAGTTGGCCAAAGGAGAAGTTATAGCAAGGCCCTTCCTTTCTTTTCTCCTGCTGGTGTCACTGTGGGCAGACAGAACCTGGACATGCTTTCTTTGGTTGGCAAAGGCCCAAGGGAAAATCATAGGCAAGACAAATAGTGCTTACTTAGGCAAGAGAAGATTGTTTTGTAAGGACAGAAGTGCTTGAGCTATTCCTCCTAAATTCCATTGGAGTGAAAAGGGTTTGTTGGCTCCATAACCTATTCAATTTTTTCTTTAGATATCATCATCTTCCAGCCCTCTTACTCACTGTAGCTTTCTCTTGAATGTGAAGAGTTGTTAATGGTTGGCAGGATTTCCTTCTCTTCTTTCTGCATGCCTGCTGACTGGCATTTGTGACCTTGTGACTGAACTGTTTGCCCCTCTATAGTCAATATTAAAAGCTGTGAGTTTCCATCACTGAAAGATTTTGGGATGGAAGTAGGGGGTGGGGAAAGGCTTCTGCAGATATGATAATGGACATGTGAAATCAGCAGTTGAAATCCACCACTGAAGAAATTATGTTCAGTTGTGCACTTACAGATCCTAATTCTATTAAACTTTTAAATTGCTTATTCTCTGAGTATTTTGAGTAAAAAAATAATTTCTAAATTTTTAGGTAAGGTCTTCAGTCTTTCCTCCTACTTCCCACTGACACCTTCATGGAGCTTTTCTTCATGTGATCAATTTTGAAAAACCATGCTTAGACTGCAATTGTAATTCAACATAGCAAGCATTTACCACTTTTATAATTGTGATCCATACCTGTAAATCAAATATTGTAAAGATCAGACTTCCCTGTATGCTGTGGCAGCTTCATGCTCTGTGTTGTCCTTGTGAATCAACACTTAAAAATCAGTCAATTAAGAGCTACAGACTGAAAGATACTGCTTTGAATCATTAAAATTATTACGCATTAGTGGTGGGTTTGTTTCTTATTATCTACATATGAAAATTGCCAGCTGTAGTGCGGCTGTGCAAAAAGAAAGAAGCTCTGATGAGATGACGAGATGGAGTTCAGCCTGAGGTCGCTTACCTGTGGAGTGAGATTGAGAAGAAAAAGGAAATCAGTGCAGTTTTCAAGGGGTGCAGTTGATTATTTCTGTACAATTTAGAAGCACCTAGGTCAGAGTTAGGCTTACCTTGTGAACTATTCCAGTGAAACTATGATTTTGCTTCCCTTTTTTTTTATTTGTAAATACCTTTTTATGTTTGGTTATCAACCTTCAGTCTTACTGGAGACAACTTGGCCCATTCCAGTAAACGGTGCTCCGTCCTGTTCCTCTCCCTCTCTTCTTCCCACCTTCCTTTGGTGAAAGCATGAACCAAGGACAGGCAGGACCAACTTCCTGCCATTTTGGAAGCACCGTAGCACAAGAAGACCCCACAGTCACTGAAGTGCAGCAACATGATAGCTTCAGTGTTCAGAAGGACCAGTTGCCAGAGAGAAACATCTCCTTACTGATCTTTTCTAAGTAGCACTTCATGCTGGGAATGGGTGTAGGGAGTTTGTTTTCAAATCCCGTGGTGATGAGCCTTGACCTCTTGCAATCTCTGAAATAAGTTATTCAATGGGAAATCAATTGATTGTTGAACAGCCTTCTGTAGATAACTAAAATATAATTCCTAGGTTGATGGGACTGGAGATGGAGTAAGGTGGAGAGAATTTGAACAAATAATGATTTCCAGTCTGGTCAGAAAATACTGTGTTGTGTTTATAAATAAATCTGTGTTACTCTACACAGGGTATATACCAGCATGTAGATAAAACAGTATGAATTTAAAATTTAGTTTTCTGGATGACCAGCTGATTGTTTTATACTTTCTGCGGTCTTACCTAACCTTTTTGGATACAAAAATTGAAGGCAATTAGAGGAAAGATGTTTCAGTGATATAAGGCACTAGTAGCATTTCTGTGTCCCATCCTGATCCCTATGCGTGTACATTAGAGCTTTCCTGCGGTTTTTGTGACACAAGTTCATACATGGATGATTATGTGAGGGACTGTGAGCCCTCACCTGCACCTGTAGTGAGGGCTTTTTAGCCTTCCAGTTAGAGCTGGGATTTGGAAAAGAAACCAGTAGGTGATAAAATAGGATTTAAACCAGAATTACCTTTTCTCACAGGCACAGAGAGGAGATAAATCTAATGCACTTGAAAGGGGCTTCATAACATAACTTCGTAGCGTTGAGGTATACATGAAAGATTTTTCCAAGAGAAAGTCTAAGAGGGAAGAAGTTGGCTTTTTACCATCAACAAGGGAGACCTTATTTGAAGAAAAAAAAGAAAGTTGAGGGTGTTGAGGGGTAACACCCCTCCTGTTTCTGGAGCGTGTATGATTTTCTTCTGTCCTGGGTTGGGGTTTTGATCAGTCATTAAAAAAATATAAAAATTGTTGACTGCACCAAAGGTCCACTATGGACTTCCATACATGTAAATGAGATCCATATATTAAAGATTTGTACGCCCATTGCAAATCATACTTGAAGCTTCATCGTATTTGGCTTGTATATTCCAGTCCTGTACAACATGCCAAGTTCTCAGGAGTCTCCTTTCTTCGTATACTTATGCCTCTTACAAACTGGCAGCTCTGGAGCATTGATGAAAGTTGCTGATTCAGGGCCCTGTTTAGAGCGAAGGCAGCTGCAGCAGAGCATCCACTGCTTCTGCAACACACACAGAGGCAGCACTGGTGGGTGCCCAAGGGAAGCTAATTTATTGTTCTGACAGTTAAACACACAGAGATGTAAATGTTTCATACTTCAAAAGGCAAACAAGTACTGTTGTGGGTCATTTTCTAAACAAGTATTCTGCTCATCTTTAGCTTTGTTTGGTAAAATGCCTTTTATATGGCAGCTGGATTGCAAAATGGATTGGAAATTAGGAAGAAAACTTGTAAAAACTACAATTATAAAAGCATCATAGTGCTATGCACCAGAATAATGCTGTAGTCGTCCAGCTAATGAAAATCTCAGTACCTGATGCTACCTTTTGCTTACTGTGCTGCAGACGCTCCTTGAGTCTATGGTGGATGCAGCAGAAAACCTTTGCCCAAGTGTTATGAAGAAAGCTGGCATCCGTGAAGACCTGATTGAGGCTAGCACTGAGAAGATTTCCATCCCGCGCACTTTTGTGAAAAATGTCCTCTTGGAGCAATCTGGAATTGATATCCTCAATAAAATTAGGTACTTTAGAAGACTAGTCTAACAAAATTGGTTATAGAATTTGTATTTTGAGATGCATGTACGTGTGTTTGTGTAGTAGAAGATTTTTGGAATGCTTTTGTGACTCACAAGAAATCATATTAAGGCATTCAAAGAGCAGGAAATTGTCCTAGAAGTCTGGTGTATGTAGGTCAGGAGATTAAAATATTTGGAATATCCAGGACTGTTGATCCTTAATGCATGTCTTTCTGTTTTATTTAGTAAGAGTTTTGGTTTATGGTACACAAATAACATTGTAATGACTGATAATTTTTTTAAACCTATTGAATTTCTCAGGCAACACTGAATTACAGTAATAGAAGGAAATGGCACTTACTTGCTTTGAGTTTTGACAGTGCTTTCTCTGTTGCTGCATTTAGTCTTGCCCTGTAGCTGCAGCAATCACTTTTAACATTTTTGTTTGTGTAGGAGTTGTGCACAGCAGACAGACATACTATAAAAATTGAAATTTGCATATTCAAACCACAAACCTGGAGCAGAAACAGTTACCTTAAACCTTAGTTCACTCTTTAAAAAAATGGGGGAAAAAGGCTTTTAGCTGACCTTTTACTGCAGCTTTTTCTCATATTAAATATATACCAGAGAATGTATTTATGCAGTATAATGTGTTTGACCTGTACTTAAACCTTTGCAGTTGCCATCATTGGGCTAAGGAATCCTATCTGCTTGATGGAAAAGCATGACATTTTACATTGTGATGCTAATATCTTTGCAGAAGAGGAAAACAGTAAGACTTAGAAATTAGTTTTGCAGAGTGCAGCAAAATTGGCAGGAAAAGATGTTAAAGACTTTCACTATGCTTTCAGAGTGTTTCAAATGGTTCAGGGAGTGAGTTTTCTTCATTTCACTTCAGTCCTATTAAACAAATCTTGGCCCAGAGACAATAATAGGGCCCCTTCCACCTGTAGAAGCTACAACTGTCTGTGGGGTGAAGCAGACAAAGTGTCACCCTTCCTGCCTTATGTTATTTGAAATTAATATGTAAGTAACTGACAAAAATCCTTTCACTTTCATTCTCTTCCCACCGTGGCTTGGCCACCATTCTACCTCCCTATGACCTGCATTGCCTTTCCAAGGAGTTTCCTACCTTTTTCCCCAGGCTTTCTGCAGCAGTAATGGTAGCCCCAGGTAGAAATAGCTTTGTTAATCCACTGCAACTCAGTCCACATATAAAAACCTTAAAACAAAATCATGTTCCTTGTTGCTGCAAGTGTCAGTTGAAGGAGTTGGCCTTGAAATTGTAGAGGCAGGAGAGACAGAGCTTCAGGCTGCAACTGAGGCATCTGTGCTTGTCAGCTGCAAATCAACTGCCCTCCACAGCCTGAGCCTGTTGTATCGTGGCCAAAAATGGGAGCCCGAGGGAGCAATTCAAGGTACATATTTTGTTGATAGGAATTTACCAGCGAAACCTCAATTCAGTGTACGGGTGTGTTGGTGTTCCACGTGTCTGTGTAATGGGAATGGCTGACGTGACATTCTTGAGGCAGAAAGGGGTTACCTAGAGCAAAAAGAAGCAGCAAAGTTGTGATGGCAAAGACTGGAGAAGCAATATTGTACAGTTGCCTTTCAGCTGGCAGACAAACACAGAAAGGAGCTGAGGAAATGAGTGGATTGTAGTTTTTCAGTATAGTACTGTTAAACAGGCAGCACTGTCCTACTCCCACTCGTTGGAGATTCATGTTTCCTCAACTTCAGTGGCAAAGTGAGTTTCACATATGGTTTCTATTCAGCTCTCATACACAGATGTTTTCATTTCAGCTCTTAGAAAAATGTTAGAAGCAGGATAAATATGGTACAGAGGCTCTTGTGTTTATTGCGTGATTCATGAGTTTATTTCTGAAACCTGCAGTCATGTATCCTGACACCCTCTAATGTTTTATTTCAAATAAAGTGGCAGCACTGTGGATAATCGTCGCACTGTTGAACATGTAATAAAGACAAAATCCTCCTGCGTGAACTAAATTTTTCTCTGTCTCATTTTTAACACTCACACAGTGAAGTAAAGCTGACAGTGGCTTCTTTCCTGTCTGACCGAGTTGTAGATGAAATCCTGGATGCACTTTCCCACTGCCATCACAAACTGGTGAGTAGATGCACGGTTGATATTTGAATATGCCAGGTATCATTACGATACCGTTATGTTCCTAACTTGTTCAGTTTCTCCTTAGCACAGCTGTGTTTTGACATCATTTGAAATGTGATCGTGGGACTCTTGCCTCTTTGCTTTAAGGCGGGTACAACCTTGGAAGAGGCTGCATTATATATTTGTCTCATTACCTTTTACACATTTATGAGATCTAAAACTGAAAATGCCATCAGGATGCACCACTGCATCATTAGTTAAGAACAGTGCCTGGTGAGATGATAAGGGCTGGTTGCTTGTGAGATTGGAGGTACAACTCTATTCTTTAGAGAGAGACTGCTGAAACTTTGAATGAATATATCTTGAGGCTCCTTCAGAATGTAGGTATCAAGTTTGAAGAGAAAGGAGTAGAAATGTAGGAAAGGAAACACTGTTTGTTATTTGAAGGTGTTGAGCTGTCAGAGGCTCGGTTATTTTTTTATAAAGGTACTTACTTCATCAAGAGTAGAAAAAATAAACAACTGTGTATCTACAGAAAAACATTTTGATTTCTAATGCAATTCTCTAAGGAGAAACAAGTACTGTTTGGGGTTTTTTTCAGAAGCCACTTGCGTGGGCATTCTCCTGATTGAAATTGCTCTTAATTTCTATTCGAAATTTCTCTGACTTAAGTTTGCAGTCATGAGTTTATTCAGGTGTTTTTCCCCACAAGATAAGGGAAAGATCTAGATTTCTTTTTATTTCCTCTCTATGAAGGTCCTGATACACAGAAAACAAATCACTCTTCCCCCTGCTCCCCTCCTTTTTCTTAAAAATAAATTAAAAGACTGGGTTATTTGAAGGTGTGTCTTCATGATACAGAGCAGCATTGTGTAAAGGGACAACCTCTGGTCTCAGGAGCTGTGTAGCAGCATTAGCTCGCTTTGTGAGTGGCCACATTAATGATCTCCAGTTGGTCCTGGAGCAGGCTCAGCTGGCGTCAGCAGTGGGCTGTCTCTGTCCACTGGTATTGCACAACTTGGACATACCCTGGCCCTTGCACAGTAAGTCATTTTCTACTGCCTTTGAGTCACCTCAGTAAGAATCCTCTGCACGTTGACCAGCTGGTTTAAAAGCCTCTTTGAAAATTATGGTCCCCAGAACAGGACAGACTATTCCAATGTTTTAATCAATACTTTTATAGGAGTGAAACTGTTTTTCTCCTGATATTTTCTTTTACTCCTCCTATTTACATAGCCAAGGAGAAAAGAATTCCTTCCTCTTGTCAGAGTTTCAGTGGCAGCTCATTTTCAGGACTGGTTTTGCTAGATCTCCCTCCCAGTAATGGCTTCTGGACACTTGATGCTTGCTGCTTTTCAGGATTGTGCCCATAGCTAATTGCTAGTGCTCTTAGTTCCTAAGGAATGCTTATCCGTACATTCGATTTGAGTGGGTTTACTTTGGGATCCATTTTGGCCTTCATTAGTAACATGTCCCTTTCATTGGTTAACTCTTCTATGCGTCTGTTAGCAGCAGATTATTTCAGGTAGTATAGCACTGATGAAAACATTGAAGAGCACAGTTCTCAACAGTGCTGGTAGAGGAACTCCTGCCTAATTTGTCAGTGTTAATCTTCAACTGACAGCTGCAATAGGAGAGCTGGCAGTTAGTTCTTAATGCAGCAAAGAGTAAATGCACTGCGCCAGCTCCTTAAATTGGAGGGTCACATACACAGGCATTTGTAGGTGACTGAATTAGTAGTATGTTGCACTGACACAGTAGCATTTGAGGCAAATTTGAAAAAAAACACCCTCGTTCGACAAGACCTGAGTTAGCCCAATGTGATGATGATTAGCCTTAATTATTATTATAGCCATTTCAGTGTGATTAAAGATAAATCTGTAACAGCTCTCTGGTTGTTTTTCCCAAGGAGACACTAGACTAAGTCAGCTATAATCAACTCGGCTCATCTCCTTACCTTTTTTGATGGTTAACAAAACTACAATCCACTGGTTGTCGTGTTGATGTTAAGCAGTGGAGTGCAGCTCTCCCTAGCTGCCTCTTTGAAGGCTTCTGTGACTAACTGATTTGGACCAGATGATCTTCAAATACTTGCTTTTAACAGATGTTATTTAATATTCTCTTTAGTTACCAACAGAACTAGAAAATATTTCATCATTTTTCTGACAACATAAACCCACTCCACTCCAAGTACAATCCAGGGTGGTTTATATAACATCCTCTGTGATCTTAGTAACAGTTTTCGCTGTGCAGATCTAGAGGTGGATTTTACCATTGTTAGGGTTTTTCCTCTCTTGATACTTTTGTATCTTATCCCATAGATTTATCAATGAGGAATTTTTTTCTTTTTTTGTGGTAACCCCTACCTATCTCTTCAGTGAAGCGGAACTGAGATATTTTGCAAAACTGTGCTGTTTTTTAACTAGCAGATTATAACATTTCGGCCATCTAATAATTATGAAAATTATATTCACTGAAATTGTACGTGTCCATGTTATTTAATTGGAAAAAAAACCCACCCAAATGGTCCAGGACAAAGCTTCTCTTCCACCTCTTTTTTTTTCTTTATAATAAAGACAGGGAAAATGCTGAGGAAGCTCCATAATAAGTCAAACATAAGATGGCTTTTTATCTCACCTTTTTCCTTTTCTTTTTCCCTGTTTTACTTTCTCCGTTCTTTCTCAGAATGTGCGATGGAAGGGATTTTAAGATTAGCACATGCAACTGAGCTTTGCTTTTGCTACTTGGTCTTCCAGGATCTGGGATCATTTAAGTTCTGTAAGCTTTCTGGTTGGGTTTGGTTTGACTTTTTGAACAGTTTGATCAATTTGTTCCTGTCTTTATCCTTTCCTCCAGGCTGACCATTTGACTAGACGTGGCAAACCACTTCCACAGCAGGAATCACTGGAAATTGAGTTAGCTGAAGAAAAACCAACTAAACGATCTATTATCACGGTTGAGGAGTTGACAGAGATAGAACGTCTGGAGGATCTGGACACTTGTATGGTAAGACACATTCCTCAGCCCATTTGGGTAAACATGCCAATAACTGGAAGAAAAATGCTTTTCAAAATGTCATTTGGTAATTTCATGGTATCAGGAAACTGAAGTTAGGAATTGGCCCTCAGAAACAATAAATGTTAGCTTATGAACATTTTGCCTGAGTCGCAAACTGCTGTTCAGCCGAGGAAAACCTTTTCCCTTTTCTTCAGTTCTCCTTTCCTGGTACCTATTGAAGGGCCTTTCCCTTCATACATAGCTACAATCAAGCCTATACAATAAATGTCCCTTCCACTGGCCATAGTTTCACAGAGGTTCAGTTGCATTAATAAATTGGACCATGGTATCCTTTGATAACATGCTAGTTTTTACCTTTGTCTTTATTCTACTTGACATGGATTCCTCTGAGCCAGGACAAAAAGTGCTTTTGCCTGGAAATTATATTATTGTCTGTGGACAGAAGTTGATTTTTTTAAAATAAGGTTTTGCCTGTATAAAAGAAGTCTTAAAACTCTGAGACTGGGCTGCAAGTGATCCTAGAGGGAAAGCTTTTCAAAAGTAATTGTGTTAGGTGTGTGAGATTGAGTAAAATGTTGAACATAAATCACTGAAGTTCTTTGTAAAATCCCATGTGTGACTGTTATTATAAAATGGCTCCATGCCATATCATGATTCTTTATGAGATGTAAATCCACAGAACTACTAATAAATTTGTTGCTAACTGTTTTCCACCTCAAATTCCCCTCCACCTAGCTCAGTCTGTTGAGGAACTCTACTGTGGACAGGAACTTCAGGGAGTGCTTCTCTATTACAATTTATTCAGTCTAATAGGATGTCACTGCTGCAAGGGATGGGCTTTCTCCTCTGCCCTCTTACCCGGCTCCTTGGCCATGTGCTTTCAGAGGAAGCTAAACTGGCAGAAAGATTGATTGCATCTTTTTGTAAAAGAAGTTTGGTTGATTCAGTTCCTTGAATAGACTTAATGCAGAGCCAGACAAGGGCAGCCCAAGAGGGGGAGCAGCAGGGTTGCTGCTTTCTGCAGCAGCTACCTGTTGGTCTCACTTAGCTGTGAAACAAAAGCATGTCTTCACTGGAAACATCAGTTTAAAATAGTTCTCTCTCCCTTCTAAATCTCCTTCTTCACCAAGATTTGATTTGATGCAATATTTGAACATCACAAATCCCTGTGAGGCATATGGTACTATCCTCGCTCATTACTGCTACTATTAAGTTCCAGAAGCTTTCTGAAGGCAACATTCAGTAATCATTTGGAGCCCTAAATGCTATGGGAGAGAGACATCCCAGTAAAATATGTGCCATCTGAACCCTGTACCTGTGAGTTAGTTTTTGCATGCTGGCTTTGTATATAGAAAAATAAGCTAAGCGCTCATTTTAATACCCCACCCTCCCCCTTTAGATTTATTTTTAAGCCTGTTAAGAATAATAATACTGGAAATTTAAAAAATAGCTCCTGTCTTTATCTCATATCACGATGGTTATATGAAGGGATCATATCGCTGTTTTCACTTTGGCCATATTAAAATAATGGAAATGTGATGGTGCTTACACTCTTTTAAAAGATGCATTAGATGCTAACTGTACTTATTCAAAAGTGTTTATATCTCTCTTCATTCTTCTCATTCACCTTCATGTTGCACAAAGATTCAAATACCTTTGTGACCCAGATTCTTATCAGTATCTGATTTCTGAAGAGAATGAAACATCAAATAAATACAGGGCCGTGATCTTAGTACTAAACAACCTATTTATTAAAAACTGTAATTCCTTTTTAAGAACTGCTTTTTGCATCCTTGGTGCAAGTGATATTGGTTGCTGTTGTAAAATTATATAGATAAATAGATAGCCCCAAGAGGCTGAGGAGTACAGGGATTTTTACTGAACTAGTGTTCTTACTGAGTTTTTTGCAACTAAAAGCATCCTAAGAGTGGATATCTTGCATCTTCTGTGTGGAGTTAGTACCTTCAAAGATAGCGCCTTCCAAGTGATGTATTTTAGCTATGAGAAAATCCTGCGGCCTTCAGATATTTACCTGGCCTAGTGGGTGGTGTCCCTGCCCATGGCAGGGGGTTTGGAACTAGATGATCTTTAAGGTCCCTTTCAACCCAAACCTATTCTATGATTCTATGATACTGTCTTTGAAAAATGAACCTGATTTGTGGCAGCTTGTAATGTCATACAGATATTTGCATGGAAATGAGCAACCTTCTGAAAGAGACACCAGTGAATGCTTTGTGAGCTGGTCAGTGCAGGAAACAGATATGTTGCTGAAAGTTTTTACTGGAAAGAGAAGCATATGGTTTTATGAACTATAATTATGAACCTAATTTCCTTTCCTTATTTTTAATCTTAAAGGAGAAATAACTATTTAGATCCCACTTCCAAAATGGCATTAGTCCAGAACACTGCCTTGTTTGGCAATTGGAAATCCCTAAGCATTACAAAGTGTGATGATAAGACAGATCTTAGCCTTCTGAGTAGGTAATGTACTTGGCTGTGTATTCTGCGAACCTCAAACCTGAACCCTTGAATTGTAGCTTGGTGTTGTGCATGTTTGGCAGCTTGGTCTCCTATTGCCAAAAGAATGAGGAACACATGGGATGAGGCTGATAATGTTTTTGAGATGCCAAGAAAAACTCACCTATTCTAAGCCCTGTCTATCTGTTTGCTCCAGCTGGTTGTCATGATGTCTGGGGAAGAAGAGATTTTGAACTTATAGGAGAGGCACTGAGCTTGGACCACGGCTTTGAGGGAGCTGTGTTTTTTCCATTTGCCAAACTGGATTAATTTTGCAAACGCTTCAGCCAGCCTGTTCTCTTCATTCTTGTTTTCTTCAGCGAGCCTATCGAGGATCAGTATTCTGACTGAGGCAATGTGTACAACAGTGTGTTGTTATTCCCCTGCCTCCCTTGAAGTTGTATTTGAACAATTTGAGGGAAAACGGGATTCAGGTTCAGTTTTGACTCTGTGGTTACAGGTAGATAGATAGCACTGAAGATAGGTGAATGACTATGAGTGTGGTAGATAGAATCATCTAGGTTGGAAGGGACATTTAAGATCATCGAGAAAAACCATTAACCTAACTGCTAAAACCACCACTAAACTATGTCCCTTAGCACCACATCTACTGGTCTTTTAAATACCTCCAGGGATCGTGATTCAATCACTTCCCTGGGCAGCCTGTGCCTACGTTTGGTAACGCTTATGATGAAGAAATTTTTCCAAATATCCATCCTAAACCTCCCTTGGCACAACTTGAGGCCGTTTCTTCTTGTCCTATCACTTGTTACATGGGAGAAGAGACCAACCCCCACCTCACTACAGCCTCCTTTCAGGTGGTTACATGTGTTTGTAATAAACTGCTCATAAGCTCTTTGTTCTTATATGCAGATTGAAAGTGGAAGACAAGAAGGTTTGTGTCTAAAACTTGGACTGGCAGCATAGGGATCTGAAACCTCCAGTCCTGGTGACAGAGTGGACAGGCAGGCACCGGTGTGTTTCGCAGCCTGCCCACTTATTCTGAGGCAGGGTGGCTGGGAGGATTTTCCTGCCCAAGTAGAGAGTTGCCACCCATCCACCTTGAACTTTGATATATGTAAACAACACAGACAAGACCGAACGAAGTATCGCAAATGGGCCCATGAAATGCACCACTGAAAAATAGACTTTTAAATGTTATTTCTAGTATTTTTTGTTGTGGGAATTAGGACTTACCAAATACCAAACTGTGCAGTTAAAGCTAATTAGATTCAATTTAGGATATGATTCTCATCCAGCCTTTAATGGTGGCCTGAGACCCCCTAATATGAAAGATTTGTCAGTCATACCAGAATTTACTAGTCTGTTAAATGAGATCTGAAGAAAGCTGGGAGTGATTGAGTGGTCCAGCGTAGGACGTGATAGCTGGAACATTTTAGACCTGAGAATTACTGACCTCCCTGAGCTGCAATACAGTAAATTAATGGTTTCCTAATCTACAGCTTAGTTGTCTGTGTTTAATTAGAGCTACATTGATGGTAATAAGGCACTAGATAAAAGTTGCGTGCAAGTAAGATGGAGAGAAAAAATCTTTATGCAGAAAATTACTTACTATTCTCAGATTAAAGGAAAAACCATGGCCTGCTTTTCAGAGCTTAGACTCAATCATGAATTAACTTCATGAAATAGCACAGCTTCTCTATTTTTTTCTGTGCATATATGACAAGTGACACAGTTTAAACTAATGCATGCATTTTAAAATTAACTTTAAATAAAGCACCCTTTTACTGAGATTGAATATCGTGTATCTTGGTATGTGTAATTGTGGGGGTAGATTTATTGTGTAATGGTTCTAGTTGTACTTTATTCTTTCAGAGCCATTAGTTTTTTGCAAAAATAAGAAATATTAAATAGTGCTCAATTCCCCACCAAAAAGTAATGGAGCATTTTTATTAATTGTGTTTAACAGTTATGTTCTAAAGCTTTTCTTTTTTTAGCTATTTGAATGTTAGTTTGGCTTCCAGAACACTAAAAGGAGATCATCAGAGTTGAGCCACTATTTAAAGAAAAGTTTTGAGAAATAGCTTTTTTTTTTCTAGAAATCTATGTACTCATTATCTTTAAAATATCCATTTCAGGAATATAATTTTATTACTATTACAAGCATACAGCCAGAATAAGTATTGTTTTTAGAGCAAAGCAGAGATTATTATTTGTGTTACGAAGAGGTATGGTAGAAAATTGATTGAAACATGTCAAGGAATTGTAGGTTGTAATACACAAGTCTGCCTATAAATTTTCTTTCAGTGTAAGATTGAAATGCTTGGATGGTAAATAATGTTTGCCAAAATGCTTGTAGCTCATAGAAAAGGACTGCCTGTGATGAATATTGAATCTTAGCCATTCCTCATCTATTTCTAATTTTACCCATCTATGACTTTAATGGAGGAAAATAAAAAAAAAATCCCATGAGCAATATATTAAAGTTTTAGTTTTTATTGAACAATATATTTCACTTCTACAGTAGAGAAAAAAATTTGCAGAAGTAGCAGAACACTTGTAGATTGGTGGTGTATGTTTTTTCCTGGGAATGGACTAACTAGCCATTGTCAAAGGTTTAGCAGATCACGGATTCATGGATTTGACAGAGTTGGAAGGGACCTCTAGAGATCATCTAGTC
>JAOXJM010000012.1:95471444-95490679 GCA_026413425.1 Tringa solitaria | reverse complement strand
CTCTTCTCCAGGCTAAAGAGCCCCAGCTCTTTGAGCCTTTCCTCATAAGGGAGGTACTCTAATCCCTTAATCATCTTGATTGCTCTACGTTGGACTCTCTCCAGTAGTTCCCTGTCTCTCTTGAACTGGTGAGCCCAGAACTGGACACAGTATTCCAGATTAGTCCAGTATCCACATGAAGACTTAGAAATCTGTGGGTTCTGAAAGACAAGGAGTGTATGGACCTCAGTGTTTTCAGAGGAAAGGGAGAAATTGCACTCACCACATAAGAATTAATTTTTTATTTTAAAAAAAAAAAAACAAAAACAAAACTCATAAAGCACCAGCTGAAAGCTTTTTTCTTCTCATCCCCTCATCCAAATCAAGTTAGAATTAAAACAACAGAAACCTCTTCAGTTGCTTTCACTGGAGGAAGGAGAAGATCATGGTACAAACTCAAGTACGCATGCACTGATACTGTAGGAAGAGAAATTAAAGTAGAGATTCTCTGGTATGTCCTGGTGTACTACCACATCTGATTGTGTTGCTCACTATTAAGCTGCAGCAGAATTGTCCCAGGCATAAGATAATCAGCTTTTTGGATGAAAGACTGAACACCTACTGCAATAAAACCTCAGTTCCAGTTGGACTCTGTATGTTCTCCTGTTCTATAAAGTTCCTGTGTATAAAGTTCTAGCTCTGTGACTGGCTTAATCCAGCAGAAATAACTGTTCTTGCTGAAAAGAGCATTTCCATTTTCCCCTGTACACCGCTCACTTTTTCTGCCCACACCCTCACATTTGTACTGGTGTTCTCACAGCCTCAATACAAACTGGGTTTGGGAGTTGATTCCACTGAAAATTAAGGTTTTTATGGAAAGATTTCTTTCCCAGGTTAGTTTACAGACTGACTAGTCTTCTGATTGAATTCACAAAACAAATCCTGAGCGGCAGGAACAAGCAGGCAGGGATGAGGGCAAAGGCAGCAGCCTGGATGAATGCCGGATTAAATTGATTGTGACACTTGAGTTTCTCTCTTGTATGCATTAGCAGAAATGGGCCTTTGATGTGTGGTAAATACAGCGCTCTGTGGGAAGCTAGGAATTGGCTTTATGGTATGCGAGGGTATTCTTGGCTTCTGAAAAGGCTCCATCACAGGCATGTGAGCAAATCTACTTCAGTGGGAGTCCAGTAATATTTCTGACTCACCCCCGAGCTAGGACAGTTTATGGGAACGTCACCAGGAGGGTGACGCTGGCCCGGTGGCCGCATGGTCCCTAAGTGCTTCCCTCCACAAGCAGTGCTATGGCTGAGAAAGTCAGAGACAAAGGGAGCCAGTGTGATAATTTTGCAGAATCTGTGAATATCTTATTTGCAAGTTGCATGGTTTGTATGTTAGCCTCACCATTTTTATTATGATTACATTAACTTTACTTGTGAGCATTTGTTACCTATCTTTCCCTGGGTTCCCTTATAGAGTTTTGCAGCATCCTTACTGCCCTTAGAGGTCCTTATTTGTGTTTATTCAGTGCCTGTTTCATGTATGGACTACAGACTATAGTCTCTTTCAGACTCATGAGAAGTTCCGTGTTCCCAGCTGAAACAGTTTATAAGAAATCTGGCTTTCAATGTCTTTTTCTTGGTCTCTGAGTGGAATGAGGTGATGGATAATTGATATATAGTATGTTGTTTTTAAACCGAGATGTCCTAGTCAGAGTTGAAGGCTGTTTCTTATAATGTAAGATGTATTATTGGCACAATATGAAGTTGACGAAGAATGAGATAACCTGCTTCTAGTAACAGCACTGAATGCCTGGTTAAGAAAAAAAGTAGTGTAAAATTGGAGACTTATTTTCTGCTTAGGTTAAAACGAGAATTGTGAAATGCAATTGCTGGATATCTGTTTGCATGGTGGCACTTCTGTATCTGAAACTTGTCTTCCCGAAACTTCTTTTGCCATAGTAGACTGGGATTTGTATTGGGGATGGAGGGGAGGGTACATAGTTATGTCCTTTGTGGCAGCAGTTGTCTTACCGATACTGAGTTTCTGTCATCTTATTTCACGTGTCGTGAAAAAGCCACATTGAAAGGAGAGTTCAGTAACAAAGCACTCAATGAAACACTGGTCTTGAGAATTTAACTTCCCCTCCAGTGGTTTTAAGGGGGAGTTTACTACTATCTCTGCTACCATGAACTGGAATGCCTGGGCTGCAGGCAGAGTCCCCTGGCAGGCACCAGGTGGCTGTTGGAGGCTATGCCCTGCTGGTGGACACCTATCCACCTCTTGCTGAGAGAGGTGACTATCCCCACCTGGGTTTGCTTGCCCTGCCAGCCAGCACTCGCCCATACAGCAGGGATCACCCAAATGGCTCGCTTACCTGCTTCAGGTAAAGTTAACAGGTTATGAGGACAAAGCCCCTTTGCACGAGCTGGATCGGGGGGCATTTGTGTGATCCCTTTTGCCAGCAGAGCTGCGGAGTCAGTTGATTTTCTGCACAAATAGATACAGAATTCATCTTTCAACAGACTCTGTTTACAACAACCTATTCGTTATTTCCCATGGCAGATTAGCAAGAGCTCCTTTGGAGGAGTTCTTGCCAAATTCTAGACTCTGTAACCTTTGGCAGAGGGACAACAGCAAACAGCATGGGAATAACCTCTAATATTGCTGTTTCTGTAGCACACATCTGTCTGCAACCGTAATGCTTCTTGATTTAATTAATATCTGACAAGTTGACCTTCTCAAGTGTTTGAGGAATTTTCTGTATAGGTTTCACGGTCCTCTACTTTTTTACTTTCCTACTGCTTTTTGATTCTTCCAGTCTCTCAAGCAAATAACTTGGCATGAGTTACTTATCTGTGTCATATGGGGGTGTCTTGTTTACTCTGAAATCTGGAGAACCTACTGAAAATAGCACATGCATGATTCTGTCTCACTAAGAGTGCTTCGTGGTTCTCGCTTCACCCAGAAGAACAGGAGGCTTGCGATTTTTCGCTCTGCAAAATTGATTCCTCGTATTGCAAGGAAAAAGAATAGCTGCTCACAGGAACAGGGGAGAGGAAGTCTGTGTTAGGGCAGGGGGTTACAGAATACCGTTAGATTTTGCTATATTTTGTCAAGGAAAAGGAGGTTAGGATGAACTAGGTTGCTGGAATAGAAACTTTTAAATAAGTAAATAAAATCAAGATTACATGGTGCCAAAAGGCTAGAAGACAGCTTCTGAGTCACTGGATCTCATCCCTGCTTTCACTGACAACTGCATCACACAATCCTATTCATAAATTTATCAAGCTTCCTCTCAAAACATCTCTGTCTCAGGCTAGAACAGAACTTAGATTATTTCTTCTGCTATTATTCAGGTTAACTAAAGCCTCACTGCAAAGTGGTGGGTACGTTTCTGCAGTAAGATCTTACGTCATGTAAGTAAAGATCAAATTAATGTGAATTTTGGAGGTCAGTAGTGACAGGATTGAAATACTGATCTGAAACCAAAAGCACTTAAACTGGTGACGAAAACCTTCAAGTAAGCAGATGTTAACAAAAACTAAGAGGAATGAGCAGGATAGAAAGACAAAGCGATTGAAAAGTCAGGGTAGTTTCATTCAAAGCTGATCAGAAGAACCTCTTTTTATTTTGTACATTTTAGCTGTGGGTCATTTCCAATACCATGGCGTTTAGATACTCCAGGGGAAGTTTGTGTCCATACTCTCTGAGAAATTGCAGAATCCAGTGCCTTGTTGCCACCTAGCAATTAATTTCATGCTTGTGGGTGAGCAGTCTTGCTTTGCAAGGTAGGCATCTTCCTCTTCTTTCATGGTGTTTCTGTCCTTCCTAGGCTCATGTGCTGCCCCATGAGTATCTGCCAAGCAGCATTGTTTAAGTCGTGTATCACACTTAGGTGCTGGCACTCCATAGACCTGCCTTTGAATTTTGCCATCCTCTCTTGTGTAATTATGATTGACCCTTTCTATCAATTTGTTTTAGAGGAGAAACTAAAATACTCAAGTATTTCTGTTTCCCATACAGGGCCTTAGAATATTTGCTAGTTGCCTATCAAGACATCTCCTGGTTTTAATAGGGAGATATCTTGATGCAGTAGTTCCTGACGGGACCTATAATTCAGAAGGTTGGTGGGTTTTCTTTAAGTTCACAAAGCATATCTCAAAGTATTAGGGGTAAAAAGATCTGTGCATGCTGGAAAGGTGTCTGGGACAAACTTCAATGAGAAAAGAGCAGCAGCTCAAGTGTTCCTGGGTTTTCAAGGGTAAAACTTCCTTCCCATCATAAGTCTGAGCATGGAGGCTACTAGTCCACTTCCCCATCCAGGGTAAACTGTATCTGATTCACTGTCATGAGCCTCCCTGTAGCATTTCTCCTTTCAAATGTCACTGCTTCAGCACAAGCAATGCATCGCTGGCCCCCAGAGGGTCTAAGGATGCTGTTTTTTCCCTGGGTGATTTCTTATCCTTTTGGTAGCTGTTCACTTCAGGTTGTCAGAAGGGCGGGGAGATGAAGAAGTTGTATTGGTGCTCAGTCCTGGGAAGCTCTAGGGCAGGCAGATACAACAGCTCCCATTCATAAAATCGTAGAAAGGCTTGGGGTTGGAAGGGACCTTTAAAGATCATCTAGACCCACCCCCTGCCATGGGCAGGGACATCTTTCACTAGATCAGGTTGCTCAAAGCCCCATCCCACCTGCTTAAATAATGTTATTGCACAGGGCACCTGACACATATGGTCTTTAAACAATTGTCTAAGAATATCTTAAATGGCTGTCCACCCCTCCATATTTGCTGGGTTTAAGAGCTTTTTCTTCTTACTACATATATGAAAGTTTAGGCCAGGACCTAAGCAATTTTTGCATCAGCATTTGCCAGCTGAAGGTAATGAACAACCACAAGCAAGCAGGTTGTGGTGACCTAAAGAGATGGTTTGTGCCTTCCGACCTGCAGCAGCTCTCCATTCTACACTTAGTTTTCAATTAAAATAAATTAGTTGGAACCGTCCTCTTTGTTTGTCTTATAACCCAGCTGCTGTGGAAGGTGCTGCTAGCCTCTTCATGAGCAAGTGAAAAGAGGAACTGATGATACAGAGAGTTGCTGTTTCTCTCGCAGGTGGTAGTTGCAGGCAGAGTTCCTTGCAGGGTACTCATTCAGAACATGAAATAAAAAATTCAGTTTAATAGTTTTAGGAACTGCTCAGTTTAATTCATGCATCTGATTTTTTTACTCTTCATAATAAAAGCTTTGGATATTTATATGCAGGGATATTTATTAGCAAGAATTTTACATTACTTGAAAGATGTAAGTGCAGAATTATTAATTAAAAGAATATCTTGAAATACTTGGTGAAATATCACAGAGTATGAGCCACATCTCAGCGAGTAGAAAAGCAAAGGGTTCTTGGCTAGTAAAACAAAACGAGCTCAAGGGCAAATCTATTGAGCTTATCTTACTGCAGCGCTACTCCTTTTTTCTTTTTTTTTACAAAATGTTACTGTACAAAGTAATTCGAAAGGTCAGGCTGGTTTAGATGAGACTAATTGAATTAATTCTGAACCACAGCTTCTTCTCTAGAAATTCAGCTCTTGAGGAAGGGAAGGAAATAAACAAACGTACGCCTTAAATTCATATATGGATTATTTGTATGCCATATTTACTTACAATATCTATATTTCCATATAGTATTTCCATATAGAGGACAACATGCTGAGATATAAGGTCAGGACTAAATCCTCTGCTGGTGTAAAAATGCATAGCCACTACATTCAGGACAGTTGTACAAACAAACAGCAGCCTATCGCAGCTTGGCCTTGGTTTCTAAATGATGTGTTAGTGGCTTTACTCTTCTTGTCTCCTGTAAAATACTCTATTAGCTGTCATGGATTTTAGCATTGCATTTAACTTCCCAAGGACAATGGCACTCGAGGGGGAGATTCTGAGGACGGTGATTCAGGTTACCGTTGCTGCTAGCAGGAAGTACGTAGCTAAATATCTGCAAGCCACGCTGAGGATTTTACCCTGGAAATCATGTTATAAAATCTTCACTAGCTGAAGTAAGCAAAAGCAACTTTCTGGTTTCTAAGGCTTTCTATACAAATGGTGAGACACCTGTGTGTCCAAAGATTCATATGCAAAAAGGCAAAATTGTTCAATTTACTCCTCTGCTTAATAAAGACTACCTGAAGATTTTTTTTTAATTTTATTTTTAAATGAGAAACAGATGTGTGACATCTCTGTCAATGGTAATTAGGAGACTAGAAGCAACGTGGGAAATGTTGATTGACTGAAATGGTCTTGTGGCAGCTTTACAGGTCAGGATTCCTTACAGCAAAAGAAACAGCAGATAAAATGCCATGTTTTTTTATGCCTCTTTGTTAAAACAGCATACCCCACAAAATACATAGAGCGGAAACAATTTAGCACTGGTTGAAAATATTCTGAAAGAATCCTTGAAAATGTTTTTTGCTGGCAGTTTATTCCCAGTTGGCATGCTGTTATGGTTCCCCGATGCAAGTTCTGGTTTTGTCTGGGTTTAATTTGGTTGGGGTTTTTGGTTGTGGGTTGGCGTTTTGTCTGTAGCACTGGCCCATGCACTGGGAGGCAGCCCACTTTATTTTGCAGTTATGCTGAGAGCAAATGAAGTGAAAGGTTGGGTGGCCTCTTGGTCTGTAGTATTTCAGGAGTCTGAAGACTGACATTAGGTTCTCTGCAGAGCAGCCAGATTCCTTGGTGACTTCAGGCAAGTCCCTTAGCCTTTGCTTTGCTTAATGATGCTTCCTTGTCTAACCTGTTGCCTGCTGTGTGCCTCCCTCTCCTCCTCCTCCCTCCTTACTCCCCACCCACAAGCTTTTTAGCACCTTTTAACTTTAAAACAGCTCAGCAGTCATACTCAATAAGGTGAGATCACTGAAGTGTGGAAGGTAGGGGTTTCCATAAGCCCTTACTGGATCAGGACCATAGACCTAAACTCACCCAAATCCCGGGATTGCCTCCTGTTATATACATACTGCTTTGCACTTTGGTCCTAATAAAATTTGCAGCTGCTTGTATAATATAAATTAACTTTCCTGCTTGTGCATTAAAGACACAGAACATACTGCAGTACTGCCACAAATGCTGTCTGAAAGAGAAACCGTGTTACAGATTGATTTTTTTAATTTTTTTTTGATGTGTGCTGGAGATTTATTTTTAAGATGGTTTCAGTTTTTGAGATGTTTCTCAATGGATTCTGCTGCCTCTCCAGCAATTTCAGAGTAACCTAGTGAATGGTAGTATAGAAGATGGGCAAGAGAAGAAAGAGCATGGATTCTGGCAGGGAAATGGAGCAAGAGTATGTTTGTGTGGGTAGCATACAAAAATGAGAATAACGAGGTGTGCCTGAATCACTGTTAGCTGAGAACTCCTGCTTAAAGTCAAAGTTTCTGATGATAGAAGAAAATAAAAATTAAAAAAACCCAAACATATAAACAAACAAACAAAAACCCTGAGGACAATAGGAAAACAAAGGAGTGGATCTCTCTGCAAGAACATTGTTCTTGCTGTTCAAAGATAGCCCGTCGTGTCTTTAAAACTTTTAGCTACAGTTAAGCTTAGAAGTATGAACCGTGACAAGTGGATCGGTTTTGTTGAAAATGTCAAAGCATTAAAAAACTGACCTTAATATCCCTTCAACAATTAAATTATGAACTTCATGTTACATGCAGACTGTTTTCACTGCTGATAATTAAATGCCAGTGCAATATCCATTTAAAAAATGCAGCACTTCCTTGCCGAGAAGTTTAATCCAGACCATTGACTATTGACTTCTGCCACAAACACTCTGCTAATACCTGCAGGATTGTTATAGCAGCAGTTCCCATTCAACTTGAAGACAAAACCACATTTCTAATAAATGTTTTTTCTTACTCTAAGGAGGAGCATGATTGGTCATGTGCCCCACAAGAGGTGGGATATGGCATTGCTTCATTTCATGATGCCTGTGCTGCTTCCTTTTTTCCTTTTAATTTTTTGAAGGGGAGAGGAAAGGTCGCACTTTATTAATGGATAATGTGCCAAAAGTGTTTGAAAACCTATGCCCCTAAACCTTATGGGAAGGAGAAATACTGTTGCTTTGGATTAGGTTTATTTAAACCTCAGGAGAACAGACTTGCACCCCTTCTCATTCTTTCAAAAGAAGCTTTGTTTTGTTTTCCTTGCTGTCCTGCTTTTCACAACATACTGCCGATTTTTAATTCAGAAGCTTGCTTCCTAGGAACAGAATTGTAGGGTTTTTTTCACTGCTGGTGCCAGCAAAATGAAAAAACACAGTAGATGGGACAGCAGGTGGCATGTTGGCACCGATAATGAGTGACATATATTAGAAACAAACGTCTGAAAACCTGAATTTTCCCAATAGAAATAAAATAAGAGCAATCACACTCTTCTCTGGTTATTCTCTGGAAACACAAAGTGTATAGCACCTCCAGATGCAAGCGACTTTTACCTCATTCTTGCATGGCACCTTTCCTGCTAAGACTTCTAAGTGTTTTGGCTTTAGTTTTCTTTATTTTGGTGACTTCTGGTTTTTGCCTCCTTTCCTGAGAACTGCTATTGCTTTGTCTTCCCCATTCATATTCTTTTTTCTTTCTTTTTTGCTGCATGGAGACTCTCTGCTGTACAAGTGTAAGTATTTTTTTAGCTCTGCAGTTTCTGGCCTACTTGTTTGCGGTTTTGTGCTCCATTTGCCTCTGTACTGCCTTGTGAGTCTCCTGGGAGACTGTAGTGCCATCCATCTGCACCTACAAATGAAACAGGCACCAGTTCAGGGATGAGATTGGATTTTACAAAAAGGCTCGGCTAGCATAGCTTTTGAATTTAAAGCAGACCAAACCAAAGCAGGGTGCTACTGTTGGAGGTACAAGCACAAATATTACTGCTCAGAAAGAAAAGCTATTGATTTGGTTTTTATATTCAAGCATCATCCAACTTAATGAAAGAATGCCTCAAAAATGGGCAAAAAACAAAGCTTTCTTGCCACTAGGATGAAAGAGATGTCAGGGGTTATCTCAGTTTGGTCAATTGTTTTTCCTTTGTCTGGCTGAATCACCTTGAGCTTTTGACTGCTGTTCTCACATTTTCCGGCTGTCACCCTGATCAGGAAACTGAAAATCCATACGTTTTTTTGCAGGAAGGAGGGTTGAAGGGAGACTGGTTGGGGAGCTGAATTTCAAGAGGGAGGGGGAAGTTGTTCATTAGTTCATTTGAAATCTTTTGAAAGGGAAATGACAGGAGGGTCACAGACCATCTCTGTATCTAATAAGATTGAATATAAATTACTTAGGAGGAGGAGAAAAACATGGAAATAAGCATATCCCTCAGCACTGACAGTAATTTAAATTACCTGTATAATCAAAAATGTAGAGTACCTGAGACCTGTTGCTAAAAGCACGTTGTTTTCTAGCACTCAAAGTGATTTTAGTTGTTAATTCCCAAGATACTAGTGTTCTTCCACAGTTGGTAACATAATTTAAGATAACTCAAGAGAGCTCATATGGTTTTGTGAGGAAGGAAGTCACAAGGGAGGAATCATGGGGAGAGATCCTGGGAGCTTACAGTTAGCTTGGACATATGAAAGTGTCTGACTTTAAATAACCCCTTATTTGGGAGCCTGGCTCCCATCTACTGCAGAAGGTAGGTGCAGTTAAACTTCCCAGAGTGCCTCCCAAGACCCAGTTGCAGTTAATCTTTTTATCTATTCTGCCAGGCAGCCTAAAGCGTGCTCATGGAAAAGTAGGCAAAGCAAGGAAGACGTTCAGGAGGTGGTCTGCTAGAATGGAAAGTCTGGAAGATGTGGAAGAAGTGAAGGAGGAGAGATTCATACTAACAGCTCTGTAAAGGCCACGAGTGAAATATAAGGCAGGAAAGCCACGTTGTGCTTGTGTGGCCAGAGATGGTGGGAAGGCACAAGGTGCACATCCGCCAAACCTGAACTGCTTCCATGAGCTACAGGACATGGGGCTCAGGCTGGGGAGAGGCAGCGGTCTTTCCCTAGGAGTTCAAATATCTCCTCTGGTAATGACGTGTGCTCAACTGCTGTAGCATACTGCACAGTGGCTGAGATATTAAGCTGAGATTAAGTCTAATATTTTGTAAAAAGAGCACACTGGCCTATTTAAATTAATGCTTTGACCCATTTTGCTCTGTGTGTGATCTAGAAAGTTCACTTGGCAAGAAGCCTTTCATCCGTGCACTTCCTAAACAGACTAGAAAACAGAACATTTTCAAATAAAAGTGTATGTATAGCTGTTATTCATGCTGTTAAAGCAAATGGGAGGGATCTCTATCCCTCTGCCTTTATCCCCAGCAACCAAGCTGCGGATGGATCATGCCAAGCTGACAGTAAGTTACAGCAGTGATCCAGAGACTGGCTTATGGTCATCAGCACAAGCTCTGCAGGGTCATCTGGGGCCATTTTCTTGTCTGGGAAGGGAGATGAAATTATTCTGTTCCTGGCTTTTGGGGATGTCTTGGAGCATTTAAATCCCTGTACAGGAACCTCAAAACTTGCTCCGGGCTGTTTTCCATGGGTGCCCTGGGCTGGTGCAGCTCTCAGCTTGTCTGTGTGCATCCAGAAGCATTCTGAACACTGACTGTGGCTGTGAAGTTACCGAGCGATTTGAGGTCTCCCATCAGCCTTGTATTCTGTCCTCCTTTCTGATCTTTAGCGCATGAGTTGCTGCATTAGCCTACTAGATGTAATTTCCAGTCACACCACACACACACACACACAAAAAAAAAGGTGGCAAACAGACTAAAATGCATGCAAATATACATTTACAAGAGAAATGGGCTGTGGCTGGAAGTAAAACTAGGGAACTGCTGACAGTGCCTCCTAATTGCTGTTAGCCAGTGCTGAGCTGCTTTGTCTCCTCCTTACGTGAGGTGCGGATGCCTTTGGTTGTTTCAGGTTTGGGTAGTGGATCGGCAGCTGTCCAGGTATGCATTTCAGAGGCTTCCCAGCTGCCTACCCATTGCACCATCCACTGCAATTTCGACTGAAAAAGTTCAACACCTCTCCAGCCACTTGCCATCCAATCCATTGCACTTAATTTATTGGTAGCTCTGAAAGTAATGTCTGACATTTTGATGCGGTAACACTCTGCCTGCTCATTAGTTTCATGGTAAGTCTGCTCAGGTGGCAAGCTATTTCCAGGCTGGTCTTGAAACTATTGTGTCACTTACTGATGCTTGTCAATTGTGGAAGTGGAAACTTGTAACAGCTGAAGGTATCTTTTTTTCCCCAGCGATGTGCATGGCAATAAAAGCAGAGCTTCATTGCCCAGACAGTGCTATCACTGCCCACTCTGTAGTCTGCAGGTCCTTTTCTGGTCTTGAGAAGATGGGTAATAACTTTCCTGTTAGGAAAATCTGTCATAACCCTGAGCATGTGAATAGTGGCATACTAATCCTCCTGGCTACTTTGGATGGGAGTATGAATTCAGTACATGTAAGTCTGCGCGCTGAACTTTCCACACATAAAAACTGTAGCAAATGTTTACCTTAAACAATTCATAGTTTGTCTGAAATGTCAATGCCAACTATGTCTTTTCTGGCTTATGTAAAATTGATACTAATAAATTTGACTAACAATTCTGTTAATGAGTTGTGAGCCATAACAGCTTTCTGACTGACACTCCAGATTTGAAGCCACTAGGTTTCAAGACTAGCAAGTAAATGGAAGTGTATGGATGTCACTAAAGCCAGCACATATGACAACTCTACCACAAAAGGAGCCCATCTTTGCATAAGCCGAGTCATTTAAAATTAACTCTTTAGAAAACCTGCAGGTCAACTTTTTGTTTAAAAGTCATACAATGCTGAGCTATGTTAAGAGGTTCGGAATTGGTGACACATGCGTTTCCTGTAGCAAAAGTGTCTTTCTTGCCATGCAAACTTTCAGAAGAGTTCAGGCAAGAAAACAATGGCAACTCTCTTCCAAAAATAACAAACTCAAGTCTTATATCTGGGTATTTGCTCTTAAGGCAACATAGTCCTTCTTTTCTCGGAATGTGAATATAAGAAGAATAGCACATAAATTTCAGTAACTCCATTGAATGTATGCCAAGGTAGCTTTCCACCTATTTTCAGCATATCTAAAGTCCAGGGAGGTCACGTGTTTGCTGGAGATATTGCTAACACCCACAAGGTATTTTTGCTTCTTGAAGAAGAGCTATGTGCTCCAAGACTGTGTTTTCCTAGAGAGGTTTGGTGACCTGTGTGGTGGTATCCAGAGGTATAGATACCTGAAGTTAAATCATTCTCGGTAGCATGTCATTAACAAAAGAACTGAGGAAGTATATTTTGTATGAAAAATAAAAGCCAGTACAAGGGGGAGACTATCCCTGGTATTGTCATGAACAGTGCAGTACTGGATGCAGTAATTAATTTTTCTGTGCCTCATGATCTGAGATGCAAAGGTGAGATTTTAATAGTTCCCACGTTCTGCAGTTGGGGATCAATGAGTCAATGCTTGGACAATTAAAATAATCATCCTGTGTACAGCTTACGGTTTTAGTGGGCAGAGTATATTACCCCCCTGGTTCTATTCAAAGTCAGTTGAACAAAATGTCAATTTTGAAAAAGTTCTGAATGCTTGAGAAGGGGAGGAAAAAAACCCCATTCCCTCCTGGTGTTAAACCCAATCAGATCTTGAAATGTTACATAGGCTTGAAGAACTGATTTGTTGGATAGAGTAAAAGGTGTTCTTTGTCATTTCTTCTGTTCTCTAAAGTAATTTTTGTTTTCTTTTGTGTTGATAGATGACTCCCAAATCAAAAAGGAAAAGCATCCACAGTAGAATGCTCCGGCCGGTGTCCAGAGCTTTTGGTAAGCAAGAATTTCTTAAAACCTTTCTGTTTCTTTGCTTGCCTGAGATTCTTCTAGGTAGCTCTTGACTGAAATGCACAGGTGACTGTCCCTCCCTCTGGAATGTATTTGAGCAGCCATCAGTTGCTTTGTTTTGTGACTTTTCTAGTATGTTTGGTAGTAAATATTTGCTCACGGTGCTCTATCTGCTGACAAACATGTTGTGGCTGAGTTCTCTAAATGTGTTTGTAATTATTTACCACAAAAAAGAGGAATGACATTGTCTTTTGTTTTAAATAGCATGTTAAGTCTAATTAGAAAGTTTTGATTTCTCTTAGAAATGGAATTTGATCTAGATAAAGCACTGGAAGAAGTACCTATCCATATAGAAGACCCACCATTTCCTTCCAGCAGGCCAGACAAACGAACTTCTGGATTCATTTCAGAGCTGCCATCAGAAGAAGGGAGAAAACTGGAACACTTTACAAAATTAAGGCCCAAAAGGAATAAAAAGCAGCAACCCAGCCAAGCAGCAGTGAGTCTACATTAAAATATTGCTGGCGATGTTGTCTATTGATTGCGTTGTGCTGTGAGTCAGGTCTTGTAATGAGGACAACTTTAGAGTTTTAAAAGCCATAAGCAACTACTTAATTTTTCTTCTGGTATTCATGTCTTTCAGCATGCAATCCCTATTACAAGCTTTTTGTCTTGTTTAACACAGCCTAAAACCGGGATATGTTTTATCCTTTATTTAATTTGCTTTTGTTTTTTCATGGAAGCAGTTTCTGGAGGTAGTTGGAGCTTTCACAGGAAACGCACAAAATATCATGAGACTTTTCAATTATATTGCAAGGGTTTGTTAAGTCTTAATCCTTTTTTCTGCCTGCATTAAGATGTGGTAACTTGGCGTGAATTCTTATTTCTATCAGCTCTCAGAGGAGCTACTCTGTGACACCCAGCTTCCCACAGCTCCTTAACTAAAGATGGTGTTCGGGCCAGCAAATCTGCATAGTCACAGATCTGCTTTTCGTGCTGGAGCCTGCCTTAGAAAAGCAAAACAGAAGAGCACTGTCTGTCTACGAAAGGCATTGGTGTGAACCCAAGTAGATGTGTGGGGGGTTCCCGCAGTTCCATTTCCTAGGCATACCACATCAATAAAGATTTATTTCTGTGATGGTATGTCCTCGGGGCATGTAAGGACAGATCTGGAGGAGTTACAGAGCTATCTTGCAGCAACAGAGCACAGCTGATATGATAAGTAACCCTTATCAAGGGGCAGCCATTGCTTCTCTTGAGTTATCCTGCCTACTAATGAATGTCTGTGGCCTCTTCTGCTCCCTGAAGACTGTCAACAGAGAGGACCCTTGAAAATTTCCCTAATGCTGGGAAAGATTGTATCAGGCAGCAAAGTGCTTATTGCACCACCTGGAAATGGAGAAACCTTCAAGCAGAGGGGATATTCACGCCAACTTTCCATTCCATTCCTTGCACTTTATAGGGAAGGATAGAGGTAGCAGAAGGCTGGACTGGTCTCCTCTTTGTATTGAAAACACATCTGTGTTTACTTCTCCCCGTTCCAATTCTGCAGAATGCACATGTTTTCCCAGTTGCTAAACTTGCCTCTCTTCCAGGCTTACTCAGCGCATCCTGCTGCACAGGGGTGTGGAAAGAGAGGGGGGCAGTGCTTTGCTACCAGGTGTGGAACTGGGACGTACAATATCGTGCTCAAGAGAAACAAAAAGTTTTCTTCTTGTAGAGGAGAAGTACTACTTCCCAGGATAGTGCGGTGTTGTGGGAATGCTCATCATATCATCAATAATCCATATTGGATTAATTAGGAAATTTGGGCTTTATTTAGTTGCAGAAATTGAAAGGAACTTTTTTACTTAAACTCATTTGTCCTTCTCTTGTTTTTATGGACCATTTAATTCCTTACTAGTTCTGACTTCATAACAAGTCTAAACAAATTTTTGAAAGACTTAAGATGTTTGCTTTATTGCTTCCAAAAATGAAACAGTGAAATTTTGAAGGCCAGAGTCATGAGTGGGCTGTGGTGTTTTCTGCGGAATTGATTTGATGCTGGTTTTGCTGCTTTGAGAACACACAAAGCAGTGGTTAGGAAAAGCACTTGAAATGTGAGAGGCAAAATCTTGACCTTTTCTACCACTCAAAGCAGGTCTGTTGGGTTGTTTGCTGTTCCCATTATTTCCATTTAGTAATTTAAGGGATCTCAGATGATCATTGCTTTACTTCTCTGGTTTTGCTGGAAAACAGATTTGTCCTTTGTGAGCTCAAAAATGTAAGAAAAAAAAAAAGGGAAAAATATGGGGGAAAAAGGGAAAAATGTAAATTTTTATCTTGGAGTGTGTGGGAGGGCAGAAGAAAGATTTATAGTTTTGTCAGAGTTTTTACCGAAATGAGTATTCGGAGGTGGGGGGAGGGGAAGAAAACCTCAGCACCATCCCCTCCCCAAATAGCTTTGAAGCAATACAATGAAACAGTTGTTTATCATTTAGATTTTCATGAGATCTTAACCTCATGAGTTCTTCTGTCATGTGTGAAAATTTAGTACAGCAAAGATGTGAATGTCTAATATATGAAAGAGATTGTGATTCATCTTATTTCTGCTTCCAAGCCAGTTTTTCCTTAATAAAGAAACATTGAAGGCTCACTTTTAAATTTAGGCTAAAAAATAAAATAATAATAAAATTGACAAATGAAAACTTGAGAGTGTTAGGAGTATAAAACTTGAAGTAAACTAGAGCTCAGTCTTTTACATTAATGTTGATCACTAGAAGGCATTACCGTAAAATCTAGAAGAAAAACCTGTGCCTTGAGGACCTTATTAGGCCCTCAGCCTTTAGTACATTTTTAGGAACTTGCTGCTTTTTCAGATGCAAACTGTTTTCTTTTTTGAGGTAGATCCTCTCATTTGCTGTAGATTATTGGATTCCTGCATAATTCAGGAGATGCACTTGCCTTTAATACTTACATGTTTGTTTCTACTTACCTGGAGGGCTCCGGTATCAATATTAAATGGGTTCTCATTTCTGTTGAAATGCATGAGCCACTTTGGTTGACATGTTTTGGTTGAAATGTCAGTGTCAACTATTTTTGACTGAGAAGGTAAATACTTACATTGAGACAACCACCACCAGTGGGACCAACCCAGTATATGCAGTCAGTATATGCATTGCTGCCTAGTGTCAGATGTTCCAGCTAAGCAAGTTCTTTATGGAAAACCCCAAAGGTGGCAGAGAAGTGTCTGAGAAGTCAGTGTGCTTCTTAGAATGAAACTGGTTTTTATAGAAAATGTGCAGTTTGACTGGCAACAAAGCAGTCATTAGCAAATAGGCTCTTTTCAGATCAGTATTACCTTGCTACAGCAGGTATCAATAAAATATTAACTATTATCTTTCATAACAAAGTAAATACTAGGCTTCTAACAAGGTTCAGCCACTGGAAAGTAAAGAGTTTCTTGGTTGTGTCAAAGCATTAGTTCCTGTGTGATCCATTGCCCTGGCGTAATGAGTCCAGGTTTGATCTTAGCAGCTTTTAAGAGTATTTTTCTTTTTAGAGACATAGAAAAGAGTGTGTTCCCTTTTCCAGCTGAAAATGGAAGCTGGGATTTCTCTGGGTTATGGTGGCAACTAGGAGACTCCTTAATTTAAATTGTTTCAAATTGCTAACCCAGCTATTTTGTGACAGACTGATTCCTGATCAGTAGTACTACCAAGAATACAACTGGGTTGGGTCTTGCAGAGTCCTTTGTAGTCACCTAAAAAGTTTCCATATGGCATTTAACTTGAAGGAAGTCTCTCTACTGGTAATAGAGCTTTTCCACATCAAAGCCATGTACGGGGGCTACACCATGTGAGAAATCCTCCCATGAGAAGGCATATTTCATCCTCAGGAGACTGCAGGGACACCAGCTAATCTTCGCAGGGCCCTTGTGGTTGGCAGGTATTACTAAGTCAGCCTGGTTTAGATGCCTCGAGTTACCCACATTCAAAACGTGGGCACTGAAACTAAAGAAAAGGAGCAGATTTTCAATTTTCAGACACTGGGTGAAGATCTGTGTTTGGTTCCTAAAGTGAAACACCTGAGTGTATTCAGAGTCTCTGCTTTTGGAAGTGCTGGATCAAGTGAACTATAAAAGGCTCTGTTAGCCTGCTGGAGCCCTTTTTCTAAATCCAAAATCCAGAACATATGTTTTTCTCTGAGCAAGGAAACAACTAGCTGTTGAAAACACTTTCTCTTCAGGTCACCACCTGATCAGGATTTAATTCTTCCTTAACTGCTGTTTTTTCTTTTCTAACTGAATGAGTGCCCAAATCTCACAAGCCCAGGGCATTTTATCCCTGGCCTCATGCATTGTAGTATCCAATTTGTCACTGGTGGTTTGGGTTACTTTGCATTTGATGTAATGCATCAACCGGCCTGACTAAAGGAGGAATTCCAGTGGTGATTCCATTGTCTGCACTGAGGTTTGGTTGGCACACGCAATTTTTATAATGTTTTAACTCTTAATTATTATCATTGAAACAAATATCCTTAGATTGTTATATACCAGAGAGAGTCTTTTCTTCTGTCAGGTGTCTGCTGGAGTGCCTCCAGAAGGGGATCAGAACGGCCTCATGGGGAGAGTGGATGAAGGCGTGGATGAATTTTTCACTAAGAAAGTGACAAAAATGGATTCGAAGTAAGTTCAAATTTAATTTTTTTTTAAAAAAATTAAATAAAAAAAATATTATCCTGATATCTGGGTAAGTAGCATTTCTAAGTTGTACTTGATTTCTGTTTCCAATATCCAGGGCTGCTGCTGTCAAAATCAGAAAATACCTAAGTAGTCAAGACATTGTGAATTCAATTACCCTCCCTTAAAAATGACTACTTTGAAATAAATTGCTTTAATATACCATGTGGAGGGGATTATTGACTAGCGTGTATTTTTATAATTCAGTTGACTTCATTTTACCCTTCAGTGGAGCTCATAACATCTGAAGCAGAGCTGTGAGGCTCTCTTCTCCAGTGCTGGTGGTGCACATGGGTGTCTCTGTCTAGTAAGGACTACTGTTGGGCACAGTGTTTTGCGAGACGACAGTAGATCTGTGTTGTTTCAGAAATGTGATAAAGACGTGTTTAATCAATTTGTAGTATTTCAGATTTAGGCAATAAATTCTTCTGAAAGATATGTCTCCTTCAGCTTTGTATAAGGGTTTTACAGCTTATACAATTGCTTTGTAGGTGGTGGTATATTTACAGAACCATGCATCTAGATGTTCTTGCATTCACGCATGTTCCTGCACATACACACACATACACACACAGACACATAAATACTTACATAAATGAGAAAGCTCGGGCAATTTCCAGGCAACTTAGAATGACCCCTTCTGTGCTGTATGTGACATCCATTAAGGAAAATGGTACGTGTTAGCTGGTAGATAGCTGTGGCAGGAACAGCAAATGTTTTAAAGTCACTCTGAGTTATAAATATCTATAGTGACATGTGAAACCACATGTGATATACTGTGTGTAGTGCTAAAATTATGGTAGCTTTGAAAAAATGGACTAGCCAGTTTAAGTTCAAGGTGCTCACAGACTACTGTATCCTCCTGTGCTTCCCTTGGGCGCCTGCCAGCTGCTTATTCTGGATTTCCCCATGAACTTGCACTATCCCTGTGTGCCCACCCCTGGCCATGCCTGTGGCTAGGGATCTTTGCTCCATTTGTTGTCTTTTTGTCCAGTTGGGGTGCTCATATGCAGATGTGTTATGTGCTCAACTTTCCCCTCAAATGTGAGTACTCTGCTCATAAGATGCCTGTAGAAAATCTTACTGGCAGGTGGGTTGGTTTGGGGTTTTTTATTTGATTTTGAGGATAAGCATCTGCACTATAGAGTTGACCTCTCCATGTTCCTTTACTGAGAGAAGGTGACTGTGCCAACTAGTTCCTACTTCAAGCAGGGCCTTTAACAGAACAGATCCCCCAAAAGCTGTGTAAATCATGCACAGCCTGGATCAGTTGTTCTCTCCTTCTGCTAGTGGGCAGATGCAAACTGGAGGTAGCTTGCTCTGGAAACAGCAGAGTGAAATTGTACGTGCGTAGGCAGCTTGGGCAGAGCTCCGCTGAAGCAACACCTCACTGGTCTTGGAAACAGGTGGGGGTGCCCAGTGCAGATGAAACGGCTGCCTCTCTTCATTGTACCATGCACAAGGCCAGCACAGGAATCCTCGTGACAGTATGATCAATGTTAATTGTCCAGTTTTTAATTTAGGGAGACCGGCTAATGACTGAGCCTAGGGCAGTGTATGGATCATACAAAATGATCTCCCGGCTTTGGCCAGGAGAAGTCACAGAATCACAGAATCATCATGGTTGGAAGGGACCTCTGAGATCATAGAGTCCAA
>JAOXJM010000012.1:95440666-95468294 GCA_026413425.1 Tringa solitaria | reverse complement strand
TTGATGGTTGGACAAGATGATCTTGAAGGTCACTTCCAACCTAGAAGATTCTGTGATTCCGTGATAATATTTTTTTTGAGTGGGGAGAGTAAAAGTCTGCTTCCGTTGATTAGCTTTCATAGCATTGATTGAAAACTTGAATTAGTCTATCAAAAAGAGAAGTTGTTGCCTTTTTCCAGGTTTTTTTTCCACCCTTTGCTTTGTTTCTCATTGGGAAGCTCTCTTCCTTGAGCTTTAGCATTAGTTTTCTGTTTTCTTTAAGCAGTTAGCATATGAATATGAAAAGGAGAGGCTGTTAAGAAATTGTTTCGGAATTTAAAGAAAAAATAGCCATCTCATTTTTTGTTAGATTTTGTAAAAAGATTATATCTACAGAATGCAACAGTAGGTATCTTTTTTTTTTTGAGTGACAAGATAACTTAATTGAAACAGGAATATATACTCAGCAGGGCACTGAGTTATCCATTCTTAATGTTGCCCAGACCATACAAAATCGAACTGCTGTTCAAAAGAATTTTTCACACATTTTGTCCTAGATCACAATATTGAACAATTTATTTTTACACTTTTATTCATGATATTCATGAAGATGAAAATCATATGGTATCCTGATGGTTGAGCTATGGAAGAAAGCATCCCACTGCTGCTACATTGTTTAGGATGGGTATGACATCAACTTCCCTAACATCTTCAAATTTATTGGAATTCCAGTATGATAGAAAACTATTTTCCTTTAAGGTACAGATGGCTGCTTATATTCTGAGCTATTTTACGTGAAAACAAAGCCAGAAGGAATTTACTATTTCATTCGTACCCTACCACAATCTTGTTACAGACACAAGTGATGAGCAGGTGCGCAGTAGATGGAAAGATGGTAGATGCTTTTTTGTGTTCTTTTGCTTAGAATACAAGGTGCGAATTGGCATTAATGGTAGAGAGGAATATTTGCAGATTAGTGTTGCCACTAGGTGTACATAAAAAGATCTTTAGCTCCATCTAGTGTTTACAGATTGAATTTTTAAATACCTTGAGCAAGACCTGTGAGCAAACACCATCTGTAACCTGTTATTCAGTCGCAGTGGCACCCAACTCTGTAATATTTCCCAGCCTTGTATGAATTCCTATTAAAAGTAGAGCCTGATCATTATTTATCTGCATGATAAATTCACCTGCATTTATCTGACATGATTGACAGCGTCTCAGGGTAAATTTTTGCAGCAAGTGTTTAGTATTGTCTCAGGACCCAAGCAGTTTGTAATGTATGTACAGTAGGTGGCCAAACATGCTAACATTCTAATTGCATTTTTAAGTACTACACTAATAGATGCCAGCACTGGCTTTTGTACTTTTCTCTGTACGTGGTCAAATTTCCCCAGTAGACCCGTAACTAGGGAGGGAAGAAGGAGTTATGGTGAAATTAGTTTTCACGTTGTTGTGCAGCCATCTTAAAAGTCATTTACTGTAGCTAATTGTTATGCATATGTCTTCAGTATTTACATAGGAAAATGAGTGTTTTGGTAAAAATACATAAGAATGTATATTCCATGAAGAACTCATTGGTAAATTCATTTCTCAAAGTTTGGTGGTTTTTTTTCCAAGGTGTGGGAGAAAAATCCAGTAAGTGGACAGTAGTATTCCCTTCAAAAATATATAGCCAAGACAGTCTTACAAAGAAACAAATGGCTTTAGGAGGTGGAGAAGTGAGAATTTAGCCAAAATATCAGTTACAGTCAAGAAATGGGAATAAAAATGTGAGTTTTCACCCAGTGGTACAAAGCATTATATTCCTGCTAGCTTTGGAGGGGACTGTTTTTTGTCCGTTTGGGCACTGTAGCTTACCATTCTGGCCCTACAAGTTATGGCATCTCTAGAGTGCTTCTGACCAGAAGACTTAGTTGTTTGACTTACACGTGGTTTTAATATAAAAGTGATTATATGCTTGAAACCTGTAGAAATATAATCCTTTAGAGTGGATAGTTATGTCTGTATAAGGGTAGTTTTACAGTACAGGAAGTTTAATGATGATTCTAATAGCATCCTACTTAACACTGCAGTGTTAAGAGCACACCTGTACTTAGTGGAGAGGCTGGGAGGTAGCATTACCCTGCCAGGTCTTACACAGGAATGACAGGCACTCAGCATCGCCATCCTTTTCTTTGTTTTAGGAGCTGTGAGATTATGTGAGCAAAATGGAGGTATCAGTAAATCTGTAGGGCCAACCACCACTGTATTCTTCATCGCTCCCTAAAATCTGCTTCTCCTGAAAAGTCTGTATTGAATGACCACCACAGGGGAAAAACACATGGCTAGCGTGGACATTTAGAGATCATTGCTTTATGTTTTTATTTAAAATACTGTTTTCACTCTAAATCTGTCATTTTTTTCTATAATTAGTGTGTGCTTCTACCACTTGTAAGCATTCTCTTCCTTCCTACATTTCCTCTTGTCTGATTTTTATCTACATGATATACCTAGGACTCTTTGAGATTGTAAGCTCCAAAGGGCAGTGATCATGTTTGGTGTACACTCCATGCCATGTGGTGGAAGTTTCTAAATGCTATGGGGCAGTCAGATCCCAGCACAAGTCATGCAGAGGTGGTGTTGCAGCAAGTAGTAGCAGTGTCCTCAACATGTCAACATGACTTATGTGTGGGTATATAACCAAGTGCAGTGGTCATCAGCATAAATCATCTGCATTCAGTCATTTGCCACACTGACTGTCTTGAAAAAACAAATCAAGGTCAAGATTGATGCTGCATGGAAAAGTCTCACTTTTTTTTGCCTCGTCTTATCTTTATAAGGCTTTCTGTCATAGCATATCCTGCCCTAGTTTCTATGCACTTTTTGTATCCTTCCTTTTATCCCTTTGCTTAAGCTTTGGTAGCAGGTAAGACAGTAAAAGGAGGCCGGTTCTTTTACAAGCACGTCATCTCCATGTCTAAATTTCTCCTGGTGAATACACAGGTTTCAAGCTCACTTGGGCTAGACCTATAGTATGAAAAAATCTTCACACCTTTCTTTTGAGGCCAGGATTTCAGGAAAGCTATTCTTGACAACAGATGACTTAGCCTTATCAGCAAAATAAACACGACGTATCAGCACGTGAACAAGAAGCCTCCTGCCTTTAGGGGTGCTGAGCATCCAGCAGCCTTTGTGATGGGAAGCAGTAAACACCTTTCAACCAGTAAAGTCTATTTGTTTTAAAAGCAATATGGTAAATGTGTGGGGCGCTGCTGCTTCTGTAGTTGTTATTTTATCTAAAATGAAAAGTTATTCTTGTATGTGGAAGAGCATAGGATCCATTCAGCAGTCCTATATACGAAATCTAGACCTTCAGAAAAGGACTTTTCATTTTAAACCTAAACAAGGAATTTTTAAATACAAAGCTATCTTTGATGAAAAGACTGTTTCCAGCTACCACCTTTAGTTTCAGCTCATGTACATTAAGAGACCTGTTGCTGAGGAGGCAGGGTGTCATTGCAGCTTTGCTGTGTGTGTGGCAGTATTATTATCAAATCAGCAGTTTTCTTCCTACTTAGATCTCCAAGACCTGAGAAACAAGGAGAGAGAATCCACCATTTATTACTATGACTGTTTTCTCTGCCTTATAGCTTCCAAAATAGAGGGTTTTTTTCTAACAGAATGACTGAGTTGTATTAATTACAGATGTATTATTAATATGAGAGCTTTTCTCACTCTTTCAGAAACTTGGGAATGACACAACTCCCAGAGAGTCTTTTGACACAGCGATGAGCTCAGAACGACTGGATGGAAGTGGTACAGGTACATTTTTGTTTTCCTGGAATAAACTCTTTATAGAAAATGCAAAACGTCTGACCCTCAAAAATCTTACTTTCTGGATTGTGTTCCTACAATTGCTCAAGTGAAATATGAGCTTAGGCAAAGTGAAAAAGATAGAAACAAGCTCACTTTTTGTACTGTGTTTGACAGGACTTCTCAGGAAGTCAGCTCTAGAGCTGAGTTGATGGCTCAAGTTTTTACTTTTGTGCTTCGTGTTGCACAGGGGAGGGAAAGTACTTGGTGCATGGGCCTGGGGCGCCTTCAAAAGGATGCTGACCTGTAATGGGACCAGCAAAGCTGCAACTGAACCCAGCAGCCAGCAAAAAATGTTGGCGCAGGGAGAAGTGAAACTCCTGAATACACCTGATCACCTAAATATGACCGATTTGCAAGGTTCATAGTAGTCAGTGCAGGTACCAGCTGGAGTAGTCCTGGCTTTGACCTATTAAAATAGACATCTCCTAGGCAATGGCAGCTGGCTCTTCCCAGGGCTTAGCCAGCTGTCTGCAAAGCTGTGGAGGCCCTGGGATACTGCGTGCATGTACGGAGTGGAGTCCAGCCTTGTAGCGCTTACGGTGCTGATTCCCTCTGCAGCTGGCCCTGCTGTGTGCTGGCCAAGGGGCCCTTGTCACGCTCTGGTCCTGGGCCCTGATGTGACGGTGCCTACAGTGCAGCCACCCGAGTGCAAGAGGAAAGTCTGGTCTCTGGGCATACATATACACTTCTGGGACTGGCCACTGTGAAGTGTTCAAAAGGGGTTCAGATCTGGTGACCTGTGTGTGTCACATTCTGTGGACCAAAGGAGTGGCCTGAACTGGGAAATTCAGGTCTGATTTCCCACCGGTGGTTCTGGGTGTCCTGCAAGCACGACGTGTAGGGTTGCTGCAATATACAGAAGCATGGCTGAAATCTAAATCCATCTTGGTTGAGTGCTTCAGAAATCCGTTTTGAATTTTTGTACTTTTCTAAAGCTCTTTTTAAAAGACAGCATATCAGAGCGTGCTGAACTCTGTAAAGCAGCTCTATTAAAGCCTGCTTAGCTTTTGAGGAGGACCTTGCATACTATGTGTCTCTCAGTGTCATCAAGCTGAAATCAGAGGAGCAAGAATAGCCTGTGCTTGGGGCATTAGAGTAGTTGGGGGTGTCTGACCCCAGTTTTTCTCAGGTCCTATTCTCTGTGTATGACACATTTCACCCCCACCTCATTTCACTGTGCACATCCCTTCCCTTTGGCCTCCAGCTGTCAGTTCTTTCTTTACCACTCTTGCTTGAGAGCTCCCCAAGGCTGTTCTCAGCTGTTGCGACTACAGCTTGTCTTTGTTTTGGGTTAATTTATTTTAACTTACTGGGTTCTAATAATATTAGCAGCCCCGAGGTTAGGAAGGCAAGAAAGACAGTTAATGGAAAATTGCTGGATGTTGCTACAGGAAAACTGTAGGTAGTGATGCTGAAGGAGAATAAAGGGCCTTTTTATTCCTTGCTTCACGTCTGAATATTGCCTGCTTTTTTGAATGCACACATGCACAGGTGGGTAGGGTGTCCTGCTGTTTCGCTTACAGCAGGAAGGTCTATTGCATGCAGACGCCAGCTCTCCCTGTCACGCACTCACACAAATATATATGCGCCACACAGCTCTCTCTATGGTTTGCTGGAGTTTAACTCCAGCTGGGCTGAAAGCTGGAAAAACGTATTGGAGATTGGCTTGAAATAAACCATATTGACGCTCCCCTCCCTCCCACTGCCATTAAAACTCTGTGCTCAGCACTTTTGTAACCAGTAGGATTTCTGAATGGGAATAGCAGGTAGGTAGGTCAGGCCATCATCTGTGAGCACATACTTGGCATTGCCAGGTACCTAGGCCACCAGTCTGCATTCCAGTTAGTCTATAATTCTCTTCTGAGAATAAAGATGTGGCGATTGTTGAAAGTCCCAAGCTAGCATAAAAGTTCCAAGTTTATTGTTATACCTGCCACATCCAATCCTTCAACCTTCTGAAAGCTGCAGAGTAGGAAAGTAGGGCAGGCATTTTGCTTGTTTGCAATCTAGAGTCCAGCAGACTTTCTACCAACTTGCACAGCTAGGTAAGACTGATTTATTGCTTGGAAGTCAGTGTAGCTTTATCTGTAAATACCTTGGTCTTTGTTTGGGATAAATAATATGTTGGTAAACTTGCTAATGTGTGGAAACCATAATCCATATACAGTTTTATTATATAAAGCAAAATATTATATAAAGAGTGCTTTGATCTCGGCTAAGTTTCAAAATCTCCTCTAGAGCTTGCTAAAAGCAACAAATAAAAAAGATGTAGCCTGCTGATCACACATTTGGGATTTATTTTCTGGCTAGGATTTCTCTGTTGATCTTAGATACCCAGTGTTTTGTCTGTAGAGCCACAAAACAGCCGAAAGCTGCCATTTCCACTGATCCATCACCACTTTCTCAGGACGTAGGCTGCACCATCTGCTCCCAGAAATATGAAGGGAGAATAAGGTCCAGACAGCCATCACCCCAAATGTATTAAAAAGGGGGAGATGCCATCACATCTGAAGCAGTTGAATTATGAAGCTTAGCACATGTAAGAACTAGTGGGCTTAGATTCTTTTCTTGCAATGATTTTGAAGGAAATTTTTAGGAGTCCTCTTAGACGTTCACTCAGCAGTGATATATGAACAAGTGATGGTATTTTTGACACAAGTGTATCTCTGCACAGATCCTTCTGTGTTGCGGGAGACTTTATTTTGTGTGTCTATTTATTTTAGTGCCTAAACTCCAGCAGACCCTTCCAGAGAGTCGGTTTGCCTCAAATAGAGGTGATTCCATTTCAACAACATCAGAAAAAAACTCCAAAGCTGAACCAAAGGCAGAAACTGGTGCAAAGGCAAGAAGTTCTTCCAATACACCAACCAGCCCAAAACCCCCACTGCAGTCAACAAAGCCCAGCCTGGCAGGACGACCCACGGTGCCACAGAAACCACGCTCTGCCTCTCGTACTGGTGAGGAATTCTTCTGGGCATTTGTTATCCCCAGCTGGGTACTTCTGAGTGGTGTTTGTGTGGGCTATGGAGGGGACGCTTGTGGCCATATCCTGAACAGAAGCTAAATGTAGAGGGGTGGGTTCCTCAAGCACTTGCTCTTGACTTAGATCCTTCTTTTCTATCTCCCTCTGCGTTAATTCAAATAAACTTATTAAAATGGTTTAATCTGTGATCTGCAATAGTAAAGCCTGAGGAAAAGCTGTTTTGAGTTAGCCTGCTTTCACGGGAGAGGAGAGCATGGAGAGCTACTTCGATATCAAAGCATTGTTGTGGTAGCACCGAGAAAAAGAACTATCTTGTCTAAACACCTGGCTGTAAATACTAAAGTCCTTGGGGTTTTCTGGCAGGCTGCTCTTGGCCCCTCAAGCAAAAGCCTCTTATTCTTAGTAACTTGCACAAACTGACTGTCTCATTCTCTTTTTCTTTGTTTTGCCTTTTTTTCTTTCCTTATTGCTTTTGACTGGAAATAATTGTAACTGTGCTTTTATAACCCTGCAAGACTGCCAGTTGAATGACTATTAACTTTCGCTCTGTCCTAACCTTCTGCCCAGATGTTATCTCAAGGTTTCCAATAGCAGGAAATATTTCAGTGGCTCTCCCATACATTTCTCTGTTCACTATTTGTTAGGCCAGTGTCACAAGCCCTTCTTTCCAAAGTACAGACACTGCAGCTGAGGGGAATTAAATGCTGGTCACTGACTCCCCTGGTAGCTATGGCCAATACGGCTTATTAATTGTTAATGACTGAAAAATTGTGAGCACAGCCATCTGTAAGAGCTCTCAGACCTCTACACTTTTCCTGTACTCACTGTTGACCTTAGAAAGATGTCATTTCTGGTGAGGACGAGGGGGCAGAGGGATATTGCAGCCTCCTCCCTGCACTTGATGTGTAACCTGAGCATTATTTAGTCTCTACACTCAGAGACTAATATTGTAGAATACTGTTCAAATGCAGAATCACCCTGAGGTTTTAGATGGATTTAAATTTATTTTATTGACCATTTTAGAAATGGTCATAAAAGTGAGAAGTGTCAGGAAAGATGCTCATGAAGACTAATACAATAGGAAAGTATGGCTTATTTGGTGATGCTTAATCTGTAAAATAGACAGTGTGTTGTTTCGAAATCTTAGGTATCAGAAAGACCTGAGCTATCTGTTTCTGCCAGCTCCTATTTCCCACAGAGAGAGCATACTGTGGATTTAACATGGAGAGTAATTAGTATTTACTGATAATAGGCCAGCTCCTTGGGTGGCAGTGAAAGCAGCACCATCTCTGTTGCAGTCTAGCTTCTATTCTAGTACTTGTAGCAGCCCGCTGGCTGAGCGTGACCAGGCGACGTGATGAAGAAGCCAAGTGATAATCCTAGCTACACTCTTTCTCCCACTGTTGTTTCCAGCGGTGTGGCCAAACTAACGGCAGCAGATTTTTGCTAGGTAATCTGAGGACAAAGGAGGACAGCTCAGATGTCCACAAATTATCAAAGACTGAAAGTGGTTCCTCAGTGAAGCACGTAACAGCTTTACTTCAGAAACACATAGCTGTGTTTGCCAAGCACTGTGCTCACCCATATGTTGATACCAAGCTTCCCAAAGCAACTGGCCTCACAGGCCCATCAAAAGCATGGAGAAGGCCCAAGAATTGGTGTATCTGTCTAGATCAAGATGTATTTGGAAGGTCATCACTTTCCTGTGCTGAAAGTAAAAGGATTGACTCCTTTGCAGTGGCTCCTCAACAGGGAGATAAATTCCTGTTACTTTCCAGTGTGTAACTGAATTAACTTGTTGTACAAATATGCAACACAGGTGATAGTCTGAGTTCCTTTTTCCTTCTATCTTTCCTTCTAATGTATCTTCCTAGTTCCTCTGTTGCATACGTATGTTACTGTTTACTCCTTGGGAAGCAAGCATACAAGCAGTTTAAGCCATTGAATCTGTACTTCCCTGCTGTCCGAAGGAAGGCTCTCTAGTGCAGGTCCTTCCTGTAAGGACTGTAAAGAGACTCCCCATACATAACACATATCCAGCCTTTTAGAGAAACAAGATATCCAGATGGTTTAAACTATGGATTTGAATTTAAATTCCAGATTTCCTCACAGTTTAGAGGACAAAGTATTTTTTCTATTTAGAAAGTCTTTGCAGATGCTATCGTGTTATGTACTGGCAATTTATTCCTGGAAGTACAGAGTTCTGTAGGCTATTTATGAAATTTGTTTCACTGTTTCACTTTTATGCCTTATGACTGTGAAACAGGACATCTAAATTGATCAGTTCATTATGTTTCAGGACAATAAAAATATAAATAGAACAAATATTTCCAAAAATCCATCCAAAATATTTTTCAGCTGTTCTTTACAAATTGTATGCTTATGTCTTGCAGGAAATTCAGTTGGTCCCATCAGATTTCTATTTGAGCTACAGTAGCAGTGCACGTTATGAAATGCTGAAATAGAGATCTTTGCTTTGGCTGTTAAAATTCTTTCACCTGGATTGAGAGCCATCATGCGTTCTCTTGAATTCCTGAATCCTCCTCCTTCTCACACAGATTCTACCTCTTTCATGTTTGTGTATTGTGTTGAATTTGAGGCCCATCATAACAGTGCCATTTCTGTGAGTGATGGTGCAAATAAAACCACTCACCATTTTTTCATGGTACTCCACAGAGGATGCTCCAGAGTCTCCCTCCGGCCCCAGTTCCCCAAAAGTTGCCCTGCTTCCACCAGTCCTGAAGAAAGTTCCTTCTGATAAAGAAAAGGATGGTCAAAGCAGCCCCACAGTCAGATCATTTTCTCAAGAAGGTAGGAGTGTTGATGTAACTGTTGTTCCAGCATGCTTGTCTTCTACTAGAATTCAATGTGTCATTGTCCCCTGATTTGTTTTCACTTGGAAGGGTAGAGGGTTATTAATTTGGAGAAAAAAAAAAAGAAAGCAAAGAAAGCATATTTGGTCATCTATTCCCTATCTCCTCCACCCATGGGTTGGTGTGCTATGTTCCTTTGATCAAGTGAAAGATAAATCCTTTGGTATTATTAATGTAGCTGAACAACTTAGGGACTCCTGTGTTGTGTATGTTATGGTTTAGTTTGGTCTGAATCGAGATGCTGATTGGTACTGGTCACACACAGTAATGTGAAATGCAGCTCTGTGGTTCAGCACGTTCCTGGCGGACCAGCCATGATTTTGCTCCTTGCAGCCAGCCTCTTGCTCTGCTTGTACTCCTCCTTCCTCTGGGGTCGCTGCACGTGACTGACTTCACCACCTCCTCGGGCAGTGAGTCTCTGTGCCAGGGCAGGGCTTGGTACCTTTTACGCACAACAGTAGGCTGTTGCCTTCTCTTTGCTGCTTTTCATGTGGGCGCTGGATCTCTGCTTTTGCTGATGCATTTGCTTGTCCATGGTTGGCTGTTAGAAGAGGTAAGGCTTTCTCTGACAGCATAGGATACGTTGAGAAGCAGTCACAGAAATATTGCTCCATGTGGTGTTAGCTAGCACAAATGACAAGGTTGGCCATCTCAAAGGTGAGACCTCTTCCTTCCTAGGACTCAAGAAAGACAGTGAGCACTGTTTCCATCCCGAAGTGGTTGCCATCACTTAAGCTGTGAGACCAAGGGGTGCCTTCTCACACTCTGCTAACTGTTTTTCAGAGCGTAGGATGGGAGCAGACGAGTCAAGGCAGATACATTGCACACTGGGTTATGAAGACTGAGCACTTGTGCTGCCCGCAAACCCCATCACTACCCTCTAGACAGTAATAATAAGTAATCCATTGAATCTGTACTTCTCTGCTGTCCAAAGGAAGGCTCTCTAGTGCAAGTCCTTCCTATAAGGACTATAAGGCAAAGCCATCCCTGAAGTGGGCTGGTCCAGAGGTGTATTTGGAAAAATTGCTTCTTTCTCTTCTAGAACTACCATTTCCTTCATGAAACTGCTAATCTCACGATCTGGGTTTTGCTCTGCTTACGAAACTGTTGCTGTGATGCCTACCGTTTGGTGACCGCATGTCAGCACATGTGCGGTATCTGTCTACAGATTGTGGCTCTTGCTTCAGCCACCTGTATGTGGTTGTTGGGCTGCTCTCATGCCATAAAGGTAGCACAGCAGAACCACCACCATCTCACTGAGTTATGTAGAGCTAGCAGGATGCAGCACACCCAAGGACTTCTTCTGTGTCTGGAAAGGACCAAGGGTTCAGATAGTCCCTTTTGCCAAAAGCTGCCGCAGTGTGTGGCTCAGGGTCTCAAAAAGACATCAGGGTATCTGAAGTGCCTCCCTATGGCTGTGGCATTATGAAGGCTGCAAGGCAGAATAGAGACTGTTTATTCTCCTGCCTTTAGTCCTGTCAGAGCCTGTGTTGAGACAAGTGAACTGGGCTACAGCTTAGGGATCAGACTTGCTACACTGGTGCCATCGTGTTGAGAATGGTTGCAGTGAAAGGCTCTTGCCAGAAGAAGACCCTCAGCTGCTGTCTGTTAACTGCATATGCTGGAGTCCTTGTTTTCTCACCAGCTTTGGTGCAAGAGAGCGCTTGGTACTACATAACTAGAAAAAGACAATGTAATGGGACTTGTTGCAGATACATTTTAATGTGAGGTTAACCTCACCCTTTCTGTGCTATATGCCTTCTCCAGCTCCCTGTCACGAGAGGGGGATATATTGGAGAAGCGGGGAATATTGGGCCTTAACTACAGTCCTTTTGTGTTACAGCAATCTCTAACACAGCAGAGATTTGGCAAGGTTTTGCAGTTTGTGGTTGACACATGAGAAGAGGGACAGTCACTTTATTTTTAAAACGTGTTTTCTGCTTGCAAACCCTTACGCAAAAGGGGTCAGACGCTGTGCTTTCCTCACTCCTTGCTCCTTTCGACAGAGCTCCACAGGCGACTTGGCCAAGCACAGGCTTTACTAGTTGCCACCACATGGCACTGTACAAATTTTATCAATAATAGTTTAGAATGGCTATAATTGGGTTTCCAGATCCTTACAGAACTGCTATGCTTTGCATAAAATTGTTTGGGAAAAGAGTACATTCTGTTTCTTCCATATTTTTTTTAATATTTTTCAGATTTTCCTTTTTCTTTATTACTGTTCTACTTCCCTACTCAGTCATTCCTCTGTCCTTGCTTTCTGCTGCCTTTCAGACTAGCACGCTCGATTTGTTTCTGCAACTGGTAATTCACTGCAAATCTGCCTAAGTTAGTAAAAAGAATATCATCTCTCCTGCGGAAGAAAGCTGCAAATTAGATAATACTTGATTATAAAATTGCTTTATGTTAATGAGTTTAACTGTACTTCGTAGGACAAAGCACACCACTCAGCGTACCTGTAAGACTGGGGCTGCAGTTACCGACATATGCAAATATCTGGACTAATTTTAAGCAAACACCTGGCATATTGATTACTACTCTTTGAACAATTGATTAAATGGGTTGGATAAGTGAAATTATTTATATTACTTTCTGTACATGGGCCTACAGAACAGCTTAGGGGTATAAATGAATCCTTTTCCCTGCTAGAGCAAACAGGAGACTGTCAAAAAAGCGATACGGCTCATGACTGTGCCAAGCCATCTGGCAGCGTGAAAACCACTTCGGGGCAGTATTCTACCAGTGCAGAAGACGAAACTAATGTGCTTGGGCAGAGGAAGGCACAGCCCATTTCTGGTTAGAAGTTTTCATTTTTCATCGAGACAGTGCTTGATAACTGCCACTAACAATCATTAAAAAACAATAACAGCAAAGAAGCCACAAAAGATGGTGGGTTTGTTATTGGATTATGCAAAAGGTAAAAAATCTCACGGAATGCTAATCATCTTTCTGTCCCCATGGGGACTACATGGCATGAAAAAATTTCCAGATAAGAAATGTGTGTGCAATTTTTCCTCCATGGCAACACTAGTGACCAGTACCACATAGCACCTGCAGCCCATCTGCAGCAGAGGGCTCATTACAAAGCCTGGCTGCTCGTTGCAATGATGCTGGCACTGCCGTGTAACTACACGATAGGTAGATTCTTGCTTCGTGCACTTACATACCTTTCCTTTTTAAGATGCGTGCACTGAAGTATTTCAAAATACATTTCAGCCTGAAGATTGTTAGTGCCAGTTTCAGTACATCACTCACTCGCAAAACCATTTGAGAACTGGGCAAATCAGATTATTTTGACCTAGTGCTTTGATTTTCAGCTGCATAAACAAAAAACGACAAAAGCTCCCAAAGCCAGCACTGACTGTGCTGCATGCTTAAGTTGTGCTTTCTGAAGAGCAGACATGACTTACAGTGAAATCATTCAGTATGCTATAAAACTGTTTGCTTGATCTATGTGTTTTTAAAATATAAAAGCTCATGTTCTCAAACGGTACATGTTTAGATGCTTCTCTTTACCTCTTAACTGGTTTGTTTAAACAATGATTCTGAATTACTTTTTTTCTGAAGTATTTTAATGAGGTATTTGAACATCTTATGCTATTACATTTAACCACAGTTTTTCTACTTATAAGACATCATGTCTCTTTCTTGCAACATCCTCAGCCCAAAATGTATAAACTGATTTCCTTTCATATTGTAGAATCAAACTTAGCCCACCCAAACTTGGAATCTCTCCTCTTTGTCATATTCAAATTATATTATATATAAAAATATATAATATTAATAATATTATATAGAATATGATTATATATAATATTATATAAAATATATATTATATATTATCATTCTAAGATGATGCTGCCACAGATCTACGCAGGTCATCTGTGTATGTTTTCATCGGGGCAAGGGTAAGGCTCTTGTAGCAAAAGCCTGCTTGCAGTATGTGGACTTACATGCCTGATATATTTTTCAGGCACTTCGGGGGCAAACCATCTGTCTTGATTTATCAGGCCATAACCTAAAATGGCTGATACAGGATGTGTTCTGGGTTCTGTTTGAAGAGTGAATGGAGGCCAAACAATGGCTGTGTAATTAGCAGGAGGTACAAGCATCAAGAATGACTCAAAAATTTTCAGGCACCAATTTCTTGGAAAAGCAGTGGTGTTTGGGAAAGTGGAAGTCCTTAATTTTTTGGGGTTTTTTTTGAGAATTTAGGTATCTTAATCCTGTCTAATTCCACTGAATAACTTTAAAAACCTTTCTCAAAATCCTTTCCTCTTCTTTCCCAACTTGCAAAGCTGGAATAGGAGTGCAGCGAGTGTGAAGCTGCTGGCTCTCTCTTCCTCCCCTGTTTTGGCTAGCACAAATAAGGAAACAGGTATTTTGGACTCGGGAGAGCTATTTGGGTAGCAAACGCACCATGTGTGCGGAGGTGGGTCTCTGCAAGACGCGCGCTGGACGCATCCATTCGGCTTTCGTCACGGCACAGATCCAGGACTGGACAATGTCTGTGCCAAACGAAAATGGGCCAGAGCCTTCTGTCCCCTATTTTGTGCATCAGCGCTGCCCGGGGAATCGTGCTGTATCCCCAGGGATGCAGCGAGCATCCCTGCTTGCGGTCATCAGCTCTCTCGGGATTCCTCTCTGCGTCTCCCACCTTCCTGGCAGACCCAAGCAGAGGCTGGCACAATTTGAGATGGCCACAGGGATGCGTCAGCCACAGCCGGCTCCTTGTTGGCCCCTGCTGTGGCCGGAGCTGCTGGCTGGTGACGGGGACGGCTGTCCCTGGCGGCAGTGAGGCTGTAGGTAAGCGGTACAGGGGAAGGAGAGGTGGTGCTTCGTGGCCACCGTGGCTGCTGGTGCCTTGTTAGGAGAGATGTGAACAGGGGCAAGGATGAGTGTGAATCAAAGCTGGGTGTCCTTATCCGAAGTGAAGGATCCAAAGAAGGCCTCGTAACTGTATCACTTCATTTTGTGGGGATGAAGTGAGACGACTTCCAACGTAGTCCCATTTAAGGGCTGTTGAGTGTTTAAAGGCTTGTTTTAATCAGAAGTATGAGGTTTCTGAAGCTCTTAATCCTTGCATAATGTCATCCCCGTTGGTGTGTGTAATAACTCTCCTGTTACCATAGCAATTGTAGACCACTGATTAGATCAGGAATCTCAACAAGGTTTTACAACCTTCTTTCCATTTTATTTCAAAGCTTGTAGGTTTGGGGAAAACCCTGACCTTACCAAGATTTTTGAGTGCTGTGTGAACAATATGAGTACTATTAGCCTTTAGATCATGGGAAGTGGGTCTGTCCTCCTGCTTTCTCCACTGCCAAGCACAGTCAGGTGCACAGCCCGTGGTCTCAGCTGGAAGAGATACAGGTTGGGCTCACATCCCCCCGCATCAGGGAACAGGGAGGTCATTGGGACCTGGCAGTGCTGGTGGGGCAGGGAGCAGCAGTTCAGGTAACTTGGGTGCCAAGGTGAATGTCTGTCCTGTTTAAGGCTGCTGAGTCAAAAGGGAGAATATAGATGTGTCCTGCTAGGGAAACTTGCCTGGGATGTGCGCTGCTGGTGTGGGGGGTGCTATCGAGGATATCCACCTGAGCGGGCAGGAGTGTGTCATCTGAGATCCAGCCCAGCTGGAAAAAAGAATGCTGTTCTCTGGTTTTGAAGTGTGGGATGAGAAGAAAGTGTCCAGGCTGTTTCTAATGGTAATGTTTATCTGAGTCACAGTGAAGCACCAAGTTTCATATTTCAGATTTGCCTGCTTGCCAACCAACAGTGAAATAAAGTTTGCTCACTCTCTCTCTTCTCTCTCACCTTTTTCTGGGTTGAAGAATTAACAGACCTCTGCTACTCCCATAGTGCAAATGAGTTCAGTGGGAGCAGGAGCAGGTCCTATGTGCATGAATGACTTTTTCTTTTTTTTAAAATAAATTATTTTTCTTCTTCTCTCTTCTACAATCATTAGTAAGACCTATTTCTGTTTTACACAGCTGCGAAAAGAAGCCCTGGGCAGCAGTCTCATGAGTTCCAGGAACTGAAGCAGAGGTCCTTAAGTAAAGACGGCCATCAGGGAAGCAAGTCCAGTGACTCTGGCGAGGAAGCAGATAAAGATTTTATTTTTGTTTAGCAATCAGTACAAGTGCTTCGTAGCGCAAGAGCTTTTTAAAACAATCAGGGTACAGCAATCAACAGCCCTTCTAGCCAGCTGCTCTTTCACCACAGGTACATTTCCAGGCAGGAAAACCTGATCTTCCAATCATGATTTACAATACACTCACTTGGCATTGATTCGGTCCTTAATTTCCGTTCTCTACAACCCAGACGTTCCTTTCCATGCCTTTGCTAAAGCCAGCAATTCTTTCATGTATTCTACTTGAATTTCTCTGAAGCAGCTACAAGGAGTGCCCTGCGTTAGGGCATTTAGAAAGCAAAACAAATTAACTGGACGCTGTCTTACACTAATACATTGTACAGCAGGTAATGTGTTGTACTGCTGAATGTAAATGTGTCAAAACTGCACGTGACTTACCTATAAATATATTCTTGCGGTATGCAATTGCACATTGTAATTATATTAAAAGAGCACACTAATAAAATAATTTGTATAGATTATATATATTAAATGCTTGGGTATGGTTTTTACATTATCCCATAGGGAGCTTTTTTCTTCCTGTTCTCGTACTGTACATAAAGCTCCAACACTTACATTTGTGTACTGTCAAAAGCACAACAGAGAAGGATTTGGATGATGTATAATCATGGTATGCTTCCACATTCATATATTAATGTATATAGTTGATTGGAATGAGGGCAATTGAAATTTTATTAATATTGGTGTTTTCTAGAGGCCTTCCTCAGTTCTGTCTGCATATTAGCTTCCTTTCAATGTGTAATTCTACGAGAAAAATAGTTTGGCATCTGTAAAAATACTTCAGCTCTTGGGGGAGGGGGTGCAAATTTCACAGCTACCCACTTACGTTACAGGTTGAAGGGATTTTATTCATATGTATATTTGTAACAATAAAAAATGATTTTACAACTGAAATACTAATCTTCATTTTTATGGCGCTGTTTTTGGTCTGACGGTCTCTGCTCTTTGAATGATGGCATTGTGTCAGGTAGACAAAGCGCACGCTTAAAACAAAGCCCATGTAATCTTTCTGCTTCTAGTTAAAATGTCTGTTCCTGCTGAAAGGGACACATACATATTGTCTTCCTAGAATTACTGAAAGAAAATCTCTTTGCTAATCTCCTCCCTTGGGATCTTCAGCAGAGCAGCCTTCACATGAGCCAGAAACACCTGCTATCAAAATTCTCTATTTTGGTTCCATAGGACAGAACAAAATTGAGCGGTAGACGGTAACGCTCTGCCAAGAGCAACTGCCCTGACCTTGCTGTGGCTTCTTGCCTGGGTTGAAACGCTCAGGTACCAGTCTGTCAAGTGACCTTCCATCTAATCCCTGTGCACATACTCACTATCGCCTCTTCTCCTATTGCAGAATAAAGGGCTGCTGTGTCAAAGCAGTAGCCTGTTATGCCAGAACCTTTTAGAAACACTTGGCAGAGGTTTAAATCTCAAAAGTAAGATATGAGGTGGTGGGAAAAGTGTTCCTGAAGGCTGGGGGTTCATACCTAAGTACCATGGAGTTTGCACCATCTTGAAATTCTGCAGTCATCTATAATCATTAAGATGAAGTTCATCATTTTCACATATATATATTCTTGATTTATTGGGCATCAGTGAGAGCACAAGACAAATGGCAAAGGAAAACTTGAGATGCTCATATTAGAAAGGAAAAATAATCCAGTCATAAATAATCTTCTGCAGTTTTCATTCTCGTATGACATGGAAAGGACAACTGTCTGAGAACTGTAAGTATACAAGAAGAGTTGCCTAATTTTTGTTGGCTTTGTCGATTTATGACAGTTAACAGCAAGGTCTATGCTATTAATTAAAAAAATGGACTCTGACTTCCAACTGCTGAGAATTTTTTTGCATTTGTGCTTGATGTCCTTCTCACCAGTCACTTGCAGTATTCTACTGGTCCTGCTGTGAGAAAGCACAGCAATAGTGTGTGCCTGTCACCCTGATACCATCAGTAAACCAAAGATGGGCATGTCTGGAATGCTGTAGAGAAAGTATGTGTTTGTGCTGATAAACACAAGGAGAAGAAAAGCCATAGTGCTGTAATAGTTGTCTGCTGGAGTATAAAGATTTCATTAGAGCACAATGTTTTTCCATATTAGTTATGGAAAGCCTTTCCTGTCTTTATTCCAGCCATCAGTGTGTTGTGGGCAGGCTGAGTGGTGGAGAAACGACTTTAGGGGAGTGCTAGTGTGAGCTCTTGGAGACCTGGGGCTTGGTTTTGTGTGTGTGTGTGTGGTTTTGGGTGTGGGGAGGAGCAATAATTTTCATTTCTTTACTCTCTGTCTGCCTGGCGAGCCCAGCACTGGCAGCCCAGTTGCAAAGAATTCACGTTGCATCCAGAGCACCCCCATTGTACCTCTGCTACTTTTTAGAAATAGTGACTTTTATTTCAGTGTCTTGAACCCGTAGAGATGTTGGGTAAGTGCCAGTGTGTATTGGGGAAGTAATGACCACCGTACCCTGATGCCCAGCCGGGCTGGTTGGGAGGTTTGGGGCGGGACAGGGCTCCATGGGGCAGGGGAGATGCTACTGTTCCATGGGCTGTAAGCCCTCCCAAGTAGATACGCAGCAGGGAACCTTCCTTGTTTCCCTTGTTCTTCCCTTGTTTCCCCACTGCCTGAGCCATCCTGCGGATGCTCAGCTGTCAGATGGTTGCCCGTGCTCTCTGCCTGTCCCAGGCTGTGCACTACCCTGGAAGGGTGAGGGACACAGCCCAGAAGCCACGTTCAGTTGCTGTGGTGGGATACCAGTGGCAGAGATCCCTGAAGGTCCTGAGAGGTTGAACAGGGAGATCAGCTGGTGGTACCACTGAAGGAAAGTGCCGTTACTTGTTCTCCCAGGGCATCCCTAGCTTCTTCAAGTACCACTGATGCTCTGCGTTCCTACCAGTCCCACACTGGGTGCTGCCTAAGCACCTCCGTGCAGTGCTGGCAGTGGGAGCAGAGGTTGGCACAGGAGGAGAGGCAGCTTGCTCCTGGACATGCTGCCAGTCTTCCTCTTGCAGTCAAGGGCATCTCTGGAGCAGCATGCTGCATGGTCTGGCCACTTGGAAAGGGCTCACAGGGTCTAGCTGGGGTCATGTCATAGAATCAAAGGTTTGAAGGGACCTTTAAGATCATCGAGTCCAACCATCAACCTCACACTGGCAAACCCACCACTAAACCATGTCACTAAGCACCATGTATACCCATCTTTTAACTACCTTCAGGGATGGCTGCTCTACTCAGAGACTGACCCAATGGTTTGGTGCTGGACTGTGGCTTGTCTTGGGCAAGCCAACGGCTGCTTGTCGCATATGCTGTTTTTGGAGGTGGTGGTGAGGGGGTGGCAGCATGTGAGGTGACAGCGAGGGCCTCTGAGTCCTTCCATGCACACAAGCACATGTACTGTGCAACTAAATCAGAGCAAAGGACACAGCAACCCTGGTCACCCAGTTGGAAGTGCTGGCCTGGAAAGAGTCCTAGTGCCAGCGTATCTAGTCAGAACTGCACCTACTTGATCCAGCCTTGGAAAAAGGGACTGAGAAGCTCTCGGAGGGAGCTACCCTGGCCTTTTCTGCTCCTAAATCTGGTTTTCAGGTTTCACTGCTGAAGAATTTCACCCTTGATGTAGGTAGCAGGAGCCACCTCCCCATCTAAGATGGGCTGGAGAAGGGCTGTGGCTGCCTGCGTGAACTCAGGACAGCTCTACACCACATCTGCTGGGCCCTGCTTCCCGCTCCCTGCAGGAGTTAAAATTGGGCTGATAGATTTTGAGCATTTTAAAGTATTCCCTGATGTGCAGTAACAACAGTAAATAGCTGCTTCCTAAGATGGGAACAGCAATCGTCTTAAATCCTCCCCCCTCCACCAAAGCCATCCAGCCGAGCTGAGACAATTTGGGAAGTAATGTGGCCCATTAGTCACAAATCTGCGTGACCCACTGCACTTAACTGAGAGCTGCCATCGGTGTGAGCTCTTGCTGCTGCTGCTTATTAATTGATTAACGTGGAGATGATTTCTCTCTCCTGTTGCATAGAAAACAAAAAAAGCTGCTGAAAAACATTTTCTAGGAAAATACCAGAAAGCTCTGCTCCCTTTTGAAACACTGCTTTCTTGTGGTCATGAGAGAGCCGTGCTGCTTTCTCCATGCTCAGGGATGCGAGTGTTGGGGTGGGACGGTGCCCAAATCCCACTTCTCAGGGTTATCCTCTGCTTGTGCTGAAGCTGGGGGAAGGTTTCAGGTCACGACACTGTCCTCCGCCTCTCCTGGAGCTGTAGCCCTGAAGATCTCTAACAAATGCAGCGCAGGTGAGTACCAGGGATTATCATTTCATGCCAGACTCTTGCTGATCGGGACTGGAAAGCAGAGTGGTCTTTCCCAGTCCTAAGAAAGTCTGAAAATGGGGAGGATGAAAACTGGTACATGAAAACATGATGATGATCTTCTCTTTCCTTCAAATGTCATCTGAATCATTCCCTGCCAGCACTGCCAGCCCTCATGCCTTCCCTGTGAGCCTTTTCCATAGCTCCGGGCAGGCCGCCGGTGAGCCAGTGCCCAGGACCTCACTGCCCTGCCCAGCCGAAACCCTCCTAACATCTCTGGATGCCCAAATGGCATTGCCAATGAGTCTCTCCAAGGATACAAACTGCTCAGGGGATAATTAAAATGCCTTCAGTCTGTCACGTAAACATTAACTTGTGTCCTGCTAAAGGGAGAAAAGTGCTGCCTTGGGTTGGCCTCTGACTCTCCATCCTGGATAGAAGACATCATAGGAGGATCTGCCAGGCACCTTCCCGGCTTTCCCCCTCGTCCCTGTGTCCGTCCTCCTGCAGTCCCTCAATGCCTCTTCCCAACATGAGCATCTCACCAGCGCCACGGCAAGTGACTCTCCACCTGAGCCTCCACCAGTGTCTGACATGTCCAACGCCATTGTGACCACCGGCAGGGTAGGACCCCACAGGGTAAGGGTGACTTCCCCAGGAGGGCAGAGAGGGGTAAGTTCATTTTTGGTTGAGAGCAACCAGCTTCACCAAACAGGGAGGGCTCCCCGGCCCTCAGGCCATCACTGCGCCTCTCCTCAGCAGGCACAGCCAACAGCATAAAATGCTGCTTCAATCATTGCAGGTGGAAATCTTCTTTTTCCTTTGTGAAACTGAGATTTCCCCAGCTCTGAAGGGCAGTTTTCCAGCCTTGAGGATTTGCTGGCATTGTCGAGGCTTCAATGGATTTGGTCATGGGATTCCTGCCATCTCATGCTCCCCTCCCATACCCCATCCTGATCCTTTGAGATACAAAAACGGGTGGAAAACTGTCTGGAGCATCTCAGCCAAAGGCACCGGGGCTGCAGGCTTGTCCTCATGGGCCTGCTCCTCATCCTAGCATGTGGCTAGGCTGTAACAAGGGCAGAAGGGCTATGCGGTGTTGAAGACAATACTTCATCCTGGAGGCAGTGGTATGTTTTAGTCATTTACTTTGGCTATTTATTTATTTGGGGTTATTTTGAGAATTGCTGAAAGGCTGAATGCTCCTGGGTTGTCCTTCTGAGGCTCTGAGAGGCAGAGTTAAATGGAGTACCAGGAGAAATTGCTGTAGGAGCAACGATGCTCATCAGCACTGAGAGTTTGAACAGTGAGACCCTGTATTTTAAAAACAAGGGAGAGAAAACAGTGTGAAACTGTGCAGCAGATGAAGGGGGAAATGCATTTTTGAGAGATGTCTTTGCAATGGCTGTGCTACTGCAAAACTTAATTTCTTATTTCAGTTTGCGGCTGTCCTGCAGCAAACTGAAGAAGAGGCTCCTGCCAATATGAGAAGAGTCTCTTCTCGACTCGAAAGCCACTCTGCCTTTGACACACCTACATAAAGTTGTCCTGGGTCTTTATTAGAGTTGGATTTCAAGCACCCACGTTTCAAAAGACTGCATGGGAAAGCAGGGGTGCTGCCACGGTCCCTCCGACCCCATGGTGGGGTCTTCTCTCAGACACCACTGTGCAGATGCTGCTTTGGCAATTTGCTATGAGCTCTGCCAGCTGACCCCAACCCCAACCCTTCAGAGCCTGTTTTTTCTGCTTTTCCAGTAAGTTGAATTGAGGATAAGAAAAGCTGCGTGGGAGAACAAGCATTTAAATTAGATTGATACCGGCCGGAGAAGGCAGGAGAGGGGCTGCTAGCCTGGCAAATCCAATTTGGTTTAACTGAATGGAGGAGTAAAGTTAACTCTGTAATCTCTGCTCAGCCCCATTCTGAGGGTGCCTCTTTCCCTTCCCCTCCCTTCCCGTTTGCTTAGGTGGGTAAGATGCAGCGGTGGGTAGAGGAGAGCCCCATGGAGACTGTACAGCCCCCACTTTATTTGAACAACATAACATTCTAGCAGAAGACTGAAATAATGGCAGTCATTAACTGTAACTGAGAGTGCAGCCTCTGGCTGGGTAGTATCAAGCAACATGTGGCTGGGGGAAATGTTGGCTTTTCCTTCGGGAAATCTCTTCTTAGATCCTATCTGATGGCCTGAGTCTCAACCCCTTCTTTCCAGCAGCACCTCAGTGAGAAGGGGCTGGTTCTTCTCCCTGTAACACTCACAGGATCCCCATTGTTGGTCCAAGAACAGGGAAGAGGACAGAGGACTGATGCCTCTTAGTTTACGAGGCTGCACAGGAAAAGCTGGAAAAACCTGGCCCCGGTGGGAATCTGTGAATAGGAACATCTGTGAGATGGTTGTCCTCGTGTCACATCACGCCTGCCAGCACTGAGCCAGAAGGGATGGAGCCAGCATCCAGCCTGCCACAGGGATGTGGGATTTGCTGGGCAGAGGGAGGGAAGGGAGGAGGGAGGAGGGCATCCGTGCTGGAAGGTGTGGGTTGGGATCTGCTGCTAATAAGCAGCTTCTACCCATCTGAGGGTGGGGTTGGAAAAAGAAGAGTCTATTTCTTTTCTGCAGCAGACAGCTTTATCTCTGACTTGATTTCACACAAATGGTAGGGGGATTCACCGACTCTGTTATTTCCACTTTGTTTCCCTTTCAGTTTGTCTTTCATCTGTTTCTCCGGCATTTTCCTTTGCTGGGATGCTCACAGACCCCTTGCCGGGCGGCAGCGCTTCGTCCCCACCCTCCGCAGCCCCAGCTGCACAGAGCCACTCATCTGCCACCCTCGCCTCCCACCCACTGATGCACATCAGGTGCTGGGGAAAGCGGGTCACACCAAGAATCTGGGCTTGAGCTTCCCGCGAGACCCAAACTGCCTGCAAAACACACGCTCAGTGCAGGAGGAAACACTGATGGGTGCCAGTGGTGGCATCCTCAGTATCTTCAGTCAGTGCAAAGCTGGGGGTAGCTGAAGCCGTTTGATAAGGAAAGTTATTTCCATTTATAAATCTGTGTTTACATCTATTGGAGTTATCTTCTGAAAAAGTGAGGGACAAAGTCATGCCACAAATCCAGATGCTGATTTTTATTTTTTTTTTGTTCCCTATTCTAGTCATGGAAACCCAAATGTGTGAGATCAATCGCAAGTCTAGCTCAAAGAACAAGACATTTTTTGTCTGCCCCTTTTTGTTTCCAAATCAGCAATCTGCACGTCTATGCATGTTTTCCCATTCACAGTTGCTTGATGAAGCCTTTATACAAAGCTAGCCCAACCTGGGTTTTGGCCACGTGCTCTTTACTCTGCTCCTTACTTTGGAAAAACTGCCATTTTTTATCAGCATCAGATAAATATTAAAGCGTTGGTGCTGTTCCCCAGCTGGGGGACTCCCCGACCCATAGCAGAGCCACAGAATGGCCATGCAACTGCTTCCAGCATCAAGACACCTACTGAAGCACCATCATTTAAGAGCCAAATGCCACCAAAGACAGGGTGTGTCCAGGGTATTTTCTCCTCTTGCAGACAAGAATGTCTTTGTGGGACCCCTCAAGGCAGGATTTTGGGAAGGGTGAGGAGCACTGTGGAAGAGAAGCACCTGTTGGTGAACCCTGGAGGGGGCAGAAGCCGGGTCGAAGGTTCCCTGAGCAGAGAGAGTGAGGGCTGGTACCCACCAACACGAGATGACCTGAGCTGAAAGGAGGGAAGAGGCAACCGGAACTAAGCTGTTCATTTCCACTTCCTAGTGAGTCTTTTTTATCTACATCCCAAATTTTTGGTTGCATTTTTCAGGAGCCTTGCAGATCACAGAGGAAACAAGTTTTCTAGAAAAATAGCTATTTTTATGCTTTTTCCAAGCTATTTTACACATCCAGATTCACATTTTAAAAAAGGGACATTTTTTATTCTTTGATGTCTAATTGCCGTAATCTGAAAATAAACCAATAAAAGAAACATCTGAACTAATGATCTGCCATCACAAAGCTTTAATGGAAAAAATCATCCTGTCAAGTATTATTATATTAAAGCCATTTTTGAATTTAAGGAAAAAATAATGGGACAGTGGTGTGGTTTTCAAAATATGTATTTTTAAAAATCTATAATGCTCTGAAGCAAAATAATTCAATTGCCCTCTTTTTTTGTTTTTCGTTTTCAGCTTTTCAAAAAATGGTTTTGAGATCTCCTGCCTCGAGCGCTACTGCACACAGCAAAGCCGGAGCCAAAGGAAAAGTCCTTAACCAAATGCATCGCCTACTTTTTAAGATACTGCCTACCTTCAATTATTATTTATTCCTTTAAGGAAATAAGCCAAGGCAGAGCGGTTGCTGAGTTTGGTATGTGAGCTGCACACACAGCAATTAAGCAATTGTTGCTTTAGTACTAATGGCGATAGATCCACAGTTCAATATGCTCCTCAAATTTACGGTACCCTGCAGAAAGCCCTGCCGTACTAGTCCAAGTTGCTTTTAGCTGGTCTGTTGGTTGTTTGGTTTTTTGTTCATTCATGCTTTACTGAGTCACCTAAAGCAACTGGAGAAGCCGAACCTCATTTTAGCCACGTAGCAGGGTGGCCAGATCCTCACCGCAAGCTGGGGTTTCTCTCAGCTTACTTGGTTCCCATCACTTTGAGCTAAATTTCTGGAATTCCACCCCTAAGACCCCTAAATCCATCTTGGGTGATACAGCAGGGTGGCACCTATATCAATCGGGTATGGTGGTGGAGAGTTTTGGGGAGGGAACAAAGGCATTGCTGGTGCAAACATAAGAGGACATCATCTCTGCTCCTTTTTTTGTCCCATTTGCAAGCATGAGCTGCTGCTGTGTGACAGCAAAGTGTCTCTCTGCCAGGGCAGACAGCCAGCACTGAGGGTGCATGAGGATGGGGATGCTTGTCCTCAGCACGAGGACGTGGACCTGTTGGAATGGGTCCAGAGGAGGGCCACGAAGATGATCAGAAGGCTGGAGCATCTCTCTTATGAGGACAGGCTGAGAGAGTTGGAGTTTTTCAGCCTGGAGAAGAGAAAGCTCTGGGGAGACCTTATTGCAGCTTTCCAGTATCTGAAGGGGGTGTGCAAGAAAGCTGAAGAAAGACTTTTTACAAGGGCATGTAGTGATAGGACCGGGGGTAATGGCTTCAAACTGGAAGAGGGTAGAGTAGATATCAGGAAGAAATTTTTCACTAGAAGGGTGGTTGGACACTGGAACAGGTTGCCCAGAGAAAGATTGGATGGGGCTTTGAACAACCTGATCTGGTGGGAGGTATTCCTGTCCATGGCAGGGCGTTGGAACTAGATGATCTTTAAGGTCCCTTCTATCCTAAGCCATTCTGTGATTCTGTGCTTGGACGGACATGTATCTTCCACACCCTCATGGACAGGTAATGATAATTTTTTGTTAGAGCCACTAAGTTTCATGGTCCTTTTTTAACTTCAACCTGTACCTGGTTTCACCGAGGTTGTGTGAGATCCTGAATAACTATTGGCAGTTTAAATAAGGTGATTCTTCTTGCCTGCTCTTCCTCCTGTGAGGGCATGGGGGAGAACCAGCTGCAACAAGCTCTTCTCAGTACCCTGAGTTTTGCATCAGTTCCCATAAAACCTCGATGTCTCAGTCCCTGTCAAAAGGCAGGGTGCTTCCCCTTGCTAATATTTCAAAACATGGGTGGTATTTCCTCTTAAATTAGCTTTGTTAAGAATATTTTTAATAAGAAACTAGGTGTCATGATCATACTACCAAAGAGCCTTGTTGGTATTAGCCGTGGTGATGCTTTCCAAAGCTAGGTTACAAGCCTTGCTAGAAACTGATGGGCAGCTCCTTGTTGAAAACCTGGATGAGGGTGCTTCCTGCCTGGGGCAGGTGGGCTCTGGGTCCTAGGAAGAGAGATGAGGCAAAAAAGGTGGCCTTTATGCCCCATGGAGCAGCACCAGGTGGCCTCACCCTACACAGGAACTTGGGCAGCTTCCCGTGGTGCACATGAGGCCACTGCTGCCAGGGAGCCATGGTGGGGAGCACCGGGGAGAAGAGGCTGCAGGAGAGGTTCCATGGGGGAGCCATCACCCCAGGGCATTTCTAATGCCTCTTGGCAGTGAGGCAAGGATGGGTCAAAGAGAAACCTGTGGAGCAGGTGGTGATGCCAGCAATGGACTTGTGCAGATGTCCACTAAAAATTTAGACTTCCTGGTGTGTCATTAGCTATGGTCTCCTCCTGTGCTGGGATCCCCACTCTAAGCACACTCATGAAACCTGGGGGCTCCTTGTAGCCTTGCCATCACACTAGCATCTTGACAATCATTTTTCTGGAGTCCAAAGGTGACTCCAGGCTGCCAGCCAGGCAACCCCTCTGCCAAGGCGCTGGCTCGCTGCTGCTTAAATTCTTCAGCTCTGCAGCGTCTCCTTTCTCTTTCACGTTGGAAAAGCTGGACATCGCTGTTGTGATCTCTCTGAAAGAATGTAATTTGCAGACCTGATATTTCCTGAGTAAAACATAACTTTTAGTTCTTCAGGTGTTGGTTCTTTTGGTTCTTTCGGGCTTGGTTGGTTGGTTTTTTTGGTCTCAGGTCAAAGAGGACTCTGCTCAGGGGGCAAACATTGCATGCTTTTAAAAAGCCTTTTCTGCTCTGCTGCTGAGAGCTGCTCTAAAGCAATCTGTATTTGCATAAAATCAATATATATATATATTGAATCAGAAGCAACCTGGAAAAAACTGTCTGCAAGGCATCTCAAAGGAGATAATGAAGTTGCTAGAAATGATTGTGGGGGCACACACAAAGACACAGAGCCCAAGCCCTGGGTACCTGAAACCGCTTTAGGTGAATATACAGGTGAGAGGCAAATCACATGTAGTCCCAGGCAGATCCATCATGAATATAAATATCAGGCTTTCTCTATCAGCACTGAGACCTCTAACCCCAGGGCTGCTTCTTTTGATTAGTATTACAGGAGGACGATCTCTACCCGTCTTCCTTCTGTGCCTCTTCATTCCTGCGAGGGAAACAGAGGAAAAAACAGAGGAAAAAAAATCCCTCTGGGCAGCTGGGAGGGATGAGAAGGCGGGAGATCCCCGCCGGCTGCTGCTTCACTTCCATGAACCGAGGAGGAGGGTTACGAGTTTTGGCAAACTTTTTTCTTCCCCCCCCCTCTCCTCCCCCCCGCACCCTAAACGCCACTTCTTTTCTGAAGTCGCCCGTTTCCCCCAAGCACCTCTGCCTTCTTGCGGGGAGTCTTGAAGGTGTAAAGGTTGTCCCGCAAGCGGCGCCCGGCTCTTGGGAAGCGGTGGCTGCGGGGGACGGGGGTTTCCACCCGGGGATCCCGCGCTCCCTCCTGCCAAAAACCTGTGCCCGAGCGCGCCCTGATTGAGACACGGACCTCGCTCCGCGCCCACCCCGGGGTGCGGGAGGCCGGGCGGCTCCGCGGCAGCGCCGGCAAGGGCGGGGGCGGTGCGGGT
>JAOXJM010000012.1:95407212-95436510 GCA_026413425.1 Tringa solitaria | reverse complement strand
TATTCTATTCTATTCTATTCTATTCTATTCTATTCTATTCTATTCCTCAGAACATGCCTTTCATTTCCACGTGTGTGTTACATATCCATAAGGCTTCAGTGAAACACTAGGGATGTACGACACTAGAGTTTATAAACTCTCCATCAGCTAGAGGGACTTCTGTCGTTTGGTTTGTTTGGGGGATATGAGGCAGAACCGAGGATAATTCAGCCACACACCAGCACAGGTTTGTGAACTGCTGGCGTTACCCATCTGCTGCTGTTATTACTCCTATGACTTCTCTCTAACCGTTTGAGCCTCCAGCTTCCAACCTGCTGCTGCTGTGAGCTGCCTGTGCTGTCTTAGGCTCACTCGTAAACCTGCCTTCTACATTATGGACACTTTACCATGAGTTTTCTATAACTTTTTATACTGAGGTGTAAAATTATTGAAAAGGACAGTTTATTTCGGCGCTGAAGAAGTAGTCTTACTGGAACAGGAACCACAGTCCCTGCCTTTCTCTCTTATGTTGGTGTACATCTTTATTTCTATATAGAGATCATTTAGAATCTTCCTTCCTTGCTCTTTCTGTAGTTTTAATGAAGCTCTAAGTATATTCTCATAATAATTAGGCAAGAAGAGTTTTATAGATGAATGATTATAAGTTTGGGGTTTGGATTACTGAAAATTTCCATAAAACTTTCTATGCACATTGCCATTATGGTTGCAGGCTTTCACACAAAGGTATTTCACTTTGCTTAAATTAGACTAAAATTAGACAGAAAACTTTGAGATAAAAGCCAGTTGCCTTCCTCTAACTGTAAGTCTGTAAAATACCACATGTAAAAATTGTTGAACTGTAAATTTGATCAGGCAAGACAGGTATTAGCCTTGTTGTAACCCCCCTGTCCCCAGACCACCTGAATAGTGGGGCTGGAAGGGACTAAAGTTAATCTTCAGGAGCTCACCCTCAACAGCCATAAAGGATTTGGTTTTGCTTTTTCCTTCCAAATAAGATAATACTGTGAGCGTGGTGAGACTCTGGAACAGGTTGCCCAGGGAAGTTGTGGACGTCACATCCCTGGATGTGTTCAAGGCCAGGCTGGATGGGGCTTTGAGCATCCTGGTCTAGTGGTAGGTGTCCCTGTCCATGGCAGAGGGGTTGGAACTAGGTGATCTTTAAGGTCCTTTCCAACCCAAACCATTCTATGATTCTGACTATTGCCAAAAACAGTTGTTTCCTTAGGTGTGGCTTTTGTCAGCCTTGATTAGCCTGACCAGTTCCTATTCCCTTTCCTCCCCATTAAGGCAGAGCACTGCAAGTGTCTGGAAGTATCTCTAAATGCGAACTCAACACATCTGTGGGAAAAAACAGACACACTGTGTTTTCATTGCCCAAAGGCATGTCAACAAACTTTCAGTCTAGCAGAAAGGGCAGAACAAAAGGCCTTTCCAAAGCCTAACCACAAAGCTATGATGGCACAGGGAAGGCTCTAATAGCCTTTGTTGCATGCTGATGTCTCCTATGTGAAAAAATATTTCCCACATATATGCTGATGAGAGCTAAAAAAGGAACCAAAAAGACAACACAGGATGACAGGGTAAGCACTCATCTATTGTAGCATGCAGGATTACTATAAATCCTAACCAAAACACAGGGCCAAATTCTTAAACGATAACACTGCAGTTAAAGTCAGCAAGATTGGCCCAAACGAGAAGTTGGCCCAGGAGCTGCAGGGTGAAATCCCATGCTAATGCAGGCAATCCAATGCACAGCTGCATGGATGAAATGAAGTCATTGATGTGATTCATTTTTTTAATGCTACAGGATATAAAGAAGAAATGTTTGGCCAAAAAAACATTCTTCTTCTAAGGTCGAAGTGTACATTACTGATGTCTCCTCTGGTCTTTGCTGGCCTCCTCTCCGTACTGTGTGGCTTTTGGCATGGTAACAGTTGTTGAGCTTGTTTTCCAACTAACCTTCTTGGCAGACGTAATTTATTTTCATAGGTCTTGTAGGAACTTGATATCTCCGGGACCCTTGCCCTTCTATTAAATGTGGCTGAACCATTGTTAGGAGAAACATGCGTTCAAGCCAGCATTTTCAGATAAGCCTCTTTTTTTTTTTTTTTTTCAAGAAACAGGCTATAATGGTCACTTAAATTTAGTTTCTTCTTGGTCTTTATACCCTTTCTTCCAAGAGTCATGTCAAGACTGTCTTGATCAGCAGGAATTAAATGAGATGACCCCTTTCGTCAAGTAGAAAAGGCTCCACAGTGCTCCATACATTTGTTTTTTACCCCCCAAAACAAATGACTCACAGTTGTGCTTTCACCAAGGCAAGCCACTGCCAAGCGTATGGATCCCTTACGGAGCAAAAATTTAATTAGCATGAGGCAAAGAGTGCGACAATGTAAAAGGAATGGGTTAACAAAGAAGGCAGATTACAGACAGGTTTCCAAAGAGTCATAACCAGCCACGACAAAGAGATTAAATGTTGTGGAGATTTTAAGAAAATGTGAGCATGCCATTTCCATTATTGCAAGCAGTATTAAAAAACAAATTACCTTTGTGATTCAAAATACTTTTTAAGGGTTTTCACAAAAGGGAAGACAATGACTGGTCATGGAAAGGAGAAAGCAGAAAATTCATTTGTTATAGCAACTTGAAACATAGAATCTTTTCTCTGCTAATCTCTGTAGAAGAGCAACAGTAATAAGAAATTTACTCCTTAACCCTGAGAAATGTAGGACAAATATTTTGAACAAATGTAGGAATAGCAATATTTTAAATTACGTGCTTTTTATAAGGACAAGAATGACATGGTGTTCTTCTCATGATACGTAGTAAGGATTTGTTCCTTGACTGGGCAGTGAGAACATGCAGCAGCTCTTGGAAACCACGCAGCATCTGATCTGTGAGGGACCAGGGCAGCTGAAACTTTACAACTCATATGAAACAACCGTTCTGGGCTAGCTCCCATTATTATTATACTCCAATGACCATCATATTTCATGTAAATTAGCAGAGGGTTGGTTTGTTTTGTTTTGTTGGTTTTTTTTTTCCCTTAAATGAGCATCAGGAAGACATCGCCAGGACTTTATTTCAGCTGCAAGACCCTTTGTTGCCAAGCACTTTCTCTCTCAGCAACTGCACTCTACCTTACCCCAATCCCGAGTGAAATTGGTGGCAGGTCCTGTTTCAGGTATGTTTTCCAGACTGTGGCAGGAAATCCTCTTCACTACAGTGTTGACTGATGCTAAACATGAGCAGCTCTAAAGCTGTTTCTGCCTTAAGTAGGCAGCAGCTCAGGGGAAATTGTGCTCTTCTGTGAATTAGGACTATTACCTCTTGATTAAATTCTCCTCCAGAAACGCAGGGAGGTGCATGCAGCAGGGAAAGCAAGGAATGACAAAAAAGCCTTCCCATAAAGACAGCTACCAGAAAGGATGCAACAGTGTTCACGAAAGGGAAATTTTATCTAGCTGCCAACAAGACAGCAAAATTTTAGCCCAAGCAGCGAACACCTGAGAAAGCTTCACAGACCTCTGAAACTGGGAAGGGATCTGCTGCTTGAGCAGGGCAACATAGTCAGGGCAGCATTAGCTCCAACGAAAAAAGCTGTGAACAGCTACAGCTGTTTTCTTGCTGCAAAGCCATTTCCCCCACTCCCAGCTCATCGAGACAACAGACATGAATTTGTATCGTATTATTTTTACAGTTGCTTTCCAGAGTACAAATGTGGTGTTCTGTTGGTTTGGTTTTTTTTTTTAAATTTTATTATTACTTCCCCTATAATTCACAGAGCTTGAATAAATGGAGCGTGAGCCTGAAGCATGTGAAAGCAGAGCGTGTTTGGTTTTTAGGCTTCCCTGTTTGTTGCAATCTATAGTTGAACAGCAAGTTAATAATTAAAGGGAAGGAAGGAAAAACAAACTTCCCAGGGAAGCTGGTGGCCATAGCACCCAGTGCAGCACCTCTATTTCTGTGTAATGCCATTCGTCCCTCCTTGTACTTACCTGGAGGTCTCCCCTTCCTCTCTTGCTCCTGATCTTTCTACCTCTATCATAGCTCTTGCCCCATCTGGGAGGCAAGGAAATATTTGTGGGAGCCTGAAGACAGAGAGTGAAAAAATCAGACCTGTCAACCACTGAGCTGTCAGGTTTTTACCTTTGGCCTCAGCAACCTTATCATGGGGCAGCCAAGGCAGTGAGGAGACCCCCGTAGCCCTTGGCCAAGATGATGCCCTTTTTGCAGCTTCTCATTGCCCCAGCATCCCAGCTTGGTCCCAGCCCTGGCACTGGATGAGAAATGCCCTCTCACACAGCTGGCTGGTTGCTGCATTCCTGCCCAGGCCATGCCTGCAGAAACAGCCTCAATTGTCATTTCTTACCTGCCAATATTCATTCCGTCCCTTTTAGGGATACCGGAATCATGTCTGTATGAACCACTAACACTTTTGAAAAGCAATCTGCTTAATATAGTCACATGGCTGTAATTGATTGTGATATCCACAAGGCTTTTAAAAACTTCAATATTCCCCATGTTGTCTCCCTTTATTTCCCCACTGATTGGCTTTGCTTGCTATTTGTCCCTGTCCCTCTCGTTTCTTCTGAGCAGAGCTTGGAGTCCCAGCTGGAGTGCCCCCTCCTAGGGCTCCCAGGATATGGCACCAGTATAAATCAAGAACATCTTTGGCTAGTAAAATCCTACCTCGGCTTCTGGAATATTACATACACAATAATTCTGTCCAAATACTTCTTTCCCTCTGTTTCTGGATCCTACTTTTGTGTAGGCATGAGGTTCGTGCTGAACCACACACAAACTTCCCAGAGTTTGCTGCCTCACTGTGGCAATGCCAAAGCCATGATTTGAGGCAAAACCGTACATGAGCAAAATCAAAACAAGTCAAAAAATTGAACTCCCTAAGCCTTCAGGGAGGGACCAGAAGGCACATCCAGACATCCACCCCACTGTCCTGGCTCTGCCCTGCAGCCCGCCCAGGCTGCCCCACCACAGGCTGCAAACCTCCAAAATCAGATGCCAGAGTCAGCAAATACAGCAGGAGTCTGCAGTTTATGTCCTTGCTTGGAGAAGGGGAACAAATCATGCAGACTATGTGTGAGGTTTTTTCCAAGCTTTTAAATGTTTTTGGAACAGAAAGGCAATCAGAGCAAACTACTGGTCTGCACCACCAGTAGGTCGACTTTGGAGACCAGGTCTCCCAACCTTCTGCTTGAAATGGCATGGCTTATTTGATCTTTTTTTTATCTTCTGGGATTTTTTGGGGTTTTTTTTTGTAAAAATAAAGGTCACCTTTCAAACCTAATGATCATAAACCAAGATGTATCATCCTCAGTGTGAAAAATTGTAATATTCAAATAGTTTTGCCTTGATTACTTATCTTGGGAAAACCAATTTGTGCAGTATCTTTTACTTTGTTCTTATTCTTTGGGACTAAAGATTGAGTTTCAGTAGATCCATCATCTTTTGTGTTTCATAAGTAGAATATTTATGAACCTAGAGATACCGTCCAATTTGAAAAAAGTACTGTAGTGTAACACCATGGACTAAAGCTGTGTAGATACTGTAAATACTTTGGGTATTTACTTGATGTATCCCATAGTTTGAGTCAGTTAAATGTTAAAAAACACCAAAAGGGGCAGTCCTATTTTTATGCAGATAATGGTGTTCCTGCCACGCAAAGTTCAATGAGTGGTGGTTAATAGCTGACACAAAGTTTAGCCATAAGCTCTCTTAACAAATGACTAGTCTGAACCCCACAGCGCACTTTTCAAATATCAGCTATGATTATCGTTTCAGAAATAACTTATCCTACTGGGCACGGAGGAGGATAATTTCAGAGTACTTTACAAGCCTATTGATGTCGGCAACTGATAGGCTTGTCTAATGCCAGGGAGGTGTCTCGAAGCATCAAGGTGCCATCAGAAGGCAATTTAAATAACATGAGTTGAAGTTATAATGCCAAGGGGAAAGAAAACTGTATGTTCGTGGTCACTGGTGTGCAGTGCCCTCGATGCCCACACGCAGGGAGGTTGGCAGTGAGCACCACCCAGGGCAGTGGTGCGAGTGCCTGGCCATGCAGCCCACAGGGCCACCACCGTGGGGATGGAGTATCCTGCAGCCTTGCCCTGGCACCTACTCAGGGCCACCACCAGGGCCCTCAAGGGGGACCTCCACTGCAGGCATGTCCCTGTAAGTTCACTGCTGGGACAGTTATCTTGAGTCTTAACAGGGAATTGTCAACCCTTGGAGGGAAGCCCATGGAGGATGCGCCCCACCTGCCCTACGATGAGTCTTGTGGGTGCCCCTGTCCTCCCATGCCCACTCCTAGAGTAGAGCTCCCTCTTGGTTATTTTGATGTGACTTAATTTAGTCTCTTGCAAAAAATGCAACAAAAAGATGCCAAGTGTCAATCTGGGTTATCCTCCTCCCTCCTTCCCCTCCCAGAGAGAGCCACCTCCCATGGGGCTGGGAGACAAGCCAGGACCTGGTCAGTGCAGGTATGGAGGGTAACGTTGGACTTTATTATTGCTTGTGAGAGATTAACTAGGTGAGCTTCTCAGCCCAGCCACAAATCTCATCTGACCAGAAGCCTGTCCCAGGGTGGGGAAATTGTACTTTGTGTAGCCCAGTCAGACCAAATACCCTAAAGGTTATTGCTAAGGAAAAAAAAATCATGCCTGATGAACCTAAGCATTGTATTTCACCTGTCACGGCAATGCCTGTCAAAACATAAAACCTGACAAATTCTGAAAACTCCTCACTATGTATAAATTGATTATAGGGTTGAGCAGATGGAAGGGGAATGTGAATTGCTTGAAATCCCATGCTATTAACCCAGAAGCACTGACAGGGATTGGTGCCAGGTCTTGAACTAGTTGACAGGCATTAATAAGCAACAATCTAGCTCCACTGACACCTTTCAAGGCTGATGATCTAATGAACTACAGGCATGTAGTTCAAGGATAAGGACGTCTTCCTGAACAGAACAGGATGAAAATAAGCAGCATGGAAACTGCTGCAAAACCAAATCCCAGTGATATAGTGGGGATAGCTGGCTAAAGAAGCAGGTGTCACTGAAATATTTTTAGGTCTCCAGGCACTGGTCTTCCAACTGAAAGCTTAGTTGTTACAAAGCTATGCATAGCACTAGCTTCCAAAAATTCATCTAAGGTGGTGTGTTTGTGGGCTTTTAGAAGCATTAGCCCCCGAATGTAAGAATGCAATGATCCTGGCGGTTATCTGTGGGTGAGGAGAGATTTCATGCCTGTGTCTTTTTCTGCATGGCAGGACACCATCACAGAAGAAAAAGTTCAGAGGATGAAGGAGCAATTCATGTCTGCCTATGATGCCACCACAGATGGACGCTTGCAAATCCAAGAGGTATCTCTCCCCAGCCCCAGCTCAGGATATCTTTTACAGAAGGAGGAGAATTAGGACCTAGAGCAGATTTGGTAGATATGGGAGATAGAGCCTGGGTGGGGAGGAGGTGATTCATGGAGCGCTACATTACCCAGATCTCTTGGTTTGGGGTTTATTTCCAAGGCAACAACATGCCCAGATCATATTTCCTATACTGGATCAGCAGCAATCCAAGTTCTTTCCTATCTTTACTTCCATGGTTTGGGTTTGGTTTGGGTTTTTTTATGCAGTTATGGTTTGTTTTTTTCCCAGCTTGCAAATATGATCTTGCCGGATGATGAGAACTTTCTGCTGCTTTTCCGACGGGAAACTCCCTTGGACAACAGTGTGGAATTCATGCGGGTCTGTATCTCTACATTGTGTCTTCCCCTTGCACACCAACAGCTTCTTCGTACGTACACTTCCACCCTCTGTATAACACAGCATGGGAAATATGTGGTTATTGTGGAAGGAAAAGACTTTCTGACCTGTTCAGGTAAAGACGGTTACACCACTTTATGCAGTATCCTGGCAGGGTGTGGGGTGGAAATCTCCATAAGCTAGGTCAAGTGAGGAGGAGAAACCCATAAGGTTTTCTTAACTGTATCCAATCTTCCTCCACTCTTTGCCCCTAAGTATCCCAGTACGAAATTCCAATTTTTCTAAGGCAACTTGCAGTTAATTTTATTTCACACCCAAACTGGGGACTCCTGCAGTTCAATAGCCGGTTGTGTACGGCCTTGAATTTTGCTCAGGGCAATCAGAGAATCTGCATGTACAAATTAGGTAAGAAACGCAGAGGGGTTTCTTAGTCTTTTTTTCCTTTTATAGACAGTGTGTCTGCGTTAAATATGTGATAGCAGCATGTTACATCTACAGCACCCAAGTAAGAGTAAAAGCTATTGTGTGAAAAGTTTATTTTATTTCTTCTACATTTAATTAAACATTGGATAATACAACAGCTTGCTCATTATGGAAGTCCTGATTTGAATCTTTACAATCTATCACCTGAACAGATGATTAACAGTAATATTTATGTGGCCATATCAATCTATCTCCATTCAGATCTGGCGCAGTTACGATGCTGATAGCAGTGGATTTATTTCAGCTGGCGAGCTCAAAGTAAGTTATTCTAACAAGTCTCTTTGGGCTTGATCTACAACTCACTGATGTCAACAGGAGCCTTTCTGTCGGCTTTACCAATTTTCTGCCTTTTTGTTTGGTTGACAAATGGCATTTTTATGTGGTTCATGGCCAATTTAAGAGCTGGGGACCCTCCAAATTTCTGGCATGGCTGCAGAGACCCTGCTGGGAGGGAGAACGCTCTGTCATTGCCCTTGCTGCCCTGCTTCCCCCTTGCCTTTTCCCATGACCCTACTTGTCTCGGTGCCCCCCAAGGAGCCCCCCAAGCATGCCTCAACTTGGCTTTGCGTATGGGCCTCTCCCAGCTAAAGAGAGCCAAAGCCATTGTGCTTTATTAATAGCATTTCTTCATAACCTCTTCCCAAGCCTGAAGATTTTCTGAACACTGATTTCTTTTTAAAGCTCAGGCTATTGAGGCAGAAGCCTGTTCAGAAATTGTAACTCAAACACTTTGAGCTAGCTGGGCACAGAAATCTGTCCCTGGGCTGCAGACCCTGCACTGACCTCTTGACATGTAGCTCCGTCCTGTGCCGCAATGAAGACATACAAGGTGCTTAAGTGTTTTGCTGAATAGCAAATATTTTGATTTGACTTCAGTTAGCAAATATTGCAGGACTTAGTGTTATCTATTGTTTATCTTGTGAGTTAACTATGACCTATTCCAGTACGCCTGCTCTGGCTAAAATTGGTTGTTTTCTAATTTATCTGAAAAAATATGTTTCAACTAAAAAAATGTGAACTTTATATGAAATTGAAGACACTGGTACTAATCAGGAATGTGAATTTATATCCATGTTACCCTGCTGAATTTGTATTGAATCTCTTATTGTTATTTCTCTTTCCTCACTACAGGATTTTCTGCGAGATCTCTTTCTGCAGCATAACAAGATGGTTGCTGAAGTAAAGCTGGAAGAATATACTGATACTATGGTAAGAAAAGTCAGTGTTGATATTGTTTAAATTATAGTACTGCCTAAAAACCTTCTTCAGGGTTAACATCTATAGATCATAAATGCCCCCTTAAAAGGTGTATCTTCTCCAAGAGATCCCTTTGGAGAGTTAGCACATGCTGCCCCTTTGCATTGGACTGGACATCAGCTATGAACAGCATTTCATACATTTTTGCTTTGAGTTGAACTGTTTATTATGAGAAAATAGCTCAGCTTTATGCCAAACTGAGCCGTAAATCCATTTAAAAACAGTAGTTGAGGTCCATCCTTCTTCAGGGTAGGTTCAGCCTCAGCCAGATCTCCAGCTTTTTCCTTCCTTCCCTCCCTCCCTCCCTTTCTCCTAGTAAATCCTTTTGCTCCCAAGACACGTAGGTCTCTGGCTCTTCTGCTCTGCAAAGCCCAGCAAGCCTTGCTGGCTCCCTGCTGCTTCCCTGAAAGGCTGGGAGGTTGAAAGCTTCAACTGTTTCCCTGTCTTATTACAATATAGCTTTTATCCTGCAATCAGCAATATAATATTTGGTGTAAGTTTAGCATCAGTCACCTGGATTTCAGAGCAAGTTATTACAGCTAACCATCTAAGAAAAAAAAAAAAAAGCAAAAAAAAAGCTCATTTCTGATGTCATTCTCAAGGGTATCATTTGAGTTCCACAAGCAGACATCTACGACTGCAATTTTCTAAATGATTTTCAGATGGGACTGCCTTGATTCTCGGAACAAAATCTGTGTTTGTACCTAAAGAGCAGCTTGGTATGCAAGCAAACAAGGAGCTGCCCACATATTTTGCGATACCATGTTATGTATGCATGATGCATCTGCGCCTAGACACGTGACCCTGTAGAGCAAAGTGAAAAACTGTACCATTACAGAAGAGTGTAGATTTTTTTCATATTTATAGGACAGTGAGGGGAGAGGAATGCAAGCTACAGAAATTATTTTCCAGCTGGCAGACCTTGAAAATAATAAAACCCCATAAACTACAGCTAGAACAAAAAACCTTCCTGGTAGTGCTTGCAGGTAGCAAATAGCTTTTATGCCGCTCCATTAAGGTTTCCATCCCCGGTGGCTAATCTCTGATCAGGTGCTGGGGAACAGGCGATCTGAAGCTTGTAGACATTGGGCGGTTCATTTCCCCCAACTTCTTTCCCCTTCCAGTAATTTCCCAAGAAACATCTGTGATTTCTGCTGCCCCAACGCAGCTAGATATCAATGCAGCCCGGGGCTGACAGCCAGGAGGTCTGGTTTCTATTCCCATGTTTTTTTATAGATTGGCTTTATATCTTTGGAGCAGCGGTTCAGTCTCTACGCTACAGGATAAGATTTGATCTGGGAAAACGGATGCTTTGTATATCTGGGGAAATCTACCATCTGAAATGCAAATCTGGCTCTTAAGGACAAAAGTTTACAAAGCTGCGGTGCCAAAAGAATCAGGGATGTTAATGGTTATTAGAAAATGAGAATATCACTGATGATCTTTTTTTCCTTGCAATTTTTTCCTTTAAACTGAAGATCAATGATGTTTACAAACACACCTGATCCCAAGAGCAGGATGTGAAACTACAACATGCATAATCTTACCCAGTGATATCCTGTAGTAAAATAGAGGCTATGAATTCTGTACATCATGGCAAGGTATCCACATAGACAGCATCTCTATAGTAGCAGATGTGCTGCGTGAAGTGATTGCATGGGAACTTCTCTGAAGCAGGAGGGCAAAATTACAAGGAGGGAAGAAAGATTCAGCCTTAGATTTGCAGTGCTGGATTAAAAAGACACTTGAGGAGCCAAGAGCAAAAGTATGATGTCAAGGCCAAGGGCAATGAGAGCTCTTTGCTTTCTCTCTCTGCTTTCCACATGGAGTGGGGCGCTGTTGGAGTGCAGAGTTCTCCAGCACTCCAGAGTTCTCCAGAGAGGAAAACGGGGACAGTGGCCCTTACATTCCATTCCTGAGGCTTTCACAGACTTTCTGTTGTATTGTTAGCAATGAGCAGCACCAATCCCTTTACTGCAGAGTGGAAATACTTATATTTCTCTCCCCTATTACTTTGCTCTCAGCCTTTCCTCTATTTAGAGCACAAGGTCTTTGGGACAAGGACCTGTTTCTGCTGCACATGACTACAGGGTCTCTCAGGTGGCCCATCTGTCCTACTCAGGGCTTTTAAATGCCACTGCAATAGCATTCAGTTGAAATAAGCTGTGTCCCAAGGAGCTGTAAACCCATCTGTCTCCATAGGACTTTACAGATCTCTGCCTTCTTTTCTGTACATCCACAGCCGGCTGTACGCATCTTAAGCAGCTACTGGTATACTGAGTGGATCCTAGAGCCATCTGGAGATAAGGATAAATGGGAAAAGACAGAAGCTATCATTTTAAAGAAGCTATCTCGGGCATGAGGAAAAAAAAAAGCCATTTATGATTCTGTGCAGCTTTAGCTTGTGAGAGGTGTGAGCAGATATCATACTGACCAGGGCATGCTAAATACTTGCCACTTACTTATGCTGCTATGAATGATCTTACACCACATTAAAACAAGCTGGCAAGAGGGAGAAGGTGTTTCTTTTGGAAGAGATTAGTTGTCTATAGAAAGGAACATCACTTTATCAGGTTGCTTAAAAGCCACTTCTGAAGAGGCTATTCTGTTTCCTTGTGACCTTGGCAGCCTCTCTTCAGAGAACACTGATATAGATCAGGGATTTGATGAACCCTTAGAGAGAAAACAGGTAGTGAACACGTTGGCATTGCACAAGCCCTGTGAGTGTCCTAAATCAAATCTTAAAGAGCACTAAAGCCACTGGGGAAAGTCAAGAAAAACATTTGAATTCTCAAGACTCTTTGTGAGAGAATTAAAGTAGCAACGCTCTGCTAAGGCAGCTCCTTTGCAGGCAGAGTTCTTATTAATTTTCATGCCTGTATATAAATATGTTTGTATTAATAGTCATTAAGTGTGTATTAATATTTATTTATGTGCACACACTTGCATGAGAAGATGCGTAGTCATGTGCAATTCTGAACTCTTGAAAACAGCCTGTGGGTTTGTCATCTTCCCGTGGGCATAGAACCAAGAGCTGTTGGCAGGGAGCAGGTGCTCGGAGGCAGAAGAGAAGCCTTGGATTGCTCTGAGCCTCTCTGGGCCATGAGAAGACACCCCAGGGGTCCTGCAATGTGTGCTCTGGGAGAGAGGGTGGCCATAGCTGAAAATGAAGGTTTTCAAGAGCATTGTGAGAATATTCTGCTGGAGAAATCAAAGCTTACCCCTTATTGCTTCATGATGAGAAGCAGTCTGTGGAGGATGACAGCAGTACTAACAACCTTTCCCCATCCCTCCCCACCTCCCCTCAGCCCCCTGAATCAAGCTGTACTTAAGCTTCTGAGTCCTGGTGAAGCTTCAGCCCATGAACATGCAGCTCACACGTACGTTTGACAATATTTTGCCATGAGTGATGACAGCTTCCATAGCTGTGTATGCACATAGCTGTGTACTTCAGCAAAACATTGTAAATGAATATGAACTAAATTCCAGAGGAGCAATAATGTAAGTGCAGTGACTAATAATTCAACAAGCATTGGTCATGAAAAACATGCTACTACAGCATTTGAAAGTCAGTAAGTGGAGACGGCTGAGGGTGAAATCGTAGCCCCAGAGAAGTCAATATAGAAATCCTCCCAGCTGTAATGATGCCAGGGTTCTGCTGGGCTTATCTGCAAAGGTTCTTCTGGGGACTGAGCTGCATCCCTGAGCACATGAGCCTACAGCTGACTAGCTAAGGGCTCCTTGTCTTCTCAGTACAAAGGGGAATCATCTCCCTGAAGATGATCTGTGTCCACTGGAGGCTCAGTGTGGTCACTTCTTTGTCTGTGAAAGCCTGTCTGTCTGTCTGTGTTCAGTGCCAATGCCAGTAGGGAAATAAAAGTCAGAGCACAGAAAATCCAGGTGATTTAGCCCTTTAACACCTTACTGGCCAAACTAGCTTATCTGTGTTAATGAAGTCTCTTAAGAACACCAAAGAAATGGTGTAATAATGGAAAGACAAATCTTTGTTCAAGTCATAACAAACCAGAGTTTGTTACTTTTGTTAACACACTGAGCAAACTGGCCAAAGCCCCAGAAATATGACAGGAGTGGAGTATAGCCTGGTTGCCTACAGCAGTAATCTTTGTACCTCCCTTCTCCTGGTAGTGGTCCATGCTGGTGTCCCTTCCAGGTGGCTCCATAAGGATGCCGTGACCCCCAAGAGACTACATCTCCAGTGACGCCCTGACACTGCAACCATCACATCTCCTAACCACAACTACCACTATGGGAGCAGCTCCTGCATCCCCGGAGAGCTTCCTCCTGGCTTTGGGTGGGTGCGAGTCCTCTTGTTGTTTTGCTGTGTGTGATAAAGAGAGGGCCCACACAGCAGATGAACACAATGGAGGGAAATTCGCTTCCTGTGTCCCTTCTAGAGTTAATCTCGGCGGTGCTGTCGCCTCCAGTTTTGCCCCATACTTGCTGTAGCATAAGCTGGGAAAGCAAAAAATCCCATTTCAGCTCAAACTTCATTTCTGAAGATCAAAACAGACAGAACTGAGGAGCCTGCAGGCTTCAGAAAACCCCATCAGATAAAATCCTTGGTCTTTTAGGAACCAAAACACTCTTAGAAATCCTGCACTAAATGACTCTAGATTACACAGGCAATCTGGTCGGGCAGAGCACTGAGCTTTTGTCCCGGGTAACTTGCTGGCTACAGGGCCCTCCTGTCACTTTGCAAAATCCTTTGTGCCTCAATCCTTCCCTGAGGAAGAAAGCCGTAGGTAGTCCAGAAACTTGGGCATGTGCTTGTCATTATACACCCTCAATAACTTTTGTACTCACTGCCCAATTTTAGTTACAGCTGTCCAGTATAGATGTCCTCGATATATATATATATTTGTGAGAGTAGGAGGTCAGGCAAGAGCCAACTCTTCCTGTGTCCCACCCGAGGGATAAAACGCTTTATTACACCCAGAGAACCAGAACCAGAGAAGGATTAAAAGCAGGCTTTAGTAACTCTGTTGATCATAGAACTTTATTTTGGTTGTTTACTTCTCCCCTTATCTCTGTCATGGAAAATAATTCAGATTTATAATCATATTGCTCTTCAAAGCACATATGTCTTTGTTATATCCTGGTGTTTCAGTGGCCTCCTTTACACCACCAGACCAGAAAAGCAGAGATATGTCTTTTGCTGAATTCAAAGCCAATGGCAGTTTTGCTTTCGCACTTAAAAAACCAAGATTTAACAAACACTATTATTTTTCAAACACAACCTATACTTATGCTCTGTGTACCTCAGAGTGCATGGACTACATTCAAACAAACAGAGCTAAGACTTCCCTGGTGCACTGCCATTAAAATGTCAGTGAATTAATTTGTGCAAACACTTTAAAACATGGGGTAGCTTGACAGTAAAATAAATGCATCATTTTATAAAGCATACTGCTGGATGCAACAAAGCTTTTAGCAAAACCAAGTGCTATTTAAACATGCCAGACCTTATCCTTAACCACATTGAGATGTTTCATATCAGCCTGGCAGCATAAATATACCTTTCAAGAGTGTAAACTGAAAATCCATCAAGTTTAACGTATCAAGATGGTGTGTAAAGGAAAAAGTTAAAATTAGAAACAATCTCATAATGATTCCAAATACCTACTTCTCCCATGATGGACACTTTGTCATATGGGATGAGTATCCTCTGTCATTCTTTGTGTACTTATGTACACTATTAGCAGATCAGATCAATGGTTGGAATTTGAAAGTTTAATTAATAATCATTTCCCCAGGTTTTTCCCAAGTAATGCAGCCCAAGATTGCCATGTAGTGGGTATGCATGAGCTCCAATTGTCCAGATAATAGGATTAGGCCTATCTTATTAGCTGTAGTGCCTGAACTAATTCAGTGAACACTATTCCTTTTTCCCTCCGTGTTTTCCATCTTTCATGTGGAAGTCACTAGAAAAAAATTAGCTCTTCCAGCCAAACTTTTCTTTCTGTTGCCTGGTATGGGTAATCAAAATATTGCATATGTTTGAAAATTTTATTCAGGATACTTGTTACAGAAAAAGGTGAAATGATTTGAAAACACAAAGATTCTCTCTTGGTATTGCAAAAGCAGAGCCGAGTGAAGGAGATCAGAGAGGGGAGCTAGTTTGCTGTAAGCAGACATGGTCAACCACAGAAATTTTAATGTTAAGCTCAAAGATTGGGTGCAAATGAAGCAAATTGACTGGGAATGTTGCTTTTCATTAACGTTCCACTAAGGAAAGTATTATCTCTTCAGTTAAATGTGTTTTAATGGGATCTGTGCCACTGCTGGAATATCGTAAAGGGTTCAGAAATGGATAGAGTTGAAAACCACCGGCTCAGAAAATTGATAATGAAGCAAAAAGACTTTCACATCTAAACCATCACCTCTAATCTAGCTTGTTTCATTAAGAGTGCACAAAGCTCTTCAGCCTCCTGGTTAATTGCAGCTTCTGAAACCGTGAAAACATGTTGCGCCCACAAAGTAGAGCAGATGCAGGGCAGGCAGGACACTCAAAGTCCCAAGACAAGAACAGCTATCCCAGGGTGCTTATGTATTTATTCTGTGAAAAAGGAGATGAGATGAGACTCATCTCATTTCACTGAAAAAGAAACTTGTGGCTTGTCTCAGACAGGCCTACATGAAATGAAAAATGGACCCTAAGTCTGCCTCTCAGACTGGGAACCACCAGGTCTGTCCTGTTCCCAGCAGCTGCCACCGTGGTCAGCATTTATAGGTGTTTATCAGCAAGTTTGTATGGACCTCAGGACCTTGTGGTCACGGAGCAGAACTTCTCCAAAAAGCTCTGTGTGTTTTCTTTCCTGAGGCATCACAGGGAAACATATATCTGATTCAGAAGTCTAGGCTGAAACACTGGCTTTTAGTCTCAAGACAGTAATTCTGAGACACGCAGAGAATGGGAGAAAATAATAAACATTCAGGAACTCAGAAATATGTAGGAGAATCCAGGTGAAGTTCAAACACTGCTACAGGCAGTAAGTTTTAGTGTGTTTTGATAAGGACATTGTATCTTTGCATGAAGAAGACTAGTGCCTTCAGCCAAAGCTTCCCTGCCCCAGGCAGCAGAGTCCCTGAAAGCTTCACCCCATGCTTCCCACCAAACATGGTCCTCTCCCACCACGCTAGTCATGCCTCTTTATGGTGACTTCTTACAGACCATGTGGGTAACCTCAGTGGCCTAAACAGAGGGATTTAGAGATACATTTTCAAAAGTGCATGAGTTATTGTAGAGCCTAAGAACTATGGTATTTCCACCACCCTGATGTTGGTATTTCTCTAGCTGGCTAAATAGGGGTTGTCTCCATAAACTTCCTTTACAGAATATTTTTCAGAGTAATAGCAAAGCCACCTGTAGTGGAGAGTCTCCAAAAGTGAGCCAGTAAGGGTATCTCCCTTTCTTCTCATACAACAAGCAAAACCAGATTAAGCACTTATGTCCCATTTGGAGAGACGCTTTTGAAATCTTATCTGGAATGATTTACTTCTAGAAGGTTCATTAGCAATTTTCTATTGCCTGCAGAATAACTCCTCTATCAGCCAGGAACTCAAAGCTCAGGTTTGTCTCTCCGATGGCAGTGGGAGGCTGTTATTGCAAGGACGTTTCTCACTTTGGTGGCACCAGTGGAGGCAGCTTCTACCCTCATCCTTGCCTCCAACCTTGTCCTGCTGTGGCCCCAGCTGAGATCAGAGAGAAGTCCCATATTGCAGAGGGATAACTGATGAGACAGAAGACAGGATAGAATAAGCTAGAGAGGGACAACTTGGACTGCCGCAGTGTGAGAGAAATCCCCAGGATGGCTTGGCAGCTTTACTCATCTCCCCAGCTCTAGGGCTAAGGAAGATTCAGAGGTCTTTCTTCTGTCATTTAGTGTTTCTGCACAGAGCGCACACCAGCAGAGGCCAGTGAAAGGGGAAAGAGGCTTTTCTTGTGCCACTGGACACCCACATGGTTCTCAGGATGTGATCTTTTCAGGATATGATTGAAGGCTCTCAGCCTTCAATCCTTCATAGGAGTTTTATACTGTCTTTTAGTGGGAGGAAAAGTGAGCCCATACTGAGTGCTCTTCAAATACCCTATCCAAACCTCAGTAGTGTAAATCACATAGAATACTTAACGGAATAAAATGTTGTTGCGGAATCTTATGTAAACACAGTGCAATAAAGGATTACCATAGGCTCACCGTCCTCAGTGTAGATGCCTGCTCTAAAGCAAGAGGGCAGGGAGGAGGCAGCGCTGACAAAATAGGCATTGTATTTATGCAAGTGCTCGCTGTGAAATTGCAGCTCTCCAAATAATATCTCTCTTCATGCACGTGTCAGGCTCCGTCCCAGTTTCATCGAGGGAAATGCTTGGGACCTGCTGCTGGCTCTCCCCAGAGCTCCTGCATGGTCACATTGTGTCATAGAGGATGGTCCTCTCCCTCTAAGCCACCTGAGATGGGGACTGGTGTGGGCTTTCTTCAGCAGGGGTGCAATTAATTACACCAAAGATTTATATTGACCTGGCTACTTATAGCCATTAAATAAGCAAATGAGATTCATGAAGGTAAGATTAAAGCATATTCCATTACTGGATATCTGACAAAGAGTGGCAACCCATATTATAAAATATTAACCTTTCCCCCCCACTACAATGTGGAATCCATTTTTTCTAGGACTTTGAGCCATGAGTTATTCAGGTTTGCAACCCATTAAACATCTCCTCCTCTTTCCCTGTAACAGACTCTTATTTGTGCCTTGCAGAGAAACACAGTACCATGTACAACAAATAAATAAATAAAATCTGGTGATGACTCATCGAAAAGATCATATTAGGGAAAAGATAATACTTAGGAAAGGCTAACTTTTATATTAACACAGATTAACCTCTTGACATGGGCAGCCTGAATCTCCTTCCCAGTCTTGGTGCTTTCTGATGGCAGGCTGTGAGCCAAGCAAAGCCTACTGGCTTTAGAGGCGTAAGATCCCAACTTGAGTGTCTATCAGCAGGTGGCATTTGCACTTCAGCTACTCGGTAGCCACGGCAACAGCAAAAGACAGAGTCGGGCTAGAAGAATTTAGAAGTTCCCTCCTCTTTTTGGCATTTTTTTCAGGGGCCATGGCAAGGCCAGTATTTTGTTTCTTAAGGCGTTTGCTGGAGACCTGTCTTTGTCCCTGTGTAAGACAGGAAAGGAGCGGTGCTGGCGTTTGATTGCTTGGGTTGTTGCTGTCAGAAAGCAAGTGGGTTTTGCTGTGCTCTTGTGCCACCCTTGCCCTCGGTGCTAGCAGAGGACAGGGCCTTGCCTGGGGCTTGGGTAAGTACCTCGAGTGAGCAGAGCTGAGGGCACAGGGCACAGAGAAACGTATATTGCCTTTTTTTTTGTATGTGTGTTCTCCTCATGGCCTGTCTATCTTATCTTTGTCATCTTGATTTTTAGATGAAAATCTTTGACAAAAACAAAGATGGACGGCTGGACCTGAATGACCTGGCAAGGTAGGCTTTAATAATATTGATGGGGTTTTTCAGCTTGCAATGGCAGATTGGCAGACCCAGGCAAGGCGATTATCTCCCTCTGGGGATGTGCATTTGAATCCTACCTCCTTTCAAATTAAATCAGGTACTCTGATGTAGGTATTCCAGGTCTCTAATGCATGATCCCCTTGCAATAGTCCGAGAACCTGGAGCCAGTGACTCTGAATAATGCAAAGACCTATTTGTGCATCCACTCTGGCATGATCCCTGCTACCTCTGCGATGATCCTCAAGACGTGACAAAGCAGCCAGTGTATCATTTCTCCAAATGAAGGACGGAAATCTCCTTCAGCAGGGTCACAGATGTGCATTTATTTCACCAATATCATGCGCAGCAGGAATTACAAAGAGTTTTTGCCACTTGTTTGAGGAGTAAAGATGCCACCTCAAAGGAGCTTGCCAAAGGCAGTAAGAAAAGATTTGGAGAGACAAGGTGAAGACACTTGTGAATGAAGCTGGGCACTCAGTCACGGGCCTCTGTCTCTTTTTTGTCCTTGATACTTCACAGGTTTTTATATGATTTTCACTGCATACAGATAAACAATATGCCTCTGTCTGTAAATATATGTGCAATGACTGGATGGGACTTTGAATGTGCACATACAGCCTTAAAACACTGGCATGGGAGATGAGAGAAGGGAGGTGCTGTTTTGCCACTGTTACTTTCTGCTTGGGATCACAAGGAATGCCAGCACAAATCACTGCAGTGCATGTGGCAGTTCGCTTTGACCACTGAATGTATGAAGAGAAAGAGAGGCAGAATGGAGAATATCTAAAAGGGGGTTGCTGTCCCATTTTCCTCTTAAATACGGTTCCTTACTGCCCCTTTGCCCTGTGCCAGCTGAGGCTTCTCTCTGATGTGAGCACCTTTCTCACACCCCAAACCTTTCAGTGTGCAGACACGGCTCAGCACACCCAGCATTGCAGGCTCTAAAACCCTCTGGGTTAGCAGAGCAGCTGGAGAGAGAAAAGCTTCTATCAGTGCTGTGAGGGGCTTTGGGAGGGAGGAGGGGAAAGGAGAGGAATTTGGCAAGTCTTGGTGCTCAGGCCAGTATTATTTTGTCCTTTACTTTTACAGCCACCGATTCTCCCTCCAACCAAGAGCGATACATTACTCTTTCCTTTAATGCAGCACAGCAATCCGTTTATGAGGAATGATTGTCTGGTAGCTCCCGCTTCGGAGGCTGACCACCTCCATTGCGCTGGACCACCAGAAATACTCTGGCAGAAGCAATGGTGCTAAGAAACAGGTTTGCAGTGAGCCAAAGGGCGCCCGCTGCTCCCCATCAGACAGGCAGGGAGGCATGTGTTCCCGTAACAGCCCTCCGTAAATCACCCCGCAGGCAATTTTCTTTTTTTAAAGGCCTATAATCTAAAATCTCTTTGCTTTACGAACCAGAAGAGTTCAGAATAGCTTGTGTGCAGATGATAAAGTGGAAAGATCGTAATTTAAATCTCTCTATTCAGGATTCTGGCGCTCCAGGAAAATTTCCTTCTTCAATTTAAAATGGATGTAAGTAGTGCTATATTTTGATGCATCAATCCTGTTTCTCTCAGCTAAGGTAACCTGGGCCCAAACTTGAATCCTTTTCATTTTTCTTTTTCATTTGTTTGTCCTCTCCACATGCAGGCTTGCAGCACGGAAGAAAGGAGGAGAGATTTTGAGAAGATCTTTGCACACTATGACGTTGTGAGTCCCAGAGGCTGTTCCCTTGCGGCCTTTGAATGACAGAGATTTAGCATACGCTGCTCAGAAGTTTTCCTCCAGCTGTGGGGGTCACTCAGGAGCTGCAGCTGTACCCAAGGCCATGGGCCAGAGTGGCCCAGGCACCAGGCTGGGGGGCAAGGTGGGGCATAGAGGGGAGTGATGCTCAGAGACCTCATGGCAAAGAACCCATTTTGACTTTCTCCATCGCCACGGCTGGCACTGCTGCATTAGCTGTATCTCCTTGCAGGTGATGCAAGGGTTGCAGAAGGGATGGTGGCTTTAAGTGTAACAGTCTCTGGCAGTCTGGGACCTGCATCACCACCTTGAAAATTAAAACCTCTTGCAGGACTGACCCAAGGGTTATTTAGGGAGTCTGGCCCGGGATGGACATGACCTCCTAATTGCCTGTTAGAAATCAGTAATTCAGTGCCATTTCTGACAGTCACACAACTCGTTCAGAGTGGTGACCAGAAAGCCTCACAAAATGGTGGGAGAGGTTGCTACTGTTTGAGGGGAACAGAAAGTTTGAGAAAATGGAAGGCATCTTGGAGCTCAGTGGCTGAGTGAACCTACTGACCAGTAAACATTGTCATGCTTTTGGCTTACTGGAGTGTTTTGATGTTTCTTCCGTCTTTCAGAGTAAAACAGGAGCACTTGAAGGCCCAGAAGTGGATGGGTTTGTCAAAGACATGATGGAACTGGTGAAGGTAATTTCATGGCTCTATTTATTAGTAATCCATATTTCTGGGAGGAAGGTCCTCAATTTGGAGAAGTTACGTAGACAGGGAAGCTAGTAAGAACATAGAGTCAAATCTCACTTTGCTCAGCAGCAGAAATGAATGTCATGGTTTCAGCATTTCACTGTAGAGCATTTCACGATATCACAAAAGTTCTGCCTGGCAAATTAATACAGCTTCATTAAGCAACTGTATTTAAGAAAGGTCCATTCTAGACCATATTCTGAATTAGGCAGATGTTACAGCACCACAAACTGTGTCAATGTGGATCGCTCATCAGAAGTTCCTCTGTTTTCACTATGGATCTGGTCTTCACCAGCATGACCTCATGGTTCATTAGCTCATCACAGGTTTACACTTGAAAATTACTTGAGCTCTACCTCTAATCAAGAATACCATGCCCAGTGTGTCACCAGTTTTTTACAGACAGCAGAGTCCATCTGCATTGGATTACCTTCATTTTAGAGATGCAGTCCAAGATATAGTTCTTGATACAAATATAGTCTGGTCTTTCTGCAAACTTTTGTTTGATATAGATCAGATACTGATGGCCCTGACTAAGCACAGAAACCATGTTGCGTTTCCATATGGGGCCCACAGTCCCATACCTCCCCTTCTGTTTTTCCAGCATGCCCCCTTCCCATTCTCTGTTCGCTTCTTCACCTCGTATGAACTGACGTGGGGTCAGGCTTGGTTGCTCCTCCTTGGACATATTTCCCAGCCACTGCACAGGGTTGGGGAAATCCACAGCTGTTTTCTCTCTTAGCAGTGTTTTTCTCTTTTGTTTGCAGCCCAGCATTAGCGGGGTGGACCTGGACAAGTTCCGCCAGATCTTGCTCAACCACTGCGATGTGAACAAGGATGGGAAGATTCAGAAATCCGAACTGGCTTTGTGTCTTGGGCTTAAAATGAACCCTTAGCCAGGAGAGTGCTCGTGGTTGTGTTTCCCTTGTGAGATTTGCCTGCTGCTCCTCGTAGAAGTGTGTCCATGCTGCCAGTTGAGTGGTGGGGAGCAGGGGCACCACGCTGCTGGGCAAGGAGGTGGCAGTGGGATCTGCACAAAGGGCCTCCCTGCTCTGCCACTCCCTTTGTGGTCTTTGCTCTCTGCCACTGCTTATGGGTCCCCTTAGCAATGTTTCTGCCCACAAGCACAGAAAGGGGGTTGCTGTTCTCCTGACCCCATGAAATATTGCCCTGCCCATCCCCTAGGATAGGGACAAGCATCTCCTTAAAAACACCCCATCAATGCTCTCAGAGTGCAGCTACTAGGTGCTTCTCATGGTCGCCTTTATGTGTGAAGCAATTATTTTGGTGAGCATCATGCTTTGTCTGTGCATTTAAAATATTGGATGGGTGACAGTGTATTTGTGCAGAAATAAAAATTGGCAGTTACAGAAATTCCGTAAGATTGGAGTTTGTGTGTTATGTGCGGGAAGCCATCTGCCGCAGGCTGGCAGACCATACGTGGTAGCCATTTTATGTAAAATGCATCAAATGGCAAGAGGTTTTGTGATGCCTATCAGCTGTGGGGTTTAAATCTGCTGGAAAATGAAACGTGGTAGATCCCTCTCTGGGGAAACCACAGACACAGGGAAATAACATCATCTCTAGGATGCAGCCAAAGAGTAACATCACTTCTGGAAGAAGCTTTTCTTCCAACTCTAACTGAAATAATATACAAGGTTTCCATAAACTGAAAAACCAAAAGGACAGAAGCCTAATGAGAACAAAGCTGTTAAGCACATGCTTATTTTTTAAAATCCATAAGAGTTAGTAAATACTTGTAATCTTTATTGAACTTCAAGCTCCACATGACTCCCAGGCCATGAGTATAAACCTGAAGCTTAATGGCAGCAACATCATTTCTGCCACATATTTCCCTATTCCAAAGGCTTTGATTGCATATTCAGAAAGTGCCACAGCTATGTTATCATGCCCAAATAATTCTTAATTTCTGACAGTAAAACTTCAGAGGAAGAGCTGTTGGCAAAACTCCTGCACATTTCAGCATTTCCACCTCCTACTGATGAGAGACCCAGATTTGACACTACAAGTGTCTTTCTAGTTATATTCTTTGCACAAAGCAGTACAATGAAACAATCCCTTTGTTTTGTAAAAGCTAGTCAGAAATTACCTTCAGTCAACACAAATAGAGATAGAAATGCTGATTCAATAAAGCACTTAAGAACACATATGATTTTAGAGATATTTCACTGAATATGCTCATTTTCTGTTTTCACTGATGCTAATAAGCTCCCAGACCAAACAAGTGCTACATGTGTGTTTCACCCCAGCAAGGAACTAGGGCTTTAAAACTCTGAAACTGCTTTTTATCACCCTGGCTGCAATATAAATCACACCTGCAATCACAGAGCTTTGCAATGGTTCGGAAAAAAAAAGGATAAACAAGGAATCAGGTCTTTGCATCAGCTCCCCATGCCATCATGGATGCGCTTTTACTCATGGATGCTCGATTCCACCTGAGGGAAGAGCTGTGGTGAAGAGTGCATGACAACAGAGAAATCCCATGCACTGCTGTTTATCGGACCTGCTTTATCTCCATAGAATAGAATAGAATCATATGGGGTTGGAAGGGACCTCTGGAGATCATCAAGCCCACCCCCCCCAACGGAGTGGGTCTACCCACTACCCATTTCCATCCTGAAATATTTGCAACAAATATATTGGGGCACATCACCAACCATCTTTTCATCATACCTCCAATACGGTGTGACTTATCAGCCTAAATAATTATGTCTTTGAGTATATCCTTCTGTTTCTCTCTCTTCTTTCAGCCTTTATATTGTTCTCATTGTTATTATTATTTTCTTAAACTAGAGTTTCCATAAGTTTGGACATTGGAGAAATTTCTGTACTGTCCCATGCAATATATTTCACCTCTAGATATATGTTATTTATGCTATTTGTATTTTTCAATGATAACAGGTCCATTCTGTTTCACCCCTGTTTAAGACTATTGATATCAGTAGAACTTTCTGTCATTTATTAAAGTATAAATTCAAGAATATTCTGCCCTGCCTCACCAAAAATATAGCAACTTTTAACCTAAAATGAAAATAATCTTTTAAAGACTGTATACAACCACAGCTCTTATTTCAAGAATTATAAAACATTTCACCCATCTTTATTGAAACCTTATGTTTTTCATATCCTCTACAGCCAATAGGGGTTTTTTAACAGACACTAAGTAGTAATTATTTAATATGTCAGTGTCTCAATGTATTTTGTTTATTTTGCACAAATTTTTGATATTTTTTTTTAATACTGAGTCTGCAGAAGTCATCCTCTCTGCAAGCTCATGCAAGTAGTTTTATTAGCTTGAAATAAGTGAGTGAATATCTTTCAGTGAGTGAGTTCACAAGAGCATTTTACAAAAAATTAGCAAAAAGTAGTTGGGGGGATAGTAGATGAAAAGTTTACAGATAGAACGCAGAAGAGGGAGTTTAATGTTGGGTAATTTTTTAATTGTTATTATTTAGTTCTGTATTCCCATGAGGATGATTTTTTGTGTCCAGAGCAGCAACTAGAGAGCAAGAAAACAGGCACGCACGCTGTCTTCTTTGCAGGGACCATAGGGGAGAGCCATACCCCAGTTGGACTCCTGCCCAGGTGAGCTGCAGGGCCCTCATCAACAAAATAAAATGTCAGGAGATGCAGTGGGATTCGAGCCCACGTTACAAAGGTCAGCAAGGCAATTACTAATGAGCCATGGTCTTATAACACTTTAGCTTCTAAAAGTCAATCTTATTGCAGGAGGCAGGCATTTTGAGACATCCTGTGGAGACGACAAATTCCTTGCTTGCAGAGATTTTAATAATTTTTTTAATTATTATTTTCACTTCAATAATGAATGATCTGTAAGGTCTTTTGATCTCAGGCTCTGGTGATTTCATCCCTTTAAGCTGCTATAGATACAAAGATAGGCAATACATTTTGATGAAGCATAGCTATTGGCCATTTTGCAAATTTGAAGTGTACTTTAATGTGCAATGTGGAGTCTCTTACATGCCAAAACTGAGATACTATTTCATATTTGAATGGTTACAGGAAAATACCTGGTTTGCATTAATTATATGAAAACATCTTGCCTACAAGACCAAAAACATTTATACACCATGATGCCTTCTGTGCTGTAATTACATTAAAGATATGCAAGGAAAGTTTGGGGCTGTTCGATCAGTGCATCTTCTGCCAATAAAATTCTGTGGGTATCACATTATTACCATCCTGCATCTCGGTAACTAGAATTTGAATGCAGAAAGTAAATGAAAATGTCTGCCAAGTTATTTTCCCTTGATATGTTCATGTTTGTCTCTAGAAAACTTGGATTAAGGGATTCACAGTTTTCTAGTTATTCATAGTATGCAAATTTAGTGAAATAAATTTTAGCTGATTTATATCATCACATTTAACAGGTATATTTCCAAAAGACATTTAGCTACCATAAGCATAGCAGTCTATATGCACGGTGCTCCCAAATGTGTCAATTCCAGGTTATTTTTTTCCCTTTTGTTTGTTTAATTGGCAAACTGCTGAATCTGGAAATCAATGTGTGAATTTACTCAAAGAAAAGGTGTTCCTTTGCCTCTCTTTTTCCTATGAGTTATTGGAGATCTTGCCTTGGACTTCTGTCATGCTCCCTGTTCATCTCAACCCTTCTCATTTTTGGCACTTGACATAGTTTTTTTCTGGATGACTTGTCATGACAACTTTGTTCAGGAGACGCTGCCTCTGACAGCTTCAGTTGACTGTGTGGAACTGATACCCGTGAAAAATGAACATTTATGGGGCTTTTTAACTCAAATCTATCCCTCGTTGAACTTCATTGGTTTCACTGGAAATGATGTTACAGAGACACAGTCTTTTCTCCCATCATTTTGAACCTCAACAAGCTGCTTGCTTATCCTGAACCATCACCATGGAGATCTGCCACTGGAGACCCCCAATTTCCTGAACCAGCCTCACAATCCCAAATTGCTCATGTGCTAGCTTGTCCCTTGGTCTGTGCAATTTTATCCCCAGAATAATGAACCCAAATAACACAAGCTCACCTCATTCCCCAGTCTGAACACACTTAAGCAATCTCACTTCATGGACACCCAAACTGGAAAGACATGAGACATGTAGAAATCATAACATTTAAGTTTCATCAGTACTTCATTTCCCTTTTCTTCTCACAATGTTGCTTTAAAAAACACGGATCAAGCTGCCTGCACACCGTGCAAAAACTGCTTTTTATTCCCACTGAAAGCTAAGAATTGAGCATCAGCCCCAAAGAAGGGCTCAGAGCATAAGAAACCAGCACAATATTTTGATTAATCTGCTTTCTTGTTTGTGTGGCAAGAGAATAGTGTCAATACTAATGAAAATAATTGTGACTAATGCAGCCAATAAGACTATCAGAGAATCATCTGCCACATTACAATAGGAACCCATCACGAGAAACACCTTAATTACAGCTATTATCTCTTAAAATGGCTGGGTGACTCTTGCATTAATCTGATTTGAAACAGAAAGTTGCTGTTACGTAGTGAGATGTTAAATGGGGCTTTGCTGTGTAATTACATGGGGTAAAGTAACTATGAAAGTCATTTTTGTATGAGGCCCACACTGACTGTTAATGAAAAGCTCTCATTTTCTGGCTCTTCGTTGCACCTGTATTTTCATTAATTCCATGGAGAACTGCATCTCATTTTAAGGAACATTTACACATGGGAAAGGGGGTGGGGGAAAGAGTGCCATTTACGACCATTATGAGAGAAAAATAAGGAAACTATTTGCCTGATGCCAAGTGACATCTACAGGGAGCTCCCACTGGGTCCCAGAGGTAAAACCATTTCCCTGCCCTCTCTCAATTAGCTGGGTAGCACTGATTTTCACGAACTCATCCCACAGCGATGCATCCTGCTGCCCATCTGCCCTACGCTTAGTCTTTATGCCACCTTCAGGCGTTGCCCTCCCTCTTGCCTTTGTTCCTTCACATTTGCTGTTCTCAAAAATAACAGCTTTTCTGCTGCTGTGCTGGAAACTTTGCGTGCGTGATGGGAGAACTGGAGCGGATGTCTCTGCCCAGGAAAAATGGCACGCACAGTGAGGACAAATGCTCAGGCTGTACCTCCAACATCACCTGACATCTCTTTAGATGAGCTGTTTCAGGAAAAAATGAGTTCAACTGTATTTGATGAAGACACCACGGCCCAGGAGAGCTATTAGGCAACCTGGCTGAGCGACGGGTGTCTGTCCCAGGCTCAGAGACACCTGGTTTGGGGTCCCTGCTCTGCCTGGCATTGCGACTGTGAAGCTCAAATGATTTCAACCTGCTCAGTCTTACCAGGGGAAGGTTTCTGTTGTGGATGATGAGAACACAACCACATGTTGAAAAATAGCCATCTTGGTTTGGAAGGGTACTTTCAAGGGATGTATTAACAACAATGGCCAACACGTTCCCAAATAAAGGATAGCTAAAGGTGCCAATGCTCGCATGCAGTGTGAGGGACTGCATGAGCTGCACTTTATGGTGAGCCTGGCTGCTCCTTTGAGGTCCTCCTGCACCAGACCCCAGTAACAAAGCCCAGAGCAGGATCTCCAGGTGTTATGGCGGAACATGGGGAACTTGAGCCCTAAATTTATTTTAAATCCAGCTGCAGCCTGCATCCCTGTACAGTAATGTTTGTACCAACTCTCCATGGCTGTCCTTTGTAAAGTAATCAACACCAGAGCATAGAGACATGGGTCACCACTGATGGGGTCTCAAGTTGGCACCACAGTTGAATACCTCTAGCTCTGAGGGAGGCTGTTATTGGGACTGTGACTGCTTTATACAAATAAAGGGCTGTAACGGAGTTTCCAAGGGGTTTCTTGCAGCTGGTAGCGCTAAAGAGAACATGCTCTCATTTTCTGATTCCCTGCAAAGTCTCATGTAAGATGTCACTCCCAATGCCTCATAGAGAGGAAGATGGAGAAAAGAGATGTGCTGAGAAATCCCATTTGGGTGGCTGTTTGAACAGATTGCTGTCATCTGTCACTTTGGCTAACATATCTCTAACTTTGATGATGCGGCCAAACACAGTTTTTATTTACTGTTGTTAATCCTTAGGAAAAAGGTTCTTTTCACAGGCAGATAAAATCTAGGAGCCAGCAGACTGCTAGGCTTTTCTGTGACAGCAGGGGCGGGGATGTGCCTGGAGAAATCTTGGTTTTAGATGAGGATCCAGGCAGAAGCCAGGTGGCAAAGCCTGGAGGAACATAGCACCTGTGCTTTAGGTGAACCCTGCTTCAGCTGGAGCGAGGGCAGCTGGTTGATGCAGCTTTGGGGAAGAGCCATGACTTCTTCAGACACACTAACCAGATCATTGGGAAACCCACGAATGCACACAAAGTTCAGGCTAATCCATTTTTTTCATGTCTTCCTGCAAGCTGAGAGCATTGCACGCAACGGCTCAGACGATACGTGGTGCTTGCCAAGGCACCACAATAACTTGATTGTTTGCCTAAGACCTAATTAATGAGATTGGCAAAGGCAACTGTTTCCTCCTTCCTGATGAGTAAATGTGTAAAGGAGCATGAGCACGAATCCGGGATATTTCCTCATCATTAAGCTGAGAGTGATCTGCTTTGGTTTGGGCTATGTAGAAGATCATAAACAAATCAGTAGATACTTCAATTTTTATCATAAGGCATAAAATGTTAATAAGCATGGCAAATTACAAGGACCTTAAGTGATTGATAAAACAACAGGATGGCATTTAGAGACACACTCCA
>JAOXJM010000012.1:95360193-95407112 GCA_026413425.1 Tringa solitaria | reverse complement strand
TAGAGACACACTCCAGACTTTCTTTAACCATCTCTGTATAATACAGAGATTGTACTTTTCAGCGAGGATTTCTTTTCACATCTAAGGAATGGAAGATCCTATGGGCTTACCATTAATGACATCCATATAGCTGTGTTTTAATTTTTAAGTCTTGTAGGTGTTATTTTTAGGTTCCAATAAATTTTAGTGCATTTCTGCCTCCTTCCTGTTTGCTGACTATGAAATTTAGCATGTGCTTTCCCTGGCCACCACTTCCACTCTCCTGCTGGTGGGATCCAGAAGTGCTACTGCCAACACCTGGCATGCAGCAGTTATGAATCAGGCCACACAAGATCAAGCAGCTGCCTTTGAAACTTATGAAATCTCTATTTTTTTTCCCTTTCCTCTCCCTGCCTCCCATCATCTTTTCCTTGCTTTTCCTTTTTGAAAGAAGCTGTGGGAATCTTTCATACCTTCTGTGTCCAAAGCCTCTCGACTGCCACATCTGCAAGTTTTGCTCTGCAATGCAAAGCACTGCATCTGCTTATTACTGTTGTTATTTTTCTGGAAAGCTGAGACTCTCCATCAGTGTTCCTGTTTCAGGGTCTGAGATGATTCCACACATCAGGAACCTCATGAGAAAGTGGGAAGTAACAACAGAGGCCGTGCTCTCCAGCCTGCTGCCAGATGGCAGCAGTGTATGCCGTGCCACCACCACACACATATCCTCGACTGAATTCACACCTTGAGGCATCTCTTTTGACCCTGCTGGAGGTGTAGCTCTCCTTCCCCTGCACTTGGGAGACACCTCTGGGTTAAAATCTCCCCAGGCTCCCATCAGAGCTCAATGAAGCGGGGAGGTGTGTATGACTTTTTGGTCTGCGTGGAGAGTGCCATGAGGGATGGCGAAGAACACAGCCTTGAGGGATGCCTGAGGCTTTCCTCTCAACTTCTTCTTTCTACTGCTTCTGAGGCTTCTGGTGCTGGGGGAGTCCTCTGCTACAACATTAAATATAGATTTTGTTGGCCACACTCCTAGTTTTTATGATACCTTGTGATCCTGCTGGGTTTTTGGAGGCAGGGGCAGCCACTGCTTGGCCTTGAGCGGGGGAAACCACATTGCTGAGCACACCAAATGCCCAAAAGCTGCATGCGAGGGGCTGCAGCGGAGGAGCTGAGGAAATTCTTGTACCTCTGGCATTTCAAAGCAACCCAGGGGAACCACCCCAATACTGGTGAGGACATTGCCTCTCAGCTGGAGGAAATTTGGAAGTGAAGCTGCAAAACGGCTCTTCTCTAAGCACGGAGCACCCCAGGACTGCCTGGGGAGATGCTGTGGCCACAGCAGGAGCAGGTAGCTGAGTAGCCGGAAGTCCCTGGCACCTGCCACACAGCTCCTCCCTAATCCATTTCCTGTCAAGTACTTTATAGAGGAGCACCAGCAGGGTATGACTGATGGCTCAGCACTGCACCCCTCCTAAGGGAGGGGGCGGCTCATGCATGTGATTTTTATACCCTCTTGGGTATATGGCAATGGCCTGGCAATGTCTCCAGTTAGCTCTCAGCTGTTGCTCTTCTCCCCCCCCCTACCCCTTCTAGCTGTACAATGCTTTTCTTTAGCTTTGTAAATAGACTTTGCTCTGCTTTTCTGATGTCTTGTTGCTCTGCTTAAGGAGTCTTAAATCACTCTGTGGCAACTACCGTCTCTGGGGGATTTGGGGTTCAGCCATGGGTTATGCATGCTGACTGCTGCTCGTGCCAACCACAGCTGGCCGAAAAGAGCATCGCAGAAAATAGATAACCTGGGAAGAGGACATCTTATCAATTCTAGAGACACAGGGTCTGTACAGGCTGTTTCACAAGGTAGGATGTGCTGTAGGTATCTGCTCCATATGAAATGTATATGCATGATCCCTGTTAGGAACAGCAGCCATCAAGCAGGGGCTGTTCCCAGATGTCACAGAAATATCTCAGGTTCATCTACAGCCAACAGTGTGAGCAAGCTGGCTGATTTACCCACACCCACATTCACCCTTTCAGGCTGCACAGGTGGATGTCTCCCAGGTCAAATTCTGTCCTCATGTCAACCCCCACAAACCCGTAACGGCAACTGAGAAGAAATTCAACTTCATATCTATAAGGGGAACCAGTTTGGTTGAACTCGATGATCTTAAGGGTCTTTTCCAACAGAAATGATTCCATGCTTCTAAATGGAATTGTCTAGCATATAAACTCCCCTGATGAGCTTTTTAAAGCCAGCCAGCAGCACAGGTCCAACACCTGGCTTTGAAGAACCCCAAGCCTGTGCAAGGTGAGGGACATGGGGGTCCCCACAGGGTAGAGAAGAACTGAGGAGGGAAAAGCTTCCTGTGTGTTAACCAGGTGGGAACTGCTCTTCTTCAGCAGCCATGAACAGTTTGACAAAAACACAGGAGAGCAAAAGTCCTCAAAGCCACTTCCTGTGTGAATAGAAATGGATGTCAAAAGAGTGGTGGATTAGTCAGTGACAAAGATGTTTCGTACTCTGCTGGAAGAATAACAAACAGAAATGGCTTGTGTTAGCATCCTCTGTCTGTGTTATGCTCTGCTGAATAATAACATATTACTATGTTAAAATATAGTACACGGTTGTCCTCTTCAGGAGATTGTCTGTTCTTCCTTTTTTTTAGAGGCCAGCTCAGTAAGGAGCAGTTTCGCACCACACTGTTAATTTCTTTTGAGTTTTAGTAGGGAAGGATCCACACAGTAGTCGTCAGCTCAAGACTCTGGCAGGCTCCTCTGTATTTGATCCATCACCACAGCTAACTTGGTGTCCACAGAAAAATAATAGGAAACTCATCTTATTTTAACAGACATAGATAGGCCTCTCAATCTCCCGGACATAAAAGAATTCTCATAAATAATTGGTGGTGAATAATTGATGCAATTAAAATATCCACTTTTCCCATCTATGGGAGCAGATCATTCATTCTGATTGCTTCAGCACTTTCCGGAGGATCTTTGATCAGCTTTGTAAAGCACACTGTACATTTCCATTTTCTGCTTCAGATAAGTTTTATCATTGGGCAAAGGGCTTAAGGAATTAATCTAGCCCATGAGCCTGTTGGGCTTAGATTTCAGTCTAGGAAGAAATGGAAATATTTTAAATGTCAAAGCCTTCCCTTTTAGGGCCATGTAAGCTTGCCATAGGAACCTTCCTTTGAAAGATGAGTGTGCTATAAAATGCAGTGTCTGGGTGCAGGGCTGACAAAGCCCATCATGGCTACAACTGCACTGTTTGGCTGTTCTTGTTCCTGTTTAATGGTCATGTTTGAGACTTTTAGGCCTGGCTACTAAATAAACAGGCTGTGTACATGGATTTTCATGAAGTATTATTACAATAAAGAGACTTCATTGAAAGAGAGAGAAATGAGTGATTGGTTAGCTTAAATTGCTATACATTCCATTTAAGAGTTGTGTGGAGGGTACTTAGAGCATCCAGATCTCAATTCTGGTAACATTCCCATAAACTGCAATAATACATCCATATAAAATCATCACAATGCATAACATCAGCTTTGAAAAATCTAATCTGGCTTCGAAAGATCATCTTCTCCTGACTTATTCGAGTCCCCAGTGCAATTTTCCAGTGTGGACTATTTCACAGTCTTAAAAGTCACTTTCCTTGAGCAAGTGTGAAAAGCAGACTTCAGCCAGTCATAAGAATACAAGAAAAGAAATAAATCAGTGCAGCGGCCAAAACCTTTTTAAATTTCAGCCAGTACTTATTAAAGTATTTTCACATCTTCATTTCTACAGAAAATTGTGCACCGGCCAATATTAGATGAATCATAGCTCTGGGCAATCTCTGCCTCATGTATGTTAGAGCTGTTTTCTTGTCAGCACAGAATCTATACAGCTTGTAGCCGTACATTAAACAACATGACTAGTGTCTGTCCTGCATAGCCCATCTTCTCCCTGCTCCTTTCCCTGGGGAACAATTAGATGTGTGGTTTTGGTGTGGTGGGATTTTGCAATTGATATAAAGGACTGCCAGGAAAAGCAGCCAAAGTTCACAGGTGAAATAAGTCCTGTGGATCTCTGCAACAGATGTGAGCTAATTAAAATTAACATTAAATGAAATTAACTATAAATGAACTACATTATATTTGAGAACTGACTCAAATTAAATGACTCCCCATTTCCTTCCCTTTATGTTTTCTGTTGGTAATGCTGCCACTTAAAGGTCACCCTTTTTTTTGAACCCTTTTCATCAGGTTTGTTATTTTGCTGGTGCTCGTTAAATCCTGGTGTCCGGATGTGTAGCGGTCTCTGCTTGCATGATCGAGCCCCCTTGCCCACAGACATGGCTCCTCGTGCAAACAAGCATTTGAAACTACAAATTAGAGAATTAGATGCAATTGCCTCATGGCACTGAAGGAAATGGCCAATTCATGCACAAATTAGAGGTTTTGCAAAGGTGAACACATGGAGCAAGGCAGAGGGAGATGTGCTGAAAACACCACCTGTAGAACGTACACCCGCAGTGAGGACAGATTTTGGACATTTTCTCCGGACTGGAATATATTGCTGTGCCTGCAGTGGGCTGCACAGCTGCCCCTTTATGATCTCCAATTGCACTTAAATGCAGTCTATTTAAATTAACGTGTGCCATAGTCAGGCTTCTATGCTGGCCTGTTGGGCTAATAGAGCTTTTCATAATTTTGCAAGGACTTTTTCTGGGTTTCTCTTCGAATACAGAAAAGCAACGTTACCGTGCTGCATTTGGCCAGACAGAGCCACATCGATCAGAGTGCAGCTTTTTCCAAGGAGGATATGGCTGATAACATTTTTTAAGTACCAGCTTAAGCTTGCCTTAGCCTTTATTTCACAAGCTATGCACTTGTTTGCTAATAGCAGCCTAGGAAGATTTCTATTCAACACAGCAGAGCCAAGGGTGATCTTTGTATGATTTTAGCTGCAGTACAAGCTGTCTCTTGCCCTTCCACCCCACGGCACGTAGCTGAACACCTCCTGGATGGACCCAATGGTAGTGCAAGGCTGCAATCTCACAGGACCCAGCCTGTGCCAAGCTGGGCTCTTCCCTCATGTCAATCCAACATACCAGTCTCCCACCTCTGTGGGAAACCTCCCACCTAAGCATCAGCTTCATTTCCCAGGAGACAACCGGTCCCTTCACACCCCTCTCTTTTTTTTTTTTTTCCTCTGCTTCTTTCCTTTAAGAATAGGCAATTTGGTTCCTCTGTTTCCTGTTTATAAATGATGCTGAAGCATAATAAAGCAGCATTTACGGCAGCTCTGCTGAGCAGCCATAGTGAGAGGCTGCTTTTTTTAATAACTGGAAATGAAGGAGCAGTGAAAGCCAGGCAATCGCTTCAGGTAATTACAGCAGGTGAGGAATTGGTTCTTAATCACAAGGCTTTTATTGTTCTCTTCCCACCTTGTATGAACACTGGGAGCTGGTGTTAAACTGACAGAAGGGCTTGTGAAGAATTAGCAAGGTTTACTATTTTCACCTTCTTTCCCTGCTCTCCACCAAGCTCTTCTCCAGGGTGCTCCCAAATGGCTCTTGCCCGGCAAGGAAGGGAAATGCATAGGGGCTTGCAGGCGGTGGGGAAGCAACCAGGCACAGTGGCAGCATTAGTGCTGCATCCACAGCTCAGAGGCTGCTCAGCCACTGTTTGGCATAACAGGAGTAAAAAACCTTTTTATCTTGCTGGCCAGAGATGGCAGCTCAGCAGCATGAGCTTTAGGCACTTGTCTGGACTGGGGTTAGAGTGTGCAGTTAATGCTACAAATGCCATGTTAATTCCTTCCAGTTGCTCAAAACTGATCAAACTCGGAGTAAATATTTCACAGAAGACACTTGAGCATCGCTGTAAGCAAGCTCCAAATTTGTAGTCTAGAGCATACGTGGAAAAGTCGGAAAAGAGGTTCTTAAAGACGGATGGTGAGCAGTAATGAGATATGCTTTACTCCTACCCTGATGTGAAAAGAAATCATGCATTCCAGAATTTTTCCTGGTTTCTCATCTATCTTATTTAGCCTGTTTTGCTCAAATGGATTAATACTCTGCTAGCGTCTGTCTGAGGGCAGAGCCACAACCTATGGGTTTGCCAGACTTTCCTGGCTGAGGAACACTTTCCAGTGGGTGCAGTTTGGGCTGAGCGTGTCTGCCTCCAACTTTTGAAGCCCCATGTTCCAAGGAGGCATTAGTGCTGGTAACACCTGGGCTGCACGACAGGACTTGATGGGCAGGAATCCAAAATTCAGTTGTGAATTGAATTAGACAACCCCAAATTTCTGGGGGCACTTACACCCAGCACACATTGCTCCACATAGTGGCTGTCCATATGCAAATATATTAACACATATGCAGAGGCTACATGCCAGAATTTCTGGATAATATCTAAGCATGTGCATATTTATTTTATTTTGAGATTGTGTGCTCACTTCAACCAAACAAAAAACAACAGGGATGTCTTACTGGGACAACCAAGATGGGAGCATGCACAGGATGCCAGAGACACAGTAAAATTATCCTCTAAGCAATTCAAATATTCTGGAGGTTTGCTTTACACTGTAATTTAGCATTTCTAGTGTAAGCAGCACACTCAGACCGACATTTAATTTCTATGGTTTGGAACCGTGGGGCCACTGCGGAGCTGGGAAGATCTGGCTGCCATCGAGTCTGGTCCAGCCTGCTCCAGCAGCCAACTTACGTTGTTGGCAGGGGATGAAGGCTCTGACATCCCTTCTCCCCAGCTGCAGGACCAGGCAGCACGCATCCACCAGCCACGTGGCCAGAGAGCTCCGCAGCGCTGCCGGGTAGAGTCCCTGAGTAAACAGGGTGCCTGGCATTAACAGCACCTTCTAGTCCAACCGATTGTTAAAGCTATCCTATATAATTACTAGTGCACAGGTGGTAATTATTAGTAGCAAGTAATTATTAAATTAGGCTTGAAAACCTTGTTGTGCCAGATCCTGAATCAATACACCCGAGTAGAGAAGTCCCTGCCCTGAGTTCTTACAGCTTTGTTTGGTGACTGCTCCCAGGGTGTGGCCAGAAAAACACAAAATACATTTTGAGCTTTATAGTTCAGGGGAAATTCTGTAATAAGCACTTGCAAATCCCACGTGCCCCTCAGCCGCTGGGTACCATGACTCACAAAGGTGACCTGGTGGAGGGGAAGCTTGCAAAAAGCCTTGGAAACAAATTTTAGGAGAGCATCCCACCTTACAACAGATTTACACCAGACCATGGGCTTCCAAAGCAACCTGACATGAACAACTTAATCTCAGGTCTAAGCTCCTGCTTGGTCCCTGCAACTAGAGGATTGCTGAGCCAGCCTCCATTACTATCCTTGGAAAGGGGTAAGCATGTCCAATCTTTTGCAAGAAAGTGTGTAAAGCATTAAATAGCTGCAAAATATAGTAAGACTAGGTGACAACATATAGATGAAAAGCATCCTTTCACTGCGTTTGGCCTCATTGGAAGTGTTTCTGTGCAGTCATAGGGACACGGTTTGGATTCCATAGCATCATGGTCCCAGGGAACTCCTTGAAAGTTATCTTCATATAATCATTGTACTCTACAATGTAAAACAAGAGAAGGATTTGAGTCTGTTTCTGACTGGATACATTTTCCCATCACAGAAATCATCACTAAAATTTTTAAGTAAAAAAGTATCCCACCATCACTGGGATAGACAGCAACTTTTTCTCAGGCTGTCATTAAAGACTATTGACAGGCTAAGAAGGTCTAAAGCATCTTGCATGTTGGCTTAGCATGGCACATGTAAGGGCTCAGAAAGTCAGGCTGAGGGGGGTAATCCCCATTGGGATTCATTCTGGGGGACAGGAGTGGTCTGCACTCTACTTAGGCTCCTGCAGTGCTGGCCCTTTGCAGAACAGGTGGCCCTTTCCTTGTCGGGTCAGGATCTCCTTTTCTTCCCAGTTCTGCATTTCAAGTGAAGATCATAAAAAGCCAAATACTACTGTGGTGTGTGCTTGTTGGCCAGCTGTGAAAACCCACCTAATCAGAAGCAAACAGACCCATGGGGTCCCAGTATGAATCCTGGAAAGACACCGTTGTGAGGTCATGTTGCAGGCCTGCTCAGAAGGAAAATCCATTTACCCTCCGTTCTGAAGAAACATTCGTGTCCAGCTTGTTCCCTTAAAGCTTTGCCTTGGCTTATGAAATCTACTATCTTATTTTGCCCAGGATCATCTCTCCATTAAACTTCAGCATCATTACTTTCCAAGTAATGGTATTTAAAAGGTATTGCCCCAGGGATGCCAAATTAGATCAGGGTCACTGCCGTGCCAGGCACTACGTGCACAGAGACAGCTGCCTGGCTGGGAGGATTTCAGACTCTTTTTCTCTTAACCTCTTCCTACCAGACCTTCAGATGCTTGTCGAAGACTGATGACGACTGCGGTAGGTACTGCCAGCACCTGGCTGACCACAGTGGGGAGAAATTCCCATGCAGCTGTGAGGAGATGGAAACTCCCTTCCAGCTACTCGTGGCTCATCACAGGTTGCTTTAAACATTCAACCTCAGCCCCATCAGAGCTACAGTGAGGCAGATCAACTAAACCTGTTAAAAAGGCACAACTAAAGAGCATGTCTAAAGCATCACGGAGAGCCCTGGGATGAGAAGACAGTCCCAGAGTGAAGCCCTTAAACTGTGACAGCACCGTGCGACAGCTTCAGCCACAGAGCCTGAAATTCAACCTGTTACAATGCAACTGCTCTTCATAAAATATAAAAGGTAAATCCATTTAGCCAGTGGGAGTATCCTCTGGCCTGCTAACAACAGAGCACTTGCCTCCTCTGAGAAAATGCCTTTTTTCACTCTTTTCTTATATTGCTCTCCTCCATGCTAGCAAACGCTTTAATGGGCTGAGGTTTTTTTTCATAGTATTACAGAAGACTGTTATTCCTGAATTGGCAAGAGAGAGTGCCAAGGACATAGGCAGGTATAATTTCTACAGCATCCACAGACTGGTCTGTTATTTGTTGCTGGCAATAGGACTGGTGGAAATAAGCTGACCTGCTTCCTTCACCTTGCACTGTGATGAACTTTCTCTGGTACAAAGGCACACCCACCACAGCATACAAAAGCCAATATATGAAATCTCCACCACTTTATCTGAGCCCTCGCTGTGCTAAGAGGTTTCCAAAGACCACAGGTTCACCACTGCCTTTGGCTGCTATTAATCCTTATCAGGTAATGGTGAAGAGAACTCCTCACTGATCACACACAGCTGCGAGGTTAAACCCCTGCAGAGGGCTATCTGGAGAAGCAGCCACAACACTCCACCTCCTGCAGAGACCATATAGAGGAAGGAGAGAGCTGAGCAGAAGAATTTGTTCTGTCTCAGAACGGCTGCCAGAGGATACCCCAGATCAAGGTACTTTGTGGGGTGAGTAAGTGGCCCTGAAGGACCAAAATTTAATTGACAAAATTTATTTCATCTCTTCAAAAAAGCTGTGCTGACTAGAAATCTTAGAGGAGGAACATGTGCCAGGTGTTAACAGGGATTACCATTTTTCCAGTTGACAGTGCTCACTGGTCTTAAGCCAGAGTTTCAGACAGCATGAGCTAGTCTTTTATAATATTTTATAATATTGTTATCCTACCTTAAATCTCAGGTTGTGATAATGCTGTGAAATAATTTATTACTCATTTCTATTCCATTACTTTTAATTAATTTTTGGATTCACAAATATACCTTTTCTACATTCTTCGAGAAGCTGAGGTGCCCTTGCTGCTGCATGGTGTTAGCTGAGAAGCCAGGATCAATCACCTCAGGTTTCACTTGCATCTCTGAGTTAATCTGCACTGTAAAACTGCCCTGCCAACCAGTAACTTATTTAGATGTACAAAAGTAGGGGTAAAGGCGTATGGCAAAATTCAGGCTCCTTCACAGTCCTTGGCTTTGCCCTTCACACAAGTCTCCTGTAAGAAGTGCTTCACCCCCATGTCCCAGCTCTGGCACCTAAAGCCAAGACAGTGATGATCTGAAACTTTCAGGCTAAGGCTGTCTGTGGTATTCTTAGAAAAAAGTTGGTATCCTGATAAGATGAAAATTTGTGATCGAAGGTCTCCGTGCTTGTCCATGGCTTCACTCCTAGAGCACATACAGACTTCTGTAGGGCAGGGCACCAATTCCCTGGGCCCCATACACTCATTTAGCCATGAGTTCACAGAAAAGGCTAACAAAGCCAGCACTGCTTTCATAACCATAAACTCCAGCTATCCAGGGCAAACATTGCCCAGCTGCAGTATCGTGGACTTCATATGCTAGTTCTGTTAGCAGGGTCTTCTCAAGGCAGAGCAAGGAGGATGGCATTTAAAGGACATAATTTGCCTTCAGAGCTGTTTTGATGCTTCTCTGCTAGGCAGCCGTCAAGAACAGCGTACACGTGGCAAAACTCACTTAGCAAACCAGGAAAACTTATTGCAGCAAATGAGGCAGATGCATGTGAGGTCTTTGCTTTCTGGAGGCCATTTGCCCTGGCACCTGAGCAGAAGCAAATGTGCCCATGCTGATAAGCGTAGGCTGCGTAACCTAGTTACTCTACTCAGGTTCAGTGTGGCTTCTAGACATCTCCTGTCTCAGGTCCATATGAGCTCTCTGTGGTAGCATTAGCACACCTTGTATGTTAAATGACTGCAATACAGTCCTGGAAATAATTATTTGCTTACTTTTAATAATAATGATAATAAGCAGATGCTAATATTGTTGTCAACATAATGGCAATGTGAGTGTTTAACTAACAGAAGTGTAATTAACTGGTGACAGCTGGGTGAAGAATCTTACAGTATCCCTTTTAAAGACAAAGATTTTAACCCAGATATGAGCAGTAAAAGCAGTAACAATCTAGGCTTGGTCGATCAACCACTCACACCCATGGCCAGGACAGCTGCTCGGACAGGCAGCCCCATCCCGAGGCATTCCTGGAAAGGAGTAGAACTTCCAGCGTACCACTTCCCAAGGAGCCCCTCGCGAGGCTGCAAGCATCCCGTGGGGATAATCGGTTGGTCACTGCTGGCCTAGAAGTCACTAAACCTCTTCATTTGATCTTTTGCCTGTAACCTAGAGATAAGGTTCATGCTGTGACAAATGTATAGGAGATGCATAATTAGGCTTCCAGTGGCAGTTTTGCTTAAAGTGTGAGATTGAGGTTGACTGAACTCAGCCTTTGCCAACCAGTATCTTAGCCTAGGGGTATCCCTTAATCATACCTTGGATGCCATAGTCTCGCTGCTGACAACATTATATTAGTGCTATTTGATTTTCATGTTCTTATGTTGTATACACTGAAAACAAGACGTTTCAAACCGCAGAGCACACCTGATGTAAATGAGAAGTATAGTTGCTAGGAGGAAACACCTGAACAAAAATGCAGAACAACTGGAGCATATGGAGAGCAGAATAAACCCAGACCATAATCAAGGGCTATCAGGAGCCAGGCACAGGGTTCTCTGCATCTGAGGGGCAGGAAAACAATCAATAAAGAGAAAGAACAGTTAAGAACTTTTTCTACAAAAGCAGGACTTCTACTGGCCTTCAAGGGATGAAGTTCAAATTAGGTTAACTGAACAACATGGACCTCTCAAGGAGTTAGGAGATTAGCCATCAGAACAGGTCTAGATGCAGCTGGTGATGATTTAGGGCTGATGACCTCAGAGTAGCTGGAGGCCATCAGGTGCCCTCAGCTATATCACATGAAAGATATGGGCAGTGATGGTGACCATCTTTGCTTGAAGGCTTGATTAGATGGCAAAGCTTGCAGGAATGCCCCTTCTAATTATTCTTTTATATTCTCAATTTACTGTTATCAGGCAAGCAACAATTTTCCCAGCTTAAAGCAAAAGTGAATCTGTTCTGCTATCTTGTGAAAAAACTTTTCTGTCTTTAAAACTTTCTCAAGGTTTGGTGAAAGCATGGAACAGCTGGAAGTCATGTTGTCTCACTGAGTTGTGTGGGGTGGGTTTGTGTTTGGCTTTTTTTTTTTTTTTTTTAGAGTAGTTATGCTTTGCTGTCTGGTATCATCTCTTAAGTGTTACATGTGTTCATTGCAGGGTAGAGAAAAAGAGTTTTGTTGCAGGCCTTTTCCCTTTCCTCGGCTATGTATCCCCTTTACTAACTCATCTCTCTTCCAGAAAACTAGCTGGGGTCATCTAATTGAGAAAATAGTAGGTATTTGAAAGAAAGGGGGTTTATATCACACATTATATGCTTCTATCATCTTTCATACTTCCTCTACACCATGTAAGAAGATATTTTATGGAAGCATTAATCCACAGTTCTAGAGCAGAAAAGTTCCTGGGAAAAAAACTGGAAAAAAATCTTCTCATAGGAAAACAGCTATGGTAGCTTAAAGCACTAGTTGCAGAAACTGTGTTTGCATCAGACTGTCTGCCAATCTGCCAAACTCCAAACAGGGGAAGTATCCCTATGGGAAGTGAATATTGTTTTTTTTCCCCTTCCCTATAAGTTTCTCTATGGTCCTTCTTTTAGGTTATTTATATTGGAAAAGCATTTTCATCAACCGGGGTTGGTGGGAATTCTTTCTACTCTCATATGCAGTACCCTCTGCAGAGACTGGGAGAGAGGCAGGCAGTAGAAGAGGAGAATGTGGAGGGCAAAATAAACCTAGATTGCAATAAAAGGACCAACAGGACCCATGCAAAGGGGCCTCTGCACCCAGGAGAAAGGAAAATGATCCAAAAGGGAAAGAATGAATTCCACTTCTTGGACAGAGAATGTCTTCATTTTATCAATATTCTCTTGTTTGTGCAGATATCTTCACACTAATTAACCTGTCAAAAGGCTTGCTGTGCAGGATGAGTAGAAATGTAGTCGATTCCAAGTCTAGAAAATCACTGTGATCTTTATCACTTTCTCAGTTAATTCTGTGCTGATAATGGCTTGTGTCTCACTGCACAAAAACTTTATCTTGTATTGAACCATTGCTCAACTCTGCACGCCTTCCCTGAAAGACTAACACAAATCATTCCTGCTAGGTGGAGCAACCCATTGCTTGCTCAAGGTCTAAGTCCTGCAAGCATGTGAACTTGTGTTTAACTGTGCTCTGGTTTCCCATCCCATTGGTTCCAGGAGAGCTGTTCAGTCAGGGAAAATGAAGAATTTATGTGCACTGTAGCAATATAAAGTTTTGCCATTGTTTTTGCTGTCAGTCCTGGCTCTCCAGAGTGCCTGTGGAGGTGGGAGACTGTCCAAGCATAGATGAGCCATGAAATAGGCTCTGAACAACTAAAGGAAAGTCCAACTGTGCACCCATGGTCTCTGCTTTCAAATGCTGCTTTTAAGAGTATAGCTAGAGCTGTTTAAAAAAGCAAAAGTTTTCTTTGCAAGAAGAAGCATTTGTGTCAGAAGATTAAATTTCTCATCAAAGAGGTTAAGGGAGGTGCTCGTTCTTCCTTTCCTCCTGCTGCACAACTGCTGCAGAGAGACAAATGCTTTAACGCCGGCTGCCGATGGGAGAAAGTCAAAGCCTTTGGCTCCGGAGGGAAGGCTCCCAGGCTCACTGCCTGCAGCATAACAGGGAAACAAAGGCTGCTGAAGTGGTTGTTTCTGGCATCGTTTATTTGATGTAACAGAGACTTAGCTGGAAAACACATGACACAGTCACAGTCCGTGTTAATACCAGAGGGGGGAAATAGAAAGACATGGAGGCTGTCAGCCATCAAGGTATCCCTGTGCATGTCTGACAGCAGATCACGATGGAGCTGACTTTGCTTTGGTTAGTCTCGGGCATATCAGCAGACCACCGGAAGGTGAGATTTAGGAATAAGCCTGGAATCAGATTTAATTCCTCTAGGGAGGCTGGTGTTACTTAATCTTTGGGAACCTCTTGTTTTTATTTTCTGTTGACTGTTCTGCTAATCAGGTAATCAGTGTGCTTCTCTCATTTGGAGGCTTTACTTATTTGGTCAGCGTAAGTTGCCTTCTCCCCACGGCAACTGACCACAAACACCCAGGCCAAGTGAGCACACACAGGGTTTTGTGCCAGGACAGGGAACAAGTATAAAGGGCTAGCTGAGGAGCCAAGAGCCACCTGCCTTTGCTGGGGAGCCAGAGCCAGCTCGCAGGCTGTGAGCCTGAACCCTGTGCCCTCCTGGTGAGGGTCAGAGGAAGGAGCAAAGAGGTGCCTGGTGACAGAAAGGTGAGAAATAGCAGAAGCAAGGGAGGGAAAACTGATGTCTGGCTTTGATTGCCCTTGCTCAGTAAGGGGAGGTAATGCCAGTTTCATCAGACTGCCAAAAAGAAGGTGTTGGGGCACTCTCCAGCAGGTGATCGGGCTCGGGCTGCCCAAAACAGAGGCATGTGTGCATGCAGCACCAAACCATGAGGGCAGCTCCCATGGAGCTTGGTCATCTTGGTCGTCATTCTGTGATTCTGTGATTTCCTCAGAAATGACTGTACTCAGGGCTCGGCAGATGGCCACAGTATAGCTGTGAATACGGTGGGATGGGTGTGTCCTGAATGTACCTTAACGTGTCAGATATAAGTATCCTTGACAAAGTGATACAGACCTCATCAACAAATTTAGTCCCCAACATAACCTATCTTAGTATTTTTGTAACCATTGAAAGAGAAGTGCGCCCATGACCTTAGCTTTTATTAAAAATAAGTTATAGCAGTTTTGTCATAAAGACATTGACAAAAAAAAAATTCTTTTTCCTAAAATATTCTGCAGAAACGCAACTTACTTAAACACAGCTCTTAGCCGCAAACAGTTTAGGAAGCTCTTTTTCTCCCTTCAGAGCAAAGACTGAATTGGCAGGTGGAGCAACAATCTGATTTCTGAGTTTTTGGGACAATGTTGCCTGACAGAACCAGGCTCTACATTTTTAACTTCATCATTTGCAATAACTGGTCATTCGTGTCATTATAAGAGAAGCAGGGTTCTGTAAAACCAGACCTGGAATATCTTGTACTTAACCAGCATTAGTGGAAATGACCCTAATGTGGACAAAATGATAGAGAGCTGGATCTGTGAGTGCAAGAAAGAAGCACTTGGCTGCTCTATTCTCCTCATTCCCCTTCCACAGATCTGCTGTCCTGCTCCTTCCAGAGATGCAGCTGCACCGTGCCAACCTGTAAGTGCAGTACCAAGAAATAGCCTCACGCCAATGTTGGCATGACACTTATGGGGAAGAGTACAGTGAAGGCAAAGAGCATGGCCTTGGAGACACTGAGGGTTGCCCATGCTCCCCTTCTGCTTGCCAGTGCATGAAGCAGAGGCACGTGTGCTCAGGGAGCTCCTCAATGCCTGGGGGGACCTGCTGCTGAGCTCCATGGTGGGCAAGCGTATGGTCCATCCTCAGAAACAATTACTCCTGCAGTTCGGCTCAGTTTAATCTCTTTAATCCTTTCCTCAGCTGCCTGTTGGAACCACAGAGAACAAAGCACCTTTTATTTTTTGCTAAGGGCTGATGAGGAATGGTGTCCTAATTACAAACATCTACCCCAGAGGGAGACAGATTACCTCTCCAGCCCCACTTTGGCATGGAAGCACTAGCTGTGCTCCAACCACGTTGATCCCTGCATAGGAACCACATTCAGCTGTGTTGCCTTCTGTTTTCTGCTTGCCTTTTAAGATGAAGAATGCATAGATGCAGATGTCCATTTAAAAACAAAAAACCAAAACAAACTCAAAAAACAACAACAACAAGAAAATGAATGGCACAACAAAACTGATTATATAAATGTTATTGAAAAATCTATATTTGGTATTTTTCTCCATGGCTGTATCTTTTCGCTCATTTCTTTTGATAATTAATTCAGTTATTTACATACAGCATGCACGTGTATTGATCAGTGCGGTACCTGCTGATATGGGTATGGATTATGTTTCAAACTGCTCATTCATAGTGGATGCTGGTTCTTGAAAACCAGTCTTGTTAAATAGCTCTTGTACAGTGGATGTTAAGACAATACACTCTGGTAGTTGGTTCAGGCTTGAGTATGCTGTTAGCAGGGGTACTGTCCCTCAAAAAAAATCATCTTTAGGAAGTTGAAGGCCTTCCAGGGACTTTTTTAACACATGTTTTTGGGCAATTCAGTTCTTTACGCTGTCCGTGTGACTCAAGACTTGATGGAGCACTGTGGTACCTGAGTCTGGGATCTGCTCCAAGGGGCAGGAGGTGGAGGAGGAGGGCTTGCAGGCATTGGATCCAGGTCTCTGTGGTGACTTGCCATTAACAGTTTAAAGTGCAATGCAGATGTCTGCTTTTTAAAGTTTTTATAAAAAAAATTAAAAATTAAAAATGCAGACTGACATAATAAGAAAATCCTAATTTTGAAATAAAGTTAAATGAACCCAAATATTCCATGTACTAAATCAATCAAAAGAGAAATAAGGCTCTAAGTTTACCTTTCTGTTTGTTGTAAGACCACATGCAAAGATGAGTGACGGGCAGCGGCCCCATGCTGTCAGTTCAATAAACCAAGGCTTTGTGTGTCTTATCACGTTTAATTAAGGCCTGAAAAACTTGTGGCCAACAACACGTGTCATGGCTGTGTTCATTTGTAATTAGCATGTCAATCCTTTCTGCTTAACCAGCTGTCAGTCTGAAAGTCTATAACAAGCCACCATCCAAAACACAGATTTTTGGATGCTGTTGGCTGTTAAGTCTTTTATGCCCCTGCTGAAAGAAAGGTGCCCTCCCTGGCGTTCTTCATAAATACTCCTTGCCGTTCTTCCCTCTGCTATTGTGTCTTGCTTGTGCAGAATTTGATTATTCATTTCTGAAGGCAATTTTAAAACATCTGGAAGCAATTCCTTCCTTTCAGGGCTTTTTTTATACCTGACTTTTTTTTGCATTTCAATCAATTTCATTCAGGCATTAGAAACTCCAAGAAACCCCTTGCTGTGTACACCCCAGCACACATGAAATAAAACATCAGACTTTGCTAGCTGCCACAGGGCAGGTTTTATTTCAGCTTAAACCTTAACTGACATTCTCAGGCCTAATCTTGCTTCCCCCGTGGGCTCTTCTATGGGGAGTATTGGCCAGGGCCAGGCTGTGAACGCCTGGTGGGTCTTGACCTGCGTGTTTGTGCAACAAGACCCGTTTGGTCTTTGGGAACCAAAAAGGATTGTACTAATTCACTGTTTTCTTCAGATCTCCTGCCGAGTAGGTGGCTCTGAGTCTTCCGTATAGGCCTCTCCCACAGGTCAGCTGGGGACATCTCCATTACAGCCCTCTGTTCCAGCATGACATTTCCCAATGAACCAGTAAGGGGGTCTTTTCAGCCATATCTCTAAAGATTCACCTATAGCTTCTCTCCTGGTTTCCAGGAGCTGGTGTTAATTACGGCGGAGGGAAAAAGTGCCGCCAGCCTGGTCGCATCAGTTACTCCAAGCCTAGGTACCACCACAGTGTAGACAGTGCAAGGTCCCATGCTTCTTTTCCCGGCTCTAGCCACCATCAGGAATTTCAGATGAAAGTGGAGGACATGCCATCGCTCCTCACGAGGGGAGGTTTCTGAAGCACTTTGGGTTGTGTCCTAATAAAGGAGTGCTTGTAGCCTTTCTCACATGACTCCTCATCCTTGGCTGCTTGATTTGTCCAACGTTCTCTTGTGTGAGCCCAGCCTGGCCCACGTATCCCGCTTGCAAAACCTCCAGTCCTGTATGACTCCTTGTGCACTGGGGCTGGCATGGGAAGGTAATTGAACGTCGCGCTGGAGACCCAAATGCTGTAGGGAGTGTTCTTGACACCTGTATGTGTCCTCACTAACTATTCTCATTCTTACTGTTCTCTTATATTTTTATTTTTATAACTATTACTGAACATATCCATTAGGAATTATTAAATCATGCAGGAAATTTACATGAAATTGCTGTCTTGCTGGAATATGTAATTTTTTCCCATGGAACAGACTAGGCTAAAGAAAGGGAAGAATCTTTTCATTTGAAAGATTGCAAACACTTCTAACTTTCAACCATATAAATAGCAGAAAAGAAATAATGTATGGTACACAACTCATTCTCTGAAAAAGTCACTTCTGTTTGAAAAATTATCTGACACCGCATAGTTTGCAATTCTTACTTAGTTTTTCTATTCATCTGATTCAATGGGGATTTTTTCCCCCCCTTATTAAAAATTTATGGAAATTTTAAAATATACTAATTCTGACTCATGCAGAAGAGGCATCTCAAAGCATCGTATGTACATATATTCATATACCCAATATGAACTATGCATATGTTATAGCACACACCTATACATTTCAATATACTTCTAGATGTAAAACCACAAGGAAAATCCTTTCATCTCCTTGTCAGTTCTTTGTGTCTTTGACAGATGTTTCTAATAAAGCAGAACCGTGAAAAGGGTTAAACACCAGTTCTGTTGCAGTGAGTGTAGCTTCTGCCATTAACTTCTTGTAAGGCCAGAAGGCACTCCAATCTCTGTCCAGACCAAATTAACAGAAATGTTAACATCACGGGCTTGCCACATGGGTTTGGATTCAGTGCTGATACCAAATAATCTGAACACTCCCTTCCCCCATCCCTTTCTGAATACTGTTAACAACTTGAAAGGATCATCTCTAATGTTATTAGAAAAAGAGAAAATATTTTGAAGTAATAATGTAATTTGCCATTGCTTATGCTTTTGTATTTTCTGCTATTGTAATGTAAAAAAAAAACTCAAATACATTTCCTTATTTGCATATTATGTCAATTGAACGCTTTTATACAACACATTAAATATGACTCTCTACCTTTATCTCTAGCAGGCAGAGCAAATATTCCCAGATTGAGGGTAACACAGGGCACTTTGCAAAGTGTCTGAATCCAGAAGTAATTTGAAAAAGCGCTGCTGTGTACCCGAGAGTGCAATTCTCTCTCTGCCTGCTTTTTGCTCCCGTCCTTCAATGTGAAAAGTTTGGGGGTTTTATTAGAAATATTTCTGCTACCCATCCTAGTGTCTGAAACGGTTCTGTGTTAAAGCTAAAGGGAGGCAGGAGACATTTCCCTCTTCGTTGCTTTTGGAGCAGCCTCAGCATCAGTTTTGCCTGTGGAATGCAGGGGTACATCTGCTCCACATCAAAGCTCATTCCACGTTTCTCTGCCCTCTGTCATCCTGTATTTGCAGTACATACCCCTCTCTTCCCTTAATTTTCCTTTCCTTTTCCCCATACTTGGCAGGCTTCAAGGACACTGGAAAATTTACCATCGCATGTGTTACACAAACACATAAGAATAAGTCTTTGTTATTTGAGGATCATCAGAACAATTTCTGATGAATTCTCAGCACCCTTGTATTTGGCCTGCTTTGCTAATGCTGTTATTGATATAATGTCCAATATAAACTCTCTCCATCCACTGTTTATTTTATTAGGTTTTGGTGAGCTTTGCTGCAGATCTCCAGCTGGATTGCAGTTTAAATTACAAAGGTACCTTTAACCCTGCAACAGCAAACTTTGCTCTGTAAGACACAAGTTTTTCTTTTGTTTACAGTGCAGATGGTGCCAAAATCCACAAAAAAGTGTGGCAAACCTTGATAAAGGTTGACTCATCAGCATAGCACGTGTTTACTAAAATGACCTGCTGCTGAGCTCTCCACTAGCATAGTATGTTCCTCATGGAAGAAGCATACAGGCCAATCTCTGCAATATTTTCCTCGCAAGAACGGAGCCAAAGGGTTATATGACTCTGGCCTAACTAACCTATGAACCAGCAAGTGGCCAGAGTACATTTAAAATGCCAGATATACTTGTTGCCTGTTCTGCAGCTGAGTTGTAGTCCTTTAACCATTGGCACTGCATGGGGGATGCTGAGCTCCGAGGGTATCCTTTGGAACAAGCCCTCCGATTTCCTCTAGGACAATGTCTGGAGCTCATCTTCTAAAGGTCTAAAGGTTTCATGTTCTAAAGAACAACACTGGGACTGCACTAGGTTTCAGTCCCACTCACCACCACAGCATTCTGTACTCTTAGGCTGTTCCTCATGCCACGTGTTAGAGCACGCAATGCATTAACTTCAGCATCTGCATATTAAAACCCCCACTCTGGCTGTCATACATCAATTTCAGGTGCACTGAAATGAAAAATAAAGGTATTTCTGGGGTGCTACATCAGTCACAATAGAGCCAGGCCACGTACTTTGCAGGGTAAGTGTCACAGGCTGCACTGGGGTTGGCTACCATAAGCAGTATGAGTGAGCCCTTCTCTGTGCCTCTTGGAGTGGGTGCTGGGGGTCATGTCCTGCTATAGCCGCTGTTGTGGCTGCAGATGTATTTGAAGACATTGAAAACTGCCCCACCAGTGATGCCAGGCAGCAGTAGGCATTCCTATTGCACAGCAAAATATGTAACAGCCCCAAACATTAATTTTGCTGAGCTAGGACTGAACTCTATTTCTGTGGTGGGCACATAAGTAATCAAAAAGCTCTGAACATCCTCCCTAACCCAGAAGGTTACCCTTTCTGAAGGCTGCAGTCTGCTGGGTTGATTTTGTTCCCTGGTTTTCCACGTGAGTCTTTCAGTACCAGAACGCAGCACTGATGGTCACAGAAAGCCAGTAATTAGGTCTACTTGTAAAATGCTCCGAGAACATAAGATCTTTTTCTTCTCTTCACACAAACCAGCTTGCTCATCCATAACTAATTGCCAAATGACTTCACTATTTGTCCCCTGCTCCCTTACCCTTTATACAGATTCTGCGTGCATAATCTGTGTGAAATTGAGATAGGACAGGAAGACACAACTTCAGTTTTATGCAAGCTCTTCAATTAGACTTTGGCATAGGAAGCTCAAGGCCAAAGGCCCAGAAGGGTCAGCTGGGTCCTCCTTCATATTGCTTATCTTTTAACCTCTTCAGGCTTTTTAACACCTAGCTCTCTCACAGAACGGACTTGAGCCCTGCTCCTTTTTCTTTCCCTTTTTCGCCTTTCTTGTCCAGGAAGGCCGCTCACCGGTGTAACACATGGTCAGCTTAGCCAGTGTGACAAGGACCACTGCAGCGCTGAAGCCACTGTAAAGCTAACATGGAAGGGAGTCTGTGGTTCTTCCAGGATTCATTGGTGGTGTGCTTTTATTGTAATTCACATCTGCATTACATTTCATGCCTCATTTCCCAGTCTGCTTTTGTTTTCAAAAAAACATAAATGCTTTGTGCCATCACGTTGCTTTTCTTGTCCATTGTTAGACAAGGGGTAACTGGTGAGAATCCATTGAGGGTATTCATCAATCCTCTGAGCTCCTTGCTTCTCTGCCTTTGAATTTCAGGGAAAAAACCCCTTCCATTCCCTTGGGCCTGTGAAGAAACATTTCAGTTTTAATCTTGCCTTTTAGGTTATTCTGCTTTCTATCCCACTGCTGGTTTCACAGAACACAAATAGTTGGAATGTGCCATCTATGGGCCTGAGGAAGGCTTGCAAGCTTTAATAATTGGTTATACAGGGCCATTCTGCTATTTAAAGAGGGATGCAAGCTGTATATCTCATTAAAGAAGTAATAGCAATGTTTGGAGGCAACTCCCAGCCATAATCTTAAACCACTCCCATTCTAAATATAAACCTGCCTGGCCACACAAGTGCTTCCTGTTAAAAAGCAAATATTGATTGTGTCCTATTCAATGGCACCTTACAGTGGGGACAGAACAGAGGAAACAACACTCTCCTGATGGTTTGGGGTTTTTTTTGCTAAAGTACCAATATGTTATTCATATGGATTTTTCTACAGCTCCTACCAAAGTCCTGGCTGCTCAGCCAGCCTAAGCTTCCCTAAGACCAGTCTGTTACTCCTCTCAAAGTCATGTTCAGGCATAAATAAGGCTGATTTGGCTGGCAGCAACTTTTTCAGTGAAATAGCATTTTGCCTGATAAAAGGCTGCAAGGTGAAGACCTCAGATACAGCTAATAGAGGTCTGCACAAAGAAAGCTTTTCCTGAAAGTGCACAGCATGACAAATAGTGAGAAATCTCAGCAACTGTATATAACCAAACCTCAGGGGCAGGGAAAGGTATTTAGAAGGGGACAGACTAATATTCTTATTCATGGGGCTGGATGCACCGCCTTTCACACTGGAGCTGCCTAAGGATTGGTAGAGCCACGATCCATCCTTGAGCCACAGTGTGCACTTCAGCCATAGACCAGAGGTACAGAGGATTTCAGGCATGCAAAGGAGTCAGTGGTCCAAGTGATTAATGGTAATTACCCATGTGCATGCTTTTAGCCCAAGGTAATTTGCGTTAAACTGAGTAATTTGAGTTAACCCTCAATGAGAGAGGGTTAGCCAATCAACTCAAATCACTTGAAATTTGTCTTGAGCTTAGAGCGTGCATAGAGGCACTCACTACATATAAGCATGATCCGTGGTGAGCTCTTGAAGGTTTCCCGCAACACCCAGTAGCCAAAATTCTGCCCTCAGCTACCCGTTTCTATAAATACAGGCACACTGTGGACTGAGATCAGCAGAAAGTGGTTTATGTCCCACTTCACGTCACAGCCACCAGGAACCGACAGAAAGAATATCAGCCAGCGCTTTCAGATTTGGAGTCCTTGGTGCAGTCCCTCAGATCTATATTTAGCATCTTTTGACAAACCAAGGGACATTGTCCAGCATCTCTCAAGAGAAAGCAACTTACTTAGTTTTCTAAATATTCTAGGCATTCAAGTCAAAGAGGACAGCTGTTACTGTGTCCTCAGAGGTTGCCTATCAACAGCAGTATGTCAAGCAAAGTCTTTCCTGGAATAGGCTTGTTGCTTTGCTTTAGAGTTTGCCTTAAGCCCGTGTGCTTTGTTCATTGGTGCCAGAAAGGTTGTTCCCAGAACAACAGCAGACATGAAAGTCCCCAAATCCTCATGGGGAACAATAATCCTTAAAATCCCTCTCATCAAAAATATTACAGCAGCATGCAACAGAAAATGCAACCTAATCAAGAGACAGCCACTAGTAGGCACTTTACGGGGGACACAAGACACCAGGAATAAGCAAAGGAAGGGGCCCCAGGCCAGAGACACTCAGCCTGCTCTCACCACAGGCATAAGCAACCTCTGAATTAAATCTGCTGCCGCCTTCTTGATTAAGGCTCACTTTCACTGATGTGCTGGTGTGGCTCACTGGATGCTCCCTCACGGCAGAAGTGATGCAAAAGCCCAGATGAATCCTCCTCAGCCAGCCTCCAGGTGATTTTCGGTTATCCATCCAAGTGATGCTATCTGGGGGTTAGTGGCCTTGAGAAATACTGACCAAGTCAATTATGCTCACTAAAGAGAAGGTTAAGGCTGAAATGAGAATGTTTTATAGGTGTGTGAGGGATTTCTATAGATAGCGAGCTAATCTGCAGGGGGCAGCCGCTCTGCACTCTCATTTAATTGTGAATAAACATTTTCCTCAGCAAAGGGTGATATTGATTCTCCCCATATCACCCCTGGTACCTGCTCCCTTGCTTGCTACAGACACCACTGTCATCAGGCTCCTCTCATATGACTACAGCTTACCCAACATCTTTGACCTGCTATTCTGTCCCTTCACATCCTCAGATGCTGGCAGTGTATAATTCGTGCCTACTTTCTGCACAGCTTCTTACTCAGCTTATATGTAAATCCAAATATTCAGCTTTCTCTAATCTCCTAGTCAGCTGAAAGCTCTCCTTCAGGCTTATATTACTCTTTGCATCCCTTACATGGCTCCCACTTCTCAACATTATCAAATAGATCCATTTTCAAAGCCCTTACACAAGTGAATTAAGGACCTGGTCTCCCTTTCTGGATACAGATAGGACACTTGAATATCTCCAGTGATGGGCAGAGCCACTGAGATGACTGTGGGTGTCCAGTGCTTGTAAATTAAAAACCTAAAAGGATAAAATTATAGTTCCTGGCTGTACTAAAACGAGTGCCAACACTCATCCTCATCATATAGCTCCACAAGAAGCTCCAGGGATAACCACAGGGAGATTCCTCTGAGCAGCACAAGCCACATGTCTTCCCTCCCTCTTGTCTTCCCCCAACGAGTGTAACACATTCAAGAAGGCAAGTGGGTAGAAGGAGGAAGCCAGGATCTATCACAGCAGTTGCTAGCACCCATTTGATGATCTCAGACCTGTGTCTCAAGAGCCATGCATTTGGCTTGAAACAGCATGGACACACCACCACCAGCACAACTATGAGGGATGAACCTTGTGCCGTCCCAGCGTTATGAGATTTGTGCTCCCCAGAAGCACCAGCCTGTGCTCCTGCAGAGGCCAAAAGTTAAGGGGAGAAAAGGGTTCCCCACGCATCAGCTCCAGCTTTCCCTTTTTTATTCATCATTTATTAGATGGGGCAGGTAGTTTACTGCAGAGCCCTGCTTTTCAAATCCAGGTAGTTGCTGGAAGTGATGTTTAGAGTATTAGGCCAGGTGCAGAACATGGTAAATAATAGTACTTGGCTTTTTATCCACAATAAACATTTTTCTGGCACATGCATTTGAAGTAGCCATCCCAGCGTTTACATTTCCTCATGCTTAATTGCAGTATTTTTCCTGTGGGTTCATTTAGGAATACTGAGGAGGGAAGGTTTGTAATTTAGTAATTACTGTAACCTTTCCAGGGACAGAAATGAAGTAGGACTCCACACATGTGCTTTTAGATGGGATGCAGGAAGGCAAAAGGATAGGTAGGATAGGATAGCGTAGCGTAGAATAGAGTAGAGTAGAAACTAAGCCAAGCCAAGCTCAGGTTTGAGACACTGAAGATTTTTCCCCAGCGGCCCTCCTTTATCCGCTATAAATGTATTCTTCCAGATGCATGCCCTAAGTCTGATATGCGTAAAAAATAAATCTAAACCATATGCTGTGAAGTGCTGGGCCTGACAGTCTAAAATATCCAAGAGACCACAGGATAGAAATCTCATTACGGGCTGATGGCTGTTGTGCAAACGCTTTACGTTCATATTTTATTCTTGTCCTAACGATCGCGGACGTCGGATGGAGAGCAGAATGCTAATGTTTCATTCACTTGGCAGGAGAAGGCTGTATACCCCAGACCGTTCAGCACTTACATGTTTTGCTGCCTGATTTGTGGCTGGCTCTCTTCTCCCGCTGCATTGGCGCAAACACCAGCAAAACCCAGTGTTTCCAGCCGGCTGAGGCGATGAAGCCGCAGCTTATTAAAAAAGCAGCCTTTGGAAGGGTGAAGCAAATAACACCTTTGTGAGGGCAATAAAAGGAATAGTGGTGGTGGGGATGTAGAGGCTTCCCGAGGTCGCAGCAGGGCTGGGGCGATGCCCTGGGCACCTCTGCCCTGGCTCAGTGCTGCACCCACCAGCCGGAGCATGAGGCAGGCGCTGCTCTTGGCTGACACGGCCACCTCTGTTCAGAAACAAGCACTTCGAGGTTTAATTATGCTTTCTTTGACCAGTTCAGATTCATGCAGCGGTACCAACCCACCAATACTGTAAATAAAAGGGAGAGGTGAAATTGTGGGGGCTTTAGGGTGCTACCACAAATTATTATTTATTTTCCTTTATTTTGTGGTTCTCACCGGCACACTACCTGTCTCAATTCACAGTTAAGAAACGTGGACCTCCATCACACAGTGTTTGTCACCTAACTCCAGACAAGCTCTGACATCTCCTTTTGTTATTTCTAGATGAATAAAACAGAAGAAACAGCTGGTGTATATGGAGGAATTATACATGCCTTGTGATAGCAAAATAGCTACATCTTCATCTGGTCTTTATGGAGGAGAAGTTTTGTTGCTTCAGGAGTCCTTGGACATCTTCCATTTGAGGCTCAGTAGATCAAGGAGATACCCAGTGCCTCCCTGCACTTCTGAGCTGGGCTCTCTGATCAGTAAGTTTTACCAGTGCCAGAAACTCGGAAATTGTGATTTATGCTTACTCATGAGAACAAGCAGTACCTGCAACAAGAACGCTTCCTCCTGCGTAAGAAACTTTCCACTTTGCAAGGTGATCAGACCTGCCCATCCTTCCCACACCGTGGTACCTGATCTGGAGTTGCTCTGGAAAGCCTGGTTTAAAACCTTGCACCAATACTTGGCAATGAACCACTCTGAGCCCATCAACACATTGGTACAAGGCCAGCCGCAGGGAAAGGATCAAGGCTTCTGCTTCGGGTGTGTAATAACGCTCTGCTCAGAGTAGGGGCTGTAAGTCCCAACAAAGTCAAGGAGAGATGTGCTAAAATTTAGTCATGTGTTTCCATGTGTTAAGGAATGAAACACCAGTCTTCCCTGTCATGTAACAAAGAGCAGCAAATTCTTCACGGACATCATTTGGGGATCAACGAGAATGTGGATAGAAAGTTCTGGAGTAGGCAAAACAGGGTAATGTCAGTCTTGGAGAACAAATCCTAAGGAAGAGGGAATGGAATAACACTAGGTTGTTTTTTAAACTGTTGTTTAAAAACAGATAGGCCACACGTTTATTTGGAGTTAACAGCAACATGGGTCAAAAAATCTCCTTAAATCCATTGGAGTCAACAGAAAAGAGTCTGGCATTGAAATATCTGCCAGATCAGATTTCATGTCTGAATAGGAAGGTTGATTTGGGATTTAAAAGGATAGTCCATACCAAAACAGGGTAACCCAAATGCCATGTTAAAATATAGCACTAATTTTCCTCCCTGTTCCTACTCTTGCAAAAAATTGGTAGGAGGGTTAAATGGTGTATGGCTCTTTCCTCCCTTGGATGCCTCTGCTGCTGGCTGGAGACAGCGCAGGGCTCCTCGGAGCTTGCAAAAGCAGGAGAAATTCCTTTTGTAACAACTGCCTACGTGAAGGTCCTGGAATTTGCATCTTCCCTAAGCCTGCTTTAGCTCACCTCCCTGCCTTCTTGGCATTCCTCTCTTGTCCAGCAGATAAGAGCACATTTCCAGAACCAGTTTTGCAATTACCTATCTTCTCGGTTTTCTTTCCTGACCTTTAAAGGGGATGCACCGAATAAATGCCTTTGTGCGAGAGCCAGACTTTCTGCTGGGAGGCTGTTTCAAAGGAGCAAATATGATCTTTTCATAAATACCATGTCAGGCCCATGTAGCTCACAACTTATTTATAGCAGTCCTAATGCACACCGTGGAAGATGGGGCTAGTGTTGCACAAGAACATTCATCTAAAGCATTTCAGAACTACAAAGCAAGGTAGACAGCTAAATTTTTAAGCAAGATGCTTAGCAGTTGTGGAGTTTAGCTTTTACTTGAGTTTCATGAAGCATTTAAAACTATTCAGAGTTTAGAAGAAAAGTATAAAAACATTGCAGCCTGTGTATTATTTGTTAAGCATCTGGTCTTGGCATTCAAAACCCAAACCGTTCACCTAGGTACAAGGACAAAAAACTCTACTGTGATGTTGAGTTTGTCCCCCATGGACCAAATATTTCAAGCCCCCTCCTTTTGGAGTTCACATATCCCCACAGGGCTCACTTGAACTGGACAGAAAACAGCTGTAATGAAAAGCTTACCCAGCTTTCCCGTACTTTGCTTGCTGTCATGATATCCTCAGAAGGAAAAAATGGCCCCTTTGCTTTCTTTGATGGAGATCAGCTCCACACTTGTGTCACCAAACCTGGGCAGTGGGAGGCCAGAAGAAGCCCCTTGTTTTACTGAGCAGCTCGGTATGGACCTGGGGTGCCCTTACCTAGGTGGTGGTCAGAAAGTGGTATTTATTGGGAAGCACAGCAGTATCACTTCAGTTAACCCCTTCATGTCCCAAATACAACACTGCATGGGAGGATTTTGTCCAGTGTGGAAGAGCCATGAATTCAGAGCATCACACTACATAGCTGGCTTCCCTGATATACACATGTAGCATAAATAGATAAATCTTCTTCTGCTTGTCTCTCTCCCTCTGGTCCACAAGTGTGGTAGATTGTGAACCTTGAGGAGGTGGTGGGTCCCTGTAATGGTTGTGTTCAAGGCCTTTGCGCACTGTTTCTATAATGAAAACTTAGCCTGTAGCTCTAGCAGATTAGGACCAAATATTTTATACTTAGTAGAAGCAAAGAAACCAGATCAGCTTTTTTTTAGTCCCACTGAGTGTCCCTTGGCGTTTTTACAGGGCTGGATGCTTCTTAAAAATGTGGCACTAAGACCTTTGGTGGAAGCAATAGAAACTCCTGCTATTTGTCCTTAAGATGTGAAAAACGATCAGGTCCTTTCTGTCTGCTGTCATGCCATGCAGAATTGATAGTGTTTGCTACATCCTGAGACAAAGGCTGGCATACCAATACCAAACGTGTGAGGGGAAACTAGTTAATGAGCAAACTGCATAGCACTTGCTTCGCGCTGTGCTTGATGGATAAACACGCACAGACAGACCTTAGTCTAAAAAGCGCTGTGATGTAGCATACACCATCGCTGAGGCTGAGGACACTTGTGTACTCTCCATCTCACACGGCCTGACTTTGCTTATTGAGACACAGCGGTTGCTGGCACTTGATACTTAGCTTTCACCTTTAAATCCGACTTTCATAAGTAGTGGCCAGGCTCCCTCCATTATTTTGGTTTGATTTAAACATCAGTTCTTTTTGGAGGTGGAAGGGTTTTAAAAGCAGCAGCTCCTCCAAGAGGTTTTGGGGGTTTAGATGGCCAGTTTGCTTGAGAGAAAATATAATAGAATTGTGAATAACTGCCTTTTTCCTGCAATTTGCATAAAGGCAGAATAAGTCAGAACCACAAAAGGGAAGTTACAGAGTCAGCAGAGACAAAGTCACTTAGAGTTTAGCCTTCATTGAGCCATTCCTTCTTTTCTCTGGCAAGATAAAGTATTTTGTGGCTCTATATCGACCCTCCCATGAATAATCCAGAAAGTTGTACTATCTGCTGAGCTTGGGGGTAACTTCATTAGTACTCAGCACATCTTATTTGAATGACACATACAGTTGGGTGTTTAAATTACAGGAAGACTTTGTGTTTAAGAGTTTCCGCATCATGCTGAGGCTTGGGAAAAAAAGTCAGGTTTGACACATAATAGGGATTGATGTGCTACTTCAAATGCTGGTGTTACTGGAAAGGAAGGAACTTCCACAGGAAGAGCAAGGGAAATTATACAGGAATCAATAAAGGATGCTAAAAATAGTGGTTGACTTATCTTCCATGTGAGTCAAAATACCCTACTCAAAGGATGCACATGCTACGTCTTGGCTGGTACATTCAGACTGCTCTTAACTGGTGTATAGGCTGTTAGGATTTCCTCATAAGTCAATGGAGAGAGGCAAGCATCTCTAGAGGCAACCATCTTCATCCCATCTACCTAAGGAATTACCAGCAAAAAAAGAGAGACAGCCCTTTTCCTAATTGCCATCCGCTCCATATGCTTAAAGTCAAGCATATACTTAATTACTTTCCCGGAGAGAGCTTGGAGAGCTGAGTGCTTAGAAGGACTAAACTGCTAGCTTGGAGGAAAACAAAGAAATTAGTAAATATTCTGGATGAACCTGATGAACAAAACTGGGAAACAAGGAGAGCTTGCCTGCAAGGATGAGTAAGTTGCAAGCTTGGAAGCGTAATAGGACCCAGGAGAGAGAATAAGATTAGTCAGGTAATTTACAGGTAATATGCTTTCATCATTTTCTACTTAGCATTAATTTTCTGAAACAGCAGGCGGGAGCTTGCTCAGAGGGAGGCAGTGGCAGGGGGAAGGGGTTGGGGTGTCACGGTCCTGGGGGCTGCTATGCTGTGCAGGGCAGGGAGCAGAGCTGTGGTCCCTGAGCCCCACCACCCCCAGCCTCACGCTGGCCGTGCTTGTGCTTTGAAAGAAGCTCTCTGAGATGCCTCCCTCTTTCCATCCATGAGGCCCCTCTGTCTGCATCACCACAGGACAGTCACGCTCATGACATCTGTGATTAGGGACAGGGGAACCATCACAGCCGACGCATTGGAGAAGATTTGTTCTTTCGGAATTTGAAGCAGAAACTTCAGGTCAATAGTTCATGGGGATTTTAGCTGAGCAAAGTGGAAGTAAAACTGAGCAACGTTGAGTACAGAGATGCTGCTGTTAACCAAGGCACTAACAAACAGTAGAGCATGCGGCAGGAAAAATGATGGGTGTATGGCTAATTTTCAGGGTAAGGAAGGGTGTCACTCAGCTTCCTTCGCATTTGGGATGTTCTTAACATTTCTACACTGTACCTGCTGTTATATCTGACTGGTCAACCCATCAGATCTATTAATTAGGTGTGTTTTAAGCCCATATTTACATTAATCCTCTTAAAGAACAACGGATCGTATGATTGCAAAATGCATTAGTACCCAAGGTCCTTCTGCAAAATGTGAGAAAAAAATTGTTTGGGCACAATTAAGAAGGAGACTTTTTGTTTCTTAGGCACTATTAAAGCCTATTACACAAACTCCTCAGGGCTTTCTAGGCTCCTAAATGGGGATTGTGTGACTAGATTGAGAGCAGTACAAGGCCCTAAATTTGGAGATTACAGCCTGTAACAAGTCACAGAAAGTTTTTAACATCACTCCTGTTAATCAGCACCAGGCAAACATGTGCAAGAAATAATACCCTCTTTGTGTGCCCCCCACCTCCAGCCTCCCCATCTTACAAACAAAAAACTGCAAGAGCCAACAGATTTGTTCTGGCTTGTTTTATTTCACTTTGTGTTTATTAAAATGCTGTGTTTGCAGTTTATATTTCTTGGCACACTGTTATTTGAACAACATTTAAACAAGAACAGCATAAGCAGCAGGCAGGGTGAGAGAGTAGCTCGTTTCATTCCACATTTTGGAAGGATCCTATGTAGTCTTATAATCACCAATTACATTATCTGTGCTATTTACTTGCTTTTGATTTACTTGCTTCGGAGGGTGAACACAAGCTCAGCTGTTTCCCTTTGTTTTCTACTCATTTCCGCTTTCAGTTTCTCAAGTACCAGTGTGACAAATAGGGCAACAATCAAATTAATCTACCAGAAGCAAATGTTTACAACCCGAAAGAATTGTCTGCGTGGATGTTTTAACTCAATAGCAAAAAAAAAAAATTAAATAATTGTTTCTTTACAACAGGGTTTGTAATGCGTGATTTCACTTCCTTCTCCTCCACAAAGCCAGCACTCGGTATCCAAACTCCCTGGCGCAGAGTAAGTACGGCCTGGGAGCCTGGCAGTCCCCTGGCTCATTACAGCTCGCTTATTTGTGTGACTTTTTGACAGGACAGCAGGAGAGAGTGCCTGCAGCCCCTCAAGGGCTGATATCATCCAGAGCATCGCTGCAGGCATTGTTTTTGGCTTGGTAAAGCCCCTTTTTGAATTCGTTGCCAGTTCCCAAATAGGTTGTTCAGGAGCACTCAAATCAAGCTGTGTTACCTGCTCCTCTGTACAAGTTGTAGCTATATATGAGTAAATTCATTGTGCCCAGCCCCACGCCCTGGCACTAAGTGCCCCATGACTGTATATTTAACCATATGTTTGACCTCTTCTGCCCACCAAAGAGCGTGGCTATACCCAAGCTGCCTTCTGGGAACAGTCCCTGGGCCAGGAACTCTTTGGAAGATGCTGTTTGGCAGGAGATATGCTAACAATTTAACAATACTTTGCAATTGTTCAACAATTTGAACAAAGTTGTTTAACAACAGAACACATGAGTTCTGTCTCCTGGGAACGGTCCCTGGCATCACCAGTGGTGGTGTGCCTAGGCTAGTAAACCAAGGTCCACATACGACTCCTCTTCCTGCTGCTTGCTGAAGCTTGGCTCATGAGCCCCACCATGAGTCCCAGCCTCGTGCTCTATGCTCCCAGGGCTGGATGTTCATAGCCAGGCAGCACAAACTTGGTGTCATCCACAAACCATGTAAACTTCAGCCCCTTTCTCTGTCTTTCAAACAATCAGCCCATCATGGGACTCTATTTGGAACGTCCTTAGTAAGTGGGGAATTTTTATGAAGTACCAAGCATTTGCAGTTCCCACACAACCCATAAAACTTTATCCTGAACTTAGGAACCAAGTTCATTTGATTTCAGTGATACACAGCTAGCGTCACAGCCCTGTGGACACTGTGCTTCCCTGGATACACAGGTGCCTTCATATGGTCAGGATTCAGGCTCCAGTTGGAAAACATCAGTTCTAAGATAAGAAAATTCATCTTCTGTGAGCTGTGCAAGACAGCTTTAGCTCTGCCTATCTGCTGAAACCAAGCTGAGATGGGAAGGCAAAATACTTCCTTTCCCATAGCCCAGCAATGATAAGATTTTTCATATCACGTTCTTTTAGGAAAAATATACTATGCCTGCATATTTTATTTGGATGGGAAACACGCTTTTCTGACCACTTCAACTCCATAATTTCTCCCCTCCCTTGTCAGCTGCTTTTTTTCCGTGAGCTCTGAGAAATGAAAAGTTCTTCCCTCTTTGTCACTGGAAATAAACAGCTATTCCATGTGAGCTTGTATTTCAGGAAACAAAGATGTATATGCTATTCCCCTACACACTGAATATTGAATGTTGGGTCTCTTGGCTGTAAGGGTGCTTTGCTCTGTCCTGTCAAGGGTGGATCCAACAGTGAAATGTCTGACAGAGGCTAGTGAAATTTTTAATCCTGTTTTATATATAAAACCCAGCATAATGCCAGGGCAGGCTTCACTGCCTACCAAGAGGTCCTTCGTCCCCACTGGGAGCCCTGGTTGTCTTTCCTGTTCTCAGCTGGGAAATGCAGGCTAGCCATCTTCTAACGGTTAGGGAAGCTGGAGTGACAATTTATCACTCCGTGGTGCACCTAATGTAGGTTTGTGTAAAAGTGCTAAAATAAGGCAACATGTTAACTTCAGGAGAGCTTTGCTTTCCTCTTAAAAACATAATTAGGAAAGCTTTACACCAGGTTGCCAAATTGGTAGATAAATGGAAAAAACTGTCAGAAATTATTAGGGCTTGGTGAAATGAACACAATGCATTTGGAGAGTAAGTGGTCTATGTCCTGAGGGAAAGAAAATCTTGTAGCAGGGAATGACAAGATGATGTGTAAATGCAGATGGAGAAGGGATGACAAAGTTTAGGGCAGTATGTTCTTAAAGGTGAGAGGGAAATCTTGTCATGGCGTGGGGCCTGGTATCAGAGGCTCAGTCTGAAATCTGAGGATGTGAATACAGTCCAATCTGACGTCCTACCACTGATGCTGAGGAAGGCAAGAAAGAGCTGAACAATAGGTTGCAGTCTGTCATGAGCAAAATACCAACAGAGACGCGCTACTAGTAACAGAAAAACTCAATCCTAAACTGGCAGCCCGATGCCGTTAATCCAAAAGTTGCGAACGCACATTGTCGGTGAAAAGGGGGGCAAAAAACTCCTTATGGCATTCTTTTCTAGAAAAGGAAGCATACTCATATCACAAAGTCACTGGGTTATCCTCAGCCAGGGAAACAAGGAGGTGAATCAAAATTGCCCAGGCTGCCACGCGGAGAAGAATGATGGCAGCAAATGCCAAGGCAGAAGCGAGGAGCTGTGTCAGACCGTGCCCAGCCATGGCAGTCACTTCAGTGCCATCAGCAGCCTCACAACAAAGCGATGGTGCACAGCAGAGGAGGCAGAATGCGGGGATCTGAAAGGTGTAGTTGTCTAAAGCTACCCATTTCCATCAGCATAAGATTTGAGGTCCTTTATTCAAAGGTGGAATGATACTGGATGAAACCTGAAAGCATCAGATAGAAGTGTGCCAAGCAGCTTCAGACAAATTCCTACAGGAAGAAATAAACAAATGAGAAGGACTCCTGGCCTGGATTTGATGTTCTTTCATTCATTCAGGTTCATTAGCAGCCAAAATTATCCTGCAGGCAGCACAGGCTCTTCTTCCTCACACTGCTTTTCCAGCTTCTCTGACAGAAGATAATGACTTGCCAATTGTCTTAGGCTCATTAGCAGCATAATTTCATGTTTTAACTTTACTACTACTATGTCTGAGGCTCAAATCCTGGCTTTCCAGTTCCTGTGAACTAACTCTTCCTGTTGTAAGAAAACCCTTGGCAGTATATTAAAGGGAAAAGATACCTTTGGAGATTTTTTTCCCTCTTTTTTTTCCAGGAACGTTCTTCACTCATCCACCTTGAAGCTGATTTAAGCTGGGAGACCTGCTCCTGCAATCTGGTGGCTGGCTTAAAAAAGGTTCTGCTTATCTTCTCGGGAGTATTGAAACCACATGTGACAGGCTCAGTGACACAGGCTTCCCTATTCTTGTTTTATATTTATATTTTTGCCACCTACTCCTTCCCTTAATCTGCTTGAAACCACCTACAACTGGTAGCACATTTTCCAAAAATAAAATAGCAAAACTAGACATTTCCCATGAGAATCCCCAGGAAGAAAAATGTAGGTTTTATCAGTATTAATTCTTAACTGGCACTCTTTCCCAAGAATTATTGTTCCCCCAAGAAGCAGTTTTGAGGCAACTTTACAACATAACTTAAAACATGCTGCACATTACTCCAATCTCATACTTTTTATGAGAAGACTAGTATCCAGCCAAAGCGTACTTTGTACTTGTCTTGCTTATGGCTATTTTATAGGCTGTAATCTTTCTAAGGAATCGTGATCCACCAAACCTAGCTGGAAAGGACTTGTGTTCCAAGTAGTTATTTGTAGTTGAAAATGATCAGTAAAAATTGATCCCTGATGTAGTTCTGCTGGTGCTGTGTTAATGAACAGAGAACTTCATCTCTGCCACATTGCTTCGCAGTTGCCGAAAATGATAGATGGGGTATTTCCAGAGTTGTTACACTGTAAGTAGAAGAACAACCATATATGTAATGCCACTCAGCCTGTAGTCTCTGAAAAAGGTTGGGAACGAATACAAAAGGAACAAAAAGATAAAATCAAGGACTAGGACCAGTGTACAGTGTTGCTCCTCCTGCTGTCCTCTTGTGGTTTCTCGCAGCTGGCAGCACAGAAGTTCTTAGGCTCAAAGGACGTATCTGCAGCTCTGTGTTTATTAGCCCTGATAGCCTTTCTTCCATGACTCTAAGTACTTTTGAACTAATTTAATCTTCTAGCCTTCACAGCATCCTAGGGCATCCCACTGTTTAATGATGTGCTATGGGAGAAAAATACTTTCTCTTCTTTGCTTTAAACCCACTATCTGATAACTCCACCTGAAGCCTCCTAATTCTCCTGTTATGATAGAGTCTTAATAATTACTCTTTATTGACCTTCTTCATTCACTTAATGGTTTTATAACCTCTCCAGTTTCTCCTCTCAGTCCTCTTTTTTTCCAGACTGTGGAGCTTTACTTCATCTTCTGCAGTAGAGAAGCTGTTATCACACCTTCAGCCAGCTTTGTTGCCCCTTTCTGCACCTTTTCTAATACTGCTATGCCACTTTTGAGAGATGGGACTAGAACCACACACCAGATATTTAAGAGCAATGTTCGCTGTGGCTTTATAAGGGCATTGGTAAAGCTTTGCCACTCCCTTCCTAAGACACCCAGGAGTTGACTTGTCTTTTCAACTACCGCTGAGCACTGAACCAATGCCCCAGGAGACTGTTGGTTTAGAAACTGGTACTCAGTCTCTGCTCGGTGATTACCCAAATGGCCTCACGTACTCCTTCCTGCCTCACATATTTCATACTGCTTTGCATTTAAAAAAAAAAAAAAAAAAGAAAGAAAGAAAAGTTGCTAGAGCTGCTTTTCAGGTGCATGCCAGGTGCAAGCTTGCCAGCAGGAATTCCTAATCGAGACTGTCTGCCATATGGAGCCAACATACCCGAAATGGGGTGCTGAGTGTCCCGGCCAGCTGCAACGGGTGAGATGGGCAGGACACCTTGGGTTTAGGTTTCCCGGTATTTTCTGGCACAAGACCCTGCCTTCATTTTCTTACGGCACTACCAAAGGTGAACGAGCCGAAGTCTTCCCCAGGTGCCTACCTCAGGCTAGTTTAGTCTTGTTGGGAGTTGATTTTGGTTTGGGATTTTTGTGGTTTGGAGGGGGGTGTTTTGGATTATTTTGTATTGTTTCTCTCAGGCAAAACAGCTCCACCATTGCCAAGGAAGAGGCTAGGGAATGTACCTCTTATCCATATTTAAAAGAAATAAATTGTGTGATCTTTCATTTGGAAATTACTAATGTTAGCAGGATTCGAGAAAAAGACTGTATTCACACAAATGATATTTGCACAGTGTTTTGCTGAATAGGAGACTTCCTACATCGCCACAGACATGCATCTAATTTTTTCCAAACCCTTGCACTGTGAGGAGTACTCATTTGTACAACCATCTTCGATTTGAACAGTTAAATTTGCAGAGAATCCTCCCTGGGTTAGCTGTGCTTTGCTCCTGCAGGTCATGCTGGGCCCGGATACCCAAATGGGATAAGGGACAGCAGGAACCCCAGGCTTGATGAGAAACAGCTCCAGGTTACACCATAAGAAACAAGCGTTGGGCTGAGGAGGAGGAATGCAGTGAAGCAACGGAGGCCAAGGAACTCAAGGGAAGCAGCAGGGGAAGAGCAGAAGAACCAAGATCCACCTTGACGCAAAGGACTGACTTGTTTTAGGGAAGAAAGATAGTAATGAGGGATGTTGTTATTTTTAGGATCCTGGTTTATTTCTGTCCTTCAGCCTGAGTCCAGTCCACTGAGCTTCCAGCCCTTACCTAGAGTACACAACTTTGGCTCCTTCCCATCTATGTGTGTTACTACCTCCAGCACCTCAAACGCCAACAAGCTGGATCCCTGCTCTGCAAGTTGGCATTTTCCTAAGAAGTTACAAATTTGGAGCAGACCAAACCAGATACCACCACTCCTCTCGACAGGCAAAGAACCAACCAGGACTCATCAGCATTTTGCTGACTCCTCCCAGTCTCCCACTCTCCAGAGACTGTTTTCTCCTGGCACCCAGCACCACGAGTAACGTCAGATCCCAGCCAGTCGCGTGGCGCCAGAGCAAAGGGAAGAAAAGCCAAGGCAATTGTGTGGAAAAGGCCATTGTTCCAAAAAATTTAAATGATGTCACTCTCCTCCTTAACGGCATCAATAAAAAATCTTTTCCAATGGCAAGTGCCTCTCTGTAGTTGCCTGCAGTAAGGGTAGAAGGCAGGGAATGGTTTAGTCTGCTTTTCAGAGGCTAGACGTTTTCCATAAAACACCATGTTTCAGCATAGATTCCCTTCCCCCTGGAGCACCAAGCCAAGAAGCACCGTGGTGTAGGGCTGGGTCCCTCGAGGGGACCTCACCCAAGGTGCGGGCAGCAGCCATGGCTTGAGTGTGCCTGTTCTCAGAGAGGGGAGAGCCGCTCGTGCTCCTCATTACTGTACTTCCACTTACTGGTCATCACATTTGCGTTGCGACATCTGCTAGAAATCTTAATCATGGGTTGTGGCCCCAGTGGGGTAGGCATGAACAGATGTAAAAATTACGTATCTAATTATCTTAACACCTTTCCGGCAGCGTGTCATAAGCACAGGTTAATTAAGCCTCATGCTAACACCGTGATGAGGAGGTACAGCTATTTGTTTTTTTTTTCTTTCGTTCTGATTTACAAATGAAGAAGCTGAGGGACCAGCTTATACTTGCTACTTGGTCTCCTGAAGCCCAAGCCCTCCCCTGGCCTACCCCTCTTAGCCATTAGCTGCCTTCCCACCTGCCAGAACATCAACACATTTTGGCCTGTTGTTGGTAAAATTAACAGACCACATACTGTGCCTCTGCAAAATCCTAAGAAAGTTTTCTTATGAAGGTGAAAATCATGAGGAGTTTCAACGTTCACTACTTCTCCCTTCATCCCTCGGTGCCTTGGATGTGCCTCCAGGCTGGGCTGCCCCCTTTCAAAAACCCGAGGGCCAGCCATGGCCTCAGCACGGATGCACTCCCAAAGGCACCCATACCTATATGAGTCATTAGTCAGGTGAGGGATGGCTCTTAACTGTCCATGACTTGTATCTCACTGTCATTGCCCAGCACTTGGCCCTCGTGATGCTGGCAGCTACGTATGAACCCAGGGAGTGAACGTCAGACCTGACTCCCTTGCATCCTACAGGCCACCCACACCAAACCGCCTCCATCGTGGTACAATGGATGGCATCTGTAATACCTGTGCCTTGTGAGAAACATCCTGAGAGACCAAGGAAGCTGCTAACACCCTCCAGCAATGCATCCCAGAGCTATGTGTACAGGAGGACTACAGGAAAGAGCTGGCACAGCTACAGAGCTGTGCTGGTGCACCAGGTGTGCTCAGTTGCACTTTGGGCAGGAAAAGGTAGAATAAGGCTTGCTAGATATCCTGCCCTCCCTCCAAAACTTCACAGGAAAGGAGAAAAAAACTTCAGCCCCTGACTTGGAAGACATCTTCCCTTCTAGTTCTCTTGATCAAGAGCCAGACAAATATTCCCAGCTCCTCTAGCTATAGGGAAGAGGCTGGAAACAGGGAGACTGGGGCAAAATGGGCTTGGTGGGCATTGCTCTCTGCCTGCTGGCAAAGCATGCGCACCAGCAAGGCTAACTTCCTCTTTCCAAGGGCAAGCAACCCCTGAAATTGCATTTTATTTCTATTTCTCAGATCAGTTTCTGAAAGGAAAAGCACAAGCGAGCTGTCAGGGGAATCTCGAGCAGTCAGATGGAGAGATCGTTAAAAGGACATCAAATGTCGAAGAAGACATTTAGAAATTTAGAGATGCAGGATTAAGCAACTACAAACCCCTTACCTAGAGTTTCCTGAAGTCCTTCATTTTACTTGCTAGGCACAACTTGCCAGTGTTCATGGTGACGATAAAAATCCCAAGCACCAGCACACAGTTAGACAAATCTCATAAAATAAATTCTCTCTCTTTTATTTCATAATCTTTTTATTGAGAATCACTCTAGTAAAATGGCCTAAGCCTAGAGTGCTGCATTCAAGCACCTCCTTTTCAAAACTCTTTAAGCTATCAGGGGAAAAAACAAGGAAGTCTTATTTCAGCCAAATTTTAACCCATCAGTTTTGAGGTTCATGTTTTTATTATTTATTCGTTTGACACTAGACTACTCTACAGTGGCCTTACCAGTCAAAACAGGATCTAAGAAAATATACCTTGACAAATGTGCAAATTATGAAACCCTTTTTACTGGTGTCTTGTATTTTGAAGAAAACCTTATCATTGAAAACTGAGGCTTCTTTGTTGAACTGCTTACACTGGTGAGCTACAGGCAGAACTGTACTTAGTGGGAACGCTGTCGAACAGATGGGATCCCTGTTTTGCACATGATTCTGGAATGCAATAAAATTGTTTGGTTCTGGGAAACAGTTTTTCCTCCCATGACACTATCAAAACGGCCAAAGGGCCTGATTCTGAAATCCATGTTCCCATGAGTAATCCTCGTTCATGCTTCAGGAAGACGCAAGTTATGAAGGAAAAAAAAAAAAGTACCAGAAATCACCTCTGCATAGAAATATTCTCATTTCCTGATTTGAAGAGGGTGCAAAAGGGAACTTGCTTTGGGAGGAAACAGATATAAAGGACATACATACGTTGCTAGCAGCAGAAACAAGGGAAGGAAAATATTTAAACGTACCAAAACCCAAATCCTGTGACGACTTCAGCAAACTGGCCTGGAGAAGCAGTGTCAAGAATCTTAGGAGAGATTTCTCTTTTCAGCACCTTGAGCCTGAACACTTTCCATCCCTTCTCACCTCATGGAGGACATTGGCGTGGGACGGAGATTAGAGCCGAAATTACAAAACCGGGCCCTTCAGCAGCAGAGGTCGGGGAAGTCGCTTGGCTGAAACGCTTAGGGCCAGAGCCTTGGCTGGTATCAATCTTCATGGCCCCTGAAAAAGTCACACTGAGGCTCTGCCGCTTTACACTCACTGAACATCTGGCCCTCAGCCTGTGGGAAGAGGATATAATGTGCCTCATGCTTCATGCATTTCTAAACAGCTGCTTTGAAGGACTACTTCAAGCCTCACATGAGACTGCCCTCGCTGAAAGCTCTGGAAAGGATTGATTGTGCACAAATGATTTAAAATTTCAGTGTTTGCAGGGCACAAAGGCACGCTGAAAGATGTCTCCAATGTAGCGAGCCGCTCCTTGGCAAATATCTTTGTAAATCAGGTGGGTGAGGAAGAGATTATGTCCAGTCCCAGACAATTAGAGCTTCACACTGTCTCGCCATATTAAAGCTTGCTTCAGTAGTTCTGACAGGATCAGGTGATTTCAGCCTGGTACAGCTATGTGCAACGGTTTGACAAAAATCAGATGGATTTGGCTATGTGAATATATGTGACCTTTCCCTCAAACTTTTTTTTCTTACTGTTACTAATCAGGAAATACATCTTTGAATCTAGCTTTATCTTAATACCACCACTCGTCTTGCAGATCTGCCAAAAAAATCTTGCAAAGAGCAGACTTAAAAACTCACCTGACAGTTTGTTGTTTTGTGTTTGTTTTTTTTAAACTACGAAACTTTCAGCTGATGTGTTACAATTTTAGGGATTCAAGTTAGTAAGTGAACAGTCAAGATTTGTATGTTTTACAACTCTCTTGGCTAGGACAGTTTCTTATTCTTTTCCCTTATTAGCAGGTGAGACCACTATCCACCACTTCTGAGAGGGCTTAACAGTCACTACTAGACATAGTACCTTACAAATCACTTAAAGTTGAAATTCAGGAATATTGAGATTGTTTATTTAAAGTAACCTTTTGTCACTTCCCAAATGGAAGTTCACAATAAATTATATTTTTGTGGGGATTCTGGTTGCTCCTTCCATTTAATTCCATCCCATTCCAGGCTAAAAACCTCCCTGTGCTTTCGCTGAGGCTGATTCAGACTGGCCAAAAGTTATACTCTCCTACCTTGTTACCAAACCCCTCGCTGCAGCTGCCAGGACTAACAGAGGTGGCAGATGGCATTCACATGAGTTACATGGTTACCCAAAAGAAATTAAAGCCAGTTTGAGAAGAATTGCAGAGGGACACCGCAGGCAGGTTTCTCTCTTCACTAAGCAAATTGGATAAGCGCTTAAGCACACACATAAGCAGAAGGCAGCCATGATTATATCATCATGACAGCAGCTTTCTTGTACAGACACTAACTTTGAAAACTAACAGTACTACTTTTCTTTCCATTTAATTAATTTAAGGAAGATCTGGTCAGCTTAACTCCATTAGAAAATTGTGTAACTACTGCAGATAAATTACTCTGGTGTCATAGTGTGTGCTTCAATAGCCCATTCACACTTTCACACTGAAAAGGTGCCCAGGAAGATAAAGATGACACCAACTGAATAAAGTATTTGATAGCCCTGGACTAATTAGAAGATCTATCCTGCACTTGCCAACTTACAACTGTGCTCCAATTTACTATAGAAGTAGGACCAACAATAAAGGGACAAAGTAAAGCAGAGTTTTCTCTTGGGGTAAGAGAACCGGGTAGACACTCCCACACCCCAGGCCTGTGACCAGTCTTTAAAACAATTCTGTTTTAAAAGTATTTGCAATCATCATTCTAACAGCATAAGAATCTGCTATCTGCACAGCCGCTTTTGTCTAGAGACTTAAGGAGCTTTCTAAAAATTAACTCAGTGCTTTTTGAACAGCCATTGAATGTCCCAAACCCATGCTGCCAACCAGTAAAACCATCTTCTTTGCTAGAACTTGTGCTTTTTCCATTTTCCTTCTTCCTATTTTTTTTCCAAATAGTCTCTGTTACACTTACTATCAAGCCATAAAAGCAGACATGCTGGCAGCATGTAAGGTGTATGAGCTACTGCACGTAAATTCTGTGTTGAGTCCAATGCTCCATGGCAATAAATCACATTGTAAACAACGTTTTTACCCCATGTGGAAGTAGAAGGACCTATTTCTGGACAACTGGTGGAGGATGAGATAGATTTTTCTGCTGAAATTAGTGATATCTGGGGAACGTTATTGCATTTACATGTTTTTCTTCTTAGTTAAGAATGGAAAACCAAGAATCAAAGCAATTGAGAGGGAGAAAAAATAATGAAATTAAGCAAATACATGTTCAAAACAAATATAGTTTGAATAATTCTGTATTTTGTCTTATCCTGGCGATTCATACAGCCAGAGCATGCTAGCAGCAAAGTGGGGGTTGGTCTCTTCTCCCAAGTAACAAGGGACAGGACAAAATGAAATGGCCTCAAGTTGCACCAGGGATGGATATTAGGAAAAAATTCCTCACTGAAAGGGTTATCAAACATTGGAACAGGCTGCCCAGGGAAGTGTTGGAATCGCCATCCCTGGATGTATTTAAAAGATGAGTAGACGTGGGGCTTTGGAACATGGTTTATTGGTGGGTTTAGCAGTGTTAGGTTGATGGTTAGGCTAGGTGATCTTAAAGGTCCCTTCCAACCTAGAGGATTACTATGATTCTGTGATTCTGCACGGGGCTCCTGGCATTCCTTTGCATCCAAGTTCTCACCCCTAGTGAGAAGTGCTTCTTCTGGCCTTTTTGAGCGTGCATGCCTGTTTGAAGGGGGGAAGGTGAGCATAATTTTCCCCCTGTTTTTGGGCAGAGCTGCCACACACACCATCCTGAGACCTCTCAGGGCACAGCCAGACACCGAGCGATGATGGCAAAGCCCAGCACTGAGGTGGGGAATTATATTCTGGAGAAAGAAAAAAGGAAAAGGACAGCAATAGTGCAGAGCAGTTCTCTGGAGACATACTGGGGGCTGTAATTGTGAATGCCCATCTCTGTGCACAGTGCAGCTCAGCAGGTGCCGTTCCCTCAGCTGCAGCTCCAGCCTCTCCTCTTGGAGTGTTTTGTAGTAAAGTCATGCAAGAGGCTTCCTCAGTGCTTCATCATCCTGGTAGAAAAGAAGCATTGAGTTTCCCCCACCCTTGAGAACAAACAGCCTTTTTCCTTCTTCGCTCTTTTTCCTATTAAATGCACATAAGGCCCAAAGGCAAAAGCTCTTAATAGGAAAGAAAAAGAAGATATTTCACCCCTACGAAGGATGGGACAATGGAAAACCACTGAAGCAGCTGATCTCCTGTCCTGGAGCATGCATTACTGCTGTGGCTGGTGGCATTATCCTTCCTGCTCCCCTCTAGGTAGGCTTCTGCGCTGGGGCGACTGATGTTCCCTGGCATTGTCCTCTGCACTTGATGAAGTAGAAACCCTCCTCGCTGTGGCAGGAACACCGCTCGCTACAAGCGAAACAATAGCTGTCGTCCCTGCTCTCCTTTGCTTCATTTTGGTTTGCATTTAAAGAAACCAAAACCAGTCTGTTGTTGCAGGACGTGCTATTTGTAACTCCTGCAAATCCAGCGTGGGGAGAGAAGGGAGAAAGATAAATCCTTGGATGTGGGTCTGGGGTATTTTTTTCACCTCTCAAAGCATGCAGATGACATGTTAGTACTAATGAGGCATGCAGCTAGTCGGAGGGAAGCCCTTCGCATGCTGAAAAACAGCATTACAGGAGTGCGAGTCAGGCACGTGTTGCAGCTCTTTTCATTGGCCTGGTAAATAAAAAGCCTCAAAACCAGGGATATATGAATATTTTTTTTTAAAATGGCCTGTTAGCATCCCTGGGCTGTGGCATCCCTGCCACGTTTAGGGCAAGAAACGAGAGTATTTAGTGGCAGCGCTGCACGCAGAAAGGGGCTTATGTGGCTGCGGGAGAGCAAATGTGCTCCCGCTCTCCAGATGCAGCTGGGGACAAGGCTGCAAGGAAGGGCTGGGAGACTGGCACCCAGGAAGAATCAGTAATTTAAAATCTCTAAAGGTCAGAAACAGGGTAAACTAACTACGGATTACCAAAACAGATGAAGATTTATAGAAATTGTCAAAGGAATGCAGTGCCCTTGGCAAGCAATGAGAAAATAAATAAAAAAAAGCCCCGAAAGGTGCCTGAGCAAAAGCAGTTAAATTAAAACCACCTTTGCGACTGAGTTTGAGGAGGAAAACAGCTGGTGGGGGCTGCAGCCCCTGGTGCAACCTGGGGCCGGGGCAGCCCGGGAGCAGACACGGTGTTTTGGTCCCTGCTGGTACGTGGAGCTGAAGTCACGGCTCACCACAGCCCAGCGCGGGCATGGGAAGGGGAGGCAGGAGAAGGAGTTTTCCCAAGCTGTCTTAGTCGTGCCTCAGCTCCCCTCTGAAGGAAAGGGATTAAACCTGGAAGTAATTTGGAAATGGAAAAAAACCCCACCCTGTATCTTAGCGACTTCACAAAAATGGACTGAACTGAATTTCAGGGAAGCTTCATTGCGAAGCATTTACTTTTAATAATTCATGGTATAATATTAATAAATAATATTAATAAGTAACACGATATATTATTTAATACATCATTATTTTATATTGTTGTGTTTTAATACTAATTAAAGTATACAGGCAGTTTTTCATACCCTACCCATGCATGTGCCTATTTTAGCCTAATCAACGAGCTATCCAGAAGCTGATCATTCCCCCGATCAGAGTGGGTAAAAATTGTTTATATTAATTTACAGAAGATTGGATATTTAACTCAAATTGTATTTGCTTTTAAGTAAAAAATGTATATTTTAAAAGTCTGTTCATCATTATGTTTGAAGTCATGACAACATATATTAAAACCTGAACAAACCCAACTGAAATTATCTTTTTCAGGTTTACCGTTTGAATTTTTAAAAGAGGCAATCAGATCAACTTCGAAAAAGCAGCAGAAGCCAAATTTTGTTGAAGTAGTTTGAAAAGATCTTTGGAGATATAAAGAGCATATTTCCTCATATTAGTGTATTCACCTTTTTTGCTGCGATAAATGTTTAACACGAGGTTGAAAAAGCAGGCACGAATGGAACAACTGAAAAGCAGCTCTTCCTATGGGTGAATAAAAAAAAAAAACCAAAACAGAAGCAGTGAGCAACCACTTCTAAATTCTTGTAGGATAGAAGAAATAGAAACAATATTAGCTCCACTCCCCAAATACAGTAACCTGTGTCCTCAATACACCTGTTAGCTTCAAAGACAGGGTAGATGAGAAGGATCGTGCATTCATGTGGTGGTGAAAATATGAGCAGGATCTTCAATGGCTGCTGCTGACAGGGAAGGGAGAGTGGAAGTCCCCTTAGCCCTGCTGATAAATCAATCCCTGCCCCACACTTTGAAAAATATATCTTTATTCTTTACAACTCCAGCACAGTTTACCAGCTTATATCTCACCCAAAAAATATGTATTTTTTGTTCATTTTCATTGAATTCCCATTTTGGTTACACACAGACTGGTAGGCATCATTAGTTTGAAGAGTCTTTTATTAATGTAAAAGAGATGGTAATGAAGCACATGCACTCCCTGAAGGAAGCATAAAATAAATAAAAATAGACAAATGCATTTAATCCCTACTTCTCAAATGAATGTCATAAACACAAGGAGTACCAAATTTAAAGTTAAGACTAAAATTAAACTGCTTATTGATTGCCAGCTGTTGAAAACTCACTTTTGCTTAAAGAAAGCAAGCTAAACATTTGAAACAAAAATTTATACAGTTCTTTTGAATTCAACCACACGTGCCTGAAATGTGTAAGAGCACTCCCGGGGCTCTTTCCTGACCCAGGCAGTAATGCAAACAGCAGGGTCCTTTTCCGAAGGTCAGCTGGAGGTCAGGTGGGCTGGAATAACATCCCACCTGAAGTCCCTGCTAATGCTCCCAACAATGCCAGTAATACCTGTATTTCCCCCTGTTGGAGGCTACATGACAAGACCAGCTCTTTAGCTACTGATTAACTTCACTCCGGTGAACCGGCCTTGTTACTCCAGATGTTGAACCACTAAACCGTATGGATCCAGCTGCTGGATTTCAAGGTCCATCTCTAAATGAAAACATCCCAAAAGGGACGTTCAGCCTCCCAGCAGCCCGGGGATGCTGTATCTCTGCAGCTCGGCCTCTGCCATCGCAGCAGGAAAGCGAAGCCGCTGCATTGCTCATGCCAAGATAAAAAGAGGGAAAGATCGAGTTCATACAAACATTTCCTTTCTCAGGTCTCTAGACTTTATTTTTCCACTTTAACGTACAGCAAGCCTCCCAAACACAGCGCAAGCCCAGAATATGTGGCAAATGTTCTTTTCAGATCCATTTTCCAATCAGCTGGAGCTGGTTTGAAGCTGGGGCATATGTTTTGATCCTCCCACTTGGAGTCACATAAAAAGTCAACTTAGTTCTTCTTTTTTTTCGCCCCTAAATTCATGGGTATTGCCCGTCACTGCCGCTGATACCCACCCAGCGGGTCTGGAGGAGGGGAGATGGGCGACCTGTCACGTCTGCTGGGACTTTTCTGCTCCTTCCTCAGATGGGCAGACGATGCTCCTAGGAGATGTCAAGCAGAAGAAAACTGGTTGCACAGGTCTGTGCCTTGTCCTCGGCTTCTTTACATCACGACTGATATTTTGGGTAGGACCGCGTAGGAAAAAACACCACTGTCAAAGGCTCTCGGTGACTAAAAGAAATTGACTGAAGGGGAAAAAGGTCTGTTAGAATTATAAAGGGCCTTGGCAGACGATGGAAAGAAATAAGTTCCTTCGAGAGTCTCAAATTAATAACCTAGCTAATTAATAAGGGCTGCTAGCAGAGGGAGGCAAGTCCCCTGATTTATTTCCAGCAGGGAGTGGTGGAAACTCTCCTCCTCCCAAACCTGATGGACGGCGGCCTCAAATTAACGGCTTGCGGCACTTTTCAGATCCCGACACTCTTTATGAATAATCGCCGCCGTCTGGAAGGTTCCTGCGGGTCTCTGTGGCACACAGCGGCCACCTCCGAGCTGGGTTTTGGGGTGGGCGTTGCGGGGACACTCATGGCATCGTGGTCCAGGGGCTACTTTGGGTGTACTTTCTGCAGCATAAGCGATTTTTCGGGCAGCGGGAACCGGGCAGGTGACAAGGCCTGCCAAGCCTCCGTGTAAATCGATTAAAAATCGCTTTATTCCGGGGTGGCGCGTGGCCTCCAGCAGCCCCTCCCGCCCCGGCCATCACCGTCAACCCAGGCAATTCCCGCAGGAATTCCCTGCCTACCGCCATCCCTCTCCCCCTTCCTACCCCCCCCACCCCACCCCCGG
>JAOXJM010000012.1:95332043-95354235 GCA_026413425.1 Tringa solitaria | reverse complement strand
AGTGCTGATACTGCTCAGACACCTTTGTATGTCCCCATGACTCTTTAGCTATTACAGTATATGTACACACATTGTGTATTTGAAAGGTATAAAGTTATAAAGGTATAAACACCAAGCAGTATTATAACTAGCAATAGCAGTAAGAGCAAACTTGCTATTGCCAGTCCCCCTGTAAAGAGATTTTAAAGGTCTGGTTCTTCTCTGACTGGTGTTAACTAAGTGAGAGAGGTCTACAAATTGCATTTTCCAGCCTTTTGTACTTTCATTTCGCTCAAGCCCTGAAGACTTACAGGCCTTCTGAAGTTTTAAGAAATGTTTTCCATGTGTGGCACACTTTAAAATTGATTGAAAAGCATCACTCTTTTTAAACCTACAGGATGTTAAAACAGACTTTAAGTCTGCTTTAAGTTTTTAAGCATTACTTCAGATTCTTCCAAGTTAAGGTCATACTTATCATACCTAGAATAAAACTAAAATAAGTGCACTGAAAAGCCCTGTAACCAGCTGATTTAATTTCTGGTTTTGAGCTTCAAAACATACTTCATTATATGCAAACCAAATGTGGCACAGACTCAGAAAACCGCAGTGCTTCCCCCTCTCAAATAAAGACAGTATGCCACAGCAATAGGAACTTGAGATGGTCTGGATTGTTGCAAAATGTGTCAAGAGAAAGAAAGTGTAAACCTTAATCTCCTAAGAAATCTTGTCTCTGTTCCTTTCCCTCCCAGTTTGCTGAGCTTCTCATGGCAGGTATTGTGTTTATTCTGATGTGCTAAACAGCATCTACTAAACTCCTGGTTGCTCTGTTATTATAAATCTTTGTTTTTCATAATAGGATGACTTTCTGAAGTGGTCATACCTAGTAAACTGAAGTCTGTCTTTAAATGGTTAGGTGACTTGAGAGAAAGTGACCGCAGCCATTGCAGCAGCTGAGCCACAACAGTTGGTCCTGTGCATGCTTACTGCCCTTCACAGATGGGAGACCTAACTTTTCAGATGAAAAGGTGTTGCGCAAAAAAGTCATTTTGTGATAGTTAAGATGACAGCTGCAATAAGCACTAACACAGTGCAACCATCCTCTCTGGCACTATGTGAGCAGAAGTGCCTGTAGGAGATACAGGGAAGGCTGGGCAACGTGCTTTGAATTACCTGGCTTCACAGAGCATGGGATGGAGGAGGATATGCTCTGGTGTTAGTTAGGGTTATAGTCTCATGCCCTGCATAACAAAAAAAAAAGTCAAAATCTATTTACGGAAAGATGGTAGTTCCTCTGACAATATTTGTTAAGTTAGTATCCTGTTACAGGCTTGGGTGCTAGCTGTGTTAACCCGATGGTTATCAATATGCCTATGATGCACTGACCAGAAAGCTAGGGCTGCTACTTTTGCGTTTCAGCACCTCCCGTACTTTCCAAAGTCTTGATCCTGCCTCCAGGTCTCACCTTTGCTTTTGTAGTAATTTATAGCCTAGTAACTTCAGAATTTCTGATCTGCTTAAAACTTTGTCCAGACAGTCTGTCTTATGTGAGTAGTCTTCTGAATTTCAGTCTCACCACACAGAAACAGTCCTAAAGGATATTGAACAATGGACCTTTAATTTGCTGTGGTGCTCTTTAAAGTTGAAAAGTTGTTTACAGCCAAGTCAGAAAAGAATGTCTCCTGTATGAGGTTAAAATACCTGTGGAGGCTCTGTCTGGCAGGCTGCAGAACTAGCCACCTCCAAGGAGTTCTTCAGGGTGCAATTAATAGTGCTTTCCTCAGTAGTCCCTTATCATTCCCTTTGTAAGAGACTTTGTGTGCGCTTAATCTGAGCTTTTAGTAACCAAGAAACACTCTTCCCAGGACTGATTGCTTGCCCCTAATTACCTTTACAATGCAGGCCAGAAGTTAAAGATGAAACATACCTTTGGAGACATTCCCTCCAAGTGAAGGCAAAATCTCCCTGTACAGAGGTAGTTGCATTCCCATTGGAATTCCTGAAGTTAATTGAGGCAGAAATGTCTTGAGCAGGGTGTGGTGCAGCAGCTCCAGGGCCACCTGGCCTGGGGCCATCCCTCCTGCTTCTGCCCTGCACAGCTGTTCCCAGTCCCCTGTCAGGTCTTGCTAGGTGTGTGTGTATGCATCAAGTTACTTCTCTGCAGCTTTTGTTGGCCCTGAGCTCATTGGAAAACCTCTGGTGACCCTAAAAGGGTCCTAAATAAATTTGGAACCAGCCAGAGCCCTCACTGGTAACAGGTGTCTTGTAAGTGCCCAGAAAGTGGTTTGCTCTTGGTAGATACACGTACTAGAGCAGGGCTGCCTTTTTGCAGGAAGCTGGGCTCAAGGGATTGTTGGCTGTTGGCAGTGTTGACCAGACCTCCTGATTCAGTAGCCCTCTGGGTGACAAGGTGTCAGAGGTTTCTTTCCCCCTCATGCTGATGGTGACATGCCATGGATGTATGCATGCTGTGCTGTATTTGTGCTAAAGCTATGTGGTGCCATGGTGCGCGTGTGGTGGTTGTTGTCCTCTTGAAAATACAGGATGAACTTGGTCTACATCCTTTGCAAACATCTCTTAGTTTGTTCCGAGAGATGTCGGGGGCTGGAAGAAAAAAGGAAGAGATTTGATTCTAGAAAGGTAGACCAACTACTTAAGGCAAAGATTTATTTTAAAGGCTTTGCTGTGAACGACTGTTTCTTGACTGCAGGTTTAAATATTAAGAGTTGAGGCAGTGAGGAAGGCTGGCACCATGTGCTTCTTGGAGGCAGTACTGACTGAGGGACATGATGCGGAGAAAGCAGCTACACTGATGACCTAATAGGAGAGGAGCTACTGGAGCATGAGTGGTAAAGAAAAGGGATGAAGAGTTCAGAAGGACAGGCTGGGAAAATAGCTTTTAGGTATAGCTATTTTCACAAACTACCGCAAAGTTAGAAATAGTTGGGTGGTAGTGAGGCAAAAGGGTGTTTAGGAAAGCTAGGGAAAAGTACAGAGTGACAGTCAAGGTGAAGTATAGGTGTGCAGATGAGTAGCTGAATGGTGCCCATGGATTTAAGATATCGCACAGAAAAGATATGGGTAATTAACATATAGATGTGTGCAACTGTCTGGATGAAGGGTGGTATTGGAGTTCCAGGCACTGAGGAAGGAAGTGTAATGGTCTTATGCCCAATAATCATGAAAGAAGGTAGGTGAAGTGGAGAAAATGGTCAGCTTCAAGTTGCCTTTGAGCTGAGTATCTGTGAAAATATCAATAAGAGATTCCATGGGAGGTGCCTCTCATTAACAGAAGTTGATCTGATAATGATGTGGACAGAGGAAAAAAAGCTGAATTCGTCATCTGAGTAGATGCAGAAGAGAAAAGTGTTGTCATGGACTGAACCTTACAGACCATTGGAGGGGTTGCAGACACTGCTTTTCAATTGACATGAAGCATTGTGTCCAAAAAGCATGAAAATAAAGGGGTTTCTTTGGGGTGAGGAACTATTGAATTGAAGATATTAAAGCATGACTATTTTTATGGGGGAGTGAAAGGTGAGAATACAAGGGAGAAGGGTAGGAGTATGGCATGATGCCAATCAGGAAAAAAAATTGAGGGAGAAGGTAGTGAAATTGTGTCTGTGATGGGGTTCCAATGAAGGGCAAATGGAACAGAGGCTGTCTTGCTCCTGTGACTGTCTCTTGGAAGAAGTAGCAGGAGGGGAATAGGGGACTGAGCAGAACACAAAATCCCACACTCACCACCAGCTTGATCACTGGGATGGAGCAGAGCTGCTTTGGGGCAGCTGGTTGAAGGGGAAAAGAGAGAACTTTTTGCTGAGAACATCTCCTTGGTGGGTGGCATCCTGCCACTAGCAATAACCACTGTGAGAGTGGGAGCAGAGCAAGAGAGTGCTGGGTGAGCTGGGGAAGACATGGCTGGGAACAGAGAAACACATACATGAATGTGACAGCAGAGCTCTGAAGTCCCAGGTGAAGTTAGCCAGCACAAAACCATTCACATTCAGACTTCTCCTCTTTCTTGGCTTCTGCTTCTTCTGACTGATAAAGCAGCCCTGATCAAGTCTTCCTCACTTTGAAAATCTCACAGGTAAGCAGAAATTACAGTCTATGCAAGGATGAGAGTGTTTGTTTTTCTTTCTGTTCCTGATATTTACTTCATGGGAAAAGTAGGTGGCTAACGTAATTCATGTTTATTGCTAAATGTTGCTCTTTGATGTTTTCTTAATACAATAGCCTGAACTTAAAACCAGCAATAAACTAGGGGGATGGCACCTCGTAAACACAGGGCTTCATTTTTGACCCTGTAAACTTTTTGAAACGTAAGATTTAAAGAAAAAAACATTGGTCTCTTTTGCTTGCAAATAACTCTTCCATTTCATTGCACAAAATAGCAGCCTTCCAAGTAAACAAACATCAGAATTCTGCTCCCTCCTCTCCTCTGACCTCTGGTCCCCTTAGCCAGAAAAAAAACCCCACAGTTGACTGTTTTTGATCAACCTGTGTAAGTTTTGGTCAGCTATCTGTGACTTTCTTCTTTTTTTTGATACTTCTATCAGAACACTTTGGGTTTTCTTTTTTGCTATTTTTTTTTTTGCATCTGTTTTTGCTCAAGGTTCCTGCTTGATGTGTGGCATTTTATTGGGTGCTTTTTGTCATTTAGCAGTAGAGAGCACATCTAGCATAGTGGCTGGCTGACACTTTGGAGGATCTTGGGACAGAGTTTATTCTTTGTGAAACAAAAAGTATAGTTCTTTATAGGTTTTTTTCAATCAGGCTAAATTCTTTTAAGTTCCCTGGGACCCTCCTGTCCTCTGACTTCTGCAGTAGTAGATTCTGTATTTGCGTTAGATAAATAGGTTACAAACATTTACTTTATTATGGAAAACTAGTTTATCAAACAGTGTAATACAGCATTGTTCTGGCAGATACTCTGCTGGTAGACACCGGTCCTTGTGTCTCTTTCTGTGGAGGGATATACTAAAGATGAACTTTGTAGCTTAGAAGACAGTCATCTTGCCTATCTGTGCAAAGTCCTCAGAATTTGTAGTTTCTGCAGGATACGTGGTGGATGTTATCTTGAAATCCTGACTGAATACAATGCAGACTACCCAGTCTCCAAGCTGTGTGGTACTGCAAAACCTGTTATTGCTGTGATACTCTCTATCAGCCTCATTAGGGATGATGAATGAACAGTCACTGCTGAAGCATTTTTTTCCCTCTTCTGAAAAGACCCGTTGACAATGGTTGCTGTCTGTGTGTATGCAGGGAGTGAATTAATCAGCTAAACTACTACAGTAATATTAACCTTTAAACAACAAAACATTATCCACATTATCTGCTTAAATCTCTTTTGAAGAGACTCTTCCCTCCTTGTACTCCTCTCTGCAGAATCACCTTCTATCTCCCTTGCTTTTAAAGGGCTGCATCATGCAAAAAGCACAAGTGAAATTGCTTCCGTTTGTTTATTATTGCCCTGTTCCTAGGTGCAGGAGGTTGTCTTTTGGGGCTTTTCCTGAGGCTGAAGGTGTGAATGAGTTCATTTGACAATACAGCATTCGCATCAGACCTCAGTGCCCCAAGTCTGCAATTGCATCCTTGTGGGTGGACTGTTAGCCATGTGTCGTGTTCTACTGATACAATCATACCGAGTGTGCCCATAGAGGTTAGCCTGGGAGGCCTGGCCCTTTCACCAGCTGGCCTCCTCTCACATGGCACCTTAAGCTGATTTTTGGGTCATACTAATGTGTAAATAACCATCCTTGCTTCTTTCCTCTCTCCTTTCCTGTGTCACTTTCCCACTGAGGGTGATGCCCCAGCACAGGAGCTGGTCTGTGCCTTGGTGCATGTGTTGGGCAGAGCAGAACCAATGGGCTGCCCCAGCAGACCACGCAGGGCCAGGTGTCTGGGCAGTTCTGTAGGATGGGTGTTGTACTAGCTGGGGTGAGACTGCACAGCATCCACTTCCTTGTAAGTACCATGCATGCTAATGGTCCTGAACAAGTTGTTTGTCTAGGTAACAAGTGGTTGCTGGGATTGGCATCCAAATTCCCAGTGCTGTTTTGGCTGAAGGAATCCTGTGTTCCTGTTCAGGTGTGCAGAGCAGGAGAGGCAGCCCTAAAAATGCCTACAAAGATCTTGTTCCCACCCTTTTAGTTTACCGTGTAGATGTTAAACTCTTCACTTGAAGATGGTGGCTTCTTGTTTGAATCTAGGAAAAACAAACTTTAAGATATTTGTCAAATAATAAGACTCAAGCTTTATTTCAGTTTAAACTGTGTCAACAGAAGTAGGTTGCCATTTAGATTTTTCTGGAGAGGAGGAGGGAGTAGAGGACAAAGGAGGACTGTGTTTCCTCCATTGGAACCAGCTGTGGTTTGTTCAGCTTTTGTGCATTTGGATGGGCACTCTGAATTGAAATTCAAACTGGAACTAGCAGTTAATATTACAAACAAACAGCATAATTTGACTAAACAAGCTTTCAGATGATCACAACTAGGCTTTGATGCTGAAGAGTGGGATTTTCATAACTGCGGAAGTAATTTGAGAACATGCTTGCACCCAAAGCCAGTAGGGTTGTTAGTGTTTTGGTTGGTTTTTTTTTTTGCTTTAAGATGATTATGGTGATGAGTCATACTTTTGTTAGTCTCAGCCAGAGAGTGGTTTGCATGTATAAGTTGATTTAACATCTGAGAACCTCTAAGCAAGCCATTCTCCATTTTGAGGAAGAATTTATCTACAGAAAAATCTCAGGGTTTTTTTCTTTTTATTTGTTTGCTTGTTAGTTTTTTTGGTCTTTGGCTTCTTCCCCTGGTATTGACTGACTTTGCAAGTGAGAACTTCCATGATATCCTAGTCACAGCCTTCCTTGTTCAAAGGATGTTCCTTTGTGGATTTTTTAGTTTACTAGTACTATACAATCTGAGTTAATAATCTTTCTGGTACATTTAATTTCTTTAAGCTACTTAGTTTAATCAGATGCCTGTTTTTCACTCTCTTCATTTCCTTAAGTAGAGATTCTATTTTTTTTCCCTCCTATTCTTAATAGCATGTTTGATATCTAATATCAGGAATAAGGTCCACTGAAATATTGTCCTCTGTCAATTTCTGACTTATTTAAAGTAGCTTCATTAATGGATTTATAACATTTTCAATTGTCTTGTGCCAAGTTGTCATTGTGTTCCCCCCCGCCCTTTTTTTTTTTTAACAGCCACTTACTGGTCTGTATATTGTCAAAAATAGAGGCCAATGGAGTGACAGAAATATTTAACCCATGAAAACTAACTTAGAATAAGAACTTCCCTTCTCTTGTATAGGTACCAGGAAACTCAGGGGGCATGTAGAATCTGTGTATTTCCTAATAACAAGCTGTGTGCCACATACCACACTTCTTTAAAGGTCTTGTGGTTGAGATCCCAATGGTATTGATGGGAAATGTGCAAAGAATTTTTAGAAGGTTGTTTGAATAGCTAAGTAACTTCTTTTGAAAGCAGTGGAGTGAACACTTCTGCTTTGGAGAAGAATGGTTCTGTGGATGCCCAAGATGATGATAATGAATGATGGAGCTTCAAAGTTAACTCCTACAAATGTTAATCCTCTAGAAGATTTAATGAAAACTTAACATTTAAAAAATAGTTTTTCTTTTCAGGTGGCATACTTGAGCATGTCTTGTCAAGCAGGGTGGTGTCTTGGTAGCTATGGTTATATTCTAATATGAGGACCTAAAAGGTCATTAGTAGACTTGAAAGCACTGATACGTGACTATAGTCGTCATAAAGACAGAGGTGATGTACACAGTGTTCAAATGATAAGCTAGAGCATTGGGCTGTGGTGACATCTGACAGCAGATGCTCTGTTTTCTTTTGCAGTTTGGGGCAGAGTTCCGAAGGTTCTCCCTGGATCGCTACAAGCCAGGAAAGTTTGAAGATTTCTACAAACTAATTCTTCACATTCATCACATAGCCAACCTGGAAGTGATGATTGGATATGCTGATGTGCATGGAGACCTCCTCCCTATTAATAACGATGACAACTTCTTCAAGGCTGTTTCAAGTGCTCATCCACTGCTCAGGGTTTTTATACAAAGACAAGGTAAGATGCAATTCCATTTCACTGCCTCAAAGTATGCTGGGGCAAGATGAAGAGTGGATTTGTGGCCCTCATTTAAAGGCTGAAAACTGTGCAAGAGCCCTCTCACTCTTCCTCTCAGGCACTTCATTACAACTTGCAGGAATGGCACAACTTCAGGGCAGGTAGAGGGACCGCATTGGTGGCTGTAAGGTGTTTGAAGGGTAACATGCTCAAAATCACCATGAGCCCCTTCTTTTCCAAAGGGAGCATACCTTGTGCTGATGGTACTGTGTTGTCACTTAAGTATGCCAACTGCACCACTACACTTGTTTGAGGGAAGACAAATCCACATTTAGAAGTCTTAACTATGTATCTTGATAGTGTCATACTCAAATGATTTATGCCTGTATAGTGTGCGAATGCACACAGATACGTAGTTATAAAAAAAAAGTTCTGTCACAAATGAAGTCTTGTTTAACTATGTTGACCCTGGCAGACAGACAGGATCAACAAATGATGACTCTTCCCTCTGTCTTTACACTAAGGAGTATTGAATCTTCCCATTTTGAATCATCAAGCAAACCTTGAGCAGAATTGCCCAAATGTCAAGATGACATCAGGTTTAAGTTGACTGTGTGTTGTTCTTGTCAAGCTCTTATTGCAGATGAAACCTTCTCCTTAAAGACCATATTTGGCAGTTGCTTCATATGAGGTCTGTTTTTTATAATTGTGTGTCTTCCCCACAATGCTCCTTAAATCCCAGGGGAACTTAACACTGTCAACACTACCTCCACAGTTTTTTCAGTCATATAGTGATTAATAGCACAGGACTTTTGAACTAAAATCTTGTCAGTAGCAGAGTCAGAAATGAGACCTGATCTGAGATTTTCAGCAGTCATGTAGTGCTTTTGGCCTGGGCTTTCTGCTCTGTGGGTGTTTGTACTGATAAGGGTTTAGCAGGAGGCTCCAACTTGCTCGTTAGTGTGAGCTGGTATAGTGTGTGGTTCGATTCGGTGTTGTCAGATAGACCCAGGGCTGTGGGGCCCTCCCCATTCACAGCATGCTGTCTGCGACCTAGGTGGGAGTAAGTGCTCAAGAAGGCAATGGAGAAGAGGACTGGGGCAGTTTGTTTTGTTTGTGTGTCTGTCAGATGAGTGGAAATGTCTGCGGGAGAGATCTTGGGTTGCTAGCTCTGCCGCCTTGTGCAAAAAAAAAAGCAAAGGTGGATGACAAGTCTTATTAAGTCTCCTTCCTGCACTGCCTGTTAGGACTTGTGAATATTCATAGTGGGTCAGGTTATGAGAAATTGCTTGCATGACTTTATCATGCCTGCATCAGTTCGAGTTTATTCATGTCTCTGGATCACTCCTATTCGAAATGCAGCTGTCCTTGCTCTGTTTAAACATACTGCTGAAGCCACTAGTACCCCTAACTCTGCATTGGGAGGGGTCTTGCCACCAAAATGCTAATTGCAGAAATATGCAAATGAGAGAATTGTTGACTACATGTGGGGAAAAAATACTGTCACTTTCTCTAGTAGAAGTGTGCTAGTTTTGAATGTTTATAACTTGTAACTTTAATGGAAAAGTGCTGTATTTCCTTTTTAAAAAAAGCTTGTCTTTTCAGCGTAAAGAGTCTTGCTGACAAGTAAGGAAGCTCATACAAGAGGGAACACAGGCCCATGCCTTCTCACATGTGGCAAAGCCTGAAGCTTTCCCAACACACGTTCTCCTCTGCTCCCTCTATAAAACTGAAGGAAACAGTAAACTCTGGCCCGTGCCTTTGATTAGTGGTACCGTAATAATGGACATTTGACATCCATATTTGTGGATGCTCCCAGTCATGTCTATTTCCTTTTCTAAGAAGGTGGCTTTAGAAATTGTTCTCTTCAACAACAATAGGAGATACTGAAATCTTGTTTGTCTCTTCTTCCTTTGCTCCATCATACCCCCGCTGTTTTCCCTGTCTTCAGCTCACACCCTAAACTTTGACTTCAGAGGCAGGAAACTAAACTTGCAGGGATGCTAGTAAAATAGGAGGCCAGTCCTCTTCTGTGACATTGAAGGAGACTACAGACCAGGCACTCTCTAGCCTGTTGGGTTAGGAATCACTGCCCTTCAGTGAGAGAAGTCCTGGGAGGTGGCTGCCAAAGGTGGTTCTTGCAGTGTTGTACAGTAGGGAGAGTTTGAGAGAACTCGGCATGGAAGTATGCATAAGAATTATGGAGGCATGGAAGGACTGAATAGTTGAAGTTTAGGTCTTTTTCCAGCAGAGAAAACTTTTTATCAACTACATCATTAGTCATCTTATGCATTTTTGCGGTTTATAGCTGGGTTATCCTTTATTTTGTCAAGTGAATTATACAATCATGTCAAGACAGCTTAACTATCTGTTCCCAGTGCAGCAAAGTAGGTAATGTAGTATTTGCACAATAATCAAGCAACAGTTTGCTAGTTTGTTTTTTTTGTTGTCTCTTATCTGAGTTTAGTCTTGCACTTTTTCAATTCCAAAGCGCTTCCCTTACTTGTCCCCAGAAGCAAGCCCCATGCGCACTGCTTGGACTCTTACATGCCAGGTTAGTGTCCAGGTATGGGATAACTGTTTTACTGCACTTCTTCCTATTTGTTCAAGTCCTCTGAGCCCCAAATTTTTCAGGATCATAGTAGCTGTTCCCTACCCAGGCAGGGGATGTCAGGGCTTATTAGCCAGCCTTTTTACTAAGGACCTGAATTGTCATTCCCAGTGTCCCTGTAACAATTACTGTTCATACTTTTTGGGGCCTTGAAGGCTCTGGGAAATTTGCAGGTTATATTTGAGTAAACTCAGCTATGACAAGTTTTTATAGCTCATAGGGATCCATTTGCTGAAAGTATGTGGTGTTCTTTTCTCTTTTTTTCCCTCCAATACCAAATTACAATGCAGACAAAAATCCTAATTAGAGAACTAGGATATAAAAAGAAAAAGCAGTTTCCCTTTAACTTGCTTTCCCAGGCAGCAAGTATGGGTCGTGTCCCATGTTGTAAACTGATGTGGCTCTTTTGACTTTGTTAGCACAGTAGTGATCAGCTGATGCTTTGAGCCCAAGCATTTATTCACTTGGCTGTAACTGATATCAGACATATCCAGAACTCTCTATGGAAGGTGCCTGCTGCTGGGGAAAGAACAGATGTCCCAAAGATCTGAGAACAATGCGAGGAATTATGGATGTGTTTGACTTGCTCCATAATAACCGAACTCTTGTACTCTAGCTAAGACCTGCGTGAAGGAAAAGCTTTTCTGATGATGCAGTTGGTCATTATTTTTTCAAGGCTTAGTTTGTTCTGTCTGATTTTAACATTACAGCACTTGAGACAGTCTTTTGAATACTGCAAAAATCTTTAAGTTATGAATTCAACCAGAAACAAAGAATAGAAAAACTGAAAGGAGTTAATATTGCATACTGTGAATGCATTACATTTTTCCTTGTATGATTAAACTGAATGGTGTTATTATCAAATCTTGCTTTAATGTTTATCTCCCAGAGGCAGAGTATGTGTTCAAACCAGGCTGATGGAACAAATAGCAGAATTATAAACCTGCCTGAAAGGACTGCTTGAACTTTGCAAGTAGAGCATAAGAACATAAGTGAAAGTCTACCAGGTAACAGAAATTTCAGGGTTTCTCTTCTTTTGCTTGGGTTACCTACTATGGTGTGCTTAACCTAGGAAGTTCAGAAACTCAGGGAAGTGTTGCAGAGTGAACATGCTGATCACCCTGTGAGTACTCTCTGTAGCACATTTTTTCCAAGAAAGAGAGGCAGGTCCAGGACCAAGATGCTGAAGTAGAGCAAGCATAGTGAATGGAGTGATATTTGGCTCTAACAGAGCACATGACTGTAATTCCAGACTAACGATTCTGATTCTGGGAGAAGTGATGGAGGCTGCTGATGACCAGACAGACCTTCACTTCCTACTGCTCTTGAGGTTTATACAGCTTGCATAGGCAGTAACAGAAAAGCTGCTGTAGGTCAAGTAGCAAAGGAGATGAGAGAGGTGGTGAGCAGCCTGTCAGGCCTCATCTTGATGCCAGACTGAGGCTAAATGAACTTCTTCTGGGAAGCCTTTTTGTTTTGTCCCTATCACAACTGGAGGTGTGTCCTGATAGTGGTTTGAGGTTTTGGACCTCTGCTTGCTTTGTCTGGAGTTTCAGCAAGTGTCCTTGTTCCTGTAAATCCGTAGTGTTGATGAAATCCCTTAGCAGACTGATTCTCAAGGAAAGTTGAAGGAATTAGAGAAATAACAAATTTACTTAAATATTGAGGCTGTCTTGACAAGACATATAGAGTGTCAGTGAGGACTGTGATTTTGGATGTGGCTGTTAATGTGATTACAGCTGTTGTTCTCGTGAATCAGCAGGTGTTTCACTATTGCTCTTAAGCAACTTTCATAAAAATAACAGTAAATTAATGAATGTGGGGGCACTTTGTCAATCCTAAAGCAGATTCTAGATCAATTTCATAATCTTTCCATCAATAAAATTAAGTTTTGTCACAGTTTAACCCCAGCCAACAGCTAGGACCATACAGCTGCTCACTCAGTATTGTCTTGCATTTTGCAGTCTGGAAAACTGTTAGTGTGTAAAAAGCCATTAAGTACCATCTTCAGAAACTTCTATAAGTGTCTTTTCTTTTGTAGTTTTATTTTCATAGTTCATTACTGTAACAGTAAACCACTACTGAACACCAATCATTGCTTTTCTCCTTGAGTGGTTAGAGCTGCTGTCTACCATCAGTTCTCACGTAAAGCTTGATCCAAAATCAACAGGGCAAAATGTGCGTTTACCTGGTTGGATTTTGGACTTGTCTTGTTTTAATTTACATTAAATTAAAGATTGGAAGATGCAGTTTTTCTTCAACTGCATGCAGTGGCTAATGTACTTAGTGCTCTACTGCGCAACATATTTTTCTATGTTCAGAAGTATTTCATAACTTTGCAATTTATTTACCTGGCAAAGTTCTCTTCTGCTCAAAGTACCAGCATCTGTGCTTGGCATTCTTGTAGTATAAAATCAGACTAATCACACTCAGTTTTAAAATAAAAACTTGCTAATGGGAATCATGCCCAGGTCTTACTGAAAAACCGATGGTGGGTTGTTTTATTGTCTTTCATACTCTAAGCAGATAATCCCCAGGAATGGTGGTTGGCTGTCTAACCACATGTGTTAAACACAAAAAACTGGCTTTGAGGCAGCAACTAAAAGGAAACCCATTTCCAACTACCTAAAACCTTTAACTCTCTGCTCAGCCTTCCAGGGTGAGTACAGTTGGAAAAGTCTGAGTTGAAGTGTTTCACATCATCTTTTTTGGTTCTTCAGTAACCTTCCTGTTTATTTTACAGTACAGGCATTGACTTCACCTTCTCAAAATGTATTTCCAAACAAGAACAATGTGGTTTTACTGCTCTTTTAAAAACCATATTAAATAATAAAGCAGGTTGCAGCACATGTTGAAAATGCTGAACTGCTTCTGGTCCTGCTCTTCGTTGAGCTGTGTAGACATGAGTCTAAGGCAAGAAGTTGTGTAGAGGGTGACTTGATGTCTTAGTTTATCTGCTACTGCATAAGGAGATGGGGGCAAGAGAGAAGAAATTCTTCTGATGCTCAGTGTAGCTCATTGGTGTGCTAGAGGATGCAGCTCTGCTGTTAGTCAGACTGTTCCAGGGCTGCTGACCTGTCTCCTCTGCCCTGGTGTGACCTGGGGGTTGAGCCCTCTAAGCCAGCTTTTTGGTAGAAAACTAATTGTTTGAGGAGGTAGCATAGGATGGGCAAGACCACAGCAACTGTAAAGCGACTTAACACTACCATGAAGCCTCTGCTTCCTTGGAGAAGGAACTTGTCTGCTTGTAGCCTTTGGAAATGTGCAATGCCACTGTATTTGCAAAGCGTCTTGTCTTAGCTCTGCCAAGATAAGGGGATGGTGGTAGATTTCATGCTAGTATAATAGGAATTGCTGCTAGGCTTCAATCCTTTCATGATTTTTCCTCAAACATCTCTGTTTTTGAGCTGGAGGGGTCTTTGAATGCTTGTCTAGCCAAGTAATCTTTGTCCCACTCAAATCCTTTGATATCTGAAGATAAGTAAAATGCAGCTGTTTGTTCCAGCAACAAATTACTGTAACTTCTCTGTTCCACCTTTCATGTGCAAATGGTAAGACTGGGTAATCATTATCTTTCAACTACTTTATTAACCATCTTTATAAACATTATGTTTTATCTGGCTTGTCAGACACAAACACAGAACAGCCTTGGATTTTTGTTGCTGGCACAGTTAGTGATACCTGGTGGCTGAGCAGAGCCAGCATGAGGCTGCTTCTCTCCTTTTTGTAAACTCCATTTTTAGAGTATAAGGATACTTGATTAATTGCAGCTAGAATGCCTGGTAAGCAAGAATTTTCAGTGAAAGGAGGGGAAAATGTGTGGAAATAGCATAGCCTACAGATAAGCTTTGTAGTGTTGGATGATAACTGGTAGTGGGAACTGTTGCAGAAATATGTGCTACATGAATATTAGTAGTTGCAGTGTAGAGTAAGCATGGAACCGAAGCCTGGCAAAATTGCTGCTGCTCTGTCATTGGCAGCAAATGTTTGTTGTACTTCTGTGTTAAAGCTACATGGGATTTAGTTTCAGTTTCCAAGTTTAATAATAACACAATCAAATATAGTAAAAATAGACTTTAGCAGTTGATGCTTCTTAAAAATTGCATCAAGCTGGTAATGGCATGACACATTCTGCTGAATTTACACTAAAGAAACTTGTTTACAGTGGGAACTTGTGTAACCTTTAATAGGAATCTCTACTCAACTCCATGATTTGCTTTAGCTGGTAACCCACACGAGAACAAGCAAATAGCCACTCTCTCTTTCCCTCCAAACTCCTTTTTGTTGTCTTACAGTTGCAGATTGCTGCTTTTACAGTGTTTTAAAAAGCAAAATAGCAGAACCCCCCAATTATGTTTATTTAAAGATAGTCTCAAGTGAAACTAACTTTTTTCTTCCTTGGTCTGACCCTATTTAAGATAGTGAAGCTGCTCTAACAGGAGGCTTGACTGTATAAAAATAGTGGTGAGAAAGACTTGTCAAATGATCACCTCCTGTTCGTGTCCCTATGAGGGAATTTTCCACTATTTATTTTTCCTTACCTTAGTAGGCAAAACAAGAGATTCTGTTTCCTGCTCATGGCTCAGGTTTTTTCCTGTTGTGCCTAGCTGTCATTTCCCTTCTATAAGTGATGGAAACAAGTACAATGTGCAGATGATAAGAGACTGTCAAGTGCATTTCATTCTTTGACACCAGGTCTTACCTGAAGAGGCCTCACAAGCTTAAAGTAGCTTTCATGAGGGAGAGTAGATAGCACAATGCAGATACAAGCATTAACTCAAGATTCAGACCTTTGGGAATAGGCTTTCTGCTAAATTTCTGAAGTACTCTAAACTTCTCAAGTACACTAAAGGGCTTATGACAGCTTATTCAGTAGGCTCTTGCACTGAAAGCAAGCATGCAGTGAAGAGTGTTTCTGCTAGGTGTTTGTGATAGGCATTGAAAAATTAAAATACAACTCAACAATTATAACTCAAGTCAAACCAATTTTTTTAAGTGACTGAAAGCTCCTGTCTTGTCTTCAGACGACTGCCTGTGTTGTTGGCAATGTACACTCCAAATTTAAATGTGAGTGTCAGCATTAATACTGCATAAGAACTCTGGATATTTTTCAACTCTGAGAGAAAGTGGTTTGGGGGAGATAGAACTCTTTCTTGAACCTGCCCCAATGATGATCTACTCAAATCTCATTTTTTTTTTTTCCCTTTGTGCTATGTTTAGAGTAGCAAAGATTCCTGTGGGAATATTAAGGAAACTATTAACCTAGAAAACTTCACTGTTGTTCTTGCTCCTCAGTCCCCTGCCATATACTGTTATTAACCTCTAAAAATTTCATATGAACAACTTCTACACCACTCATCCCCCCCACTGCCTTTATTTTCTTGTATTTTTTCTGTTCTGCTTCTTCCTCCCATATATTGCTTTTTCTTCCTTTGAGCTCTCGGCTTTCTACTCCTTGCCTTAGTTTTTTAATTGTTCTACAAGGCTGTTGTTCACTGGGCAGGAGAGTGTGTGTTGGGTGAAAGCATGCAGGTGCTAGTGCCTGTTTTAATTCAAGTGCTGAAAGGTGGCTTGGAAAACACTGGCAACAGTGTGGTAGAGCAGCAGTGAGAGAGCAGGTATGGAAATACCTATTTGTGAGGGGAAAACTCTGTGTTACCGTGGGTCTTCAACCAATTTGTCTTCTCTCATTATCCCTTTATGTTAAAAATAATAGAGGAGTTGAGAATTAAAAAAAAAAAGCACCAAACACAATTGTGACATTTAAAAGGAGGACATTTATGTAATTTGAACTTATGTATGAATAAAATTATGTACTGCTTGGTGTCTGTGGAAGATGAGGAGCTGGAATCCACTGGAGTTGGTGGAAGGCACTGTCTTGGCATGGCAGTGGCCAGCTCTGAAACAGCATTTCTGTCTCTTCAGCTGCTGTAGGTGAACACAACTGTTTCCTTTAAAGCTGGGGTACTGGCTGAGGATTTGAAAAGGCCTCAGTACCCCTGGGATGTGATAAGAAGAGGTCTGTCAGTTATGACCTTGGGTTGGACGCTGATGGCAACCACTTTGTTAGCTTTATTAGCCTGCTTTATTGCTGCTTTGTTTTCATTCTGCCAAGCAAATTGGTAGTTTTAGTAGTATGTATCCAGCAGGTGCTGTGATTTTTGTTTACAAAATAATGCAACCCTTATATTTTTGTTTTCTTGTATGTACTAAGGTCTAGTTTTAATTGCAGCAGGCATGAGTAAAGGGGAGGAAAAAACACACTGTGTTAACCAGAAAACTGTAAAATTTCGGAAAGACTTCTACCCAAACTGCAAGAATCTGAATAAATGAATGCTTTATAATAGAAACCATAAGTAGTAAGTCCAGAGGTAGTGTCTTTGTGGCTAGCAACAAGGAAAAAAATGGAGTTCCCTAAGCTTGCATTCCTTGAAGCTGCATAATTCTAACATGCCTTATCCTTTGTAGAGGGATAAAAGTATAGCATATTTGAAATAGAGTATGCAACAAGATATTTTTAAAAAATGCTTCAGAGCAATTCTGAGCTAAGACAAATATTACTAATACCAGGAGGAGTGACAATGTCTGCTGTGCCTGCATTACTCCTCAGTCACTTAAAAGTGCACTGGACACTTGTGCAATGTGCTAGTTGCCTCTGAAACTTCTGCCTGTGTACTAGAGAGAGGAGAGGGAGCCAACGTAGCATTTATGCATTTAGCCCTGGTACGGGATCTCTACTCAAGCCTGAATTGTCTTCAAAGCTACAGATGACCTCTTCATCATGGCTTTTACCTTTATCTCTTTCAAAATACAAGATTCTTGTTTCCAGTGTTAAACCGAACTTGGATTCTACAGTGCTATAATTGAAAAGTTGCTTCTATCTGTTCTCTTGCTTCATGAGAGTTACTTTTCCATGTGGTTACCCCCATGGAGTTTCCATTTATCAGCTTGTTGTACTTGAAAGATTGTATCCCAAGGGTTTCTCCTGGACAGACAATCGTGCTGCAGATAGTGCTGCTCCTGATTTGCTAGTAATTGTTACATTTGCAAGGGTGACTGAAAATGCTAATTCTGGTCATGATTTTCACTAGATCTGGCTAACACCTCTCTTCTTCTGTAAATAGGCCAAGCCCAGAGGCACATCAGATTCTTTTTTGTTTCAGTTGATATCATTAATTGTGTGGCTGGTGCCTTTCTGACCTCTTCATGGTATCTGTGCCTGCACTGGGCCATGACTGTGAAAAACAGGAAACTTTTTAACTTCAGTCTTCTGTTTGGGTCTCTTGTCTTTTGCTTGTGGATACAAAGGTGCTGGTTGAGAGTATTGAAAAATTTCCCCTTCCCTGTTTTTTTGGCTGACTTCAAAGGCTGTGTGACAGCATTACTTGGCAGCTCATGTCACAGTGTAGAATTTGGTGCATTAATATTTCTTGCACTGAAAGAGAGGAACTGAATAGCTGTCTGCAGGCTGCCCTGAGGGTCCCAGCCTGCCCTGTAGAAGAGCACTGGCCAGTGCTCTATTTTGCTTTAAGCAGGATTTAATTTCTCCTTCCTTGATATATTTGGCTACCATACTGCACCTACCCCTGCCACATGACCAGTTTCCTAGTCACCTTACAGGGGACATGGGGTAACGAAGAAGTATGGTACATGTGGTTGTAATACACATTCTATGTTAGAAGTCATTCGTTGCTGTATGCTGATCTCTGTTGTATAAGCACTACAGGGCACTCTGGGGTAGGGGGGAGGTATTTAGGCTCATCTCAGGAATGCCATGTTACCCAGAGGGGATACAGAGGAGAGGGGGAGCACTGGGAGAAGCTGCACACTGGATATCCGTTGTAATTTAACATGTTCTGCTGTGGCAAAGTGGTTTGGCAGTACCTCAAAACCTATCTCCCCTCCCTGAAACATTCCCAGAAGCAGCTGGCCACAGGAGCCAGCTCATGGGTTGCAGATCACAGGAAACAGATTGCCGCAACAAACTTGGCTTCCTCTGCTTAGATGACCCTCAGCAAGGGTACGTGTCATCTCCATCAGCTCTGGGAAGTGCATAGTGGTGGCAAGCAAGAGGAAGGGTAGTGGTTGGAGGTATGCACAAAGCCTTATGTTAAAGTAGGCTTCACCAGTGTTGAACCCCAGACCATGTGAAGAGCATCCCAACAACTAACTTCTCCTGCCTGTGGATGCCTGGAGTAAGGCTGGGCAGCAGTATTTCCCTCAGTGGGTTTTTTCACTGCTATACCTTGATTGGTCCCAATTCAATTGGTAAGTTCTGGCTATGTCCCACACCCTTCCTCTCACCAGTTGCATCCTAAGTTCCCAGAGCCATATTGCAACATAAGGAAGTAATGGAGCTGCAAAGTGGTGTGGGTGCCTTTCTCAACTGATAGGTGTCATACAGTGTGTGGGTAGCGTGCTCTTGAGTCTTGTTGGTCTGGTTTATGGGTGTGTTTTGCTTATCTTGGAAAATCAGTCACTAGCTCCATCTGTCTTCAGAAGTGTTATTGCCTCTCTCTTGGACCACTTCAGTTCCATGTGGATGTCCCAGGACAGCTGAGAGAGAAGTGTGAAGCTGTTACTTCTGTATGTGCATTAGCAGCAATTAGAAGAGGAAATTATTTCCCTGCTGAAAGATACCCTTCCAACTGGTTTGGGCTGAGTAGTTCCAGCAAACCAGGTCTCCCTGCCTTAAAGACCTCCTGGCACTACAAGGCATGTCGGTATCAGCAACATGTATTGGAGAGCTGCTTGCACTGAGGAGGGCTCACTGTGGAGAGAATACTGCTAGAGGTATTTCTGGGATTGTGCCAAGGTCTGCAGGTTCATAAAGGCAGCTTGCTACAGTCCTGTGTCTGTAAGGTGCACAAAGGCTCCAGCATGGCCTTGCACCCCTCTTGCGTGATGGGGCTGTGTTAGCTCATGCAGGCTGGAGTGGCCAACAGAGCAGAGCATCTACATGCTCTGTGCCATGTAATTGTGGAGTCTGTTACTCAGACTTAGTTTCTGCTGTCTTGCTGAGACGTGGTTCCTAACTCCTAGTGTTTATACTGTTTCAAGGAAAATACAGGATTTGCTTATGTTATTAGCTTTCATACAGCCTAAAATCAGAAATGCTTGTTACTCAGTGCAGTGAATGAATCCATCTCCTCTTGAATTGACATGACACTTGGCTACAGTGCACGCGGATGGGCTTTGTGAGCTTATCCAATACATGAATACCAGAAGCGGTGTGCTTTGGTGCAGAGCACTAAGGCAGAGTTCAGGATCGAAGGGGAAGTCTTGTCTCTGCAGATGCAGTCTGGGTCTCTTTTGGGCTCATGTTCCATTTAACTTTCAGCTGCTTACTTCGCTGGTTTGTTAGCTTGCATGAGGGGGTCTAACAGTTGAGAGATTGCAGTCTTCATATCACTGAGGTTGCTTCCAGAATCTACCTACCCACAAACAGAAAGTTTTAGTACAATTAAAAAAGTAGAGGAAGAGAGAACGCACAGGAAATTATAAATGTCTATGGGAAAGATGGAGAAAGAATTGGAAAAAAAAACCAACACAACAAACCCATGGCAAAATCTCCCTGGTTTTAAAAAGGAACCCAAGAAGGACTTGGGTTCCAAATTAACATACTTAACATACTCTTTCTGCAAAACCTCACTTCCTAGGTCTTTTGCCTCAAGACTGTTTTTGTTTGTGTATTTAAAATATGAATAATTTTAAAACAAATAGCTTAACTGTTTCTTTATAGCACTTAGTGGTTGCAGCTGGCTTGAAAATGCAGGTCCAGAAACAGTAGCTGTTCTGAACAGCAATTTGAGAGGTTTAAGGAGCTGGTATCTTGCTATCTGGCTAGAACAGCTTTTGGAGACACTTTACCAGGGAGAACATAACAAGGAGACTGGATGTTGAATTTGGGTAGTAAAGTATAGAATGTGGTTTGAGCTTTCTATCTCTGTCAATGGCACTGAAAATATTGGCACTTGGAAGAAACAGGGTGGTGGTTGATGTTTGTCTAAATCTCAACATCAATCCTTGGCAGCTGGATGTCAGTAAAAAAAGACAAGTTCTGCTATAAGGTGTAGAAAAAGTACAGTGAAGTAGTACACTACTGAAGTACAGCTTGCTGAATTTGCTTGCATTGTAGTCTTTCTATGGGGAGCTTTTCACTGTTCAAAATAGTGTTTCTTTCAGAAAAAGGGGTGGGAGGCTGATAATTATCAAGCTACTAGTTCACACAACTGGTGCGTCTGCCGGTGTGGTGGCATAGTCACTGCCACTAGTCACTCATGAATAATGTAGTCATTTCCATGATAACACATGTGAGCTTTTGCAACTTGCAAAATTCTGCTTTCCCAACAGCTGAAGGTTGTTGAATAGGTAATTCACAATTAATTTTTTTCTTGTGTGATGGGCAAGTCATATGCCTATCATCCTGCTAAGAGCTGGGTGAACAGCTTTTGCACTGACTTGATAAGCTTTTCTTGATGGAAAGAAAAAATCAAGTGTTTTAGAACACTTAGATGCTATGCCACTTAGTTATTTTTAATGATAAAATGAGGAAAAAAAACCCAAGAGTTCGGGTGTGTTGTCTAGTGCACCTTCAGCTGGGAAATAGTTGCCAGCTAATGGCTTTAAAATTTATGATAAATAATCTGCTTAGAACACATGTATACATTTCTGAGTGGTTTACTTTGATTTAAAAAAAATCAACCTGTCAAATGCAGAGTTCCACTGTTTTGTTTTGTTTTTTTTTTAAAGTTGTTTCCTGTCTGTCGCTTTCTCTCTGCCTTTCTGTGTGCCAGTGTAACGCAGCTGCTGTGCTCTGCTGCTTATTTGTACTGTGATTCCTATCCCTCCCAAGGGGGCAGTGAATAGGCAGCAGCCCAGGACCTTTGGAGGGCAATGAGATTCAAAGCCAAGGTGCCAGGTTCAATTAAGACCAAGGAGCAGAGTTGTTCCTCCAAATTGGTTTAGAAGATTGAGTCCTCATCTGTAGGCGGTTGTGTCTGACAGCTCGGAGGATCTGATGTGACCAGTGCAAGACAGAAACCCTCATGTCTGTGGGAGCTCACTTGCCCAATAGATATATAAATTGGGAGCTGGTAAACAACTGCTGCTCTCCAGATGTAGTGTGCTTTTCTGTTTTCAAAGCAAAAGGTGTTTAAAAGGAGGTCTACAACCACAGCCATCTTCCTCATGGTCATTTCTGTGTGCATCCCTCTGGAAATGCTAAATATGGCACCTTGTACCAGAAACGTTAAGTTCAAATTTATAGGAAGGGAATTTTATATCGACTGACTGTGGCTTACAAGCTTTTTTTATTGACATATATTTACAAGAAGTCTAGGACATATTTAGTCCCTGCTGCTCCCTGTGTGGCAAAAACTGGAGAGAAACATCACCTCATATAGCCATTCAGTAACATTTGCAGCCAGGCCCTCTCTGAGATGAAGAATTTTCATTTTAAATTATCTTATGTCATTTTAAAAAAAAGGCAAACAAAAACCAGCCACCACC
>JAOXJM010000012.1:95291837-95331943 GCA_026413425.1 Tringa solitaria | reverse complement strand
AAAAAACCACCCACCCCCCCCCCCCCCCCCCAAAAAAGAAACCCCCCACAAAAAAACCCCAACACCAGCCAACCAAAAAAACCAAAGCCAACAGCATTTTTTTTTTTTTTGTACCTTCACTAGCTACTGGAACTCCTGGGAGGTGATACATGTCCAGCTTTACAGTCTCAGCAGAAGTTGGGTAAACAACTCCTGGTAGCGTGATACACAAAATAGTAAAGAAAAGCTGCTTCAGTGCATATCACTTCTGTAGGTAGAGGAGCTGTGTTCTGGGTGTGTTGTCTCGTGTACCTATATTATCTTTGCGAGGCAGGTGAGATACCAGCTCCTTAAATAACAGCTCTGGACTTAAGCAAGTGTTTCATAATAAAGTTATTTGACTCATCAGCTGCTGGGAATAGCAGCCCAGGTCCATTTCGCTTGTGAGGAAAGAGTTCCCTGAGAGAGGCTTTATGAAGGCTTAGCACAATTCTCCGTCTTCAACTGCATTAGTCTGTATTTTCTCTTGTGGTTGAGATGTAGTGTGGTGGTAAATTGGTTAAGCTTAGGCAGGCGGTCCTCTCCTAGGCTGCTCTGTGCAGCTCCGTGGTCCTTTTGCAGAAAATGGAGAAATAGACCTTATTTTGGAGTGTTGCCACTGGGTCTGCTGAATCATGACCATGAAAACTGCTGAAGGGGGTCTGTGCTAAATAACAAGTGTCGTATGCCAATGGTTATTTTTGGTGGTTTCAATTACAATCCTCCTTTCTCTGAGAACCGCACTGGTGTTTGTGTAAATGGATACCAAATCGCAACAGCAAAGCCACCAAGTACCTAAGCCAAATCTGAAGAAGAGTGGACATGTTTCCAGCAATGTGCCTGTTCTTCTCAGCTGTTCCAGCCCATGACCCTCAGCCTCTTCTTGTGTAAACATGGATGGAAGCAGTCAGGGACATTTTTGTTTAGAAGCAATATCAGGAGGCTTAACTGGGAAGAGGCAGCACAGAGGGATGGAGCAGTGGTTAGGCTTTTCAGGCTTTGTCTCAGTGGGAAAGTATGAATGCATTTAATACTGTATTTGCACTCTTGGCTGGCTGGAACCCAGCTCTGACCACAGTGCCTGCTGATGCTGCAGGGATTGCTTTGGCTTTTAGCACACAGACAAAAGAAAAGCACTTTTGGGAGTTTATTAGTAGGTTGAGAAGAGCAACCTTCCTTGCCTCCTTTCACTTTTCTCCCTTTTTTTTTTCCTTCTTTCAGCAAGACTCACTGTTTAGACATCTTGTGAATGAATAGCGGAAAGTCTTTGACTTCTGTTTTGAGGGGAAGCCAGGAGTGACTAACGTTCCTTAATCTGATTTTATTGCACATTCTTGTGTTGGATATGTTTTCTCTTTTTTCCCCAGCTGGAAGAAAACAATCCCTGATGCAAGTGGCTTCTAAGCTCTGTCTTCCTGTAGCTCCACATGAAGCTCTCTATCCATTTGGGAACTGACTTTGTGTATTGTTTTGTTTTCATGCAAAAGATCTTTCTGCAAACTGTGACTTGAATAAAAGCAGGAGGGAATTCAGATGCTGGGAGTCCTTGGTGTCAGCTTAGGCAGGTGGCAGATAATCCCTGCTCTGTTCTGTACATTCATTAGCATTCTAGAAATACCTGACGCGTCTGTTTCCTGATTAGGAGATCTCTAGTCAAATACTCATTTTCTCATAGGAAACAAAGTATTCAGAATTTCTCTGGAAAAATTTAGGAATGCCTTTCTGTGTACATAACTGTGGCTTTTTTTTTTCATCTGCACGTGTTGCTGGCCCCTGTTTGTCAGGGACCTCTCTGCATCCTGATGAAGCTTTTGGCACAGAAACAAAGCGCGCTAGCTCACTCCCTGCACCCCTGTTAATTCCAATTTCTGCCTATTCCTTTAATAGGTAGATGTGGGAGATGGGCTTGACAGGAGTTGAGAGAGTTGAAAATGGTTTGAAGGGGAGAGTAGTCTAAAGAAACGTGATCAAAGCCAGCTATTATCGCTGAAATATGAGTGTTGCTATTGATGCTTTTTTATAGCTTGTTAGGTCTTACGTGCGTGTAGAGTTTCATTTTATAGGCAGATGGTTTTTAAGTAAAATAACGACTTCTCAGTGTGCTCTCCTAAAGTGAAACACGGCTTCCTTCCTTCCCTCTTCCCCCCACCCCCCCCAAAGTAAAGTTTAAAGTTTATAGCTAGTGGGAGGGCTTAATTCTACCAAAGACAAAATGTATCCTGTTTGTTTAATAAATAATCAGTTGGCTTTGATTTTTGGCTTAATTTAGTCCAAGTGCTTGGGGGTGGATAGATGGGAATGCAGTGTTGGGGGTGGAGACTTTCAAGGAAAAACTCAAGAAGTAGAAAATTAAAGTAGCAGAGGATAAATCTCTCATCCAGGCTGGGGAGAAAGCACTGTGTTGCACGCTCTTGCTCATAGCTTCAAAGAACAAAACAGTGATGCCTGAGAAGGTATGTTATAGTTAACATACTTGTAGTTAGCTAAACTTCAGCTGCTTTATTTAGCTCTGGCAATGCTGAGCATTTTATTTGCAAAGCCCTTGCTTCTAGGGCCTGTGGTCAAATCCTGAAGTGCTTCTGCAAGTCATCTAGTTTTCATAGTTACCAAGGAAAAAAACTTCAACCTGAAAACACAAGCAGAAGGATTATCTAAGGGCCTACTTGCACAGACAGTGGTACAGGCAGTTGCATTTTGGCTGCTTCTGTGCTCTCTTGGCAGGCCATGAACTATTTTTGCTCCAGAAGCCACATAGTTAGGTTAGTGTGGTGCCAAACTAGGATTCCTATGCCCACTGTCTGGAGCAGGCTGGGGGAGCAGCCGTTTGCTGTGGATAGGAGAGCAGTGCCCTTGGCCTTGGCGCTCCAGGGGTAAACTAACAGAACTATGTGTATTTAATTTTTTTCCCTATGGTATGCCCTCTTTTGGGGCGAGGAAGTAGAGGGGGGGAATTACAATGTGTGACTAGTAGCAGATATTCACTATACTATAAACAGATATTTGCTCTACTGCATCTAATTTTTTTTCCTAGCATATGTGATGTGAACAGTTCTTTAGCAATGTTAGTACAGGTGTCTGTGCACCAAAAAGGGTAGCTAGGTGACAGCTAACAAATGCATGCCCTCTGGGGTCAGATTTTTCTTCAAAACTTTGTATGGGCTCTATCGCCAAGCATTATATGAAGGAAGAAAATCGGTGGTTTCCAGAGCCTAACCTGTCCTTCGATGGGGACTGATAACCATGGGGACTAAAAGGAAAGGTAGCCTCATCGAAAACTGAGTGGCTCTGTGAGGAGTGGCACTGGAGGAAGCTGCTGTTAGACGGCAGAGAAGCAAACCCTTCTGAAAGCATGAAGGTCTGGCTTTGTTACTCAAACTGTTTTACGTGCACCAAGTTATCTTGGTCATAGCTTCCTGAACAGCTGGGAAGAATGATACAGGCAAGTGCCATCAGCCTTGAGAGCATCAGTGACTGGGGTGATAGAGGGAGGAAATGAAAAGCCAGTGTGTTGAGGTAAAACTCCTAAACAGGACAAAAACTGTCTTGCTTAAGTTTTTCCACTTACAGTTTTTTGCAGCACAGCAGTTCTTTGCTTGGCAATTTCTTTCACATCTCAGTTGCACTGAGGGTAATAAGACTTTGAATTATAGTATGCATGGTAATAAGAATGTATTGTTTTTTTCCCTTGAAATGAACAAAACCACTCCCACTCAGTAGTTTCAATCTGGAGATAAGCACACTGCACCCCTTGTGCTTCTCTCCCCTTTCCCAAGTACTCTTCCATCCAGTGAGGAGTTGCTGCAGATCTGTTTTGTTTGTGCAGCCTGTTCCCTCCATATAATCCATGCCTGTCTTCATGCTGGCAAAGGCGGATCTTTGGAAAACTGGGAAGGATATGCACGTGGAAGGGGAAAAAGTATATGTCCCTCTATTAAGCTGAGACAGCAACCAAAAGTCTTGGGAATGTTTTGACTATTGCTTGAAGCTCTTAGAGGCATATAAAAGGGGGAGGGGGGGGAGGAATTTGTATTCTCTGCCAAAGCTTCCCACAAGTTACAATCTCTTTTTAAAAGAGTTTATAATAAAGGGCCAAATTGTGCTTTCAGACCCTGCAGTCTAGCAAAGCATACAACTTCTCTTGTCATATGGCTCTGCATAGCAATATCCTGAAAGCTGGTGGTAAGTCCCATTTTGGGGGTGAGGTTCCTCAACTGGGGAGCTCTGAGTTAGCAGATTGGCTGGACAGCTGTTACCTCTCCTGCTCTACCAGTAAGTGGCCTTGCTGGACCTTCTCTCCCAGTGTCCTTGCCTCGGCTGCTGCTTCCTGGTGATGGACACCTCTGTGCAGTGTCTTCCTCCTCCCTCACCACTTCCAGGCTTGAGCCACTTCATAAACCATTCTGCAGGTGGGGGAGGCAACTTCAAAAGTAGCTGTAAAAGCTGCTCTTAAAGTCAATAGTTTCATCCAGCAAGATCAATGGCAAACTAGAGAACACCTCAGAAAAACATGGGGCAATGACAAACGTAGCGGGATGTATTCGTCAATAAAACTAGCACACTGGCATCTGAGAAGCAATTTGGCCCAGAGGGAGCCTCTGTTTAATGTGCTGTGTCCTTTTTTGGCTGTTAAACCTTCGTCTCTGGAAAGAAAGTCCAAGGGTGAGCAGTGAGAAGGTGAAGAGGCTTAGGAAATTCTTCCTTCTGCTTTTCCCCAAATTAAACAGATTAACTGAGAGAGGAGAAAATAGGTCTTATACAGGGGTGGGCTAAAGGCATTGGAAGATAGCTGTGTCTGCTTATCATGTTTTGATTTGGATCTGGAGAGCACTTCAGAAATAAACCTGATTTCCCCCTTTCCTGCCCTGTGTGCTGGCTGGCATTGCAGAGCAGTGTCAGAATGTGCAAGGTGGGTTCCTTCTACCTACCAGAGGTTGCATTCCCAAAGGGCCACCTGGCTCACCTGCTGTGCCTGGTGTTTGGTCTGTGGCAGGAGACCTGGTCTGAAGTAAAAGCCTTATAAACCTTTAGTCTGGACATTGGGACCTTCTATAGGGTTGTCTTATAGACGGCTTCAAGAGGGCCAAAGTACTTGGTCATGCAGAGCTAGCTTTAGTGTGGTGGTATAGCAGGACAGACTGCACAGGTGGAAGGCTGGAAAGGTGAATCTCATCCTTCTATGGTTGCATACCCTATGTGCAGACATGACAGTGGAGATGTGTGGCTGGCTTTTATGCTCCGTTCCAGTGGATATGGATTTTTTTATTGTTATTTTTCATAACTGCCTTTCACGCTGTCATTGAAACTTGCCAGGAGCCCTGTTCTCATCATCTTGCTGGCTCTCCCTTCCTAGGAGATAAATGACTTCTGTCTCACTGTAGAGAACTGCACGGAATGGTCTCTTGAGGTGCTTTCCTAGCCCCTGCACATCAAAGTCCTGTACAAGTGGTACTTGGCAGGAGTTCTCTTCAGCTGCTGTGTATTTCTACAGAGCTGTTCAGAAATGCATGTGTACCTTTCACCAAAAGCATATGCTTTTATTGCAGCCTTAGAGTATTTTGATTCAAATAGTTAGGAAAGTGAATCAGAGAAAATATAAAAAAATAACATGTGGGAAGAGGCATGCTTTTCTCTACAGCAGGGTAAGAAAGAGTAGCATGAGAAAGTACTTTACTTCTAGAGGGTTCAGTCTAGTTTTCCTGATGGACACTGCTTATTTTATGTTGGCAAGGCACAGGAGGAATTAGTGCTGTATGTCCTATGTGTGTTACAATTTGCTTGCAGCTAGAGTCTGGCTGAGCAAATTTCTTAACTGTGTGTGAGCGCGTTGAGCAAAACAACAAGTCAGCTTCTGTGTTGTTTCTTAAGTCCCACTGGTAGTTTTTGTTCCAAAACAACATAGTTTAGATACATGCTGGAGAGCCCATGGTGCAGTCTGCTGTCTTCTTGGAGATATATCTCCTCACCCTTTGCCCTCCATGTGTCTGGATGACTTTGTTTTCAAATGTGCTTGATCTAAATAGGTATGCTATTCTGACCCTCTGAAGTCCAAGTCTACTGTTTGCTTCATGTAACAAATGACTGGCAGGTTGGAAAAGGCAAGTAAACTTGTACAATGCTGTTGTCCTTGGACTATGATCTCACTGCTGCAAGTTGGGATTTTTAGGAGAGTGGAAGAAAGAAGGGTGTATTGCTTCCCCTCCCTCTCCCCCCTCAACCTTTGAGATTGCCCAAGATAAGAGAGGAGGAAGCGTTACTGACTGATGTGAACAGACAATAAATAAAACCTAATCTGAGTTAAGGATGCTGGGCCCTAAATGGCATATGCCTCATGTAAGCTCATCATGCTGTATGTTTGGCTTTGGCCAGCTCAGGAAGTGATTCTGACCATTAACCAGCCATTAATTGCTGTGTGTCTCTGTGGCTGGGATGCACTTGGGACATAGGAGAAAGCAATTGTGTTAAAGGCTTGCCATTCATCCTGTTTTGAAGCTTGGAGGCGGACATGTGTCAGTGTTCCTTAAACCCTTGGGGTGCTGCTGATTTGATGCAGTTGCATGCTGAGAGCTCAGCGACTCAGTATTTCTCAGGGCTCTTACTAAGTTCATAGCTTGTGCTCTTTACTTTTCCTCTTCTTGGGGAATTTTCCCGCTTGTAGTGGTGGTTGACCATGCTCTGCTCTGTTCAGGTATGTCAGATGTTTGCTGTGAAGGAGCTGAGTAGGAGAAAAGCCTCTGTCTTTGGTGGCTAGACTGGTTTTTGCACTGATGATGACTTCATCTTTTGACTATGCAGTGTGTCTGGGACTAGGTCTGCTGGAGACACACCTGAGTAACTTCAGTTGTGGAGATTATTAAAGAAAAATGCTCCCCCTCTAGTTATAATAAAAGTTCTGCCATCCATTTCCTGAGTCTTAGCATAAAGGTAGTCTCTGAATGAACTATTATATGTTGTGTTTTGGTTTATTTCTTTTTAATTCCTCCCTTGTCGTTTGACTAGAACTCAACCTGATCCAGCAATGCTGGCATTAAGCTCAGAAGACTTGGTTTTGCTGCCTTTATTTGAGGGAAGGAAATAGTACGCTCCTCTGTCCTAGAAAAGGAAATCCTCCTGGATCAAGGCATAAAAAGTTGATTCCATTTAAACATGGTGTGTTTTAGCAGGAAAGGGCTAGAGTGCTTGCTTGGGTTTTGACTTTCTGTTGTCCAGCCCAGTTCTGTTAACTTCTTAAAATGCCTCCCTGCTGGAGTTCACTCATGTTGGAAGCTGCTGTTCACCTCCTTGATCTTTGTATTGAAGTCAGTGGTCATAAGGCATAAGGAATTCACAGCAGACCCTTGACTGTTTAGTCTCTTCTACTGAGTAAGCCGAAGAAGCCTCAACAACATACTATGAATCTCTGGGTTTAGGATTAATTCAATCTGAAATTAAGGCTGCTTTGCATTACAAGCTTGTGGCCACCTGCTACTGGGCTGTACCTAACTTATAGTGTAAGCTTCTATCCCTACCAGGAACAGAAGCATTTCCTGCCTGTCGCCTCTATCGCAGGGCCTGTGGGATCTGGCATCAGAAGTTGTTTGTGTTCATTTATGGTGATAGAAAGGAAAGGTGTGGAGCTCATCCTGCTCAACAGCATCTCTTTTTCTGCTTCTGAGCCAGATGCTTTTGCATGTGGCCTTGGGTGCAAAATCATGTTTCAGCAGGTTGAATGGAAGGATTAGTAAGAGCCAGCTGTTGGCAGGAAGGCCTCTTACTGTCAGTGTCATGGTGTGAAATCGATTGGATAAGTACAGCTCTTGCATCTTACTGGGCAACTTTTTTTTAACCATGTTAATCACTGTGGGAAATCTGGAACCAAATACTAAGCTTTTTTTTTTTTTCCCAAAACTGAGGTTAAAATCTTGGAGATTCTTGGGGGTTTTTTTAGTGACTCTTCTATGGGATAGATAAGGACCTTGCCTTTCAAAATGTGGTGGGCTTCTGTCCTGGTGTGTCTTGATGGGGCTGCCCAAAATTTCCTTGTTCAAACTCTGAAATAAAGTTGCAATCTTGCTGCCCAAAAACCGAGAACCTCATGGGCAGCAAGATTTTCGGGCAGCAAGATTTTCAGGCATTAGAGGTGTCCCCAGGGAATTGCTTATGGTTATAAAATTAATCTTCCTTGTTTACTTACTTGGTATACGCCAGTTTTCACTGCAAGTATTGTGGGGTGGCTGCTGGCACATGTGAAGAGTTATGCATTTCTCATGCCTGATAAAATCATGCAGCAATGTGTTATAGAACTCTTGACCCTAGCTAGCAGGCAACATGACTCCGATTCTTTTGGTACTGGCAAATTTTCTCAAGATAAGAGATTAAAGGATTTTTAAGATGGTTCTTCAGATGCCATTTCAGTAAAGTAGGTAATGGTTGGTTGTCCAGACTATAGACTATAAATCTGGCAGCATGCTTTCCAGGGTAACTTGTTCTTAGTCTGTATGTGCTTCATAAACCAAGTATTTTTATATCCTCCTTAGGAGTAAAATGAGCTTGAATAGGCTGATACCAAGATATGAATATGGTAGAGGCAGTGACTAAGGTGGAAAAGTAACAGGTCATTAATGTGTGGGCTCTCTTTAAAAGAGCATATTGTTTTTCAAAGTTCTTCCACTGTGCATATTGAGCTGTTTATCTTGGTTTGCAGTCATCAGTGATTTTCTTCTTAGATAAGTGACCAGCAGCTGAGCTGTCGGGCAAATGATTTCATGCCTGCACAGCCTGGGCTGGGCACCTAAAAGAAAACCAAAAACACAAACCTAGGGCTGCATATTGTGCGGCTGCTGCATTTCATAACTGCCATAAAACAATCACAGTGGGGCTTTTCCTTTCCAAAATGTCAAGACAATAGAAACATTTCTTCTAAAGTAAGAACAAATAGAGGAGGAAGGCTCTAATTGCCCTTTAAAAACAAAAATCCCTATCTTGCTGTGCTGCTTCTGGTCTAAAATTAAAAAGTTAGATTGATCTTTGAAGCAATGCAAGAATCTCCAAGTGTTCTTCCTCTCTCCACCCAGCCCGTGCCTGGGTTTCCCACTCTCTTTAAGAGCAAACCTCTCCTAAGGATGAGCTGAATTTTGTTTGCTGTTGCCAGGATCAATGAGATGGATTCAAAACAGTGTGTTGCTCCCTGCACCTCCTCAGATCTCCCTTCTCCTCCTCCAAAAAAAATAAGGGTTGGATTTTTATTAAAACCACTACTAAGCTTTGTTTCTTAAAGGAAAACACATGCTTTATTGACTTTTTAAATCAGGTTTAGCCCTTCCAGTCATGTTCTGTTATTAAGTGTGCCCTTCTCCCAGTCTCTCTGAAATCACTTGCAAGTGGAGTTTAATAAAGAGTATGCTTTTGTTTTTGTAGTAAAGAGGGACGAGATCAAGCTGTAGTTGCTCTGCTAATGAGACTCTTCGAGGAAATCTGTCCCCAGTGTTCATCTCTGTTTCAGTTACTTCTATGATGGCTCACCTTCCCCTGTGCCTTGGCAGAGGGGGAGCTGCTTCGCCAGCAGGTAGGGGATGAGATGCTGAAGCTGTTCTGATGTTTGTCTTGCTGATTTTGGCAATACTGTTCCTTCTGCCCCGGACAGCCCTCTGCCTTCCTTCAGCAGCTGCCTCTGCTGAACTGAAAGCAACATTACCCTGTCCTGCTATGTATGAGGAGGGCACAATTCTTTGTGTTTTTTATTTTAAGCTTCACTGAAAACGTCTGTGCTATCTCATGGTGGAATAGAAATGAACAGGTTTTGGTGCTTGAAATATCTAAAATGAATGGTTTTCCTATCCTTGCTCTAGGACTTGGTTAAATCCTTTATGTGGCTTTGAAAAGCTGTTCACTGGAACCTTGCTTGCAGGTCTGACTTAGAGCTGCAGGTGTTAACCACTGGTTTCCCTCAGATGTTAATGGCACTTTGGTTTGCTTTTTTTGGTCACTGTTTCTGCTTGCCAGCATTACGTAGTTCTCAGCACATTCAGCCAAGCTGTGACTTCCACAGATGTGTAGGTGGCCACACAGCGGGTTTCTCAAGCTGCTTTAATTTCTTTACAAATATGTCTATGCTGGCAAGATGCATGCTGACCGTTGCAGTGATCTCACTGGACTATGGCTGTATGGGACAGCTGAACTTGCCCCTGTGAAGTAAGGGGCATCTTGAGAGAAACTTTAGGGAAGCATCTGTTCTGACTAGAAATCTGCAGTTGTTGGAGTCTGGACAAGGCCAGTGGCAAATGTTGTGAAATGTCTTCTCCCCACTACCTGCAGCAGAAGAAACAGTGGGTCCTGCTAATGTGAAGCTGTGACTTTTTTTTTTCCTTTTTTTTTTTTTTCTTCTTGCTTGTGGAGTCTCAGCAGACCATCCTTGCTGGGGATCCTCAGGAAAGTGAGTGACTGGAGGTGTCTCACTACCCTATGAAAACATACTAGTTGTGTGAGCCTTGCTCTTTCAGCAGGTGGTGCTTATACAATTAATGACTTCACGTGGGGTGTGGGTGGGTGAGGGGTGGTAGTGCTGATTTGATGTACTTGAAACTGCTCAGGCAATTTGTACTCTTTTGTGATGAGGCCTGGTGTGCTAAGGAATATCAGGAGAGCTGAGGGGAGAGAAAGAGATGCCAAAACCTGGATTTTTCTACAAACACATCTCCCTTCCCCCAAACTCTTTCCCCTGCCCCCCACAAAGGGTAAGTAAAATAATAAGTAAGTAAAATAAGTAAAAATAAGTAAAAAAATAAATAAACACAATAAACCAAGGACTTAATTGTCTTCTGTTAACTCCTGTGAAAGTGAAGGGTGACTTTTCAAGTATAGGCAGAAAGCATGAATGTTTCCTTAGTAAGTTTCTGGTAAAAATCAAAGAACTGTACTTTTTCTTTTTAATTGCCATTGCACTCTGCTCGTATTTTCAAACCCCAGCTTCTCAAAACAAACATGTCCATTCTTACTCTGTTCCGGTAAACTCCTGACTTCATTGTAGGTGAAGTAATGGAACAGCTCTGAAATGCATCTCCTTGAAGCCCAGGCTCTTGCAGCAGATGTCTTGAAATCAACTGTTCTTCACGGTGTTCTCATCCAGAGACTGAAAGATAGAAACACATGTACTCAGTGAAATTCTTTCCAAACCTGAAAGCTTATTAATACCTTATTCTGTGTTGCTAAGTGCTGCTGCTTCTGAGTTGAGGAGCTGTATGAGAGAGGCTTGTGCTGCTACTAGGTGTGCTGTGCTTTTCTGTAGAGTTCTTAGAGAATTACTCATGCAAACAGGAGTGAACTATAGCAAGCACTGAATCAGTTTAGCAGCTTGTCTACTTTTTTAACTTCCTCCAGCACTGATTACTGACATACATACTGACATAGCTACATCTTTAAAGACATGTTCTTCTGTGCCGTAGTGATGGAGTTACGACACATGGGAAATCACGCTGTGGTAAAGATAGAGCAGGTCTGCCAGAGACAAGAGTTGGAGTATGTACTTGTGGAATAACATGGATGGGCTTGGGCAGACACTAACTGCAGGAGGTGGGTCACTCCAGTGGTGTTAACTTGGGTTAAGAATCTTAGGTCACAACTATATTTATCATGTGGCAAAGTTCTATACATTGAATGAGTCTTATAGTGAACACTTTCAGCCCTTGGATACAAGGACAGTGTCAGATGAGTGAAATGGCTGATTAATGCTAATCAACCAGCTGTTAATGAAGTGCATGCTCAATTTTTCAAATTATGCAGAAGAATTTAAGTGGGTTGAATCCAGTATCCAGACTTGAATGGGCATGTTTTGAGGCTAAGTGTTCAGTACAGTTGTACTGGAATACCTTATAGCAAAAGTAGGGTGGAAGATACTTTGTCTTAATTATCTAAACAAGCTTAGGCTGGAATCTGTTTTCGCAAGGCGGTGTCTTTTTTCTGTGTATGATTAAGCCTGCAACCTAGTGTTAGCTGGCTTGCTTTCTTCCCTGGGAAGTAAGTTGACCACCTCTTCTGGATTCCTGGAGTTGTGGACAAAGTGGATTCAAATGCACATAGTAAACTGAGAGTTCAGCATGGAATTCTCATACTCTTTTTTCACAGAACAGCTCTGTGAATTACTCTCTCTTGACTTAGTTGCATGACTTGGAAGTCAACTTAAGCCTCAGTGCATCCTTCCTTCACCAGCTGCTTGTTTCGTAGGTTGCAGTCACCACTCCTGAAGAAGAAAGGGTGTTTTGGAGGAGTCTGCTGACTCCCTTCATATTCCCACTTACATTAATGTGGCACTGGTTATTAAAAGGGGGAGAAGAATCATTCCAGGCAGTGGTGTGGCATATGGGTGTTTTGTATGTCTTGGCTTTTCCTGATCATAGTGTTTTACCTCTTTCTGTGCTGGTCTTTCTGCCCATATCTGCTCTCCCCTTCCTGTCCGTTGAGAGCCTGTTAGTCATCCTTCAATTCCTGTCTTTTAAATAACTTTCTTTGGAAGTTCAGTAAAGCACACACACGTAAGTGATGGATAAGCCTTTAGTTGCAGAACTACTTTTACTTCCACTGCTCCCAAGGAACTTCAGTGTGGTTTTGGGCCAGCCCTGTTCTTGTTCAGACATCTCTTAACATGTCTGTCAGGTGTGCTTTCTTTCCTCTCCCTCCCTCCTGTTTTTCTTGATAGCTGTCTGAGATCATCTTTTACTACCACCCCCACCACCTTTATCCCACCTCCCAACACCTAATGCTACTGTGCAGACTTAAAGATTTTTCTCTGTGGTCTTATCTTTTCAGGGTGCAAGAATTCTCTGCTGAGTGCAGCACAACTGCTGGCCCAACCTAGTGTCTCCTTTACCTTTAGTACCTTTTTTTAGTGCTCTGCTGTAGAAGTGAAGCAGTACAACTCAGTGACTTAAGTGGCTGAAAGGAGAAGCATGGGGAATAGGCATGAAATAGCCTTAGGGCAGGATCAGAGTTTATTTTGTATGATGTATTGTTGAGCTGGAGATGCCATGTCTTTTCCTGGTTCTAAGCAATGCTCCTGTCTTTCAGCAGCACTGAAGCTGGATGGTGTACCTCCTGCCCACTTGTAAATTAAACTTAGCTTTCCTAGAAAAGTCACCCAGACATGATGTGATAGATCTATCCCTTTAGGCTAAAGAGCTTACAAAGTACTGTTCCTTGAACACCCATGCAGACTTCGGGCCATGTGATCCACCTGTCTGCACACTGCCAGGAGTAAATCTTCATTGTGGGGACTCTGCATAGCTGATGCTGGGGATTGTTCAGGGAGGACATCTCAGTACTTGCTTCTGCAAATGGTAAAAAGGGTAAAACATTGCAAGGTTGCAAGGGGTGGTTGGTGCCAAATTCTGAACTGTTGAGGTGGGTGCCACCTTTGAAGGCTTCCAGATCAGCCAGAAGCAGCAGCATTATGGTGCCATGAGGTACTTCACTGAAAGGTGTCTCAAGCAAGAAACATTTTAGGCCATCCTAGTGCTTCAAGCAACCCATCTTCATGGAGTGTGGAAACTTGAAATAACTGCTGCATGGAAGTAACTGTCCATGTTGTTTAGGAGGCTGATGTCTCCTGAGAGGTAGAAGGGATTGTGAAGCTCAATGAGCTTCATGATGTTGTGGAGTTCAACTGCATAATGTGAGTTAATGGGCCCAAACTGGCCCTAAGAGGTAGCATTTCATGATGAATCCAAGTGCTCTACTTCAAACCTGGCTTAGTGAAAGGCCTGCAACTCTGTTGATGCATGCTGAGAGACAAAGCAGGAAGAGGATCACAAAAGACTAGGCAGAAACCTTGAAGACTGGATCAAAAACAAAATCCAGGATTCAATGTCCTGATAGAAAATAGATAAATCTCTCAAAGACAATTTTTTTTTCTGCAACTTGACAGCAGATCAGACTGATGTTTAAATCACGAAGCTTATGAAGCAGATCCAGCTGCAGCTCCATGACTTCAGTGGAGTGATGATGATATATCACAGCTGATGTGGCCCTGTAAATCTAGTCACAGCAGATGAATGCCTTACAAACTAGAGTTCTTAATGTATCATTTGAAGATAAAAGTTAAAGTTTTCTTCAGGGGAGAAAAGAGGTTTTGGTGTCAGGTTGGAATAGGGTTTTCTGCCTGGATACTCTCCTAGGTGGAAAGAGAGGAAGAAACAAATAAACTAGCAATTTGTGTCTAGATGGTGTGAATTGTGAACTTTTTCTTAATCTACTTCCTGGAGTATGCTTTCCTGAATCCAGATCTCAGACTGAAGTGAGATGACTGAGGAAACTTACTTAGGTCTATTTACAGAGATCCTCTCAGTCTTTAGCAATAGTTGAAGTTCCTTCCTCTCCCAAATAAGGAATTTCAGCTTTCCTCAGTGCTGGCCACAATGCTCTTTTTACCTCATGATCTGAAGCCTAACTGTCTTTGTTTTCTTATCTTCCTCCCCTATGTCCAGCCTTCTAGGACTATAAAGACTTTGACTCTCCTAAATACTCCTAGTGCTTCTTTTTGGTAGTCACTACTCCTTGTAATATAGTCATCAGCTCAGCACTAACACATGCCCCCAGCCTTTTTTTTTTTTTTAATTTCCACCTCCCTCCTCTTTTCCCGCTCATTCTGATTCTTTCTCTTTTTACCCTTTGCACTGCTTTAAATATCTCTGTTTCCGAGTGTCCATGACAGCCTTTGGCTCTCTGTGTGTACACTGGACTACTGCCTTGTATGCCTCTGCTGTGAAATCCAGATTCTTTGAGTGGATATCTATAAGCTTGACAGTCTGAAGAACACGCTGTTCTTGCTTTTGTTTTTCTGGAAGACTTTTACTTAAGTAGCCAATGCTTTAGTGAGATCAGCAGATATTCAGATCCTTTCTGCTCCTTCCACAGTAGCACTTAACACTGCTTTAATCTGCTGGCACATCACCATGGCTCTGCTGGCCTCTGTCAGTGACACTGGCCAGAACATAAGCATTGCTTTAAGCGCCTGTCAGAACCTCCTAGGACAAACAATCCTGTCTTTTATCTACTCTTACTCCAGACCTCACTTGATGTTAGATTGAAACTTTTCCTTTCTTCAAGAGGTGCCGCTTCAAAATTTGATCAGATTGTCAAATTGGCACAATTCCCTCTCCATGTCCTGCTGCTCATACTGAAGTAACTTGCTGCCAGTTCTCTGCAGATTGGACTGGGAGGGCCTCACATTTAGAGCAGAATCTGGGTTATAGCCCTGTATTTGGGTACTTGGGAGTTACATCCATGAGTGGTAAATCCCCTGGAAGGCTTCCCTTTCACACTATAATGTGTACAGACAGCAGTCATCTTTTTGGAGCAAGTTGCTGGCCAGTAACGGTAGGAACAGTGCATTTCATGCAGTCAGCAATCTTACTTAAAGGCCTTTTTCTGTGCAGATATATTCATATAGAGTTTACTGCCCCTCTGATGTTAGCCACATGGCCTAGCCTCAGGGAATACTCTGCAGAGCTTTTCATTATCTGTGGACCAGCGTGTGTGTGTACACGTACATTTCTCTTCCCAGGAGGAGCTTGAGGAGGGCAGAGGTTCTTCGCTGTCCTTTTGATCTGGAGCTCCTCAAGGATTGGTAGAGAAGCTTCAAAGATTTATTCCAATGTGAGGACAGATGGACAACCAATTACTAGCTCACTATCATTGGAATTTTTGTTAATGATCTTTCAAGTGTTTCTTCTGAAGTCCCTTATCTCCAAAGCAAAATCATGACTATTTCCTGCCTCCTTTTCTCAGTACCTCCTTTAGGAGTGGTATCTGTATAGTCAGGTGATAACAACATCCATAAGATTGCTGATTACTGTAAAGGCATACAGAAATAGTTGATATAGAGTTATCATACATATTCGACTTTATTTAACAGGCCTCTTTTGACTTGAAAAGAATCCTTTCCAAACCAACATCTCCAAAATCAGACTTGGAGCAGGTTATGATGAGGCTTTTGAGCTAGGATGACATAGGGAATACTTACCTCTAAGGCCCAGTGTCTTCAACTTGCGCTGTAACTTGTTGGTCCTGAATTGGTAGCATTCCGCTATAAAGTTGTGCATAAACTGCATTAAATAATCCTATAGTCCCAGAATTTTTATATTTTGTCATCCGAGGAACTCGTTGGGAAGGGAGCAGGAGGAGTGAAGTGGGGGCTTCATGGTAGTAACTTTGGGAGAGGGCTGGCAGAATTGACTTGGCCTGGAAACTTTTCCATGTCTGGTTAGAACTGAAAACAAGAACTAGGTAATGCATTTGATATCCCATAGTTGAGAAAAGGTTATGGTGAGAAAAATTTTGTTAAAACTGGCCTGTGGAACTGTTGGCAGCATTACTGCTATTTCATTAATCTGATGAATCCCAAAACTCTAGACTCCCACAGACAGAGGCTAAAAGCCATAGTCAGTGACTTGTAGGAAGTAGCAGTGACTTCCTCCCAATTGTTCAGAGGCTGTCAAGAAGGAAGCGCTTTTACCTGGCGACAAAACCCACTATCCTAACTGGAGAAAGATACACAGCAGTGAGTTTGGCTTGCTGTCGCAATCTTGAGATCAAGCTAGGGTCATGCTGTACCATGCCATAGCCTGTTGCAGCCTGAGAAGATAGTCAGGGATTGACTGGATTAGCCACAAAAGTTGGATGGAAGAATGGACAAGAAGCCTGCCCAAATTCAAGCTCGAGTACAGCAGGTGTGTATAAAGTTTTCAGTCTGCGACCAAACTTGTAGCATGAAGCATGGTGGTGCATGCTGGAATTGCTCATGGATAGAATCTGTCCTTCCAGCAAAACTGCCAACAGGCTAGATGTGGTCCTTGTAACTCACATGTCTGTTTCCAGCCCTTCTTCAGAGCTTAACAGTACAGATGTTTTTTTCCTACTGCTTCTCAAATGTGATTTCCATACTGCTTTTCTGCTTGTACTGGTGGAAGTGGAGCAAAACTTTCACACTGAAAGTCTCTCTATGGCCAAAGTGGAACGTAAAGCTGAGGTGGGCCTTGCCTTGTCTTAGAATCACCAATAAAGTTCAGTCGAGACAAAGTTGCTTTTTTGAATTGAATCCAGATTGTCTTTAGGCCTGTTATGCCTAGATTTGGAAACTGTGAAATGTTTGATATAGTGTGGCTGTTTTCCAGATAGCAATGGACCAAAGGAAATGAAAAGGTGTGATTGAAAATTGTGAAATGCATGTTCATATGTATGTATGAACATGAAAATATATATGTATTTATATAAATATGAAAAATACTGCATTCTTTTTACGGGAAAAATTTGAAGATGTTTACAAACCAGTGCTTTCTTTGCAAGCATTCTTTCTTCCACAAGCTTTAATGATCTCTGTGTTGCATTTAGAATTGGAAGACTCTAGGTACCAAAAATGTGGATGCAGTCCCTGCCCTGAAGATGTCTGTTGGGAGAGGCTAGTCAGAAGGGGTTGCTACATGAGCAGAGTGAATTAGGCCAATAGATGGCAAAGTATTTACTTCTCCAGGTGGTTCACCTATCGATGGCCCTGTTTTTTATTGGTGTGTTTTTGTTGTGGGTTTGTTTTTTCCCCTAACCATTTCTGTGTTATGTGGAGCCAGCTGCTGAAGTGCTGCTTGTATTGATACAATCAGCAGTAATCAAAAGGAGTTTTATCAGCCTGGAGTGTCCTGGACAACCTAGTCACTTGTCAGGATGAATGAGAAGAGGGTGGAGTTTAGTTAGCAAAGATCAGGTATGTCGTGGGAACCTGGCAGCATTGGAGGGTTCAGACTGAGCCTGTTGGGTGGGTTTGACAAAGATGTGCTATCAGTATGAATCGGTCATTTGTGAATAACCAGAATTCAGATCTGCTTTGTGTGTGTTACAGCTCTGTAATGAGCCAGTTTCTGTTCTGAGGGTTTTGCTGCTCTTGTTTGTGAGAGATATGGTGACAGTCAGAGCAGGTGTCTTCACCTCTCCCAACACTGGGTAAGAATCTGGCTTTTATCTGGGGGTGGGAGTTCTTCATGAGAAGAACCACAGTGTGTCTACATTCCCTTCTGCAGTGATTTCTTGGCTGACAGTAGGACGGAGCTGTGTTCAGCCCTGGCTCGAGCATGTGGCAGCCACTCGTGTGTGCTGCAGGGGATGTTAGGTATGTTTTTCTCGTAGCGGCAGGCCCAGCTTTGCCAATGTTATTTGAGTCTCACACTTGGAAACTGTAGTCACCCTTTGCCTACATTTATATACAGTCTGGCTTGAGTTGCAAGTCCAAGGTACTTCTTAGTGACCAATGTCCAGCTAACAGCTCATGACTCAACTGGAAGGACAGGGGACCTGTAAGAGTAATACAGCATATCTGAAACGTAGAACATCACAAAATCAAGCCTGTCCTAAAATTAAATGACAGCTCATAGCTTTTGTAAGCTGAAGTCTTACATTCCTGGCAGCTCAGTTTCAGGATCTGTATAGCAGTTTGAGCCACAACAGTGACGTTTGGGAGTACAATAGTGTGACATAACATACACCCTTCTGTACGGGTGTCCTCTGAGAGGACAACAGGAACATGTCTCTCCTCTGGTATCACTTCCTACTCTAAGCAAGCATTGAGCAATGTTTTCCTGCATGTTCCATTCCTCTCACATGAGTTGCTGCTCACTTTTTGCAGTGATTCTTCATCAACAAAACTGGGGTTGGTCTTCTAGATAAACATATCTTGCTAAAAACACAAATTGGTGTGGTATTTCAGATGCTAGCTTTTAATTGGAATTTCACTCCCAAGTAAGTTTTCAAGTCTAACAGTAAACAGGAATTCCTCCATTTTCTCCACCTCACTGACAGCATGACTTCCTCTGATGGAAATTATTTGAAGGGTGCAATCCAGCGTATTTTTTTTACATTAGAGGTGCTGACAGGTTATAACACAGTCTGTAAATTTTAGAGCTAAAATCTCTTGGCTGTGTTACTGGCACAGAGAGTGACAGTGGATAGGACAGAGTAACAGCTTTCATGCTTCATTAGACATGTGAAAAGAGGAAAATAAAATAAAAATGTTGGAGGAGGGAAGAAGCCTAGTACAGTCATCTTTCTTTTTTTTTTTTAATGTGGCCTTCCCTGCTACAGCAATTGAGAGTAATTATTAGTATTGATCTTGTGTAAATTCATAGAAACAAAAGAACTTACCCTCCTTCGTTTTGCATCATTGTGCTCTACAATGCAAGAAGTCTGAACTTTCTTGCTATCCTTGGCTGCCCTATCTTGCCTCTGAGGTTCAGTAGGCTCACTGCCTTGACTATGAGGCTCGATACAGACGTTGAATTTAGAAGCAGTTTGTCAGGTGGTGGCGGCGGCTATTGCTGAGCTGGTGAAAGCTGGCAGTAGGCATCAGAGCTGGCAAAGCCCCCTGTGAAGAGGAATTGTGGTTCATGTTTTCAGCCTGTTTCACTGGCAGCTTAGTCATCTGAAGAGAACTTGCTGAGCAAACGTTTTGCTTATAACACATTCTCAAACTTTGCAAGTTACTTCTATTTAAATGCTTTAGCAAGATGGTCACTTAAAACCATTTATCTTCTTTGTAATGTGAATGACTTCTTGAAATGGGTACAGTGAAAACACTGTTGTATAAGGGCAGGCTTTTCTTAAGAGTCTGCAAATAATTGTCATGGTTGATGTGTGTGCTGACAACGGTAATATCTGCATGAGAAACTAATAAAATCTGCAATAATTGTAAATGCCAGTTAGGGACACTTTCTGTGTGATGCCCCATGCACTGATACCTCAAAAATGGGAATTTTAAAGCAAATTTCAGAAAGCTATTTCTTCATGAGAACAAACGAAGACAGGTCTTGTAATGATGCTTTGTGTTCGCAAAGACACAGGTTCTGTCTGCTTAGGAAATACAGATGTTTAAAGTGCCCTACCATGTAGGCAGCAGAGACCTAGTATTTTATTAAAAGAAAATGAAGCTCTTGCAAGGCTTTTATTTCATGGTTTTGGGGTTGCATTGTTAAAAACACATGCCATCTTTGCTTCTGCCTCTTAACCACTGGCAGCTGATAGGGCACAGACTGTACGCTGTGAAGGAGGTAAAACGTGAGGATTGAAGCATCATAGTTAAACTGTTCTACCTTATTTCATTGCCTACTTAAGGCATCTGTACATTAGAGGAGAAAAGGGAAGAGTATGTGCTTATAGTTCTTCTTCCATTTGAGGCCTTAATAAAAGCATCCTCAAGACTGGCAATAATATGCACAAATAAAAAGGCTAGAAAGGATACTTGTATAGTGTTAGAGCTATCTGATGACAGACTTCTTAGCATGGGAAGAAGGTGACAAGGTATGTCTCCTGCTTTCTGAATCAATGTAGTAGAAGGGACTTGTGCTCATTTTCACTTGTTTGAAAATTTGCAGTTGTTGCATGTGATCCTTGCTCATACAGATGTCCAGCTTTTACTGTCTATAACACATTTCTGGTAATGAAGGCAGCTGGCATACTCTGAAAAGAGTAAATCCTCTGAGGATAATAGAGCTGTTAGAAGTTGACAGAGGAAAGCCAGCTTAAGGACTATGCTCAATTAATATACTTTCAAGTGACTGCTTGGTGGCATTTTCATGGCTTCTTAGCCAGCCTTTGGTCTGATATTTGTCTTAACTCTACCATGCTGTAAGCCTGGCTCTGTGCTGGTCCCTTTAATGTCTGTTTCAAAGGTGAAGCTGATGCATCTCTGTTAGCCCTTCTCCAAAGTAAACTTTTAGTTCAAAATTTGGGTAAGCCACATTACAAGTTTGTGTTTGTTTGCAGTGAAGTAAGGAAGACTTCCTTAAGTGCACTGCCATGTGCCTTTAGCACTGCTCATCAGACAATCTCTAGCAATTAACGTATTTGTTATATGTAGTAAATGGCTGTGTTGAGAGCCCTTAATTCCTCAGTTTATTCTTAGATTTAGCTAGTGAATCTTTGTAATCTTGTACACTATTAAGCATCTTATTTGACATATAAGTGTCTCATTTGTTGGTGTTTATCTTCCTCAAAAACTAGCTTGACCAATACAGAACGGGTTTGGGTGGGTTTCTAGTAATTTTTTCTTTCTAAGCTTCTTCACACCTCGGAGCTTCTTGACAACAGTCAGCTTTCAGAAAGCTATATCTTTCTCAGGCTGTCAAAGTCACTTAGGCTGGCAGCTCCCCACCCTGTTCCTGTCTATGCTGAGTGACCCTGGTTACTGTCCCCTTGGGTGCCCTGTGCCACCACGCCTGGCTTCTGTTTATGAAGACTTCCTTTGGCTGGCTCTTCCCCACATTCCTTCTGCTGTCCAGAGAGATTGCAGGGTGGCAGCTGCTCTGACATCCCACTGCATGTATCCCCAGTGTCCAAAGCTCCCATCATGCTGAAGAGCTTGCAGGGATCAGGCAAAGGCAGTACAGGTATTCAAAAGAACTCAGCACTTTGTGTGATCCTAATAATTAGTATTTTTCTTCATCAATTGGGGTAACTTTTAAAGATCTCTAATTTTCAGGCATATTAAGTTGTAAATGACTTCTGAATCGGAAGTTTTATGACTTGTGAACTGAAGATTTGTTGCTGTCCATACTTAAGTAGAGGTACTGAGACACAAACTGGTTTAAGCTGGTAAACATAGCTGCTCCCTCACCAATTGGTGACATTATTTCCTTCTAGATATTCCCTGTTGGTTTGCAAATCACTGCCAAGGTATATAGAATGACTCACTTCTTGTAGTGCTTCCAAGATGGAAATTCTTAAGTCTAAGCTTGGAGGTGACAATAGTAATATTTTTTATTTGTTAAGTTACAGGTTGGGTGATCCCAAAGGTGACATATCCGTATCCAGTAATTTGCCAGCTAGCAATTACATTTTGTTTATCAAGTGAATTTTTGCGGGGCTGGTTCTGTTTGGGGAATTTGCTCAGATGGTCCTGTATTTTTAGGGAGGCTTTTATGTTGTGCTTCTGCAGAAAGCTCTCATTGTGAAGGAGCTCAGGCTGACTCTGCATAACATGATGAGTCTCCTACGCAGCATCCTCCCACAGCCTGTCAAACTGACAGTGTAATCCTGCCTCTGTTGTGTGTAGCAGCGGTGAGAGCGCTGGGAGCTATTGGCTAACATGATTATAAAGCTAGGAATCTCCTCACATCCTGTGGGCTGTGTAACACAAGAGCAAGACTTTTTAATTAACGCAACAATCTGAAGTGAGCGAAAGAGCAGAGCTCAGCTAAAACTGTTTCCCCAGTTGTTTGGGCAAGCAGCTGATGTGAAATCTGGCATGTTAACTTTATGTTGGTCTTTGACTGATCTGACACTGATCTGACACTAGAGGCGTAAAACCAAACAGGATGGTGGTGCTTTTCCAGGAGACCCGTGTGTTACAAATGTGACTCCCCCATTGACTGGCTTTCTGATATCCACAAAGTCTAGTTGGTCTTGTATGCCTCATCACTCTTTCAGTATACTTTAGGTACTCTTAGGATCAGGATTTTCCAGACTTCTTTCTTGCCCAGACAAGCAGGTGATTCATAGCCACAGCCTTTTTCCTTTTCCCCATTTTCTTTCTTAAACTTTCAGTACTGTATCTGTGTGTTAAAAGGTGGAGCCTAAGGGTTTGAGGTGGTTCCTTTCAACTAACCTATCATTTGACTTCCTGTGGCCAAAGGCCTGACTTGGGTGAAATGTACTGATACAGACGAAGGCAGGATGAGCTGTCCTGTGTAGAGTCTTCGCACAATGATCTGGATGTTAAATTGCATCGACCCAGAAGGAAAAACTGGAGCTGAGCAGATAAAAATGGTCTAGATGGGTAAATGGAAAAGAAGCCTGGAAAAAATTCTCTATTTAATTTTTTTCCTCACTGCAGCTCCCCTGGATTAATGTGGTGTAGCTGCTAAGCCAAGGGCAGGTGTCGTTAACTTTGAAACCTGTTTAACCTGTCTCCTTGATGCTCTATCTGTCCCTTAGCAGGGGAGGAAGCACTTGGGTCTTCTCAGTTTCTGCAGGAGGTGCCCTGCTGTGCCTCAGGGTGCTGTACCAAACACAGAAGTTCTGTACTTCTGTTCTTGGTCACCTTTAAACATGTCTGTCAGGCTTAACAATAAGCACAAGGCAAACTTTTTTTTTTAACCTTGAGAGTGAGTTGTTGATTCTTAATGTTGTTCTCTACATTGCAGCCGAAAAGCTTTGTGTAGACTTTAAGCTGTTTCATTAGCTAGTGTGTTAATGAGTATGTTAAAATACAGCACAACTTAATGCTCAGTGTTTGTATCTCCCCCCAAGAGCATCTTAGCAAGAAAACGCATTGATCACATCAACCCTGTGAGCCACGTGTTTTTGTTTTAATATAACTATTTGTCTTCACTTTTCTTGTCCTTGGAACAGTTTTTTTTGAAGATAGGATGCATCATCAAATAAAAATTCTTGTCTTGGTCACCATTTGGCTCCTGTTGTGGGAATCTAGTATGGATTTAGTAATACTGCCTGATCTTATTATTAAAGATCTTGCCAATTCCTGATGCTGTCTAGCAATTTAAGAGAGCGGGGTGAGGAAAGACATGGAAAATGAACACTGGGCTTTTGTCTAAAGAAAGCAGAGCATTGTTTTTTTAAATTCATTCTTGTTTCATATGGGGGGAGTGAAGATGGTGGCTGCTCACAGTAATGTACCAGGAAGGATTGAAGGTGGAGGAAGGTCTCACAACTAGAAGCTAAATGGTGAGCAGAGGTTACTCTGCAGGTAGCAGTTCACTGTCTCTTGGCTGGGATGCAGCTCGGACTTGAAGCTTGTCCGAGTCAGCTTAGCAAGCACTTGCCTTTTGTATTGGGAGGATGCTTCTGTTGAAAGCATTCTTGGAAACAAGCTATGCAGTGTAATGAAAGTAAGTCCTAACGTACCGCATCTGTTCTTTCCTGCCTTTGAACCATAAAAATCCCTCCTCCTTCCTTTAAAGCTGCTGGGCTCTGCATAACCTCTGATGTATTCTCCAGGTTTTTAGCTTAACCATTCTAATGGGAGCTTAGTCCCTCACGAACAGTAAATTTTTATTTTTAGCACTTTGGGATCCACAGATGAAAAGTGCTTTATGTAATTAGCACTCTTGTGTGGGATGCTTTTCTTTTAGGTGATTTTTCTGGAACTTATGATGGTAGTAAATCAGTCAGTGCACACTAAGGAGTTGCACAGCTGTGGTCTGACCACAACTTAATTTTTCCAGGCACAGGCATGGGAAAAGCCATGTCCCAGCACGGTCCATACACTTCACTCAGAGCAGGGATCAGGCTGTGAATACTTGTGTATTCTTTTGGGTGTATGTCTGCCCCCAACAATGTCACTTAACAAGCAGATATGGTGATGATTCAGTGTTACCTCCTGTGTAACAGGAAAATTGAGATCATGAAGGGAATTCCCAGTGGCAGGAATACCAGGCATACTTAAGGGTGGCACTGGGAACCTCTGCTTTGTTCGTACTGGCAGGAGATCGCTATTAGTAGAGATGAGGACTGAACTTGAGCAGTGTCTGTGTTTACCACCTCTGGAGCAGCCATGCCAGTCAAACTTTGAGCAGCAGTGCAGTCAGATACTTGCTACTACCACTGGCAGAGCTATGCTTTCATTCAAAAAAAACTTGTTTGAGTAGAAGCAGTGCAGTGTTTGGTATAACTTTGCTGGTGAAATTGATGGAGTAACTTGGGCTCCCCAGGAGGCACATCAATGCTTGCAGCTGCCAATGCTGATGTTCATTACGGAGACAAAATGCTTACATGAGCCCTGAATTAGGTTTGGTAAATAAAGCAAGAGTTTTCTTACATTTGAGCCACTAAATGTCAGCTTCACTTGCTTTGTGTCATGTTTTATTCTGGTATCATGGAACCTGATCTAATTCTTTAATTTCTGAATAATCACTTCCTGTCTGCCACTCCCTTGTTGTATCATGTGCTCGTAGGAAGAAACACTTTTTAAAGAAAAAGTACACCAACCAGTGGTTTACCACACTTAAATAATGGAGTGTCTCAAAAATTGCTTGAAGAAAGAAGCCGTTTTTTTTTCCAGTGGCAAAAACCTTGCTGGTGTATTTGTGTTTTTTTTTTTTTTTCTTGCTTGTTTGTTTTTTCAGTCTTGCAGAGCAGTGCTTGTTATTCTAGGAAAAAAGAAGCTTCACAGTCTAGTTAGTGGTCATCTGAGGGCTGGACCCCTCAAGTACGCAGTTTCTGCTAACATCCGCAGCTCTTGGAGAGTACCCTCAGGTGTAAAGTTTGCTCAGGCTGCAGCCTTTAATTACTTTGTGTACACAGCTGGGTGTGGAGCCCTAGCCAGAGATGGAGAAAGATATACAGCATTATAAAAATAATGTTGGAGAAATCACTTAGCCAATAACTCTACACAGCAGATTCTTCTGCCAGAGTCACAGTGATCCTTTAAGCTGCTTTTAAGTAAAACAAGCAGTTTTTACTAATAGAGGAGGGATGAAAGTGAAGTGCCTCCTGCTTTCTGGTGATGACCAGAAAAAGACATTGTTAGTCTAACATTAAAAGTAACAAATTTATTTTGTTCTCAGCTGGAGAAGCGATGGTAGTTGTATATTAGTCAAAGCTTCATTTTTGTTTTGAGGAAGAGGTGTGGGGACAGTGTTCTGACCCTCTTGCTTCATGATGTTATGGCTGCTGAGGAAAAAAAATGGTAATACGTTGCCATAGCCCTGGTAAATCCTGCCATCACAGCAGTGGTTATGGGTACCACTGGTAATGTGCCATACAAGAGGGGATGAAGATAAACTTCACATTGAGAACTTGTGCAATATGGTTTTAATTTTAAGTATCTGCTGTTGTGCTGCGAAAAAGGCTGTATTGTGGAGCTGCTTCTTCCATCATGATGACTGGCATGTGCTTGGCTCTGTAGGGAGGATGTGCGTGGGGCAAATCCTAGACAGGCAGCCCTCGGACAGTTTAATCAGGAAAAAAATATATCTTTCTTTGCACTCTGTAGGCAGCTTTTACTACTTTGTGACCTGTTGTCAGGAAAGAGGACTGCCTGGCTGGCTTTGTTTATATCTAGAAGCAGCAATGATTTCCATTTGTGAGATGAGGAGCCTTGTCCTCTGAAGGGGGAAGGATGCTGGAGCAGCAGCTTGGGGGAGTCAAGCGTTAGAGACACAAGTTTGCTTTGTAATAGTTAGATTGGGCTCTTGATCTTGCTTCTCCAAATTTGAAATAGATTTATAGATAGACATTAAATAGATTTATATAAAATGCATTTGCAACTCTTCTGCTTTGTACTAGCAGCAATTAGAGGTTGCTCCTCCCTTGTCCCTTGCAACCTGAGGGGCCCTCATTTTTGGTTTGCTTCTTGGCACTCCTTTTCCATCCTGTCATTCCCACGTTTGAAGCATGGGGTTGCACTGACCGTACTCCCTTGGTGCGGAGGACTACTGACTCCAACTCGCTTCTGCCAGGGCTCGGTGCTGCTCATTCTCCACCCACCTGCGGGCTTGCTCCTGCCCGCCCTGACCTGCTCCAGCCTGGGGAGCAGGGGACTAGAAAACCTGTCTGCACTGGGTCAGTGCTGCCCGTTCCTGTCCCACCAGGACAACGGGAGATAAACTGGGTGGGGTTCCCACAGCTCCCCTGTCCCATCAGCCAGGAGGGCATCCCGGTGCATCCGGCAGGCCACAGGTGGAGGGGAGAGCCTGCCAGCGCCCTGCGTCCTGGGCCATCCGGGGCAGCAGCTGCATGGGGCTGGGGAGAGGGTGCAGCGGTGGGGTGTTTATCTTGTGACTAATCTGAATCCAGCCAGCAAAGTTTGGGAGACTCCCAGAGGTCATGACTTGAAAGACAAGTCATGTAATTAATTTCTTACGGCACGCTTGTTTTGAAACCTTTTAAATTCTGTGATAAGAGGCAGAATCTGGACTTTGTTTACAATCTGCTGGCTTGGAGGCAGGAACCAGAAAAGTGCTTTGTAAAGCACTGTAAATGTTTTTTCTCTCCCTCCCCCTCATCGCAGGATGTATGTGGTATTATCACACCACAACAGTGAAACTATAAAAACATGATTGCGTGCTTCGTTTTTTTGAAGAGAGAAAATGCATCCTAGAAGAATTTTAACTGCATAAGAGCACATCTTTGAGAAGCTGTGGTAACAACTTTTAGAACAATCCAGTGTAAAGACTGTGGAAAAGACCACCACTTACATCTCAAAGAAATAAATCTTTATTAAAGATGAGCTTCACCTTTGGGGATTTTTTTTTTTTTTTAGTTATTTTTACTGGAAATTTAGAACTATAAGTGAAAAGGTGCTTCCTAGCTTGCCTGTCTGAACTAGTTTGGGATGAATAAGAGGTTACTCAGCAAAGGAATGCATGAGAAAGAACAGGAAAACAGTCTGAAGTAATTCTGTCTTGATAGTACCCTTGTATCTCACAGATTTAATGTTTGCAACAAACAAATGTCTCCACTGAGCTGTTTGAGATCTCAAGTTTTTTAATGTACATGTCCTGGCAACACTGCATTTTTCTTGACAGTGGGAAAGAAATCATAAGGAGATGCAGGGGATAAAGGCTACTGAGTTTAGTAGCTCAGCCACAGTCATGTAGGATGTCTGCAAGTGTAGCTCATCCCAAGCTAGTGCTCCTAGCTCTGGGATATCTTTTCTTTCTGAATAGAAAAACCACTTGCATGCTACAGAAATGTGATTAGCGGTTACCTGAATGCAGGATAATAGACAATTCTTGATGATTGTCAGGTTTGGTTTTAGCTGGGGAGGGAGGATCGCTCTGGACTGGACAGGAGGAAAGCACCCAGCAGAGAGGAGGATACACTGCAAAATGCAGCGGGCAGTGTGAAATACCAGGTTAAATTCAGTTTCCCTTGGGAAAGCTACAGGTAGTGTTAGCTGGTTAATACAGGCCCTGCCTTCCCAGCATGGCTCACTTCTGGCTGTTGAGCTTCTTAAGGGAGGAAAAGCCTATGTTTTAATATTAGGGTCTATAGGATGATAGTTCTGATCAGGTTCAGTACTGCAGTCTTTCAAAACCTCCTCTGACCTATGGCTGTGTGCGTAGTCTAGTACAAATACAATACCTTTATTTTCTGCTGCCTTTCTGAGACTGAGACAAAAAATTGTATATTGAGGTATAAAATTTGTATTCTGAATGAACATGAGCCTGAGGTGAACTTGTTTTTTTTAATTACTTGTGGTGTTTTCTCCAAATATTGCAGCTGTGAAAAACAGGATGGTATTTTCCCAAATCTACTCTTCAGTTCAATCTGTCAACTCTCTTTACCTTTGTTATCTTCCGAATTTGGTCTTGTACAAAAAGTTACTATTTTTCTACTAGCAGCTGGGAAAAGGCTATATTCAGTACTTGCAGACTACTCAATAAAATCCTCTGCTTTTTAGTGTTATAAGATAAAATTTTTTTTAGTGTATCTGCAGTGCATAGTAGGAGTTATAGTTTGGTATCTCATTTTGCTTCGTTTTGTTTTGCTTTGCATAACATGTACACATTTTCATTCAGAAAGAAGATATTCTCTTTGTGCATGTACAGGGACCAAATGGTGGTCCCCTTAATTTCTGAATTTTCTGAGTGAATAGAAGAGTGTGTTTGTTGCAGGTCAAAAATAGAGTGGGTGAAATAAAATAATTAAAGGGTTGCTTTTTAATAACTTTAAACTGCAAAGTTTATAATGATGACTTGCTGCAAGTAATTATAGGTTGGAGAGTGGTGGTTGTTGGTATCTGAGGGGGTGGGGATTTTTTTTGCTTTTTTCTTCCTAAGCATAGAATTGTAGGATAATTTGGGTTGGAAGGGACCTTAGAAGGTCATCTAGTCCAGCACCCTCTGCAATGAGCAGAGATATCTTCAACTAGATCATGTTGGTCAGAGCCCTGTCCAACCTGATCTGGAATGTCTCCAGGGATGTGGCATCTACCACCTCTCTGGGCAACCTGTTCTAGTGTTTCACTGTTTTGAATAGGATTGATAGCTTTCCCAATTTGATACCATCAGCTGAGTGAATACAATTTTTGATGGCTGCTGGGAGTTGTTGGGTGTCATATCACCAGTTGGTGGTGGTATGGTCACAGGCTTGATTTGCCAGGCTCCAGCCAGTGGGAGAACTGCTTACAGGTGATGCTATTACTCTCTGTATGCATCGCCCACCCATTAATGCTGCTGGGTGTCTGCTCAGCACTGACCAGCCTGGGAAACCAACTCACCAATAAAGACTCTGTAGCAACACCTGTGATCTTGAGATGAATGCAGTAGTGATTGGTGGCAGAGGTGTGCAAGGGAAACGTGATTTCTCCCAATTTCCAACTACTCCCCTGCAGGAAAAGGGGAAACATTAACTAATACTGAAAAAAAACCACCCAAACAACCCACCCAAAACCAAACAAAAAAACCCCAAACAAACTGAACAACAAGGAAGCCAAAGCTCAAACACACAATTTTGTAGTGCTTCAGTAATGTAACCTCAGCATAATGTAGTTTGTGGAGGGAAACGAGAAGGCCTGTTTCTGTCATGTTTTATAGTAGAAAAGTCGCATCTAAAACTCAAAGGAGGAAACCCCTGACAACCCTATTAAGTGCAATCTTAAACACCATCCACAATGTCACCTCTAAAATTTGGAGTCCTTAGCTGGCTTTGGGCTAGTTTGAGCATCTGGATTTGGATGTTTGAGGTTGAGGATAGCTTTGGGAGGTACAGGCTTGAGCACTTGCTAAAAATTAGTAGCACCCTTCTCCTCCAAATGCTTCACTTGTTTCATGGGGCAAACTTGTGGGTCAAGGAACAGCTTCTGCTCCTTTGGAGCAGTGCAGCAAGTCAAAAATAAAGGTCCTTCTGCCAAGAAGAGAAGAGATTCAGCAAGGGAACAGTGGCCTCTGATGACAAGCAGTGAGAAGTGCAGGAGGCCACACCAGCAGCACAAGCTGAATTCCGAAGGGGTTATCTCCATCCTCAAGGCAAGTGGCCTCAAAACGCTTCTTATGCATGTCTGACACCATACAGAGACCCTGATGCAAGTATAGTTTTGCTTGCTGTAACATGCTAGACCAAGTTACAAAATAATGTTTACTTTCTTGAAAGAGGGCAGGATATTTTGAGTTCATAAACTTGTTCGGAGTAAAGACATATATCTGTGTTCCTCGGATTTTTAATCCTAACCTGCTAATGAATGCTTTCTAAATTGGAAGGCAAACTTATCTTTTTAATACTGAATCACTGTAGAAGAAAGGTTGCCTTTTGCAAAACTGCAGTTTAGTAGGTTTAGTAAGGGCTAAACTAGAGTAGGATGTTCTCAAATTTTCTTTCTAATGGAGTTATTTGGTGAAATTTCTTCTGTAAAACATGTCATTGAGTTTACAGGCTACAAACAAGTTTTTGGAAAGATTTGGTTTAGAAACTAAAGGATTGAGGATGTCAAGGATAACGTGCTCTCTTGTTAATTTGAATTTGTCCCTTTTGATCTTGTTTATGCTTCAAAAGCCCTGTTGAATGTAACAGATTAACTAGAACATTTAGGTAGTCTTCTAAAGCCTAATGAGATTGTCAGATTCCTTGTGATATGAAGGGAGAGAGGGGAGTAAGTGTGTGTGCCCATGCATGTGTGGGATACTTTACTTGACTTTTGATGGAATAGCAACTACAACTGCTTTGCCTACTGTGTGTTTTTCAGATTGCTTCACCCACTGTTGCTGGCAACAGTGATAGCTGGATTTTTTTAACATTCCTGTAACACACAGAATGCAGTGTTAGCATTCAGTTAACTTTATTTTTCCCTCCATTAAATACTCCTTGATGAGTGATATTGGCACTGGATCTTCCCCCAAGCCATAGTTCACTTCATATCTGTTTCCTCTTAAATCCCTTTGCATGTGTTCAGCCTTACAGGTCACAAATGAGAAACTGCCAGCTTATTTGTTGTCTAATCACTTTTAGAAATGCTTCTGGTTTTGATCTTTCTGAGAAAATAGACAGTGAATACAGCTTGTGTCAAACACTGACAGTGTTTGCAGCAGGGACACAAAGGCAGAAGGGTTACACATGACACGTTCCCTTGAAACGGTTTTGACTGCTGCTAATTTGAATGCTCAGTAATAGAGATCTGTTGGATGGAGGGGTTACCCTTCGCTATTAATGACTCATTGGCCTCCTTCCCAAGCTGCCTGAAGTGCTGCTCTCCCTAGTGGAAGTAATTTTGTCTTTGAAGTACTTTCCAGAGCTGTCGACTAATGTTCCACAGTTCCCAGAGGAAATAATAAGCCATGAGTGCATGTACACTGAAAACGTAGAGTCTGAAATGAACTGTTCCTATAGGAGCCTGGCAGTCTGCTTCTCTGTGGAATTCAGCTTGTTTATACAATCTTATCTGGCTAAGCTTTGGTATTTCATCTGGCAAGCAGTTCCTATGAAAAGCAGCTGTCCAAGCAGTGGGAGTGGTGCTCCTGGTGGTTTTTTCAGAAGGTCTATAATTTCTTGTTTCATGTAAATTAAAGAAATACAATACTCTTGGCTACAACCAGATGCTCTGAGCAGTTTTCTTTGCCTTATAAATAGCCCTGTAAGTATGCTGTGCTGTTATGTACTCTGATTTAACTATAGGATTCACGATGCCTACCAGGAAGGTGAAGTCTGTAAAGTCATAGGCTGACTACAGAATTGTTAGAAGAGTACCTCAAAGATGTTACTGTCTATAAATTTCTACATATGTTTAAAATAGTAATATTCTGATAATAAAATGTCCATGCTTGGAAGTGAAAACCTCCTTTAATGGGTTTTACAGTTGTTGGACAAGTGGAGATAGCTCCATTAGTTTAAAGAAAAAAATAAACAACAACAAAACAAACACCACTGTCACCACCACTGTCAAGAAGGCAAGCACAGTTACATCTCTGCACGAAGAGATCTGTAGCATATGTCTTCTCTAACAGAAGGATCCTCATGCGTATGAGGTTAGTGACAAATCTAAAAAAAAAAATAAATACGCACATGTTAACAGTATTAACAGAAAGGATGCAGTCAAAATGCTTAAGGTTTTATGTAACTCATTGCCAGATAAAAAAATATTTCTCAAAATGTAATGAAAACTGAAGCTTTTGGGGAGAAGAGCTGCAATAACATTCAGTGCCTACAGATGATTTGGAGGTATTTTTTTGTGTAGCTGTGGGTTGTGGTTTCATGTAGAACAGAACTGGAAAGATGAGAATTTCTTCTCCAACTGTGGTAAATGTTCTTCTTCTCTTTTTACAAGAATGCTATTTTCAGTAGGAGGCAAATTATGGGCACAAGTAAAATCCAGGTCTGAGTCTTCCAAAGTTCAGTGTTTTTCCAGGATTACCCGTCCAGCTCATAGGACAACTTTGTCTAATAGCACTAGACCTTGTACATGAAAATGCTCCATGTAATCTGACCCACTCTAAGACATAGGGGTCAGCACCTAAAAGATTGATTCTCCCTCTGTCACCTGCATGTAACATTTCTCTCCAGCCTCATTCAGGACATGGGAAAACATGACACCCTGTAAAATATGAGGCTTTAAGTGCTGTTCAGATGTGCTGCTAGATGGCACTTCTCCTGACAGCATGCATGCAAATTTCTGTAGACCCTTTGGCTCTCCAAAAGGAGAATTTGATATTGTAACAAATAAAACATTAAAAACGAGCTCGCTCTGGTTCCATATGGTGTATACCGATCTTCATGGGACCTGGCATCAAACGCTGTCTGGTCCGTTAGCTGAAGTGGCATTCCTGCTTGCAATTCTATATGGTGAGAAACTCAAAACCTAGGAACACGTTACTGATCTTCATTAAAAGTGTGTCATTGTAAATTATGCAATGATACAGTTTTCATTTCAGTCTGTGTGTCAGCTGAAAAGTATATTACTGAAAATAGGCAATACACCATTTTTTGACCACCCCATACTTGATAAGAGGGAATGATATTGGCTGACTTCTCCCAGTTCCCTTGTGAGGAAGGAAATTAATTTTTTTCATTGTGCTAGGAATTGATGACTTTCTGCTGCTACAGCAACAGCTGATGCTAAACTTCAGTAGAGATACTTTGCTTTATTTCTGCAGCAAGAGTAGTGACTCTGAATATTGGGGGGAAGCTGTTTTGTTCTGGATTTGTTTTATTTTTAGTTTTCAATTTCAAGGTCAAGTGCCAAGCAGGTGTAACTGCTAGTGAGTATGTAATTTTGAATACAAGTAATGTAATAATCCCTGTATTGTCAAGAAGTATGTATTCTGTACTTCAACTTTTTTCTAGAAAATAGAGTTAATTGGTATTTTATTCTAGAAGCTCTCCAAATCAGCTCTGATTCCTCCAACCTATAATAGGTTTTAACAATTTTACCTGTTAAAATTGGGACTTCGTGCTTCTCATACGTAATTCTGTTTAGGGTCAGAGTTGGAAACTAACACCTGACACTGTTTTAAAAACAAAAAAATCCAGTCATTAACAGGTCATGGACTTCATTTTTTAACTTGCTTGGGCCCTGAAATACTAAATCCAAAACTGGTCAGTGGTCCAACACTGAGAGTAGCCTGTATCGCTTGTAATGTCATCCCTGCTTCTGGCTGGTTCATGTTTGGAGGAAAAAGATAGCATTTTTGTGGTAAGCCGGGCTTTCTGTTATTAAAGGAGGTGGTTGTTTTGAAGCTGCTCAGAGGTTAGGAATGCTGGCAGTCATCTGGGGAGACAGATTAGTGGGTTGAGCGCAGGTGAGGAGGTCACAGGCACAGAACAACCACTTCTTTTGTGCGGTTGTCCTGGTGGTGGTTAAGCCAAAGGAAGCAGCTTCAGAAATGACCTATGTGTGTCAGGAGGACCATTGCGCTTCTCTTGTAACGTTACTACCTGATCATCACAAACTTGCATGTTGTGAGAATTAACTCTGGATTGTTGTTAATTTAAGGGGAAGAAAACAGCATTGTCAACAAATCTTCCCAGGTGAATTGTCTGGTAAAGCTTTTGCAAGTCTGCTTTAAAGTAATTCAGTATTAATATGCTAACATAGAGAGAGGGAGAGAACAGTTACCTGGGTGCTTTCAGGGAATAGATGGATAACTAGGGAGTGTGTTTCATTTTACCCACACTGCAATAAACTGCTCTTGCCAGCCTCATTTTCTGAGTCTTTAAGGGATGCAGCTTTTCTTTTGAGTTTGGTTTGCCAGTACTGCAAGAGATAGTCTTAAATGCATAAACTGACGTGTAATTTTAATTGCCATCTTAAACTGAAATTTTGGGATAAAGGTTGTCTTGGGCTTTAAGGTCCAGTGCTACTATTCTACAGCACTAGGTTTCAAGGGAGGAAGAATTTCAATTCTAAATCTGAATCCTCAAATTGTTTTCATAAAACTTTTACAGAAACTTATCAGTAAATTGTGAGGGTGAACAGGGCACAGTGTTTGAGGCTGTGCTGATGAAAGACTTCTCTTGTGGACTCCTACTTTACAAGGAAAAGATACAGGTTGCCAACCTTCAAAATCATCCATCAAAACTTAAAAGTTTAGGTGAGTGTAGATGATGGTGATCCTGTTAATGAAAGAAAAGGATTAATGCCTGGCCTTGGCTGCCACAGGTGGTTTGTGTGTTCAAGAGTAGACACAGTCAGTAGACACTGACTGTACTGCTCACCAGGAGGACTTAAGAAGATGCCATGTCCATACAGTTGCTGTCTTGGCTGTGAACACGCTTCCAGGAACCAGTTGTGAGCTGCTCATGTTTGGGTGATTTTAATGACTTGCAGTCCTGTGCCTCGTCAGTCTAAATAACACAGTTGGGCCTGTACAGTTGGTATGGTTGTGAACAGCCTGGGAAAAGAGACAAGGCAAATGTGAAGTTAAACACGACAAGCTTGTTCAGGGACTATCTTTATTTCACAAAAGCTTTCTCTTCAAGATGACCTTCTAGATGCCTGGTGATATCCTCAGTGTTAGTATAGCCCATGTAAATAAGTTATAGGAGAATATAGAAATATTCTTTCAGAAGTCTTCCAACAATTTTTTTTCAGCACAAAGGACTATGTAGGATCACAGAATAATTTAGGCTGGAAGAGACCTCTAGAAGCCAGCTAATCTAACACCCTGCTCCAGACAGGCTCAGTTACATCAGGTTGCTGCTTAGCAGTTTTGGGGTTTTTTTTAGTGTCCTTTGAGTTGTGTAACTTAATGTCACTTAACTGAAGTCTGCTAATAATATACCTTGAAAGCTGACTTCAAAAGGAGACCTAGCAAGAAATAAAAACATAATTCTAAGCTTATTTCTACTAAGACATCTTTTTTCAACCTTTATTGGGTAGAGGTATTGTCTGTCTTTCTCAAACATTACTATGCAGGGTTAATTTGTCAGAAGATTTTCTCAGTGGCAGTTTTATAATTGTACTTTTGTATTTTACTGCTCGTCTTCAACAGTAGAATAAACTGAAAGTCTGTTAGTTTATCTGAAAAGTGTTAGCATGCTTAATCTCCTGGTGAAATAATTTTCCAGTTAGTTCATGCTTCATATTTAAAATATGTGCAGTATTTTTAATGTGAAATGCAGTGACACATTTTGTGCATTAACAACTTAATGATCAAGTAATTTTTTAATGTAAAGCACAACATGAGCTTCTTATGTGGAACAACTTGTCATATTATTTGGCTAATTTAAAGTTAATCACTTTGCACGTGCTCCTGAGATACCACTACTGAGGCAGAACTATTTAAATGATTTCTTAATCAGGAGACCCTACAAAGGCTACTTTCCTATGGATCTTCCTCTCAAGGGCAGGAGTGTGTGAGTCTGTTCTGGTCCTTAGCATAAAACTAGGAAGCAGAGCTGCTTCTTTCTACCAGGCCATTTGCTTACATAGAACTTTTTTGGTACTTGGTACTTTTAGTGCTATCAAATTCAGCTGAAATGAAGTAAAATATTCCAAAGAGAAAAGTGCTGTACCTAGAGATGCATATTAATGTAAATTGCATGTTTGTACCTAAGGTCTGCTATCAGTTATGGCTGTGTATTGAATATTAAAATACTCCCTGATTCAGACTTTTAGGTTAGAAATGTGTATATGCTCCTTGCCCACTTGAGTTGTATATGTAAAATTACAATCCAACTCTGAAAATATGGTCTCACATCTAAGCCTGCAGCTGCAAGTAATTGCATTCTGCACAGCTGATAACAGGAGTTAGAAATCGGAAGCCTCTTTTCCTCAAAATAAGGAAGAAACATGGGTAATCATTGAAAACAACATTCTGAATGATGTGCTGATGAACATGTAACAACAGTTAAGAGTAAGCAGAAGAATTAATTTGATTTTTTCCCCATATTACAAGTGTGGCTTCACTGAAACAGATGTAAGAGGAAAATGCCCTCTAGATTGAATTGTTCTCTGATTGATACATTGGTACTGTTTCTCTTTCAGATGAAGTGGACTACAGTAATTTTGGGACCAACACACTATCAAGGAAGAAGAAAGCTCTGGTGACACTACGCAATGACAACCTCCGCCGGCGTCCCCACATCAACATTAGCATGCCTCATGATTTTAGACCAGTGTCTTCCATAATCGATGTGGACATTCTTCCTGAAACACACAGGAGAGTGAGGCTGTATCGACACGGGTGTGAGAAACCCTTAGGATTTTACATTCGCGATGGCACCAGTGTAAGGGTTACTCCTCATGGACTAGAAAAAGTACCTGGTATCTTCATCTCTCGTATGGTTCCTGGAGGCTTAGCAGAGAGCACAGGCTTGCTTGCTGTAAATGATGAAGTCCTGGAAGTTAATGGCATTGAAGTAGCAGGAAAGACTCTCGACCAAGTCACAGACATGATGATTGCCAACAGCCATAATCTTATTATCACGGTCAAGCCAGCAAATCAGAGGAACAATATTATTCGAAGCAGTAGGATGTCTGGTAGCTCTGGCCAGTCTACAGACAGCACTGCTAGTCACCATAGCTTGCCCACGTCTCATGTGCTGCAGAACTTCCACCCTGATGAAATGGAGAGTGATGAAGAGGCTGACATTGTCATCGAGGGTGGTCTGGAGCCACAGCACATTCCCAAACTGCACAGCCTTACTTCCAGTAGCCTCTCTCGAATCAATGGCAGCAGCCTTAGCCATAGACTTCAAAGGGACCTGGTGCTCAACAACAACTCTGGCCGAGAAAGCAACGGCAACATCCACAAATTACTCAGTTCCTTAAAAACTGATCCCCGACACAGTCTGGTTATCCCCAGAGGAGGTATCGAGGAGGATGGAACAGTCATTACACTTTAGTAGCAATTCCCACAACTCTCTTTTCAGTCTTAAGTGCCAATTGGGACAATTGACTCTTGCAACCTGTTATGCACAATATAGAGAGCTGATATTCTCATAGACCTCACGGGTGCAGAAAATTACTGCTTTCTAGGAAACGTGGCATCTGGAGTTAGACATAAAACTGTCATGCAGTGCAAAATTTGTCAGGAGAACGCCAGAGTGTAAAACCTGGTTTATGTCCCAGCCCTAAAGTGAGAACACTGATTTGTTTTAGTTGGTATAAATCTAAGCAGTCTTATAGGCTGCTTAATGGCAGTGCTAGATACCTGGATTTGAATGCATGGGTGGATGTATTTATACATGCATGTATACAAGTTAGATTTTAATAGTAACAGACATGTCTATTTGAAGTGGAATCTGGTTTTCTTCTAACACCAGTTTAAAGAGAGTGCTTCTTCATAGCCATCTGATCTACTGTTACATACAGACCTTCCACTAACTTGTTTACACTATACTTGCAACCTTATGTCTAATCCAGACAAACTCTATAAAAGTAGCAGTTTCCTACTCTGGTGGTAACAACGTTAGGGAGATGCTGCAAATAGCTTTTCCAAATGAAACAATAGATATATATTTTTAATTTTTTTTTTAGGGCTTGAGGAGGTGAGGTTGGAGGATGTTGCTGTTACTGCTGTGGGATCAGCACCACCTGCTGGTCAGAGGCAGGGCTGCCTGCAGTGCAGATGCCTGGGGAAAAGAAAACATGTCAATAAGGGCTTAAAACTAGGTTCAGCACCATTATGTGTAAATGTATTCTTTTTTGATATTTATTAGATAATACCTCTTTCTTTTTTTTTTCCCTATCATCTCTGGTTTTTTTTTAATATCATGGTTCATGTGAATTTTAGAGATGCAAGCGAGAAGGCAACAAAAATGGAAGAGTTTGCCAGGACTGTGCCCTTCACCTCAGAGCTGACATAGGTCCCTGCTTGTACCTCTGGGGCAACCTAAATCCACAAGGTCTTTCCTTACAAAAGATTGGCTAATTGCTATATAGGGGAGGGGTGCTGACTGACTGTCAAACCTAACTCAGAATAGTTCTGTTATTTTTTTGACTCTTCTAGTAATAATAAAGCTTAATGTCTACACAGGATTTCCAGAACCTTGTTTTAACACTTATTTTATACTGGATGTTTGCAATGGCCAGACAACTTTACTGGATGCTAGCCAGTGGGTAACCAGTAACTGCTGAATTGATAACTGTCTGCTTCTGAAAATGCCGTGAATTTATAAAAGCAGTTTAATCTAAATGTTTTGTTATATCTTGATCAGTGTAAGGAACAAAATATAAATGTTTTACAATGTATTTTTCTACTTTTAGCTTGTGTCATTTTCTTTTTGTTTTTAACTTTGTAGTACATGAAAGCTTTTTTATATGGTGGAATAGACATTTCTTAAATATTGTATGGATATGCAAATTCAGAAGTCTTGGTTTGAAAAAAATTACATTCCATCTTGGGATCTGTAATGGCTGCACAAATGATGTGTGGACTAATTCATTGTTGCTCATCTAGAATACCTGTGGAACAACCAGTCTTCTGCTTATTGTTAAATATATTTGGGACATTGAACTTAGTATGTTTCTTTTAGATTTGCTTTAAAAGTTTATTTTAAAATTCTTTCACTTTAATTAAACCTCTTCTAGGTATCAAAGCAGTTATAGAACTGTACTTATTTTTCCCAGCATGGTAAAAGAAGAACAATGGTGGTCTTTGTCTTAAAGCTGTGTTTGTACTTTACCAAAGGTTTTCATTTTTTAAAAAAATCTGATTATTGGGGCAGTAAAAAAAAGCTGGATGTGCTTCAGTCATCAGACTCATTCTATCAGGAAAATTGTTACACCTTTTATATAAAAGTGGATTTTTCTGGCTGAAGTTACTCATTTTACTTTATTTAACTGATGAAAATGTGACCTGTCTGCAATAAAATGTGCACTGTCTTACTTCTGTGCTGTAACCTTCCTCCCTGGGGTCAAATGCGTCTTTCTGTAGAAGCATCTCCCTTCCCTGGGGAAACAAGATACCCGCTTCTCCTGACTCTGCAACTGTGTAACCAAGTCAGTCATGCTTTTCTCTCTACCAGTACAGGCTTCGCTTCCTTCCCTTCTTGTTACTCGCATCAAGTTTCTTCCCACAGTGTTTTTTTCCCGCAGTACTGCTTTTACTAATGGGTACTCGTTCCACTGATTCCCATAGGAACCAAGTAGTCTGCTCTATTCCCTCTACAGCCTAAAGCCTGCTGCTTCCAGCGAGTAGGAAACACAGGTTCTATCTCGCACCTCGAAGTATTGTATCTCAGTAACTCCAAAGCTGACCCATAAACGCTTTGCCGTTATTTTGTAACCGAAGTTTTAACATTTGCATCAACTGGGGGGGTGTGGGGGGAGAGCTTCAGTTCTTGCAGGCACTGTATGGGTAACCGGAGGGGTCTTCCTTCGAAGATGAACATCAGGCTGCAAGATAAAACATTTAGATGTCATCGGTGCTCCTTCGTGTAGGCGACTGAATTGTTGAGCGGGGGTCTAAAGGCGGGCGGCTGAGGGGCCAGCGGGACGCCGCTCCTCTTTGACGGACAGATCCTCCGCAACCGTGCTTCTCTGCCCTTTGGGTGGGACTCGCCGGGGCTGCGTACGGAGCCTGAGGCCGGAGCAGCCAGAGGGGAAGGCGGCACCCCTGTGCCCGCTCCCTGCCGGGGGAAGGCCGCCCGGAGGCCGCGGGGCCGGGCCGGGCCGCTCCTGCCTCCTCCCGGCGGCGCTGCGCCTGCGCCGGCCCCGCCCCGCTCACGTGAGGGGCCGCCGGCCCGGC
>JAOXJM010000012.1:95262184-95282119 GCA_026413425.1 Tringa solitaria | reverse complement strand
TTTGTGGGTGGGTGTGATGTGGTGGGGTGTTGTGTGTGTTGTTGGTTTGGTGGGGGTTTTTGGTTGGTTTTTTTTTTTGGTGGGGTTTTTTTTGGTGGATTTTTTTGGGTGGGTTTTTGGTTGGGGTTTTTTTTGTGGTTGAACTCGATGGTCTCAGAGGTCCCTTCCAACCATGATGATTCTGTGATTCTGTGAAATTCACATGAAAGACTCAAAACATCATTTAATTTTCATCAACTTTAATGTTGGCTGTATGTTATATGATGGACCAGTAGTTAAGTAATAGGAAAAAAAGACATTAAAATTATGTAAATAGTCATAAAATATGATGTTTTCAGTCAACTGTGCTATCTATACAGGATCTTGAATAGTCTTGAAAAAAATGTACATCGAAAATACAGGTACATAAATGAGCTGACAGAGCTAAGAAAACGAACTGGATGTTAGCAAGGATTCTTTTAGAGGGTTCAGAGTAAAAAGACAATGGTACAGAATTCAGCTGGGGGAGAGGGGAGGAGGCACTTGCTGAGCATCAATGAAGGAAAGAAAGATAATTAAGATAATTAAGATAAATTTGATTTATTATCTCCCAGTGGTCAGAAACTGTAGGTTTCTTGAGAATAGTTTGATGCCTACATTATTGAAAAATAAATTAATTGCTCTCTGTTTCTTACAGGTCAGGATTTTCTTTACAAGCAAGTGGTCTAGAAAGCAACCTTTTAAAAAGAGAAAAAGCAATATCTGAAATTCCCGCAATCCTGGGATTTTAAAACTGAGAGCTGGTGCTAAGTGTGACAGGAGCATCTGAAATGTTTCTCTGAGCGTGAGTCAATCTAAAAGGTTTGCAGAGGACTGCAGACTGGCAGAGAAGTTGGTTCAGATTGATTCATACAAAAAAAAAAAAAAAAACAAAAAGAAAAAAAGTCATGGTAAAAGCCTTGTGCAGAAATGGGAGAGGCAGAAAATAGCATAGCCAGGAGATAAGCCAGGGCAAATGCTGAGGTGTAAACTTGTGGTGACAGAGCTTTGAGCCACATGAACAGATGAGGGCAAGATCCCTGAACTGGGAGGTACGAATGAAGATCCACAACAGACCTGACACAGGTGTAATTTTATTATTTGTTTACAGTTACTTTTTTGCCTCAGGGTGCAGCCCTTCCAAGTATACAGTTTTAGGAGGGGCTTTAACTGTACTGGAAGAACTGTGAAAGGCCAGTCTGGACCAGATCACCATTACTGCTTCTGTTATGAAAGCAACAGGACTTGCAGGTAAAGTTAGCCAGACCATTAGACTGCTCTGGCTAAAAATCAGTTCTTCCAAGCCAAACAGTCCAGCCCCAGCATTGATGTCCAGACACAGGAGTGAGAGGTGACAGCCCTCTACTCCCACAAGTCCCCATGAGAAGGTAAGCAAAGCCAAGTGCCAGCGGGGGACCCATTTCTCCTGGTGGTGTGCAGCCAAGCTTTCACCTCACTGAGCTGACTAGTGGACTCTTTTTTCCACAAGTTGTCCTATGGAATTAGCCCTTTTCTCCACAGGGAGAGCTGGGACTGTTCAACCTGGAGGGATCTCATCAGCGCGTATAAACACCTGAAGGGAGGGAATGAAGGAGAGGGAGACTGACACTTCTCTGCAGTGCCTGCTGATAGGACAAGAGGCAATGTACACAAAAATAAAATCCCCTTGCTAAAGCATCTTCTCTGCTGCATCCCACATCCATTTTTTTTAACCTTGTTCTCACAATCTTCTTTTAGTATCATCTAATTCTTGTATTGGAGGACGCAATCAGCAGTCATCTGTGTTGCTCATCATCTTGTAATAATGCCTGTAATTTCCCTTTCCATTATCTCTTTCCCTTGGCGGAAGAATCATAGAATGGTTTTGGTTGGAAGGGACCTTAAAGATCATCTAGTTCCAACCCCCTTGCCATGGGCAGGGCCACCTTCCACTAGATCAGGTTGCTCAAAGCCCTGTTGTTTTGCATATGAAGCTTCCATGCCCTTGTTGCCTTTCTCTGATTTTTCCACTTCTGCTGTATCCTGTTTGAGATGAGGAAAGCAGGACTGCCTGTGTAATTCCAGGCACAAGCAAATCAGAGGTTTAAACAGATCCACAATCCCATTCTCTGCTGCTGCCTTTGTTTCTTCTCTAGTTATTCCCAGTATTGGATGTGCTTTTCTGTCTTCTGAACTTTTTCAGGACTTATCATAACAGTGTGATCTCACTCATGAGTAACTGCTCAAATTTACTTTCTGACTCATAAAGTGTTCATATACAAGGATATTTTAATGTAATGGCTAAATCTGTGTCTGTTAAGCAGGAGGTGCTTCCAGTTAGTAGGATGATGGTTTTGATAAAACAAAGGTTACTGCATATGTGGATCTGATATAAAAAGTCACAGATTGCAGGGCTGCGTAGAAGGCGGCAAAACCGTGGAGATGCTGTGGAGTCACTGTGTTTATGTAGGGATATACCTCTACTGGAGGTCAGCAGCTGGCCTAGTCATCTGACTCCTGTGTGTATTTGCGCTCACCTGGGCTATGACTCAAATTTTATTATTGCCACAGAGCTGTGGTCCTGGAAAAATGGCGTTTAACCTCAGGCTGAGATACTGTGCTGAAGCAGAGAGCCACTGAAGTGTGCTAACACCATGCACCAGGTGTTCAGCCCACTGCAGCCTCCGAGGAGAAAGGTTACACTTCATAGCACTGACAGAAACTCTTTTCTTTGGAATGTGCTCAAATCCCTTTGTGTGCCAGAAGTCCTTCCAGGGTACCCTCTCCTCCCTCTCTGTACCTTAACCCATCTGTACCCTGAGGCTGAGCAACAGGGGCTCCGTGTCTTTCTCCATGGCAGGCTGCAGAGGAAGCACCCTGAGCATCCACAGAGGTGGGAAGTGACACTCCTTATGGAAGCTCCTGCATGGACCTAGTTGAGAGCAACCATGCTGAGGGTTTTCCTCAGGTCCTTTTCTGAAGCTAGAACCCCAGTAGTTTGGCCCATGTTGAGAAACATCCTGAGGCTGAAGGGGGGTATTTCACTGCCCTGCTCTGGTGACATCTGTGCACTTGTGTTCCCAAATATTTAGATGGTCAAGGACTGAGCCTGAAGAATGCCAGCTGGGCAGGGTGCTGGGCCCCTTGAGAGACAGGCAGAGCCTTGCCACATTCTCCTTTGGACAACAGCATTCCCACATTTTGTCCTTAAACCCTTTGATGTGAATCCAGCCCTTCAGACTGTTGTTTGTGATTAATCCCACACTACTTTTATCTTGCAATGTGTAGGAAGAAGTTAAAGTGAGTGACTACTCCGCAGTGACAGTCTTCTGTTTTCTGTGTGAGCGTTTTGTGGATGTGGCCACCCAGTAACAGGACTGTGCTGAGAAAAGAGAATACAGCAGAAATAACCTTGCTTTTGTACCCTTGCTCTTTTCAGCTCAGTTCTTTTCAGTCTCTTCAGAACCTAAGAATTATGGTTAAACTAGAAAGCAGAGATGAATATCAGCTCTTGCAGTAAAAATCAACATCTCCAGCTGTGTTAAAGTTGAATTTTTGTGACCTGCTACACAGCCTGGATTGCTTTGCAGGTGAAATGGCAAGACCAGTTTGGGTCCCACAAGCAAAGCCTAGCAAAACTGGAACAGGAGGAATATTCTCAAATATTCTATCATCATTTTTGCCCCATTTTCCTTTTATCTCAATATGCAGTTTTCTACTTGGATTGATAGTCTGCTGCATCATTTTATTGTTTAGTCATGGTTGTTATCACCATGTATGATGTTATTCATATAGAATCTATTCATGTTCATATGAATGCTATTGGTCCTTAGGGTCACTTGTTAAGAATCTCTGGGGAGAGCACATTTGTTAGATTAAGTTTTGCTCACAGGCTTTTTTAAGTATGGTTCGACTTGCAAAGAAACTGCATAGTGTTGTGTTTCAAAGAAGGCTGGGAGGTATACACGCCTCCTTGGCAGGGCTTATATATGACAGCCCTGTCACATGCCTGTCCCAGTCTGTGCGGGCACCTAATTGTACCTGATTCATAGTAATTGGTGGAATAAATTAATGATTCAAAATATTAATGATGGCAGGCATTTGTATCAAGTGGACCCATCAGAGCGTGCACATGTGAAAAGGTTCATCTCAGACCTTCTTAAACTGTCTGCAAGCAGGTGGGGAGCTGCATGGGCAGCCCTTGTGCTGCTGCTGGAACAGAAATCTGCAGGCTGAAATCCAGGGTGCTACTGGGACCCTTGCAACAGACAGATAGCTGGTGCAGGGTCCTGCCTGGTGAAGGTGGGTACTCAGCTGTGGTGCAGGCAGACTTCTGGGAAGACAATGGGTAACCTGGGATCTGCCTGGGGTTTCTTGCTCAAAAGAGCATCTGTTTAGTCCTGAGCTTCTACAGATTTATCCATATATGGCTGGCTGGTGGAAGCTACTGGAGGAACATAGGAGGCTATCAATCAGCACGTGGCTGTGGAGACGAAGTTTTATGACACAACAGGCAGCAGCACAATCCCAGCTGGACCTGGAAATTCACACTGCCAGTTCCACAACACTGGCCTTGCTGGGTCCACGTGCCCTGAGGCAATCTGTTGGGCAGCCCAGGAGTGCTGATCACAACGTGAGCAGCAGGTCACACAGGGCAGGTTGGAAGATGGTGAAGAGAAACCACTGGTGGAAAGGGGTGGAGGAAGCTTCCAGAGGAGATGGGAAAGCAAAGCAGGGGAAGGATGTGGGTTTACGTATGGTGGCACCAGAGGAGGTTATGGGACTCTGAGCATTAGCATCAGTCACATCAAGGTAAAGAGAAGGGTTTGGTGCAGACAGGTGAAATGGATTTGCTTTGACAGCAGAAAAGGGAAGACAGGGTAGTAGGAGGAATCAGTTTTGTCATCTGAATGTCACATATTCAGTTGGACACCAAAATTTTAGCCACAGATTTTCAGGATGCAGAAGAAATAGCTGTGCTGCAGATGAATTATCTCTAACTCCCTGATTGTTGTGATTCAAGCACTTCCTTTCAAATTGCATTTTTCCTTCTTTTGTGCTCTATAACCTAATTCCAGAAAGAATATTTATCACACCAGTCTTCAGTAGTTAAGTGTTAATTTTTCTAGCTAGCCATTTTTGCTCTGTTTTCCTTTTAGCATAAAGATGGAACAATTGAAAATGAGTCAATCCACATTGTACTTTTTTTGCATCTTTTCCAGAAATGTTTAGTAGGTGTTGCTACAGGAGGCAGAATGCTGGACTCAGATCTGATTGTGTCAGGGCATTTCTGTTCTGGTAAGATAGTTTCCAATGCCCACTACTGGATAATACTAATGTTAAACTAGTATTTTCTTTGTGTAAAGGGGTCATGCAGTAATTAAACAAGCATGGATTCAGAGGAGCTCTGATAGGTCATAAAGCAAATGGGAAATCCCATTTGTTTCCACTCGGATTCCAGTATGTTTGATACAACCCAAAACTGGTAAAAGGATATTAATGATTTACAGTTTGCAAATTTCCCTAGCAGTGGCTTTTCCTTAATTGCTTTTATTATTTTCAAAGACTTGATTACATTCTTAATTATTACTGTGCATACCTCCTCCAAATTTCCATCTGATAACATCAGCAATATTCATTTGTATGGAAATTTTGTCAGGTAATGTTAAAATGCTAAAATAGCCTAGCTCCCTCCTTTCTCTTTGTTTTTGTGTGTCTCAGCTTACATTGCTTTCCAGTCTGATGAGTCATTGCATTTACTTTGTGCTGATACTTTTCATATTTCTTGCCTAAGCAGTGATTTTGATTTCCTTGTTTTCTGATCAGGAAAGGCACAATTTTTTTCCTGTAGGTAACACTGGATTTTTGCCAGATCAAAGAAACCCTCTTTTCCAAGTTATGATTGCACAGGAGATTGTGAAAATCACATGCAGGTGTCTCTGGTCACTTTTGAAGATCTCGATGCTGCTTTCTTAGTAGCAGTCCAGGGCCTGAGGGGATGACGTTTTATAATTCAGCTGAATGTTATAAAGATCTAAATCATAAACAGTATAAAATTTAACAATCAACTATGAGGATATAAATGAACATTTCAAATGCCAGAGACTCCCAACTATGCAAATTTGAATTCCCTTCTACTCCTTGTCATGGCCATAGGGTGGGACAGGGTATTGCTGAGCATTGATGTATGTCCTAGGAGTAGTGCAACCCAGTATTTCAAGTTTAGGGGAGCATTTTTAGAGGTGAGGCCCATGGTTTGTTCACTCCTGCGGGCAAATAAAACAGCGGCTTTCACCTCCAAATAAAGGGCACTGATAGCACCAGCTCAGCTCTCCACCCTGCTCCTCAGCCAGCAGCCACCGCTCTCATGGCAGAGGGAGTGGGAAGGGATTTCCTTCTGCACCTTCTCTGACCTCTTCCTCCTGCTCTGCTTCCTGCCTTGCTACCAGAGAAGGGGAGATGAGTGTGATCTCACCCTGCGGTTTCCTCCTCTGGGTGGTGATCCCATCAGCCATTAGATAAGTGACATCCCCTCAGCTGGTGTTTCAGCCTCGCCAGTGAAGCAACCTCAGGAGGAGCAGTGTGTTAGTGATGTTGTCTTCCCCACTCGCTGCTGCCACTGGTTTAAAAAGGGAGGAAAACCCCAACATCTTTTTATTTCTGAGTTTTCCTTTCTTTTCTCGTTGTCGAGCTCAGCCTCCAGAGTCAGATAAAGGATAATTAAAACCTGCTAAGCCAGCGGACTTGGCACAAAACCAAGTTGAACCTTGAGATTCTGAAAGGTGGTGTAAAAAATGGAGAAGCTTTAACCTCAGATGATTTTTTGTGATGATGAAAAGTTGAAAGTTGGAAACACATGACTGAATTATTGTTTGGAGAGATGCAGCACTTCTGAAGTTAAATCAAAGTATTGTATTCACCATAGTTGAAGTAGTTAATATTTGCCAGACTAGCTTAAGGTATTTTGATGTAGTGTGAAGATAACAGTGGCATGGTGTGCTCGCATGGATAAAATGAGGCATATGCACGTCCAAGTATTTTTACAGAAATACACCATGAGAACGGTTCCAATTTAACCTGCAAAATCTTATTTTAAAATCAAAAACCTGCATTTTACTAATACCTTCTACAGATTATGTTGTAACAGTGCAGAAGAGGATATTTTTAGACATGAAATATAGTTGTATTTCTAATTGCCTTATTGCTTGCCTGTTTCAACTTTATGTACCGTAACTGGGTAAAACTTTAACAAGTATCTAGCTGTAGGAATTAACCTCGTGGATTATGCCCACTGTGACAGCAGAACTATTTGTCAGCAGAATTTCTTTTCACAGCCTCTGCTTATCAGAAGGCAGCCACGATTACTAAGCTGAATCGGCATGTGAAACCATATGGTGTTTTGGAGCTACTTGGTTACTGTGGAGGATAAATAGCTCCTGACCCTAAACAGGATCTTTTTAAGAAAAAAAAAGCGGTGTTCCCTATGCCTTATAAGGCATGGGCAGGCTTACTCCAGCGCTGAAGAAGGGGCGGTAACGGGTTCATGCTGCTGAGTTTTCTCCAGCAGCGGTCGCAGGCGACTGAAGAAGTTACGTGGAAATTGCCAACGCTTCGTCCCCGGCGCTGAGCAGCGAAACTCAGTGAAGAGAGGAGGCATCAGGTGAAATTGAAAAAAAAAAACCCACCTGACACCAGTTGATCATGGGAAAATCAGGTGAGCAAATGCCTTTGTGCAGTTGGCTGTGTATTCTTGCAATATCCGTGCCTGGTTTTGTGCTCGGAAAGCATTGCTAAAGCATTAGTGGCTTTCTTCGGAGAAAGCTGCTTTCATTTGTGCATGGTACAGCCGGGGAGGAGCTTTCTCACCAACACAGGGTTAGATTAAACGTGCAGGAAAAACGACCCCCCCTCCCCAACCTGCACAATGCAGAAGTCATTGTATTTTATATACAGCTTACGTGTTGTAAATGATAGTATGAAATAATTATAAGCCTTGTAGCTTTAAAATTATCTTGTGTCTAGCTGTCTGACAAAACTCACTTGCCTTGCAGATAGGCAGCAGGATGCTTTGGTTGGGGCGGGGGGGGAAGCTTTTTATCACCCCTCCTGTCGGGAGGATTTAGATTTAAGATTTGGTTACCGTTTGACTGAGGAGAGCCTTGTGAAGCTTCTCACTGCTGCTGGCTGAGTTGCTGGTCCTTTCCCCACTGCTGCTGGCTGTCTGCATGCCCTGCCCTGAGAGTCTTGGCCGGGGGAGACTCCTCTTAAGCTGCCAAGAAGCCAGAGAACTTGAAACGAGAGATCTCGTGCCCAGGGTTTTCTGCATCTTTGTCCTGTTAGAGTCGTGAGCAAAAATCTGTGCTGATTTTCTGAAACGGCTGTGAAACTGGATGGTTTATTTTTGTTCTTGTGGTTAGGATGTTATTTCTGTGACAAATCAGAGCCTGGCGGCGTATTGTCTGTCTGTCCTATGTGTAAACAGCACGTATAGGACACACAGAGCAAAACCTTTGATTCTCTCAAAACCACAGGCCTCTTCCAGAGAAACTTGAGGACAATCTCTGTGCGGGTAACACTTCAATGGGCCTCAGCATGGGTGTGTTGAGGTTTTTTCCTTTTTGTTTTTTTTAAAGGTCAGCATCCTAGATGAGATCAGAGCTGTCTGCAGATGTGACTATAAAGGGCTTACTGGTGTGACACCCAGTCCAGGTGAAGCACCATATAGCTGACAGTGGGTGGTTTTGGCCCCACGTCCTGGAAGCTGCATAGGTTTTCAAGTGGATTTGGGTTTAGGAAATAACCTTACAGCAATTTAAACAACTATAGTTGCTCTGAAGTGTCAAGTTCAGCACTTCCTGGTTAATAGCATAAAACATACAAATGCCAGGTAAGTCTAGGAGCTGTACATTACGTTAGCAAACCAATAGGGCAAAAGCAGTAGAGATATTTCACTATGCACCTCCCAGTCCCAAAATGATGAAATCTCCTCTTGTTTTAATACATGCACAGTTTCTGTTTGCAAATTGCCAATACAGTCATAAGGCAATTACTGTCTTTGTTATTTCCTGCATTTTTATCACTGCACATTAGTTGGTCATTCCACGCTTAGGAGCAGTGACAGACCAGAAACTCCGTTTGCCAAGCCTTGGGTAATGTTTGCATCCCTAAGTAGTTATACAAATAGAGCTTGAGATCTAAGTGCAGTTTAAAAATATTTTGTCACTTCTGTCACGCTTTTCAAACCAATGGTAAACTGGGTCCAGGTTACTGTCTTTGAGCTGTGTGCAGTATTTTTAGGTGAATCATAAAACTAAGATCCTGTCCTAACAATTGGTGTATTGACTAAATCCCATCTGCCCTTTCCAGTGCACTGAAGTCTTTAAATTCCTGTCTGAGATCATTCAGATGGTTTGCCTTTGAATGGGAAAGTGCAGCTATTTTACAGAGTACAGCTTCCTTTGTGTTTTGTGTAAAATACCTCGTGTTCCTGCTGTAGTACTCTTGAGGACATGGTGCAGACAGGTTTCTTTATACTGGGATGTATGGAAACGCAACAGGTTGGGATCTGTCCGACCCTGAAACGGAATGCTCACTCCTCTCCTGGGTCAGAAAGATTAAGGCAGAGACTACCTGAAGGCATATATTTAAAGATGCTCTAATTCATGTAAAGTGGGGTCACTGTTTTAGAATAAACTTCTTCAGAGCAGTTTCTTAAACTTTTTGTCTCTGGTAAATATGTCTTGAGGTCTAAGTATCCCCAGGCAAAGAAATCCTGCTGTTGAAAATCTCAGGTCTTTGGTCAAAGCTGCCTAGTAATGTGTTGTTACTCGCTGTTGGATGATGTGCGAAGCAATGTTCCTTGCAAGTATGAGAGCCGGAGACTGAGCACTGGTTTTGCTTTGGTTAGAGCTGAGTGAGTTGGGAGAGATGGGTACCTCTGACTCAGCTCTCTTCCTTGGAAGCTGCAGGCTGCTGAAACCAAATTCGTACTGAAACTCCCTCATCAGCTTTACAAAAACGCCTCCCGTGGCCATAAAGATGTACTTTTAAAAAGACGGAATGTACAAGAGGACAACAGTAACACCTGCAAATACTTAAGCCAAACACGGGGACCCCCTCTGCCTTCCCCCTGGGTCTTCTCTTTCCGGACAGCGCCTGGATGAGCGGGTGGTGCAGATTCCCCTCCCCACGGAGCCCGAACCCAAAAGACTGGGGCGAGTATTTTCTGCAGGAAACGAGGCCGGGGTGAGCTGGCTGCTCTTTGTTGCTCTGTTGCTCAGCCTGCCGTGTCGGCTGCAGTCTGACCCCCTGCAGCTGTGGGGGGCTGGAGGCCAGGGTCCCGCGGGCAGCCCTCGCCCCAGAGGGGATATCCATGCCAGCAGCTGCTGGCGATGCTCAGGGAAGCAGCTGGCTGCCAGATCCACTCCTCCGCTCCGGAGCGCTGGGGGTTTCTGCTGCGGGGTGGGTGTCTCCGAAAAGGCTGGGATGGTGGCAGAAAAAGGCTGCTAAAAGTCTCATTTCTTCCGCTTCCCCTCCAGCCCTGCCTGGTGGGGGAAGGGAGCTCGCCCCACTTGCTCCCTAAAATACAGGCGGAGGGGATGGCAAGGGAATCGCCCTGTGACTTTTGGCTAGGGGCTGCCGACGCTATCGGGCAAAGACAAGAATGGGCTCAGTAAATATTGGTTATCTTTTTACAGTGTTTGGTTTTCTTTTCTTTTCTTCCCCCTTCTGCAAATGTGGGTGGGACTCCAGAGAAAGAGCTGGGAGTTACCCACTGTGCTGCTTGTTGAGTCAGTACAAAAATAAGGACCGAAAAAGGGCTTTGACAAAAAGAAGAGAGACAGAAACCAAACTCGGCGTAGTTTTCCGTGTTGTTTTTAATCTTTCTTAGAAGCATGTGCTGTTTTAACTCTTAAGATGCACCTTTGGAGCACAGTAAAAAGGACTGTCGTGTTTTCTGTGGAGCAAGCTTGATCTGAAGTGAAAACTTGTACTTTAGCATCTTGGTAGGAGACAGCCATAGCAGGTCACAACAGAAGTGCAAACATCCTAGAGAAGTGCTTTCTGAGAAATGTGATTTTTGCAAGCTGCCCGAATGACAATGCATTTAGTGCTGGCTGGTTTTACAGGACTGGTGGGGAGAGAGGAAATTAATTAGTCTAAACTGCGAGCAACCGAGCATTCATGTTTGGTAACAGCAGGGCATTTGCAGAGCTAATTGTTAATACCAGTTACTGGCTGTTTTTCTTTACATCAGAAATGAACTGGAGGTGTGGTGGGAAGAGGGCCTTTGAAACATGAATTTAATTCAATTTAAACCCACACTTGTCCAGTTTTGTATGTAGAAAATACCGATTACTTAGTTCAAGTTCAATAAATGACGAATAGACAAAATCTGCCAGGACATCATCAGGCCTTTGCAAACATTATTCTGGGCCAAGTTTTTACCTGTCTGTTGAACCATCAGGTTTTCGGCAGGGGAGAGGAGAAGAATGCAGCAGCCACCCTGTGCAACAGTGGTTACTCCTCTTGACTGTGAGATTAGTGGCCTCAGCTCCTCATGCTCAAGGCAGATAAAGACCAAAACAAGTATGAAGGGCTCACAAAGAATAAGATGGAATATGATGGTCTTTAGTAACTGAGATGCCTACCATGGCTTCCCATGCCATAGCGCTGCACGTCAAAGAACTAAACCAAACCAACAAAAAAAACCCAAAACTGGCAGGAAGAAAGCTGTTATTGCTGGAATTCAGTGACAGCATTCAAACCCTTAGTTTTCTATCAGTGCAGTTGATAGTATCTTTCTTGTCCAGATGAAAATTTACCTTAGGTTCTGCTCTATGTGCAAGAACAAAAAGTATGAGAAAATGAGTGTCTTGATTCTAACTGCTTTTTTGCTATGACATATCTCAACAGACCAGAAGGCTATTTCAGACCACTGTTTTGGTAGAGGCCATGTTGTTTTCCGAAAGATTAGCTGGGGCATATCTAGGTTATGTTTTTGCAGGCAGATGTAAGCAAGTTCTGCCCAGACTTTGAAGGTCTGAACAGCCGCTCTGCCGGAGCTGGGCTGGGTGGCCCTGCAGAGAAAGGCAAGTGAGGCCAAGTGGGTGGCCAACAGCTCTGGTTTAGAGCTGGCTTCTGTGCAAGCGAATACGGAGATGACAGTAGCCTGGGGTGTTGTGGAGGAAGACAATATGGGCCAGTTTAAGGCCACCACAAACATTATTTATTATCATTTGTTGATCATTATCATGTGTTGACTGAACTGAGTTACTAGAGTGAATCTCTGCTTTGAACAGAAATCACACAGGCTTTGCCCGATCTCAGCTTTAGGTGTGATCCTTGCAGCACTGCATGAAATGGTAAGTTAATTGTCCTTCTGAAGCTTTGCAGCGCCACCATTGTAGGTGCTGTGTTTGGAAGCCATCTTCTAACATAGATTGTAAGGGCTGTGCCCACATGTACACCTGTGTGTCACAAAGATGAAATGGGGTTGCATGTGTTGCTGAAGTCTCCATGCCCTGTTGTAAATGTAAATACGGGGGAGAAGAGGGACTGTTTCCCATGATACAGCTCTGATGGTAGCTCATGATAGGCAGATGTTATGAAGTTATTGAATACATGCTTAATAATACCCTATGTGATTGTTTGTCACACTTCTAAATTCTGTGGGCCATTGACATGTGTCAGGCACTTAATAAGTGATCCTCAAAAAGTGATTTGAGGCGAACTGTGGTAGGGTATAACCTGTTCATGAATTTTCCATTATGAAGACCTATTACTAAAATAGACCTCTCTGCTTAGAATCACAAACTGGTTGAAGTAGGAAGGGAACTCTGGAAGTCATCTGGTCCAACACACCTGTTCAGGCAGGACCACCTAGAGCTGGTTGCCCAGGACCGTGTCCAGATAGTTTCTGAGTATCTCCGACGTTGGAGATTCCACAGCCTCTCTGGGCAACCTGTGCCAGTTCTCTGTGAAGAAGTGTTTCCCAATGTTCAGACTTCAATAGTTCTTCTGTAGCTTCTACAGCTCCACTATATGAGGACTTATGACCGTGAGGAGTATATTCCCCTGAACTGCCCCCATGGCAGGTCACAGGAGGGGATTTCCGTGACACAATGTTGTAGGTGTGGCACTGGCTTTCTGAAGAAATTTAAAGGAACTGCAATTGCTGGGTGTGGGCATGCATGTACATTCCTTGCATATAGTCCAGTCTCTTTTTTATCTTTGGCTTCTAAGCGCTGGACCAGTGTGTAAGCAACAGGAGCTGCAGAAGGAACATTGAAATCAAGATTGTTAAAGATTTCAGGGTTTAGGTGGAATTTTACCTTCCAGGGGGTGGTGTAGGCGCAATATGCCTATTTGAACTTTTAAATATATTATATTCAGACTGGATATAAGGAAGACATTTTTTATCATGAGAGTGGTGAAACACAGGAGCAGATTGCCCAGAGAGGTTGTAGACGCCCCATCACTGGCAATGTTTAAGGTCAGGTTGGATGGGGCTCTGAGCAGCCTGATTTAGTTGAAGATGTCCTTGCTCATTGTAGGGAGGTTGACCTAGATGACCTTTAAAGGTCCTTTCAACCTAAACCATTCTATGATTCTATGAAATAAAGACCATGTTTTTCAAGATTTTCAGTTATGAGAACTGGTGTTTAGCCTGTTGTGGAGGGGGATGAGAATGAGATTGATAGTAAATATAGGTAAAGAAAACTTCCTGTCTCCCTGCCTGATCTAGGCTACTGGATAGGTGAGTTTACACATCAGTGATCAAAAGAAATGTGCATGGCTGTATTTCCATGCCTTAGGGAGGTGCATAAATAAACATACTTTGAGCATTGCCCCAGCTAGCTTGGGCATCCTTGGCAGAAAAGCAAGGTGGAAGAGTATCAGCACTAATGAGATGAAAGCTAGTTCCGGTATGACTACCCCAAACAATGGCAGAATATAAATAGTAGAGGTATAAAATGGTGGAGCATATCCCAAGAGAAGCAGGATAGTTATTCTAACTTTATTCAGTTCTTCTATGTCAAATTCTTCACTTTGCAAAGGCTTTGGTTAGCACCAGACAGCATTATGTAACATGAACTTGGCACTGGGTACCAACAAGGTTCTCTCTACTGCTGCCCATCCACAGAGCACAAGAATGTGCAGCATCCAAAATATGAATAACTGACCAGCAAAATAACTCAAGATACAAATGACTTCCAGAGGGCTTAGAAGAGTTGTTACATGCGGAAGAGTATTGCTGTTGTCATGTAAGCAATAAGGTGGAATCACAACCTCACGACAGAAGCTCAGGTTTGATAGTAGGGAAGTTCTGATTTCTGTCATTACTTGTTAGTGAATACAAATGCACCTTATTTTATTCAGAACTTATCTAACTAGAAACTCTAAGCAGATATGATGTTGGGGAGGGAGGAAGAAAAGAAATGGAGAAGATTGCTTCACTTTCTCCTCCTGCATAATGTGATCAGTTCTAACACATGGTGGTTGCATGGGGATTTTTATTTTGAAGTGAATGTACCCTAGGAATTGTGTGGCAATTAGATTTAAGAATATGAGGCCTTACTAATGAGAGGGTCTCCTTAGCATTTCTAAAAGGGTTTACATCTTACACGTTAACTGTCTGCCAGGGCTGTCTGTGTGGATGTGTGGTATGATTACAATATTTAGTTGTCCTCCATGGCACAATAGTAGTAAAAATAATACTTTTGATTGTCTCTCATGCAAAGACAACATTGGCTTCTCTAGTTATGATGAGGAGTCAGTTCCAACCTTATGCAGGATGACCACTCCATGATGGTGATTACTTGTTGACAGGCTTGTTGGTCTGATTGTTTGAAGGAGAGGGTGGCTGCAAGCAAAGGACTTCTTCCCCCACCCCTGCCTTCAAAGAAAGTGAGATCCCGGTTCTGTCAGTGCTGAAGAATGCTGATTAGCACTGCTTTTTAAAAAAAAACATGCTTTTATCACAGAAGGCTCTGCTGCCTCTCAGAGCTGTGCAGTTTCCAGTTTACCAGGTGTTCCTTTTTAATCAGGATAGTCAATTGCCTAACAGTTTATAAAAGGCCTTAAGTGAGGAAGTAATCAACACTGTCTATTACAGCGAGAATAGGATTTGCAATCAAATAGTGACATGACTAATGTCATTGAAACATTATTACACCAGTGACTTCATATTCTCAGGCAATATGCCTCAAATGGGGTACAGGGGAAAAAAGTGTGTTACGTCATATGGCACAGGTAATGCAAGGTTATTAAGTTGCCAGTTTGCTGTAGAGGAAACCCAGATAATAAAATGAGTGGGGAGTTTGACCATCAGATTCAGTTACCTCAAACACCTTAGTGTTGTCCTGAAGCTCGCCCCACTGATAAGGAGGTGTGTAAGAAAATTTCAGGCAAAATCGAACAGCAAATCTCCTCCCTGAAGAGGGATCTCCTGGGCTGAAGGGAAAGCTATTTTGAGCAGCCTGATAAACACAAGAAAGTTCCAGGAAACTGCTCCCATTCAAACTCATGTCTAATTATAACCCCCAATTCCTTTCATGCCTTTAAGCAATACTTTCTCTTCTAGCTTTTAGTAAGGTCATAGGATAGTTCGGATTGGAAGGGAAATAGTCTACCAACATTGTATGGGATGGAGATGTTGCCCTTTTATTGAATTGTTGGTTCAAAGTTGCTGCAAAAAAAGACAAACCCTACACAGGATGTAAGGCTTTCTGAATATTGTATCATTTCATCTTTCATTCCCTCCAGGATGTACATGTGATTTCATTTCTTCTGTATGTTTCCAAGCATTCACACAGTTCTGTTAAATACTACAGAGGAGTTTAGCACTGAAGGAAGTCAGTTTTTATGGCTGGAAGTGATTCATGAATTGGAGTATCAGATCCATGCTCTCAAATTACATATTTAGGAATAGCATTAATGGCCAGTCTGTGAAGATGTTCCTGTCAAATACATGGTGAGAGAAACATGGAATATTCACTCCCTGTGGCACTGCTGAGGCCACCCAGTATAAGCCCATCCTGGAGTGTTTGTGTCTTCAAACCAAAGTGCAGTCAAAATGCAGTGGAGGCATAACTGCCCTCTTAACATTTCTCTTATCAGTTAAACGCCCATCACTTCTCCATTGAAGGAACATTATTCTCAGTGTGAAAGATTCAGCTGAGACTAGTTTCCAGGGTATTAAATTTCAAGTGAGGAAAAATATTATTAATAAAAATTATTAATAACAAATATGTCGGGCTTTTAGAATGATCTAGATGAAAATGTGGTCATTAGAAGCTGGAATGTCTTTTACTCAAGAATTTTGTTTGTTTCTAATCTGTTAATATAGTTTGAGAAGTTTGTCGAAATAGAGGTATCTTTAGTTCTCTCAGACAGTAATAAAGGTCTTCTTGATATAATTACTTTGCAGTTCCCTAAAACCTCCAATGATTTTTTTCACAGAGCTGTTGGGCATATTAAAAGTTGTATTTGCTGCAGTCTCATTCCACAGCCCATTGCTGCTATCAGAGTAAGTTAAAGCAATTCTGCAGAGTCTAGGGGACTGCAGGGTTAAAACAGAGCTATACTCTGTGTTTAAACAGCTACAGGTTACCTTTCTATGTGTTTTCTGTCCACTTCGCATTTTTGTCCTCTCCATGTATCCTGGTGCTTGGCTTCTTTCTGCCTCGGTATCTAATGTTCCTCTCTCACAGAATCACAGAATGATATGGGGTTGGAAGGGACCTCTGCAGATCATCTAGTCCAACCCCCCTGCCAAAGCAGGTCCACCTAGAGCAGGTTGCACAGGAACATGTCCAGATGGGTTTTGAATGTCTCCAGAGATGGAGACTCTACCACCTCCCTGGGCAGCCTGTTCCAGCACTCTGCCACCCTCAAAGTAAAGAAGTTCCTCCTCACATTTAGATGGAACTTCCTATGTTCCTATGTTGCTCTAGCCATTAAATAAGTATATTTCTAATTATTTATTTTGGACAGAATTGAAAGGTGTGGTCATTATCTCCTGTAATGCACACATCGGGTGAAGAGTTGAGGCCTATGTCACAGTTCAAAGAGGGATTGAGACAAACATAATGGTACACTTCTGTGTATGATTCTACATGAGGTCCATTTCTTGTTGATTGCATTATATGTTCATTATCTGAAGGCTAAATAGAAACAATTAGTATTTATGGAAAGTACAAAATTGCCAGGGAAGATAAACAATAGGACAGAGAACACTGAGAAGACAATGATACTTCTAGAAATTGATACTGTGCTCTTTCTTGGATCACTGAGGTGGACACTTAGTCATAAAAAAAGTATGCCTTTTTTGCTGGTCAAGTGTATGCCTAGTATAATTTTGTGCATCCTGAGTGGTGACCTAAGGGCTGCCCGCAGCATTTCTGTGACATAGGTATTGAGTGGAGAGGTTTCATGTTTGTTTTTTCGTGGAATATTTTACCGTTACTCTTTCTGCGCATCATCTTGCAGCTCTGCAAGACCAGTGGAGTAGGTCCAGCTGACAGCTGCAAAGATGATGCAGAGCAACTAGTACTGTGGAAGGCATGTTCAGATAACTTGTTTCTGCTTTGATGTCCAAACTAAGGGAAGAACAGAGCAGGAGAAAACAGGGTTCAAAGAAGAGGCAGGAAGGATTCAGGTATAACGAGCTCTTCAATTGAGAAAGAATTAATAGATTGGCACTGTTTATAGACAGTAAGAGAATGGAGAAATAGAATACTTGGGAAAACAAATCTGATGGGATGGGGCAACCTAGATACCTCTGCTTCCTCTTCCTGGTCACACAAAGTTGATCAATGAAACTGAAGTCCAAAAACATAACAACTGTAAGGTGTGCTCTGTACCACATCATAGCCTGGAAATCCATTGTTGTGTGCTGTCATTATCTTTGCCAATGTTCCAGAAGAATCTAAAATAGAGGTGAACAATTGAATAATGGGAAGCAGGCAACTGTATCTAATATCTTTAATTTTTTACTGATTAAGCTGTGTAATGATTCATGACCAAAACTAACTTCCTTGCAGTAGGAAATAATTTTTTCTAGCAGCTTAAGCAGGCTACATGAAGGGAAAAAAGTACGTCTCCAAAGCTGTTTGGGAAGCTGTTCCCATTTGGGTGGGAGCCTGAAAACTCCCATTAACTCTCACTTTTAATGTCTGGCTTCTCAGTGTATGGAACATTGGGAAAATGGAAAAACTTAACATGTCTTCCAAAACAAATGTGAAATACATTTGGCAGTTGGGCGTCCCTCTCCACACATCAGCATGCACAGGAGAGGCCGTGCAGAGGAGGGCGGTTAGCACATGAGCTTGACTCACAGTAGATAAGTGTTTCTATAGCAGCCACCTTTGAGGGAAGGGGAGGATGGAGGTTCTCTAGGGACAACATAGCGGTGCCTGTCGTGGCTAGAAGAAACTCAGTTTTGTCCATGTCTTCTTGGTCTTCGTAAGTCAGAGTATTAGTACAGAATTGGATTGTGCAATACTTCTATTGATGTGTGGACTAACAATTGACAAAGCTTGTATTTCAGTTAACTTTATTATTTTTTTTTTTAGAATTTGAATTTGTTATTGTCATTGAGAGTGAATCATTTGAATAGAAACCCTCCCACTTGCAGGTCAGGTTGTTTATCTGCTATTTAATACTGAGCGGATGAGATATTAAGTCTAGGTGATAACAGCCACAAGTTTTAAGATGGTCTTGTGCAGAAAAATGCACCCTGGAGTATCTGATGAGACTTCCAAAGCCATGTATTTCAACTTGTCTGATCTGCAGGCTGTCTTAAAATTTCCCTGCTGGGAGCATGGTCATAGGCTCGCCTTCCTCAGTAACTTGTGATAGATGCCTTAGAAATAGGTCATGACCCCAATTGATGCAGCAGATGAGAGGTTTAGGACTCTGGCTTGATAGAATCAGTGAGCTGTGAGCAATGGTAATAAGAGGAATGGGACAGGTTTGTTAGCAAAAGGGTGTGTAGTTGCTTAAAGACCAGAGTGGAGGTACCTGTTTTGTTTGAAGATGCGCAACTTGTAACACACAAAACTGAAGGAAAACCTAAGAGGAGGAAGGTGGTGGGCAGATCTCATTTCACTCAACAGGGTTTCTGTTTCTGAATTCTTAGCCGTCTCATGCCAACAATTTTATACCAAAAAAATCGAGCTTGAAAGCACGTTGATGGATAATATATTAGATACATGTCCACAATGACACTTTGGTCTGGAAAAGGTCAACTGGACTGCAGACTGTGTTCAAAAGGTTTAACTTTGCATGAAACAGTAATGGCTTTCTATGTGCATTGGCTATTGAGATTACCTTAGACTGCCAAATTGCCCTAAAGCTGTTGGGGAAACGGGAGAGAACTCTGACAACAGCTTAAATCATGAGCATGGACTGGGTAATGACCTTAGGAAAAAGTTACGAGAGCAGTATGTGCAAACTGCCAGCTCTACTGTGGGAAAATGCATCACTGCAAACAGCAGAATAGTGTATACACTAGTAAAGGAGAGAATGATTGATCATAGTTGTTAGAATCGAGTAGTGAGAGGAAGTTGAGAAATCTAAGGTTAATAACAGGAAACACTTTCTAGTCATGAGGTCTGTTTGGGCTTCAGAAGTGTCTTACAAGGAAAATGATGTTAGTTGTGCTAATTAGGATATTCAGAAATGAAGCTGATGAATCATTAATAAATGCAGAAACCTGTGTCACAGTAAGAGCAGAGTAAATACTCAAAGATGTCTTGGCCTGTTCAGAAGCTTCAGTAAGATAGAGAACATGAATACTGTCTTTCTGTTTTGAAAAAAGAAACATACCTCTCTTAACTGTCCCAATACCCTGTTTCAGGTTCCAAATTTCTCTTCAAATTCATAGAATCATAGAATGGTTAGAGTTGGAAGGGACCTTAAAGATCATCGAGT
>JAOXJM010000012.1:95238265-95249095 GCA_026413425.1 Tringa solitaria | reverse complement strand
AAACTCTTTCCTAATGTTCAGTTTAAACCTACCCTGTTGTAGCTTGAAGCCATTCTCTCTTGTTCTATCACTAATTACCTGGGAGAAGAGACCAGCACCAACCTCTTTATAATGTTCTTTCAGGTAGTTGTAGAGAGTAGCAACAGCTATGGCAAAGCAATAAATATTTGGTAAGTTTCATGTACTACCATGTTACCTATGTTTCAAAAACTCTTTTCAGTAAAAAGACTGTGTTTCCATGTTTCTAGAAGTTCTTGACAGCTATTAACAGAAGATCTTGCCAGCCAGGCTGTAAGTGAGCTATGCTTCTGTGTTTATGTCATGATTCCACAGCAGATTTCTTTTGTCTTCCAGGAAAGGATGTGGCTGACAGATGGTACAGTGAAATAAAAAATTACAGCTTTCAAAACCCAGGGTTTTCTTCTGGGACAGGTGAGTTCAGACTGGGCACTGTTTCTTCAACAGAGCTTTTATTTTGAGAAATTGGCTAGCCAACTTGTTTTGATATTTTTCAAAAATCTACCTTTATTTCTTAAGGGTTGGGGGGGAAAAGAGGGAAAAAATATTAGAATTTCCCCATTTTTTTTTATGTTAGAAACTGACAAAAGGGTAAAAGGAAACTGAAAAATGAGGAGTTAAGCAAAATCTGTGTGTTCTTTTCATAGTTTTTTCCTCTGACTCCAAAGTTTTTAAAAGGCAACTTATTTTTAAGGGAAATTAATTTGTAGAAAATACTAAATTGGAATCATATAGATGTCTTACTAAATGTACCATGCTATTGTTTACATTGACATGTGTGCTCTACCAAGTTACATCGCTCGAATCACAGAGATGACTTCAGATATAATTTTGAAATCAGCCACAGACCATTGACTGCATATTGACAATCTGATGTTAAATGAACATAAGAATATTGTTCCTTGAATAATGCTCGAAGAAGAGATATGCCTGAACTTGTTTCCGATGAAAAAAGTAATGATTTTCTCCCATGAGGTTTTTCTATGCATAGAGGGAACAACTGACAGGGTAGCAGAATGCAGGGGTGGCTACAACAACTAGTCAGAAGCAGCCCCGAATCCAGTGTTATTTTGAACAGTTGCACATGCAGACACATGAGGGAGTACGAGATGGTCAAAGCAAATGAATAATAGTCACTCTCCAAACTGCTATTCGGACTGCAGGGAGTAAATGATGTCAAATTTTTGTATCAGATACTCATCAAACTACTTGCATGGTTCTCTACTAGGTATTCTTATTTGGATAGAGGACATGGAAATGGGAATAATAGTGTGGAACCAGATCAGATTTTTCAAGACAAAATACTAGATGTAGTTTTCTTTTCATGTCATTAACTTGTTCTCCCATTAGGGAAAGAAACAATTTTGTGTTGTTCTCTCTTTCCCCACCCTCATGTGTTAATTTTATAGGTTTAGTACCTAAAATGAATGTGTATGTTTGTCTCTCTTTCTTCAGGTCACTTCACAGCAATGGTTTGGAAGAACACAAAAAAGATGGGAGTCGGAAAAGCATCTGCTAGTGATGGTTCTACATTTGTGGTGGCTAGATATGATCCAGCTGGAAATGTAGTAAATCCAGGCTATTATGAAGAAAATGTCCTTCCTCCAAGAAAATAACTTTGTTGTTGGGTTTTTTCTGGTTTGTTTTTTTGTTTGTTTGTTTGTTTGTTTTTATAAAGGTAGTCTTATTGCTTAATGACAAGCGAACCTGGATTTGGACTTAACAGTGTTTGAAATCAAGTATGATTCACTGAAAATTCCTGTTCGATACTGCTGTTCACTTCTCATTACAGAGGAAGCAATTACATATTGCTTGAGTCAATCTGCACATCAAGTCCCTGTTGTTTCTGAGGGGGCTTCAGTTTATTTGAGGGTGAAGTATATGCAGCATTTCTGAAGGGTAAAATTTACAAGGTTTTGGGTTTTTTTAATAGTTTGCATGAACTCTGCGTCAGCATGTGAGTAAGCACATGTTGGGTGTCTTTTTTTGAACAAGCAAATTTATAGCTTTCTGTAAACTGAAGATACCAGCTTGTGATTATATCACGTACTCCAAGTTTTCCAGTATTTTTCAATAACTGTAATTTCTATGCTCTATCTATACCTCCTGCTACTGTGGGGCCTGCTCTCTGCAGATGGAACATATGCAAAACGTCCCGTATGAAAGGTATACATGTAAAATGTAGTGGCATTCTGACCGACGTGCTTTTATTAAGAGGATCTCAGAGAACACTAAAGCGTTTATGGTAAAATCGTGTCTGTCAAGCAAGCCATAACTAGTGCATGACTTGAAAGCTACCAAAATTGTTTAAATTCCAGCTTTGCATTTTAGGTGCTAATATTTAAAATCTATTTGAGATGAATGTATTTCAAGTTCAAACCCCATCTTACAGTTTGCAGTATGTACATTGTCTTATAATCAAATTGTTTACTTCTGTTGCAGGAAAGTAAGATACTGCTTTTTCTTTTAGATGCACAAAAAGTTTCTTTGATGGAGCCTGTTGGATTTTATTTCTTAAGAACTTATTTTTATTTCCAAAGGAATATCTTCTGCAGGTGTCATGCTATACAGACAATAACATTCCCAAGTCATCTCTTGTATCCTTTAATGATGTCACAGTAGGAAATATTCACATGGTCATAATTAAGAGACATTTCTCTTTGTGCATATCATTCAATAAAAATATTTCACGTGCTGGGTTGATGCCTTGAAAACATTCAGACTGAATGTCCTTAAAAGCAAGCAAGCAAAACTTCAGAGGACACTTTTTTGTCTTTCAAAATGTGGATTGGGCCACTTTGGCTAGGTTCATATGCTATGCTTCAATTTGGGATTTTCTTTTCTTAGTAAATGTTTCTTTTGGTGTCTGCTGAGATTCTGTATGCCAGAATTTGGTTCATGAAGAGTGCCATTACAGAAATACTTCTTTTTGTTTACACAGTTGTAATAAACTGCACTGTTACAGCTTGATTATATGTCACTGTGATGCTGTATGTTATAATATTTTTGCTGTAACCAAGAATTTAACAGATATAATGAACATCTGAAAAGTAAATATTTTTTGAATATGAATTACTCAAACCTTTGCTGTCACCTGAGTCTTTGTTGAAGAATCATCAAATTTTATTTCCAGGATATTAACATATGACATTATTGCTTTTGCAACATGGAGCAAATAAAAGCAGCAAGTATTCTAGTCCAGGAAAGAAAGAAAGTAAAATGGTAAATCATGCAGCAGATCATACATCATCGCCTTATACACAGGTTGAGCTGACAATTGGAGCCGCAGCTGAAGAGCCGTGCTGCTTTCTCTCTTGAACTCCTGCTTTGTATCTCCCTGCGTTTCTCCTGCCCCCTCCCTCGGTGGACGTGTTCTCAGTAAAGAATACCCACTCAACTCCCACTCGGGTGAGCGTGTGTCAGTAACTGCAGTTTTGGGGTCTTCCCCTCTTCTACCCTCAGCTGGCAAATGTTACAACCCCAAGCAGGAGGATGTTTTATGTGCAGCGCGTTTTCATCCCTGAGAATGAAAACAGGACTTTCTAAAAAAAATAGCCTTGCTGCAACTGACATAAAGGTAAAAGCTGATCTTAAATAAGTCAAAAATGTTAAAATATTGGTTTTTTCCCCAATGACATTGATGCTTTTTGCCTTATAATTCCTCAAATGGTTGGTCTAGAACTGTATATACCCTAGTTGAGCGAGTCAACTGAGAATCTTTCTCTGCTGACACCTAGTTTTTCTGCATGTCAGAGAGAACTGGGAAGGTAAGCAAAGAGAGGATAAAACAAAACCAAGCTTGTAGCTATTTTTGTTTAAAATTATAATTGCAAGTGAGCTTCCAGGCCTCTTTAGACAGAGCATTTTAAGGGGGCATCAGAGGTAATCAGACAAGGAAGATGCACCAAGCCCCTCAAATAGACTCATAGACTCAAGTTCAGGCACTCCACAGAGAGTCCGTGCAAGTAAGTATGATTGTAACAATTAAAAAAACCCAGTCAATTTAATTTTCAGTGACCCAAGATCATGATGTTGATGCCTTCCGCAAATGAACTCTGGCTGCACAGTAAACTGTGGAGTACGTAGGAGTCCACATGCAGAGGGAAGGGTAATGTTGCTGATGTGAGTCACCCAGAAGCCATATGATTTCTGGGAAGTCTACACTGAAACCTGACTTACCAGTCATCTGTATTAGAAGAGTTGGTGTAGGTGTATTGTTCCACTCCCCACCACATCTTGCAGAGTTGTGGAGACTGGGAGGTGGCAAAGAAAGGTTATCTCCTGTCATGGTAGAGCAGAACAAGGTGTTTAAGAGCTTCACCAGCCAGGGTTATACACATAGAAGTCACGTTTGCCCTGGGAATAAAGAAAAGGCTGATCTGACAGCTCTGATACCAGAGAAAAATATCCTATCTTTAGGGGCCTACAGATGGTTTCTACAGTCTTTTTGCAGGAGGAGGAGGAGGAATTCTAGCTGGTCTGAGGCTTCATTTCCAGTCTTCTGTGTTAAATAATAACAAAACACTTAGGGAAGAACTGGGACTGGGCTTTTAAAAGTGCTAAAATGGGAAGCCTGCGTTAAAGCATTTTAATTTGCCAAGTTCCCTCCTTTATCTTCCCAAAAGGACAATTCCAGGCAATTCCTCCTCCAAAAAGTGGAAGATGACATTGAGAAGTGGTAGAAGTACTGGTAGATGACCACAGATCAGAGAGCCACATCATGTGAACAATAATAATAAGTCCATGGTCAAGAAAGATGTGAGCACTTGGCTGAAGTCTTGCAAATTGTACTGGGAAACGCTTTGCTTTTTGGGAGCTCAGCCACTCTACTTATCTCCAGCTTTACTTTTTTCAGGTGGGTTTGCTTCCAACACAGGGCTTGACTAGTTTGGGTGGAGTGCAGAGAAGTCATATTAGACTGGTGGACTGCTGACCTCAGGCTTTTGAAGAGTGTCACACATGCCCTAAGAATGTTTTTATCTTTTGTGGGTATCTCTTGACTTTGATAGCCTTTTTTTTTTTTTTCTCTTTTTCAGTATTTAAAGGCACTTTTCCATGTGACCGGTTTTAATGCTAATTTGAGCTCTCTTTCCAGCATCTGCATTCTTACCTTCCTACAATACCCAAGCAGCTGACTGCAAAAAAGCCAGGTATGTCTTCAGCTGAGGTATTGGACATCTGAAGCTTAAGAAAACAAAGCTCTTAAGAAGGCAAAGTGCTCACTGGCATTTCGTTTGGCCCAAGGTATGGTAATTGTTTTGATCTGTATTAGAAAGCCCAGAACATGGTAATGTAAACAAAGCCATAGACCCTCCCGGTCTGTTGATTGCAAACACCAGTGCTGCTGGCCTTGTGGCCACAGTACACACCAGTGCCCCGGTTTCTCTGCCTGAGAGGCTTTGTGAGGGAAGGGCTACGTGTAAGATGACAACTGGAAGCTGTTTGACCCCAATCAGAGTCGAAAAGGGGCTTGAGGTGTCACGAAGAAAGCCAGTGAGCCAAAGCCACCTCCCTCCCTTCTTGAACCTGACACTAGAAATCTAGTTTCTACTAGTTGGGTTTCAGTTATACTGGGTCAACTGGAAAGAAATAAAACAGAAAAAGCAGACATGGATTGCATTGGCAACAAGCAGACTAGAATCGGAGACCTTAACAGCAACCTAGGGAAAGCTGTAAATCTCCATGGAGAGCAAGAGTACATTAAATCAGGACCAAGATGCAGAGCCTGCAATGGCAGGGGGCATCCCACCTGGGCAAAGCTGTGCTGAGAGGCCATCAAAATCCAGACGAGAGCTCATACCCTGAAAGGCTGTGAACTTTCAGCACAACTTCTCCTATGTCTTCATCAGCTCTAGGGTGCTCAATGATGTGTCAGGAGGGACGTCTAGCTTGTTGTCCATTTTTTGGAGACAATCACAAAGGCCCTTTTGCCCTCAGCTGCTTCTGTAGGGCTGCAGCATCCCCTTTCTTCCTCACCCTTTGGTGTCAAGTCAGCAGGGTAGCTGCAGGGAGAGCTGGACCACTCTCTGGTCCCGCACCTGATAGTCCTGCTGCAAGGCCCAGTGAGGCCTGTAAAGCCCAGGGGCAGAATATCTCAGGCTTCCAACAATAAATGCCAAGGCGTTAAACATCCCTTCTCTCCATTAAGGCAGGCACAGCTGTAAAATATGGTTAAGGCAGCTTGTGCTGGAAAAGAAGAAGAAATAGTGCATTGCTGCTCCATCGTCTTGGAGTGTGGGAAGATGCAGGCAGAGCCGGGGCAGTGGTGATGGCTCTGCCACCATGCAGAGGGGGGGTCTCGGATGCATTGCCCCCAGGGGCTTCCCTCCACTTCTGCTTCACTCCAGGCGTTTTGTCAGAGATTAAGTTGGTTTTTTTGATGATTGCCTGCCAAAACCTTCTGAACAATTTTCTCACACGTACACACACCCACACCCCCCCCCCCCTTTGGCTTGAATACAGAGGCTTTGGGGGCAGGCTGCCCGCTTTTTGGGGTCTGCGGGGTTTGGGGTCGGCGGGGTTTGGGGTCTGAAGGGTTTGGGGTCTGCGGGGTTTGGGGTCGGCGGGCGGGCGGGCGGCAGGGGGCAGCCGCGCTCCGCCGTTACCGGCCGCTGCGGACGGCGGGACCGGCTGCCGCCCGCCTCGGCCGCGGCTCTCCCACCGCACCGGCCCCGCCGGAGACCCTCCTCTCCCAGCTTCTGCAATAAAGACAGGCTGGATTCGTATGGGGGTTTTTTTTGTTGTTGTTTGTTTGTTTATTTTTTTATTTATTTTTTTTCCTGCATGAAAAGGTGATTTGGAAGGGATTCAGCTGAGCCCATACAAATACAGACTCAGGTGAAGTGATGGGAACAGATTTATGTCCTGTCCTGTCCTGTCCTGTCCTTTTTCGGTGAGCCTCCACCTGTGGCTGCCTCAAACAGCTTTGAGCAGCTTCGGGGCTGCTGCTCGATCCGTACCTGCATCTAAAGTTCACGTTAAACATTGACTCCAGAAAATAAAGTCATAACAAGGAAACTTATGACGTGAAAAGCTCACAGTTATTAAAGTGTCCTGGGTTCTCAATGTTTTTTGAGGAGGGAGCTGGATTGGTTTGTGGGGTTTTTTTTTTTTTGTAGTACTGACTCAGTAGTTAAATGTCCTCACGAACCTTGGGTACAGAGAGAATCACAGAGAGAGTCACAGAAAGGTTGAGGCCAGCAGGGTCCTCTGGAGGTCATCTGGTCCACGTCCCTGCTCAAGCAGGGCCAAAGAAGAAGAAATGAAAAAAAAAAAAAAGAGAAACTACTAAAAAAGACAAGATGCTAGATAGCTGTGAGTGTAGTGAGTGGTCTGTATAAATGTGTTGGGAATGGAATAAGACAGAGGAGGAGATCTGTGGCAACAGCTCTAGGGGGAACTGGGGCTGGAAGGTTGCTTCAGAGCAATGTGGCTGTGCACACTCTGGATCTGTAGCACTTGCTCCCATCTGAGAGGAAGCAACGTCCTGCCTGGCCACACAATGGATGTAGATGGTTTCTCCTCTCCTTTTACCTCCACTTCTCTTCACTCCCCTACATTTACTTACACTTTCTGGAAAGTAGAGAAGAAATTCCCTGCAATAGTGAGTTGGCTACTGGTGGTGTGTTTCCAAGAAGGGGTTCATGTGCCTCATGACTGTGGCAGATCACTGCATACAGCTATCTAGCACATATGTTTCTTTCAAACAAATCCAAATGCCTCACTCCAGACAGAGTTACGTTGTGGAAAACGTGCTTGTACTGAATGCTGCCAATGTTAGAGCACGTACGCTGGAAAGTATAAAGCTTAACATGAATGGTTTTTCCAATAAGCAGGCTATTTCTCTCCAATATTCAATAATTAGTGATATATTGTGTCCCTTTTAGCTGCTTGTCTACTTCCCTTGGCAAGTGCAGAGCTTGCATATAAAGCTCAGAGTCTTATTCAATTATTTTGGTTTGTCCACTCTCTCCCATTCTTGGTTGGGAATTGCTAATGAACACGGTGCCTTCAGGCCGTAATTTCCTGTTGCATATTTTCTGAAACCATGTGAGGGATTGCTCTTGATGAGCTTTCCGGGAGTCTGCTACAATTGAAGTTGTCTCATTACCAGCCAGATATAGCCTTCAGCTTCTTGCCATCCTTTTTTTTCTTGCAGTTTAGGATTGGTTTATTTTCCTCTCCTGGGATTTGAATGCTAATATGGGTCATGGAGTCTCTGAAGGTAGGTGGCACAAGTTCATCTGGGCTAGCACAGAAGAGAGGACGGAAAGAGAGGGCTCTGAGCACTATGGATGCTTCATCAAGGTTTTATATGGTGTTTATATTCTAGACCAGGGCCTACCAAGGTCTAGGAGGCAGTGATGACTGTGAGTGTACACCACCCTTATGCTACTCTCAGTAAAGAGATGATTTAGTAGACAGAAGTTATTGAGAAATTTCTAGGGTTGAAGGTGGCCCAAAGAATACAGGAGTATTGAAAAAAACATTGGCAAACCCGCAAAGGATCATTCTGTGCATGTCTGGCTCATGCAGTGGAGCAGACTGAGATTACCACGTTGTACCTGAGTTGAGCTGAGGCCTCTAATTTAGGGCCAGAAACAGCATTCAGCAAAGTAGAATTGATTTTGGCAGACCTTTGTACCAGAACACCCTGCCTAACACACAGACAGCACGGACAGTTTGAAGGAACATGATCATACTTTCTGGAGGCTGCTTTATACCTAAACAAAGCAGTGTCCACCACAGAGTATGCAGGTGTGCTACTAGGAGCTTCTCTCTTAGCGAGCTCAGATGCTTTTTCTTGCTTCTGGGTGTGGTGCTTCAGGTGTTTGTGGGGCCGTGCTCTAACCTGTAGAAGCCTCACTAGGAAGAGTCACGCTGAAGGCAATGCTTTCCTTCTTTTATGAGGACTAGGTTAGAAAAAGGCAATTTATGACCGTGTTTGTGGAGCTGAGATGGTGAGATCCTTGCCTTGGTTTCCTGTGGTGTAAATGGCCTGGAGCGATCTGTAAGAGCTTTGAAATCCCCTCCCTGAAACTGCAATAGGCGTGTAGCACCATCAGGGTCTGCAGTCAGTCTGGGTAAGATGAGGCGTTGTCATGAATTCCCACGAGCACTGTGGTCTCCTGGATGCTCTGAGGGAGGCTGTGGTATTCAGAGCTTTGAAAGCTCAGAGGCAGCTTGAAAGCTCATCATTCTTTTCTTCAGCCCGTGGACTGCCAAGCTGTGTGCTGTTGCAAGGCGTATTGCTGTGCCTCTATGAGATAAAACAGGGTCTGTTCACCAACATGCTACTTTTCATGCAGCTTCTCTGCCCATCTCCACTTCCAAAGAACAGGGTTAATGAGCAAAACTAAGTATTTGTGCTTATGTACAAAATCTCCCATGCATTTATCAAGGATTTGTCTGAAAGCTTTAGAAAAAGAAGAAAAAAAAATATTATTGCCTCTCTCTGTCTTGTAAACTTCTGTAAAATTGAACACAGGAAAAACTCAGTGATTGTTTCCACCTCACCATAACTTGTGTTTCAGTATGCCACTGTACCCAGTGAAATGTATTATAAATGTTAGTAATTGTTTCTCTAAGCCCATCACAATAGCTGAAGAGTTAAAATTGCTAATGATCTTTCCAACAGCCTAGCTATTTTTCAGCTGCTCACTGAGGCCATTAATCAACATACACAAGACTGCTTGAGCAACATTTACTAGCAATTAACCTATGGTTATGGGAATATTCTGGGCTGCACATCAAATAAAAGATGTATCTTAACACTGCTTTTGCTAATTGGAAAGGCTGGAAAACAAAAGTTCTCAGACCTACATGGACCAGCTTGATATGAGAAAAGAGGGTATCCAGTGCTCTGGAAATACATTACATTAAATCCTCTCCCAGACTGCTGAACATTAACTGGGTTCTTTCTTTCCACTTGCTCTTCCTGAAACTGTATAGATGATAGAACAGATATCTAAGGTGTGTTGCAGTGAGTTAATGTTTGTTTTGAAAGACTTACTGAAAGAGTCCCTTGGGAAGAAAAGGAAATGTGTGTGCATTCTCCTGACCTTTACATTACCCCACTTTTTCTCTATTCTCTATTTCTCTATTCTCATTCTTCAAGCATACCACTTCAATTTTCACCAGCAAGATGTTACTTTAGTGGTGTCATTGAAGTTACATCTGGGGTAGTCTTCATCTCTAATAGTTTCTACTGTCTACAAAGTTTATCTAACTGGTAAATATTACTTTGTGGTTTAATAGAGCTTCTTTACGTCACAGAAGAAAGGAAATGGGAAAGTTAGTGGGAAATCGAAGAAACAGTTTGCCTCCAAAATGATTGCAGGGTACTTCTCTGGTTTGTAGGACTTGGCAAGATGACAAATTAAAAAAATGTTAAAAGGAACGAACATCTACCGTAAGAGGAGTCGGTACAATATCCCAGGTGTGTTGATATGAATGCATAGGACTGGTATCTCCCATCCCAGTGGCCAGCTGGCATCTCTGTATGAAGGTGGTCTAGAAGCCTTAATGTTGCCTAAAGCTAGAGGACTGCTAAGTCACAGAGCTGTGGTGAGAAACAGCTTAAAGTAGGACATGCACCAATGGCCAGCTTGCACCAGCAGCACGTCCGCTGCTAGTGAAAAGGCTGAGGCTGGAGCAATAAAGGGAGACTTGTCTATTTGGGAAGGAGCTGTTTTCCTGTGTACGTCCTTCTGCTGGCTGTAAGAAGCATGGCCAGCAGGTCGAGGGAGGTGATTCTACCTCTCTACTCTGCTCTCGTGAGACCCCACCTGGAGTACTGTGTCCAGCTCTGGA
>JAOXJM010000012.1:95194446-95238165 GCA_026413425.1 Tringa solitaria | reverse complement strand
TAGTGGGAGGTGTCCCTGCCCATGGCAGGGGGCTTGGAACTTGATGATCTTTAAGTTCCCTTCCAACTCTAACCATTCTATGATCTCAGCAGTGCAGGAGGAAACAGTGCAGTCCTCTAGTACCACCAGTAGTAGCTTTGGATCCTAGAAGCAAAAGAAGAACTTCTAAAAGAAATTAATTACCTGCTATGCTTTACAGCCTGTTTGCATCACTATTTTCTACTGTATATGATATTGAAGATAGGAAGACAGTAATAAACTTATTACTAAAATAATAAGCAGAATATATCAACAGCAGAATTATTTTCTTTTCTTGTGAACCCAAAGTTTCATGTTTGCTGTCCATTTTCCTTCACCCCAGACCCTGCAGGGAACGTCTTCATGCACTGTCTCAGGTTAGATTGAAATTTGGCGTTGCCTATTTTTGCAGCATTTGTCATTCAGCCATGCAATTCTAATAGGCAGCACTGTAAAAGAAGCCTAAATATAGCGATCATCTTGGCCTTCATTTATGTCAGAGACAATGCCAGTTTCTAGCCCACATCCTTGTGGGGGAAGGAGACTTCAACATGTGACACAAAAGCAAACAAAAAAAGATGTCTCCAAACACACTAACATAACTCGCCTGCTTTCTTTTGGAGCATGACTCACAATTTTTAAGTGATTAGTAAAGCCTCGACTTCATTAAACCCCCACTCAAAATAGTCCTATTACCTCTGATAAGAGAGGAGGATGTCACTTTTTTGAGCATGGTGGCCCTTCCCTGCAGGGCTGGAGTGAAAAAAACAGCAAAAGGCAGGCAAGCCCCATGCATTGAAAAAGGGCGGTTTGGTTCCCCTGTTCAATTTTGCTGAGCTCATTTAATGTCTCTAAATTCTGGCAAGTGTGATCTTCAAAAGCATTTGTAACACAGCTGGAGATTTGGGGCTGAGGGGCAGACCTTTCTGAGAAAACAGTACAAGCTGAGTTACAGAAACAGAAGCTGACACCAGGTCTGAGTGTAATGCAACCTAATTAAAATTAAGAATGGTTGGAAACGTGCTCAATTATGTTCTGCAGGCGATGAAAGGCTATTTTCCTAAAAATGCTATCTTGATGATTTGCCCCATTTATATTCTTGTCTTTTCATTTATTAGTTACCTAAACCTTATAAAGCAGAGCTTTCCCCATCCTCATGAGGCAGGTATGTATACAAATGGCAGGTACTGATGAAATGTTTACTGAAAAGATTAGCTTGTCAATGAGGCAAAGGATGGATATTGATCCCCCTTCTATGTTTGTCAACCTGTAACCTGTTTAAGAAATGGCCTACAGCAATGAAATCCAATCAAGCACTCTCTGCAGCTCCAGTTTTCTCGTAATATAGGGAGGGGATTCAATCACAATAAAGGAAATGAACCACTTATCATATAAATGAGGGTAAGGCAATTAACAGGTTACAGGTTCCAAGTGGGGAGAGTTCTGACTGCAATACAGGGTTAGAAGATGGATATTCTGTACACCTGAGCTTTTCTGTGGTCTTTTATAGGGGGAGACGTTGTTAACGTGGCGAAGTATGTTGCAACGCTGAGTTAATAGGGTCAACAGAACCTCCCCTAACTAAACCCCTGCTAATTACTTCATAATGGAAATGTGTGCAAAGAGGTGGTCAAAATGGTTTTGTAAGTCAATAATACCACTTGCCAGTCCTGACAAATATTTTTTAGTTTTATGAGAGATGTGAGAGGTTGTAAAATTTTTACTTGATTCAACATCAGAAGAAAATTGAGGCTTTTCAAACATGATTGTCCTACCCTTGCCTCCCCCCAGTAATATAAGTCTCAGCTCCAAGTTGTGTTTAAGACAAGTGCTGCAACTGCCAGGCTGGTAGGTACAATTTTCAATTGTTTGCCTTGAAACAGTTTATATTTGCATGAAGGAGTAAGAAGGCAGCTCAACTTACAGACAGGCTGACGTAGACCCTCTCGGCCATCAAGCAGAGTGGACACCCATGTACAACATCCAGTTTGTAGGTTCAGATCCCTGCTCTGAAACAGAGGAAACAGCAGCTGATATTGAAGCATTTGCCATCTGAGACAAGGGATCAATCTGTTTGCTTTCTTAGGTATGGGTTTCCTTCTCCAGAAATACAATCCTGAGCCCTGCTGGGAAAATATGAAATCAAGTAATTTTTTCATTAAAGGTTTAGGTCTTGGTATTTGTGGTGGGTTGACCTTGGCTGGCCCACCAAGCTGCTCTCTCACTTCCCTCCTCAGTAGGACAAGGGGAGAAAACAGGATGAAAGACTCATGGGTCAAGATAAGGACAGGGAGATCACTCACTGATTACTGTCACCAGCAAACCGGACTTGACTTGAGGAAATGCATTTAATATATTGCCAATTAATAACAGAGAAGGATAGTAAGAAGTATAAACAAAACTAAATATACCTTCTCCCCACCCCCACCCTTCTTCCCAGGCTCAACGTCACTCCCAACTCCTCTACCTTCCCTCTCCGAGCAGTGCAGGGGGACTAGGAATGGTGCCTGCGGTCAGTCCACAACATTTCATCTCTGCTGCTCATTCCTCCTCACAGTCTTTCCCAGCTCCAGAGTGGGTCCTTCCCATGGGCTGCAGTTTTTCATGAACAGCTTCAGCATAGGTCCTTCCCACGGGTCACAAGTCCTGCCAACAAGCCTCCTCCAGTGTGGGCTCCTCTCTCCACGGGTCCCACCAGGAGTCTACTCCAGCACAGGCTCTCTACAGTTCATGGCTTTCTTCAGGGCACATCCACCTGCTCTGGTACGGGGTCCTCCATGGGCCACAGGTAGATATCTGCTCCACCTTAACCTCCGTAGGCTACAGGGAGACAGCTGCCTCACCATGCTCTTCACCATGGGTTGCAGAAGAACCTCTGCCCCAGCACCTGAAACACCTCCTTCCCCTCCTTCTTCACTGACCTTGGTCTCTGCAGGGTTGTTTCCCTCACATACACTCACTCCTCTCTCACAGCTGCCTCCCAGCTTTTTTTGCCTTAAACACATTATCACAGTGGCACCACCCGCGTCGCTGATGGGCTCAGCTTTGCCCAGCACTGGTTCTGTCGTGGAGTCAACTGGAACTGGCTCTGTCCGATGTGGGGGCAGCTCCTGATGTCTTTTCACAGAAGCCACCCTGCAGCCTCCCCACTACTAGAACCTTGCCATGTAAATCCAATGCAGCACTTCAGTGTTTTCCAGCTAAAAAAGTGTGTCTCTGCAATCATCTGATCAGTGCTTAACCTAGAGAAGGGAGTTTTCTTTTTAATCACGCATCTCCAGTGTGTTTTTTTTCCTTTTCTAAATATTCTTCCTAATGGATGTCTTTATTGCTTTAAATGTGCATTGAAATAGAGTTCATTAGATAAGCAGGGCGGAGATCAGTCAAAGATTATACGTGACAGCCAGTAAAAAGTGAAAATTCAGTGAACTCATCAACTTGGGGTAGGCAAGGAGATACGCAGCCCTCAATCCCTGTTCTCAGTATGAGCTAGACCACTAATGAACACGGCAGCCTGTCTCATGTACCTGACACAAATCTCTAAGTTCAACCCAACACTCTGTACCCATGTTGACCCAAACTCTCCTTTTGGGACAGTGATTTCTGTGCTCAGCTGGGCACCCAAGAACCAAAAGAGCATGGAGGCTCCCCTCTCCCCTCAGCTGAGGGTGCAGAGAGACCACAGTTGATCTAAAAGTCTTTCTGAAAATGTGGCTTGTGTTGACCTGCCTGAGAAACTTCTGGCCAGGGAGTAGAACATCCTCTTGTGGATGGTTAGTGGTTTACCCTGCTCAGGAATATCGTGTTTTAAAATGTTAGGAACTCTTGGAGGTGTGCTGGAACTGTGCCTCTTGGCCACATCTACCCTTCCAGTGAGAGCTAGTGCCACGTTTACGCTTTTCCAGATCCAACTTCATCAATCTCTTTCCAGTGGAGTTAAGAGTCCTGGAATGTTGTCTCTTCTTTCAACACAATTAAAAGCAAAAGAATAATAAATTATTAAAATGAGTAAAATAAATGACTGGAGCTATTTCTCATGAGATTGAAACCTTAGTTTTGGGACTTGGATTGACTTAGACAACAGGAATGGGATCTGAATTAAAAAGTAAATTTGAGAAGTTTAAAATAAAGGAAGGGGCTACATCTTTCATATGCAATAATGCTAAATCTTTCATAAGTAATACAATTAATGTGAAATAAAATGCTGAAATAAAGCTGTGACATGGTGGTTCATCTTCCAGAAATCCCAAGTACAATTACTATGCACAAAAATTAGTGTAGACATTGAAATGCTCAGGACAGAGTCAAACCTTTGAAGGGTGTTACAGCATCATTTTGCTATGTAGATACCTTGCTGGTACCAGTACCATCTGGTCCAGTGTTCCCAGTTGGGGGTGCCTGCCACTCATTTGTATGAAAGAAGAGAATCCTATGGCTGGTTCCTTCTCCTCTCTCAATACCACTCCCCCAGAGACTTACTGTCTGCTTTGTTAATGATTAAGAACTAACTACAGAAGGGCACGTATCAAGTATGGACATATTATATTGTGTCAGAATGGAGGAGGAAGCCTCAGGCTTGTGTCCCCTGAGCCTCTCTCCAGTATTAATCTTCTCAGTACATGAAACATTTTTCACCAATACATAACCTCACTTATTACTTCCTGCCATTAAGCGCAGCAAATACTCAGACACTCTTCTGGAACATTTCCAAATGAAATCTCAGAGTCATTACATTAACCTTTTCCATTATAGAGCAGAAGGAAATTAGCTATTGGCACACACAGAAATACATAGAAAGTGGTATGTTATTTCACATAATTGTATTTTTATACTTTTTGACAATGCAAGGAGTTAAACAAAAATGTTTTAAAACCTGCATGTTTCATTAAAAACTCTCCATTTCTCTATTTTCAGCAAAATAAGCCATCAGTGTTAGATTCTATAATTGACACCATTGCTTAGGGAACAAACCTATGAATCTTATTAGAGACAAATTCATTACTTTAAGTCCACCCTTAGGATGCAGAGCTCATAAAAGAAACCTCTGGAGGGTTCAGCTTAGGGGATGAGATGATTTCAGGCTGCAAATCTACAGATTTGCTGTAATTAACCTGAACTAATTATTGTCAGGCGATGGGTCAGACATCCTGGATAAAAGCCCTTGACTGGTTTTGTGGTCTACTGGGTTTTCAGTAAGAGAGCTTCTCGTTAAACAAAGAAAAAGTACTGAAAGCATAGCCCTATATATTCTTAAAGTAAAATAAATCTTTCCACTGGGAGAGTATAGCAGAGTCTATTTAAAATGCACAGTCAATAGGCACAACTGAAATATATTAAAGTTTAATACTTTTGCGAGCTAGCTCACCGCAGGTAACAATCAGTGGCAATGGTCTAAGGCAGCTCCTGGGTGGCTGAGCTGGTCACCATATGCAGGGAATGACTGCTTGCCTGCTTTTGCAAATGCCACGAGAAGGGATCCATTTAAACGCTTCTTTATGCGCTGCAGATACACTCTCATAGTCCTGCAATGGATGCTGTCCTGTCACGAGTCTTCTACTGCTTACAAGGGTGCACGGGCGCACCTACAGAAGCTTTTATGTCTCACATAGGGAAGAAGGAGTAAGCTAGCCTGTAAAAGATATGCTCCTATAACACAGCTTACGTAAATTTAATTCTCACAGGTTCAAGAAGCAGTGACTTTTTTTTTACCACTAGTGGAAGAACTGTTTTGCTTTATGGTTTTACACTCAGATTTCTGTATGTGCTTCAAATTCCAAATTCTGTTGAAATCAGTGGCAATGACATAGATGAAAACATTTCAAGATACCTCCATCCTTTGAGGTTTTCAAGACTTGGCTGGACAAAGTTAACATGATTTAGTGCAGGCAACAGTCCTACTTTGAGTGGGAGATAACCTCCAGAGGTCCCTTCTGGTCAACATTTCTATGATGCATTGTGGTTACAAGGAGAAATGTGTGCTCAGGGGTTGCTTTACCCTCTCAGTCAGAGGTGCTTGTGGCCGCTCCTTACTTAGTTTTTCTCCCTTCAGTCCAGAGGTTTGCTGCCATTGCTTTTACCCTTGTAAATGTGCATCCTACCTTCTCATTCATCTCTTCTCCTCTTCATTCCACTGGTGTTTGTTTGCCGGTGGTCACATATTTTTACTGTATGTTTCACTGATATTGGGCAATTTGTTTTCCATTTCCTCTGCGAGCCTCTGATGCTGCAAGACCAAGTTTCTGACAGAGGCCTCTGAACAAGGGAAACCCCCATATTACTGGAGGGGAACCACAGCACAGCTAGAGCTGATTTTGGCAAGGATTACATATGGACCCTGGAATACACCAGTGGGTGAGCAGAGGATTGAGAAATGGGGATGCCATGTGATGGGTAGTTTGAACCTCTGTGACTCCCTGGGCAGCAAAAAAAAAGGTCTGTACCAGTGTCATGCAGGAAGTCCCAGCTTCCCTCCTTTGCTACGTGGCTGTGGACAGCTTCTTCAGTTTCCTCAGGCCCTCAGTTGCTCCCAGATAAGATTTTCTACCTCAGGGTGCTGCCACGGGGCTACTAGGAGTGAAAAGTAGGCTCACATCTGCTAACCTAATGGGGTTCATCAAAATGCAAAGGTCTTGAAATTGAGAGAAATTATGACTAGATCCCAATCCTTTTTTTTTCTTCTATGTATTATGGGTTTGTTCTGTTTTTCACTCTTTGAGTCATTGTCCCTTTTACATCATTAACTGTTTTCCTACTGGTATAAAGACATCCTCTAGCAAGCAAAGGAGTCAAAATTACTGTATAAATGGAAATCTGAAGAGTTGAACTGAATGGAGGTATGGAGGGGATCGATACTGAGCATAACACTACTTTTAAATAGTTTCAGATCTGTGGATCTGAATTTCCTAGGTGAAATGTGGAAGTTGTTGCTTCAAAACTCCACATTAGCTGAAGGGTTGAGTTTAAAATGCACAACTAGCAGCACTTGAATCCCACTGAAGTTCTGTGGGAAGCAATCCTTGAAGTACATCAGATTCTCAAGCTTTGTCTTTTGTGGGGACACCCTGCAAACAGAGATTATTAAAATGTTCCCCATCAAATGATTATGAAGATGCATAGGGAGGGGTTTTTTGGTTTTTTTGCTAACCTACTTTTCTAACTTAAATGGTTTCAGTTTTGCTCTCTGAACATACACAATGCTCTCCTAGGTTTCCCTCACTCAAACCTGCATACAAGCAGCAAGATGCCCCTCGGTGTCACCTGGAGGACAAGGGGCTCTGGCTGCAGCATCCTCACTGTGCTCCTGGGGCTGGCAGGGACTGGTCATCGTGAAGTGGTTTGTTGAATGGGTCTGTTTGACCCTCTAAGGATCGATATTTAGTATGAGATAGTCTTTTGCCTCTGAATACTTCTTTAACCCTCTGACCCTGCAAATATTAAATATAGTTTACTGCACATTATTTCCATTTCCTGATTTGGGCATCCCTCTAGTGAGTTTGTGTGTGCAGGAGGAGCAATGCCAGGTACCAAATGCCTTTTTACCATCTTCCCGCCTAGGTCCTCTGCTGATCTAGCTGTACTTTGCCCTTATCGAAGCATGGGCCTTTTGATCTTGATGTAAACACCACCTTCTTCGATGTTGATGAGCTTGCCTGCTGTTGGCTGTGTCCCTGTTTACAAATAAAGCTAGTCCTGTAGCCTTTGCTCTCTGGTCCTTTTCCACTTGCACTTCTTGCACGCTATCTTAGTGCTTCTGTTACAAACTCCTGCAACCAAAGGAAAGTCTCCACAGCCCTCATGTCACTGCCCTGATGAGCTGTGACTGTTGTTTCAGGTGTGGCTGTGTCAGGCAATTGTATGTGACAGCAGGACCAAATTACCCTGTCATCCCGGACGGAATGGCAACATGGGATGGGGGAAGCCTACTCCTTTCTGATAGATACATTTATTATCAAAATGAGGAGGAAAAAATTAGAGATTTAGATGATAGTAGGGCAGGATCTGCCACTCCCTCTGTCCTTCTGCCCTGCAGCCCGCACAGTACCCATCACCTCTGGCCACCTTGGGCTACAACAGGCTTCCCTAAAGAGACTGTTTGATATCACCAGTCCTGGAGGGTAGCAGATGTGAGAGCAGATAACTTTTGCAATTCTGCTACCTGGGAGAAAAGCAAGCAAATTTTTCCTTGTGCATTTGGCTCACCATGGGACCCTTTGGTATCTTCCCGATCAGCATCAGTTTATAAGAAGAACATGGCAAGCTTGTTCTGTGCTAGTTTATGACAGGTATTGAAATAAAAATTAGCTACCTGTGAATGGAAAACCCTGACTGCAGCAGTTAAAAGCTGCAGTTATCATGTATCACCACTGTATGCCACTACAGACTAATTACTCCAGTGTGTCCCAGAGATGAGGCACTGCTACAGCAGACCCCCAAGAAACACTTAGTTAATATTAAATTGTAATCCTATTACCTTTAGATGTTCTCAGTGCTATTAATCTCACAGTTTCCAAGTCAGCAGGTTAAAAACAGATTATCTGAAAATTGTAATGTCATTAACCTCTTTGTGTGTATACCTTTTTTAAGCACAGGAGTCAAAATAATAATACATTTATATCTTTAGTATCTCTCTTTTTAAGAATGTTTAAAATTTATCAGAAAAGCACTAGTTATGGAACACATAATTTTTATAATCTATTTACAGTAAAGATAAAACAAACATGAAGAATCAGAAATTAATTATCTCATCCACTGTCTTTTATAAGTCCTCTATTGAACTGGTACAATATTACTATCAGATTTATATCTTAGCATCAAAAGGAATAAATAAAATGCACTACAGAAGAATTATTAGTTTTATGTCTTGAAATAGACTTCTAGAGTTAATTTACTTCTTAATGAAATTTTTGTTGGAAGTTCGTTAGTGATATTGCAAAAAATCTTTGCAACACAAACTACCAGGCCCAAGTAAAAACTATATTCATGATGATGGAGCAAGAAGAACTTCTTAAGCATTTGTGACTAAATGTTTGAGTAAGCTTATAAGGGCTTATGTAAGCATTTATACCCTTTTTGAACCTTAACCTGTATTAGGTCTGCATTTCTATTACTTTCTCCTACAAAGATGAAATCTGTAAGAACGTTTTCCTTTTTAGTCTCTCTCTATTTTTCTGATCATTCTCATTTGTGATTTCTATATCTGGTTATTAACAGATTTAAGCAACTGTTCATTTCTTTTTCTTTATACTTCTGTTGTCCTGCTTTCTTCATTTTTTATTCTCTCTGCAGTTTAAACCATTATTTGCTCTAGAAAAATCCTTGCAAGATGGGTGGGAGAGGGAGGATGGCCAGGGCAAGGACCCCCAATGAGTAATCATAGAAATTATTGCTTGACAAAATAATTTATTCCTTGAATTTTTAGCATCTCTTTTAGAAACTGTAGAAATTTTAGAAACATCTCCTTCATCTCCAGGGCAAAAACCAAGTAGCCTGGAATTACAGTCTCACCAAGAGCAGGCACTGGGATGTTTAAATTCAAAACTTCAAAACAATTACTCTTCTACAGGCTGCATCATCATCTCCCCCAGGGAAATTAGAGACAGTCTTGGAGCACATCCTTTCCATTCCCCAGTCAGTGAGGAAGATGGGTCAGGGTACACACGGAGCGTGTTTCTTTCCATTGCTGGGGTGCCTGCTCATCTTTGAGAAGTGGTAATAATAAGATAAACAGAGAGCAACCCAGAGCTGCTTTTCCTTTTCCTTTACAGAGGAGCTGGATGACATTAAACTAGCTATTTACAAAATAGACTAATATAGAAAGCTGTATTAAACAGCTGAAATGGCTGGAGAAAAAAAAAAAGAAAATTAAATCTTCGCCCTTGAAAGCATATCCTTAGAAGGCTGAGAGCTGTACTTTGTCACTAAAATAACGTCTATGAATTGTTTCAGTGCTGGAGATCTTTTCAGCTTTTAAAAGAACTACTGACAGAGTCTGATGATGCTACTACTGCAGAAATGCAACAGCAGTTGCATGGAGATAGTACAACTTTATGTATTTTTTTGTAAGAACCCTTCCTTGTCCTCGGGAGTTTCTCTAGGCAATATGTGACCTGTGATTGCTACCAGCAAAGTGGATCCAAATATCTAGATATGACTTTATTCACCTACCAAGTTGTGTTTGTCTAATACTTAGTAACTACAGGTATGTTCAACATTGTATGTTATGCTTTTGCAACAATTCCTATTTCTAATTGCAGTGTTATAGTTGAGCTCTGTAAGGGGTTATTCCAATCCCATAAGTGAATGAATCCCTTCCTCGAGAATAATTATTGGGAAAAATGAAAGTGTAATCATTAGTCCAATAACGCCTCTAGTGGAAGGAAACCTAAATTAAGTCATATTGGATCTCTGAAAGATTAGATTAGGCAAATTAGGCGTTTTAGTTTTCTTTAAAAACATGTCTTTAGTAGAACTAAAACAGTGCAGTGCTGGGCATGAAAGGGAAATAACTATCAGTTGTGAAATATATTTTGATTGTTTAGTAACATTACCATTCACAGCCACGGAATACATTATATTTTATTGTAAACTTTGTTCCTTAGAGAAGTATAAATCTTGAAAGTGTGTCAATACTTGGCAAAGTAAATAGTCTCTGGAGGCAAAAAATGTTTAAGACCATCTATCAAGTATAAGAAGTTGATAGCAATTAAAATCAGAGCTGTTTATGTATAAACATAAATTGCAGAGGTAGCTTAAAACTGGCCAGTAAAAATCTTGGCTGGGTGGAAATTCTAAGTGCAAAGGACTGCAAAAAGCAACAACTGAATTTTAAGAACTGTTTTTGTAGCATACACTTTTTTTCTCTAGGGACAATATTTTGTATGAAACTTTATTACATTAAGGGAAATATATTTATTTATTTATTTATTTTCACGTTCAGGCATTCTTTAAAAGAACCAAGCCCCACCAAACAATGAGTAAAACCAAGATAGCTTAGATAAAATATTGTTTGCATTATATGAGCATTAAACCAGAATATATTTCAATGCTCATTTCGGCCCCCCTCCTTCCCCAAACTGATACAGAAAAGGATGGGGAACTACTTAAATTTAATTACTGTAATCATTAACAATGACTATTTTTATAAAGGAATGTTCTTATAATCTTTCGTATTACTGTGTATTTAAATGGAATTATTAATTATGTCTCTTTAATGTGAAAGGTCCTAAGGAAATGGGCTATTGTGGGCAGTTTGCACAATTTTATTGTTTTTTGATGTGGTTACAACTTCAGCGGGATGAAAGCCCAGAGAAAGAGCATTGGGATGTCCTTCTCTCCAGAAGAGGAAAGGGGCTAACTTGCTTAACCCAGCTACTGGGTACCTACTTGCTGGTTTGAAAGGACTTTGTTGGTCTTGCTCCAGGTAGACTGTCAGATATTCTGAGATGTGGAGATCTTCCTTGACTTATTCTTGTACCATGCCCAGCAGAATAGTTTCGCCACTGGCTGTCCTGCATAGTGTTCAGTGCAAGTACAAAGAAGGACTGTATCAACCAGAAGACGTGCATTTTTCCTATTTTTGGGCTAGTGGATGGTCTCAGATCATTGTTATTGCGGAGACACAAAGAGTGCAGCTAGAGCGCAAGATAACATGGTGGTGGAGAGGATGTTGTACTGCGCTGTTGATGGCCCTTGCATCTTCTACCAAGGCTTCCAAGACTTTAGGGATCTGTTCACGAACACCCTGCAGCACCACATCATATGTTAAATGGCGTCAGAGGGGCTACCTCCTTCCTTAAAGATGGGGAGATGTGAAGAGGACACCAACTCCAAATGTGACAGTACTGGAGAAGCTTGAAGCGTATGGGTGCTCTACCCACACTGAGTTTTGCTGCAGTAGGCAGTGAGGACTGACCTTCCCGCCAGGGCCACAGACACGGGGAACCTTGTTCACAGCAGGAACGTCACTAAGCTGCTGGGTGGAAGTGAGAGGCTGTGGCTGGGAACCTCTGCAAGGAATAATTCAAAAGCCATGTTTGAAAGTGGAATAAAACTACCAAAAGTGGGATTGGATACTATTGAACCGAGCATAATGTACAATGTTTATTTGAAATTAATGATGCTTGCATGCCTTCAAACTGCATTTTAATATTTAAATTGCTGCAAATGTAAATTATTAAAATAAAGTGTCCATGAATTATCACCCCAAATCTTCCCAGTTACAGTGCTAGAAAATGAGAGGGAAGGAGTGTCTATGACAGCTAAGTAAAGGAAGGACTCTCCCCTTCTCATGTTGCATTTCTTGCACAGTAAGAGAACCTGGTTTCCCTCCTGTTCAGTCATGGGAAAGAGATCTCAGAGAAGAAAATCTTTGAATGGGATGCAAATGAGGACCTGGTATATAACTGAGAGATTCTGGAGCTCCAGACACCAATATCCACAACTGAGGGGACTGAATGAATCCAGACACGAGCAGATTAATTCTGGCATTAGGCAGGGAAGAAACCCCCAAAATCAGGAGTTTCCTCTCACGTTCCTTACTTCCAGAGGAAGATCAGTCACTGATTTCTATATCTCCTCCAGAATGGGGAGAGAGAAGAGGGCTTTGTTAAGCACTTCCAGCTTTCTGGAGGAAAAGAGAGACCGGACTTCATCTCAAAGCCACAGAGCACTCCTGCTGCATGCACGTGCTGTGATGAAACCATAACATAAGTAAGTAAGATGGTGAGACACCATTTCACTACAGATAGGTGGTGCACCTTGCATCTTTCCCCACCTTTTTTGTGGCTTCCAAGGGCAGGGCTGCTGATGGGTCCCACTATTAACACAAACGGTAAGGGGAAGCCATGGGAAACAACAGAAGTATTCTGGCATTTTTAAACTTAGAGTTTGTCTTACAGTCTCTTCAGCAAGAATTTGTGAGAATTTCGCAAAATAAGACATGAACAAATCAATAGAGGAAACAGCATCTGAACCACAATGCAGGCATTTATTGTCTCCTTGTGCATTAAATTACCCAATTAATGTTTCCTGTTGCCTTAGCTTGTTCTAATAAGGCTTGACTGTCGCTTATCAGCCCCTAATCTTCTAAATGATGAGCAAGAACTGCAGCTGGATTTACAAGAGCCTTTGGGGCACAATACCAAACTCCCAGAGCACGGAAAATCCATCCTTGGAATTATGCTTATTAGGGTTTCTCATTCATTACCATTTATTTCACACGGATATCCACTAATGAGATCAGCTTGGCTTTATTATTTATTATTTATTAAGTAGTATTAAAATAGATACACTGGACAACTGATCTCTGTGTATAATGCATTCCTCAAAGAACATGCTTTATTTTGCATACAAACGTCATTTCAGATACCAATACTCCTTCGAGTCAACTGAATTTGTGGGCTTATTTTTCCTGACCTGTAGTTTAAAATGTTCGGGGGCAAGAAAAATGTTTCCAGAGTAACGGAAAGTGATTTTTATGGGCTGTGTGCATGAGTTAACTAATTAGAATAACAATGTTGGGAAAGAGTTGTGGGTAATGAACAACTAACGGGGATAAATGATTTTTAATAGACAATGGTAGTGTCTTCAGAATGATAAATACTTTCCTGTTGTATGATAAAAAATAAATAAATCTATTTTACTAAGAGAGCCTTCTTATGAACTGTGAGGCTGGTGGGGGGGAGGAATAGATTCATTTAGATAAAATGCTATTAAATTGCCTGTATACTGTCCTGTCAGACAACTATCGACCCCATCCCATGGGAGAAATTGATTTCTGTGCAGAGAGCTATGTGCTTTCTGCAGTGTATTGCTTCAGTGCTATTGCTCTGGTAATCACACACGGCTGCCTCTTTTCCTTTCCATCTCTCTCTCTCTGTCTATTTGTTGTGGAAAGATTGATTGAGAGACATGAGGGATTTAGATTGCCATATTTGTTGTTATTTGACCTTTTCAATTATATTCTGTTAAAAATGTAAATGCTTCATTTGTAATAATGTACATATGAATTTGCTTAAGTGGTCTGTGGGTAAGGCTTTCAGGAGGAAGCATTTACCTTTGTTCTCTGTAGATCTATTAGAGCTGACTCAGTTAAGGGAATTCAAATGCAGCTGAGGATGCTCCCTGCTTCAGTAAAGCTGTCTAGGCTAGTTCTCAACATAGGAACCAAAGATGGGAAAAATAATCCAAACTAGTACTGCCAGAATCACGTAAGTGCTGAAAAGTGAAAGGGTACGTGATTAAGGATCCTTGTTTTTGTTTGGATTGGCTTTCCTTCTTTTAGGCATAAATATCTTTTGTCAGCTCTCACTAATGGTAATGATTTGTCTTTTTTTTTAACAAGACAAAAGCACTTGAGGTCAGGAAATGCCAACGTTAAGGCTGAAACTCAATTTTAAATCTTCCCCCTCTGCAGGTAAATAAGAAACGAGGTCTTGTAATGGAATGGTCACACATTGTTCCTCAGATAATACAGCTTCAGTTTACAAGACTGTTTGTCTGATGAGTTATGTATGTGCTTGACTTTTTCTACTATTTCTTGTCATTCTTACATTAGTTTCATTGCTACGACTCACTTCAGCATGATTATAGCTAAAGCAGGTGTTTGAATGTCTGCTTGTGGGAGTCTCGGTCCCTGCTGCTCTCTGGCAGGTACCTCGGCATTTACACATGGGGGAATCTTGGCCTGGGGAACAGCCAGGAGAGACCTTCTTGCCCTACCTCCTGCCAGTGCAAAGGGCATAGAAGGGAATACAGATCTGCTGGCAGATCACAGCTTCATTTTAGTAGTCACAGGCTACTGCATTAGGCCTTGAGAGGGAAGCATAGGATGACTTGATTAGAGCCATGTACTAGTCCAGACTTGAAGACTGAAGAAGTGCCAATTCCACCTTTGCACATACACACCATGGCTACGCCGAATACCCAGAGATTCAATGCTTTTCTTTTTATTATGCTGGATGGGCAAGGCTGCAAAAGCAGAATCACTGGTGATCTGTAAAAGTCCATAAAGGCAGGATGCAGCTTCTCCTTTGCCTTTTACTTGCCCACATCCTTTAATCTGTAGTAAATAGACATAAAATGCTATTCAGTCAAAATCACACTGCCTTACACTGACCTAATGCTCCCTCCCTCCTGCGTAAAGAGATGGCAGAGCTGTGATGAAGCAGCCGCAAGCGGGGAACGCTAAGTGCTGTAGAAAAATGTAGTTGTGCTCTTGGGCAGGTAGTCAGCTTTCTCTGCCTCTGCCCCAGCAGCTGCTTGACAAAGCTGCCACAGCCTTTTTTAGAGGTGACACGTGGTCAGGAGGTCAGAGCCTGAGCCAGCAAAGTGCTCCAACACAGCTCTCACAGAGGGTGAGCCAAGGTGGGAGAGGAAAATGACAGCATCCTGCCGATGTCCTGCAGCAGTTGTGAGGCTGCTGCTGTGTAACGGACCGAAGATGACTACGGAACAGGTTTGAAAGTGAGAAGGAAAGGAGATTGCTTAATTGGAGGCTGTTTTTGTCGAGGCAGGGGGAAGCCCGGCCTGTTATAAGCAGAGACAAGCAGAACAGAAGAACCAGATGAAAACTTTGTCAGAGTAAAACCATCAGCCTCCCCTTCCCTTCCCTCTTCAGGGGTCAATGACACCAGTTTCAAGGTCCTATTGTTTGTGTCCAGCCAAAGCTTTTGCCTTGTGCTTAATGTTGACTGGAGTATGTGTGAAAGTCATTGTTGCAGCGAGGTGGCTGAGATCTGGAGAGATGCTAGAGGAGGCTAGAGACAGGCTTGGAGAAAGGCTGAAAACTACATCTAAAATACAATTTCAGACAGCTTGCCCCACTTTTCTCAGTCAGATTTGCAGGGTGATTGCTATCTGTGAGTCCTGAATACCTCATTTTTCTTCTCCATAACAGCTTCATTTTAATTCTTTCATTTCACCTGGGACAGGGTATCCTTCATTCCCTTATGTCTTTATTTGTTACAGAATATAAGGTAATATGACAATTAGATGTTTATGGCAGGAGATGGCCAGCATGCAGATAATGACCAGAGAAGCTTTCACATGCATGCAAGGATGTAAACCACCATTCGAGTCAAGTTAAAAGGCATCTGACCTTAAAAAAAACCCAAAACATGTGTGATTATGTTGCTGCATTTCCTTTGCATTGAACAAAACAGATCCGGATCCTTAACTATGAAAGCTAACATATAAATATAAGCTACTGCTATTGTGCGAAGACATCTCTAAATCTGTAATTGTACAGAAAGTATGGGGAGAGAGAAAACATCCGTTCCTGTTGTTGTGACAGTGCGTGATCTGTGAATAGTGTGTCTGTTCTCAGCAGTGGCACTGGGAGGCACTGAGCACTACAAAGCATGTCTCTGGTCCCATCTTGGCCACTTTTAGGCCTAGGTGCCAGTTCAGGAAAGCATATTTATGGGTGAATCTCTAAAGTGGAAAGCTTTAAAATACATTGTTATTAAGTATACACTTAAGGATCCGTTGGAGTAAGTGCAACTTTGCGATAAGGAAAATTCTATTTCAACATATGGAAAAAAAATCTCATCTGTGAGAGCAGTGAAACTTTTGAGCAGGTTTCCCAGAGAAGGTGTGACATCTCCCTCCTTAAAGATTTTCAAAAAGTGATTGGACAAATCCCTGAGCAAACAAGTCTAACATTAAGGTTAACGCTGCTTCAAGCAGGAGGTTGGACTGCTCTTATTCTCCTCACACCAAGGTCTCTGAAACTAAATCTTTCTATGACTTTATGACTTCAACTCCTGGTTACCTTTAAGCATTTGCCCAAGATAGTGCCTTGGTAGGAGAGCAGCTCCATCCTATGAAATGGTGACTGGTTTTCAATTGCCTTTTAATACTTTGCAAAGCACAGCAAGTGAAGATACCTTTTTTCTCCTCTTTGTCACCTCTCATCCATGCTAGCACTCCTCCCCTCATCAAATAATTCAGCTTAACTTTGCTGCAACTGGAGGAAAACGCTGGCTTCTCATGTCCATTCGGGAAAGTGCCCAGGCAGGAGGGAGAAGACCATATCTGAGAGCATGAGGTGCACAGGTACAAACACGTCTCCCAACCATGAAGAGATGCAGCTGAGATGGGAATGCTCAAGCTGGGTGACAGAAGCTGTTGGAGAAAATTGCTGACTGCAGCACCCCAAACCCAGCACGTCTTAATTTCTGGCCTGAGGGTATGAGATTCTCTCCCTTCATCTCCGGGTGGGGAGAGGGAAAGAGAAGATGCACTGTGAAGTTTTATTACAAACACAGAGGGTGGGAGGTGATAAAGGAGGGAGAATGAGGAACCAGGAAGACAGGAGGAAGATGGGAGTGTAGGGGGGTATGTATGTGAGAATTTGTACAAGGAATGGACAGTGTTATATGTATTTGGGGAAATGCCATTGTATGAGTACATATGAAGGAAAGGAGTCAGGTGTTTGGGGAATGGCAAGAGGCCCCTTTAGTGAGACCTATACCAGAGAAGATGGGCTCTCTTCCTTATCTATTCTCAGTTATCATAAGAAGTTTACAGGAGTAGTTTTGGTCCAATTTTGACAAAGCTGCCACCTCTCACTAAACAAACAGGGACTTGAAATTAAATTAACGTGAAAGGAACCTTGGAAATGGTAGAGGGATACAAATATCAGTTGTGTCTCCGAGGTATGAGATTTCTTGGGACCCATTCTCATTTGCTTCTGTGTATTTTTAATTAATGAGAATTTAATTTGATAGCCAATTAGAAGCACATCCAAAGGGATCTGCTGGACGCCCCTTATCAAGTGTTTCTATGCTTCTCTCTCACAACAGAGTGACTTTTGCACTGTGATCACTTTTTGTAAAATAAACAAAGCAAGTTACCTGTAATTGGAGAGTCTAGTGTTGCTAAACCCAGAATATTTGTAAGGCAACCCTGCAGTCCAAAGGACCTTAGCTTCCATTTATCAGCTTGCGTTTGTCTGTGCCTGTGCTTTAGAAAAAATGCTTAACTATGGAAGAAACTGCCCCTTATCTCCATCTCCATTAATTTCACGCAACAATCCAACATTTTAGTGTAAACTTTATTTGTGCATGTGAAAAAGGCTTTGCCTTTTATGTCAGTAACAGTGAGAACAAAGAAGGGGAGAAGTTGTCAAATGGCTGTTTTGGTAAAGGATGAACTGGTTGCAGAGCTTACTTCCAGACTGATGATTTTCTTCACTTCAGTGCCTTCCTCCTTTACCACCCATCGCTAAGGACAAATACAAAGACACTTGTGAGAACAACCTAAAGCAAAGTTGCAGTACAGGGAAACGTACAGAATATCTGAGCATTGTTTACAAATGTTCCCAGGTCAGGGACCAAATATCTGTGTCACCCTTTGAAAGACCCTTTCTGAAAGTAGAGAACTTCAATTCTGTCTCCAGTTCTCTACCATATACCAGTAGTACCATGATTCCATGGTACCAGAAGTACCAGCTTCCTTACTGATGCATTCAGGTATAGACCAGGCTTCTTCATACTTTGGTTTGATTTATCTAGGCGTGGGCCACATCAACTTGGCAGTTGATGAGGAAAACTTGTGTTCTCTGCTTTGAGCTGGTAAGTATAGGTAAATCCCTCTGCTTTTGACCCAGTGAGTTTCCTTTACAAGGAAAGAAAGCTAAGCCGTTCTAAAAGGCCACAAAAAGTAGACTTATGATTCCTGTCTGTCAGCTTGCTAACTCCATTCTCATGTTTCACTGTTTCCTCCCACTTCATCTGTTTCATATGTTCAAATTTGAAGATCTTGGTTTGGTCCTGAATTTGTGTTTGAAAAAAAATTAAATTAACTTTGACTGTAGTGCTGATGAAAGTATAACCTAAACTTCCACTGGCCTTTTTTCTGTCAGTATGTGTTTCAGATTTCTGTATCTGCTACCCACCTCTACCTTTGTAACTTTATGGCTCAGTTATTTCCCCTAACTGCCTAGTTCCAGCTTCCCAAAAATTATAAAGCAAGAAACAGGAGAAATGTTGATTCAAGTACAATGCAGCCTCTTTTCTTTATGTCCCTTCATCAAATGTGTACTTGAGCTGAAATACTGCTGACTTCTCCGAAGTTATTTGTTATTTAGTCGATATTAGGAGGACTCTCACTTACAGATGGACTGGACAGTGGAAGTTGTACCACCCCTGGGAGTTCCACCTCCGTGGGATGTGGCCTCCCTGGACATCATATGGGAGGCCAGGGATCCACTGGAGATCCCGCTGCTGGTAAAACCTGATGAATGGGTTGAGCCTCTGGCACCTACAACAGTTACAAAGGAAATGTTACTGACTGGAAGGAACCTTACAGGATAATTATAAACTTATATGTTTTTAAAAAAGCCAAGGCTAGAAAATGTATCAAAAGACAAGGAGACCACTGATTACTTGACTTCTTCCATCAATATACTGCTTTTTAGCTGCCACCTTCGGGAAAGGATATTTGCAGTGTTTTGTGGATGTTCCCAGAACACAAAGGAAATCTACAACTCTTGCACAGACTATTTTTGATATATTTGGATCTCCAAAGCAGTCTCAGCACAGCTTGTCTCTGCTAAAATCACAGTTTTCTGAGGAGCTGGCTGAGGATTGTGGAACAAACCCCTACAGGAACTAAGAATTGTTGCACAATCTCTGTCACCACTTACTGTTCCAGGTGACAGATATGTTCTTTCACTTCACTTTCCATAGTATAGACCTACACATAACAGATACCTGTAGAATTCAAACACAACAAGCTGTGCTAGCCAGTGGCCAATTTATATGTATGTCTCCATCTCATTACAAGTAAGCCTCAAGCAAAGTATTCCATTGCAAACTCTTCTTCTCCTGGGAGAGGAGTAAAGCATTAGCAATGTCAAATGTTAGTGATAATGCTTAAAGCATTCCTGGAGGATGCTCAAATATTTTGGTGATGAGCTTGTTATAACATCTTCTGTAAAGTGACACTGAACAATACTCATGCTCTGCTGCAGAATCAGCCGCTCCTTCGAGCGTGTTTGTTCTGGGGGGAGGAAGGGTTACAGTCTGAATGAAAAGGTTAAGAAGATGTGTTTGAAGAGTGAGAGATTTCAGTGAGCACCTGCGGAAATGAAATCAGGCCCTTTTAGCTCTCAATCAGGCAAAGAATGTGTGGAAGCTCTCCTGCTGCAGGGAGCCAAAGCTCACACCTGCCTTGGCAATGTTACAGAGATAGCATTTTTCACATGGATAAAAGCTCTTTTGGAGTATGTCCTGTAGGCATGGCAAAGGTTTCCTTGACTCATGCAGATTTCCCTTCACCAAAATAGTGATTTTCATAAAAGCCCATAGTAAAAGTCCATAGTTGATACAGACGTTGCAAGAATAAAGCTGGGTGCTGTTGTTAAATGTTTACTTTGCTTAATGGTCTCTATAGGGCATCACCACTGAAGAGTTTGCCACTGGTTATGGGTGTGCTGAGTACTGCTGTACAACCCATACATGTAGCAGAAGGCAAGACTGTGTACAGCTGACTCTGCTCTGGTGTATGATTAGGTTAAGTAACTGACATCTCCCATGTACCAGGGTTTCTGCTGCTAATGCAGCATGGTCCCTGAGAGAAGCCCTTCCTGCTATTCACATTCTTGGTCCTCTGCCTCTCCTGACTCCCTCATATTCTGTCCCTCTGCTCCTACAATTTCTTAAGCTCTTTGCTATTGAATATTCAATAAACACCGTATTCAGTAACCTAAACTCACCAATCGAATCATACAGAGTAAAAATTAAAAAATGCCTCACAGGAGTCACATGCGGTATCTCTCCAAATGACCCTTATGTCACTTATTCCCTCGCTGCCTAGAGCATCTCATGCTATGAGTAATATTGGCAGCAATCTAAATCATATCTTAAAAAAACCCAACAAAACAACACAAAACCCAAGCAAACACCCCCCACCCCCAAACTTACTTCCTCTCAGTCAAACTTACTGCACTTTTTACTATTAATGGACCCTGGCCAGATCACCTGGCCAACTACCCACTTTATGGCTGGAAGAGTCAGGTTCATCTCCATCCTTCAGTAGACTTCCATCTGCTTACTACAAAAGGAGTAGACCAGCGGTTGACCAATATGACAGAGAACGCCATCTATAACAATTCTACTGCTTAGCCCACTCCTGACACGTGGGAGATGTGGGTCTAAGACCCCTAAGGCAGAAAGGGTTTTGAAGCACTCCTCTAAGGTCAGCGAGCCAGCTACTGTGCTGCCAGGTAAAGCAGGATTATACGAAGTTCTTCCGTGGAGTTATGCCTGTTTAGAGGGTGCCTGCTGAACCAGGTCACACAGGCAGGACTGGCAGGGGGAATACCTTGTGCATGAATCCCATGGGATCTGGGGTTAAGCAAGCGCCAAGCTGCTTCGAGTCGTCAGGTCAGGGTTTGCCGTGTGCATGCAACAGAAAAGCAAGCACCTGCAGGGCTAGCTCACGTCAAAGCCAGCTATGCCTAATTTTGGTACTTAGATAGATGCTGTCAAGGATGTGTATATATTCCCTTTGTGAATTCGGCTCTTGGATTGCAGCTAATTTCCCTCTGCTGTAGAGTCTGCGTAAATTTTTATGGGTTCTTCCTGTATGGATGTGTGTGAGTAAAGAGCAAGGGGAATCTGATAATTTATATGAAATGTAGGTACACAGATCATGTTCTTGCATAAGTATTTTGTTGCTTATTGCTGCCATGACTTTCCATATTATTGATGATTCCTAGCAGAATGGAGAGATAGCACAAACTTCAAATAAACACTGTCCTGAATCTCATGAATACCACGTATGTATGTGCACATTCATACATTTCTGCCTACACAGAAAACACCCTTAATAGCATCCCACCCGTAACATGCAGTTAAATGTAGGAATCATTTGTCTTCAGCGCTATACATTCCTATAAAACAGAAGAGGTTACTCGGCAAGCTTATTTTCAAGGGAAAAAAATAATTGTTCAGCCCCATGCACTGAACCACAAAACCACAAACACTCAAAATTGCTCATACCCATTTCTTGGAGAGTAGAGGTAGGGCCTCCAGAACGCACACCTCCCCCGGATGCTTTTGCTTCCTGGGACATCATCGATGAGCCAAGCGATCCTGCTCTGATCCCCGAGGGAGTGAAACCAGCGTTGCGGACGTTTTGGTCAGACATTTCTGTTTCTGATGGTGTGGAATCCACTGAAGCATTGTGAGGCTCAGCCGGTATTTTTATACACTGTCCAGCTAACACCAAGGAAACGAAACTGCTCCCATGGTCAGAAAGAAATGAAACCAAAACTTATCCTCACCTAGGAAATGAAACTGAACTTTTGAACATGCCTTTTGTTTGCTCTTGTCAGGGTGAAGTTTAGGCAAACCAACTAATTTCCACTTACAATACATTAAACAAATTAGTGGTGTATGCATCATTGATTAGCAACTGATGTGGCTGAGAACCTTGCTTCTTCATTCTTTTCCATTTAACTCTATTGTACTGAATTGAACCTGTAGAAGACAGACCCTTCTTTTAAGAATCAATACAACTTTGAGTAAAGACAATAGACAAAAAGGCAGGAAAGTGGGGGTCATGGGAGAACTGCAATTTAAATTGGTTATAGCACCCAGGGTTCAGCTGTGGTATAGCTACCCCCCAAAAAATGGTTTACAGAGAGCTGGAAATTAGAACTCAGTATCAACCGATGGTTGAAATTCAGCTCTTTAGGGAAGGAATTGTTAGGGGACCTTGTGCCATACAAGCAGATTGGCACAGATGTTTTGTTCTTCCTCATGAAAATCCTGCTAAAGCAGAGCCTCCATCTTTAATGAACAGGCCTTCGCAAGTGGCACACACTCCTTTGTCAGTTTGTCTTAGCCAGTAGTTTAAATAAAACCGTTTAAAAATCCATGGGCCTCCTCTCCTAGGTAAAGAGGAATATCTGATTATGTCACATTACTACAGGGATGGCTTTCAAAGTGGAAATATACAGAATAAAATATAGCATTTTCATATTTGTATAATATCTATATCTTGTAGCTGGTGGATTGTAGAATAAAGGATACAAAGGATACTGTTCCTCTCTTCTTATATTTATCTGAACAGTGGGATCTCTGGCCCACGTACCCCTGAGCAGTGCTGCTCTTTTAACTCTTCTCTTTCATTCAATTTTTCTTTAATTCATATATACTAGTTATTTTTAATTCTAATGTTTGTTACTTTTATTTTCTACCCTGCTTGCATTAGGGCTTCTGTAATTATGATGCATCTTTATCCCCATAATTTCTCAAGACTCTCATTTATAATTTTTAATTACTCAATGTTATAAAATATCTGAAGTAGTAGCTTAAATGCCAGTAAAATTCTATGTAAGAGAAAGACAATTAATGCTATAGGCCTTCTTCAAAGTGACAACAAAAGCAAATATGTCACTTTTTTGTACATATTGCTACAGATCCTTCCTTCAAAACTGCTAAAATCCTTTGGTGCTTTGTTGATATAATTTATTTAATATTCCAAACAGCCCATCAGGAAAGGATGATAAAGTCTGGCAAAGCCATGGGGAATTAAAGCTTCACAAAGTTGCAGAGACTCGATGTGTCATGACCTTTTATACAATCTTAAAACACAATTCATAAGGGATACACACAAAGTTGTTTAACTAAAAATATTTGAAATTAGGTAAAATAAAAGTTTTATTACAAGCAAAGTGCCTCAAGGCAATTCACGATTAGCAGAAACATCAGTCAACAAGCAGAGAAAGGAGAAATTAATAGTAGTCTCATGAAAACAAGGTGAAGAAACTCAATGTAATAAGGAGAGGGAAGACACCAAAGGGCTTCAAGGGAAGCCACTGTTTACAAGTGTGCCATGGGCCTAATCGGCATGGAGGTGGCTCTAAAATCTGCTATGTGGTTGCAGTGAATTGGATGAGGATCATGTGGGTAGACACGGTGCTGAACACAGCTGGGCTCTGCCAACCTTCATGCTCTTGTTACAATAGTGGCATGGAAAATGTAGATTATGAAGAAGTTCTGACTTGGAAGGTGTTTGTTTTCACTTGTTTTCAGCTTCTTATGAGAACATGGGACAATCTCTTGTATGAAAATGAATGAAAACAAGGTCAATCTCTTGTACCTGTGTCAGGGCTGAGTCTGGTATTAGGTCTTAACAGCCCTGGCCAGCGTCCCCTGGGCCTTCAACCCCTGCCTGAGTGATGTTGCCTGCAGCTCCATCACAGCTATACCTCATTGATCCGGACTGAGTTGCAGCCTGTTGACTTTGGACCTGCCTGGTTGGCAAGGATACACTTGCCCAGCAATCACTGGACTTTGACTGACTCTGGCTACCATCACCAGACCTGAAACTGATTTGTTGACTCATGTCTCTGGCTTAACCTTGGACTTCCCTCATCACTACAAACTCGCCTGATGGTTTGGACTCTTGGTTTAACCTTCTTGTCATCTCTGGGCCCGCTGTGCTCTTTTGGTGTGGTGGGACAGGACCTCACTGTGCCCCGGCAACATCTGAGATGTCTAACATCACAACTTCCAGGTTAAAAATGCCCAGTGTCACTGCTAAGGTGGGATTGGGAACACGAACTCAGTCCCTGAGCCCACAGCTTCCCAAGGTCCCTTCCCTCTAACCATTCATCCACAAAGAAGTGCTTCTCCTCTCACCTGACAGCTTTGTGCGAGACATTTTCCTAAATGGTCTCCTACCTCTTTTTGTTTTTTTTTAACTGGTATTTCTGGTTAGAAAGTGTAACTTCCAGGATGTTATGCAAGTGTAGTTGATGTCCAGCAGGGAGCCTGGCACAGGAGCACTAAGGCAGTTCTTTGTGGACTGTTTGCCAAAAATACAAGCAGTGGTAATTTAAGAGCCAAACTGATGCCACTTCCAGTTAAAGTATGGAAGGAAAGAGAAAATAACTCATTTGTATCACCAAGCCCAACATTATAACAGTAAATTGGATCTGGGAGAATATTTGAGTAACATCCCCACTCCAGAAGCTAAAAATCTGAGAGGAGATGACCTGAAAAGCATCCAGTGGCACTCTAAGCCTCAGAGAACAGAGAGTCAAAGCCATGAATACCAAGAGTACAACTGCCTTTATTTTCGGTGTCACTACAATTTCAGTAGCCTTAGGGGCTGCAGCATTTGTACATATAGCTAACATAGTTTGATGTTTAACTCTTTGAGTTTCAGGCTCAAATGAAATCCTTCACCATCAGAAACTGTGCAGACTGTGTGCGCTTTGAAAGAAATTGGGAAACCAGAGGCTTGATTGCAAATACTCTGAAAATTTGAGCTGTGGGCATCCTTCCCTTCTTCAATTAAAAAAGAAAAAAAAAAAAGAAAAAAAAAAGAAAAAGGTGTGCTAAGCTGAGAAAATCAGACAAACCAACACAAGCAGACGTATACATGCAACTCTTCCATATTTTGCTTAGGAATGACCTTACTCACTTGTGTCTGTGGATATAAACTGCTGTGTCTCTTCAGCACATTTTCCTTGAAGTCCTCACTAGTGTGCCGCTTGGAGATATTTTCATCATAGTGAAGCTGGGCAGCTGATCACAGACATTAATCTCTGTGAAGCCCGCTTTTGGTAGTCACCTTTTTCATTCCAATAACACGTTCATTGAAGTCACTTTTTCATAAATATTTTCCCATAAACCTCTGTTTCAAAAGAGATTATTCAAACAGCATTTAAACAATTACTCTTTTGAAGGGTCTAATTGAAGGAAATAAACCTGCAGAGAATCTGACTGAACCAAAGATCTTCAGCATCCAAGATTATCTATCTGTCACCCTGTGACCTATTTCCTTCACACTACTTTTTAATTTTTGTAGCAATTATAGTGTATATGGATAATACCTATTAGCATATTTATGGTCATTGCTTCATATTTATTGTCTGCACAACTCATTAATCTTCATCTAGTGTGTGAGGCTGACAGCTCAATCTATTTTGCAATCTCTGGGCAGCAGCCATATCCAAAAAGCTTTTGTTTCCCTGTAAATAAACTGTGTTCAAGACCAGAGGACAATGGTACCTCATGCAGTGATTGACACAAGCCATGGCTGCTAATCAAAAGTAGATTTTATTACCAGCTGAGTCAAGTGCATTATGGGGCCATTGTTCTAGTGCTGTCAGGGCAAGAGCATACGTAGTCAGTCACCTTCTCAAGATGGGTTGATTGTTCTCCAAGATTAGACAGAGTTGCCTTATTATCCATCCCAGACAACAAGGCATCTCACCCAAACAGACGCCTTTACAGAAACTGCCTGTACATTGAATTGATTTGAATTGCTAATGCATAATCTGTCCAGCACAGATGTGCAATGAATATTTGGATGTTGTTTTGCATGTCAGTTGAGAAGGCTGAATGATGAGGTGATGATCATTCAGTGATGGGTACTGGACATTTGCCAACAATTGAGTTTGAGCACTTTCCCTGACAGTAATCAGATCAGCTTCCAAAACGTCTTTTCTTCAATTCACTGACAATTTATGTTAGAAGATAATGCAACTCTCTCACAGTTAACACAGTTGGCAGCAATTTGCATTTTTTTCATATAATTAAATTTTTCATTTCACCAAGAAGAAATATATACAAGCCGCATAGAACTGATACACATATTCTAGGACCCTTCCAAAGTAACTCCACTCAAATATGAGGCCATCCAGATAAGTCAAAAACATTCAAACTCTTCACAATACAGGTGGCACTAATTTTAATAAAGTTACATTTGATGTGAAAAATTAGGAACCTGGTTATCAAGCTGTATTACGTAAGATTTCCAAAAAAAATCAACGTAATAAGCACTTAATATATGAGCATGGTCATGCTTAGAGAAGGTCAGCAAACACAAGGTTCTGATTTAAATTTTTTCAGTCTCTGTCAGGATCAACTTAGTATAGAATAGGAACAAAAATGAACTCCACAAGACTGATATTATGACATCAAGGAACTGATATGAGCTCACATAGTGACATCCCATGATTCATGTGAATGTAAAAGAGGTCTTTATTTAGTCATAATCATAGAGTCATACAAAAATTTAGGTTGGAAGGAAGCTCTGGAGATCATCCAGTCCAGACAGGGACTCAGCCTGTTACGTGCTCAGAAACTTACTTGGTTCTGAGTATCTCCAAGGATGGAGATTCCACATCCTCTCTGGGTAACGTGCTCTAGTATTTGACCATCCTTGTAGGGACTGTTTTCCCTGTATTTCTAGTCAGAATTTTACAACTTGTGTCTGTTGTTCTTTTTCTGTGCTCCTCTGAGGAGATTCTCCATCTTCTTTATAGCCCTCATTATTTCAGGACTAAAAAGCACAGTTAAAACCCTATATTTAGGACATATAACAAAACAAGTTCCCTCAGAAATAAATAATAATGCTTCTCAGGAACTTCTAGAGTTCTTTTTAGAATATACATTAGCTAAAGCAGCTTTGTTATCTGTCTTTCTAAGGTAAAGATGAGTAGTCATGAGTGTGTGGCAGAGGGAAGAATCATATTACACAAAACCTTTAATTTGTCAGTCTTCCCACTAGTGAAATTTACTATAGCTAGGGAAAGAGTGGGAAGTGATTGAGCTAGAAGTCAAGGTCAGAAAGGAGTTTACAGGTAAGCCTGATATTTCCATGTGTGAGGGTTAGGCGAAGTGGCTCTTATTTGCATTTTTATTACCAATTTCGCATGCTTTAATTTTGTGTGCTATTAAAAAGAGAACTAGACATGTGTAATACCTGTACACACTGCATACTCACAATATCAGTTGACATCCCATGGATTTTCCAGCTAGAAATCCAGAAACGAAGCCTTTGAATAAGTGGCCTGAGAAGACTAAGTTTAGATCTCAAATCAGGTTAGATGGCAAAGGCTTACCAGATGCCTACTTCACACACCTGAATTCTAGCCTGTAATCCTCAGGGCTCCCCCAGCTGGATCCAACCACACTCCGGCACTTCTGCTTTTGACCTTAATATTACGTTTGTGAGCACAGTCAGTCTTGATGTTGTCATTTATGCCAGCACTTTGCTCCATAATCCAAACATATCAGATGAGGCCCTGCTCAAAACAGACTCTGCAAGAGAGGGAGCAGTCCTGCCTTGAATGCAGGATCTCAGGCTCAGAGGATTCACCCAGATCAGGACTCAGCCCTTTGAGAGCAGTACCATAGGAACCGGGACTAGAAGAACCACTCAGCCATGGAGTCATATTCCCATTTGTTCTCTGCCTCCAAAGAAGTATTCATTATTGTGTTGGGCTGCTGGGCTTCCCCACTGACCCTTTCATTTCCCATCCTGAGCTATCACATGCTTTTGAGGCACTGAAATGAAAGCCTGGGAATCATTCTCAAGGCTGTTAGTTTCTGCTGCAAGGAGAGTGGTACTTGAAAGATGTCATGGAATAGCTAGAGCTTAATGCTTTTAGTGAACTAATTTTTTATCCAAAGACATTTAACACAAGCCATTATTCCTGCACTGAAGGATCCTTTCCTTAGGGCTAAAAGTCTTATTTTCCAAAGCATGGAAAATTACTTCAGCTGACAAATAAATGTCAGTGGCATAGTCTTTTATTTTTCAAGCCTGAAAGCAGAGGTAAAGATACATAAGAATTGTCCCCTTATATATTATTCTGTTAAAGAAACACATAGGTAAGTGGTAAAACTGTGTCACCTGCTGAGTAAAAGTTGGGTTGTCAGCTCTCTTCCTCATCTCCCATACCACAGCTTCTGCATCCAAGGAGTGCACTCTAATCACCTGTGTCTGTGGTCAGCATTGCAGGGTCCAAGGGACTGAAACGAAGTTGTGTTTCCAGAAATGAAAGGACAAGTCTTGTCAGAAGATGAAAACTGAGCACATATAGAGAATAAAACATATGGACCTCTCCTTGCCTGCATGTTGAAGGTAATATTATTTTCCTATTCCTAGGAGATTTCTGAGGCCACAAATATTGTGCTACTCAGGCATTATGGTAATAAGCACAGTATAAACATTTAAGGTAGATAAAGAGGTTTCAAATGCTAATACAAGTGAGTATCTATGAAAGCATTAAGTGCTAGAAGTGCTTTTGTGGGTGCTTTGAAAAGGAATTAATGACAAAGTAGCCAATCTGTTACATGGGCAAGGGGTCCTGATTTACTTCTCAGCTCCAGCTGCAAGATGTGTGGATAGGTTTCAGGCCAGGCTTATAAAGGACCAAGAGGTTTCCTTGGAAGAACAGTAAGAGTGGCTGGTTCTTCTAGACTCTTCTAGGCTCTTACAGCCTATTTTAGTGAGGAAAAGCCTTTTATGTTCCTTGGTAACTTTTGCATCTGAAGAATATTTGGATTTGGCATTAGTCTTTTCTGTTTTGAGAATGCAAGCTACGTGTTTATATGACTTTCACCATTATGCTGGAGACTGAATGCCTTCTGATTGAAGCTGGTGAGTCTGCTTACTGTCATTGTTAAAAATAAATATAACACAGCATCTGAGACATTGTAAAAGGTAGACAATTATAGCAACATGAATAAGGATGAAGTATAGTGAGAAAAGCACTCGGTGAAAGCCCGCCTTGGAAAGATCAGGGAGCATGTCCTCTTGGCATCTATGCCTAAGCATGTGAAGGACAAGAAAGCAATCAGCAATACTCAATGTGGATTTGCCATGGGCATATTGTCCATGGCCAACCTGACTGCCCTCTGTGTCAAATGCCTGGTAGCTCAAGTCTTGTGGAAGCTTTCTTAGCAGAAAGGGAAAAAAAAATTCTCAAAAAAAGCTGTTTGTAAAGAAGTTTGCAACTGTAAACAAAAGAAACAACTTCCTCATCTCTACAGTATTTAGGGAAACATGTCTGCCCGTGAAGGCTGGACATGAATAGAAGCCTTGAAGTAATAGTGCCTTCAGCAATTAGGTAACTTTCCTCATAACAGAAGTGCCTCTAAGCTTCTGAACATCACCCATTTATGACAACATAATGCAAGCCTTATGAAAAGGTTCTTCAAGAAGATCCGAATCCTCATGGCTAGTTCTTAAATGGGAAAGAAAGTGCTTCCCTATTTATAATGCTAAAGCTTCCGGGCAAGACACAGTGCAAGACTTAAATTAAATGTCAAATTATGAGGTTCTAACAATAAATAATGGAGAGATTTCTGTTGCCTTTGGTGGCTGCAGATAAGCCACTGGATAAACTATTTACTGCAGGTAGGTTGAGCAGTCCTAGATGGATCATCTATGTGTTTTGTTACTTGGATGAGTGAGCCGACTGGTATGAGCTTGCGCTGCCTGGATCTCAGGACCTTTAGGGTCCCAGGCCCTGTCTATGCTATAAAGTAGTGGGGAACATACGAAAGCTTCAAGAGCAATCCTCTCTCATCTCCTGCTCTTATGCAATATAGGCCCATCTAGTGTCCTAGCCATCCCTACTTGCCTGAATCGTGTGCAAGCTGTGGTGGTGGCAGCATGCTCTGCAGGTGGATGTGCTCTTTGCAGGATGTCTAGTAGGGAGGGATGCTGATCCATGATTCAGCAGGACACTAACAGACAGAGAGGGGATATGACATGACTTAGAGACAGTGATGTGATCCATTCACAGTGCCCATGATGCCTTCCTGCAGGAACTGCTATTCTGTCCCTTGGGGGACACCGACATTTTCCAAATTTGGCTACCTGACTCCCTAGGATGTACAGCCACAGTCAGAGAGCGGTCAGGGGTCTCAGTGAGGCCCTGGACTCCTGCCTGGTGGAATCTAAGACTTATCGTTAGCTTGTTGACTGCAAGGACAAGCTAAATGCTAGCAAACCTTACCACATCCTTACACATGCAATCTATTGTGCTTTTTGTAGTTTCTGCAAGGCCTTGGGGAAAGTCCTTCACCAGATACTAAGATAACATAGCTATAATTTTTCAGGGTGCTGCTCATGTGCAGATGGCACCAGTGTGTGAAAAGGTATTAATTTGTGGTTTATAGGGCTGTGTATTCCTTTACTGGGGCTCAAATGCTTTCCCTTCTTTGCCACCATGCCTTATTAATTCAGAACTCATTTACTTCAGCCTTATGATATTCCCTCTTCCCTCCACCATTTCTCCTCCTCTCCAAAAGTCTCCAGGCATGTGTGAGGCAGTCATAAGTTAGAGATTGGTTTTTTTCCTCCATCAGGAGGAACTATAGAACACTTCATCAATCCTACAAGCAAATTTTTCCTCTCAGGAAGATATTTGCTGTGTGTTGTAGAGCCCTCCTTTGCCAGGGAGGTTTCCTTTGTACTGTCCCTGCTAACTGCATATTGCCCGTCTTTCTGCACTGTGGACCTTCGCTTAACTCCTCAAGGGAGTGCTTGCTCTATTCTGGAAAAAAATAGGCTGTAGGCCATGTATGCTTATTACGTGAATGCAACAGGGAAGAAGCCACTGGAAATTTGCCCCTGTTTGCACCTGGACACCATGATCTAGTGATACCTAAATCTATCTGTTTCTTACCAATATTTTTCCTTTGTGTCCAGGTTCACTCTTGTTGGTCTGTTACATTAAGACACCGCTGTGCGGTGAGACATTGGAAAAAAGGAATGAGAGATGTTCTGGCTGGTGAAGAAAATCACTCCTTGGTCTCCTTGTAAACACAAAGGGTTGTTTCTTGGACTCAAGCACCTGCACAGAAACCCCAATCCTGATGGCAGAGCATACAGTAACTCTTTATTCCCCACAGTCGAGCGATATTTAGAAAGGTGTCCCATCCCAGTGGGAAAGTCATGAAAAGTTCAGTTTAAATATCAGCAGCTATTCTAAGTGAAAGTGTGAATTGGACATGTTTACAGGGTGCCAATGAAGCTGCTGAGAGGAGTCAGTGCCATGGGAAAAAGCAGGATAAATGTGTAATAATTTCTGGCTCTTCTTCAGTACAGAGGGATAGGACTTGAAGTCTTATTTGTTCAGCAAGATTTTGACACTTGTCAGTTCCTGCCACAGTTATGTCACAACTCCTGTGAAAGTGAGTTTCATCAGCTTAAATGAGATGTCATCTGAAAGTCTATGGATAACTTTCTGGCTGTAGGCCCACCTCCATCCACTTCTCCTACTCTTTTCCCTCTGTAGGGCTTGGAATAATCTTTGCAATTAGCAAAGGGAGCCTGTTACTAACACAAACAGCACGGCAAAGGGCAAAAACTATTTTTATCCTTTCTGTCCCTGTCCACCAAGAGCAGCACCAAGCATAGTCTAATGGGCAATTTGAACACTTTGGGGAGGTGAGAGTTTCAAATTTGAACTTAGTTACTTTGCTCAGCTTGTAAAGTTCTGGAGTGAGCATGATGTAGTCTGTCATTTTTTCAAGCACCTCAGGAATAAATTGCTTGGCCTTTTCTGCATTGACTCTTAACAGCACAGTTTCATGGTGAACTTTGAGCCTGGTATCACTATGGTGGAGGAAACACATAGAGCCCTATGAAAAGGAAACACACGTCTTCAAACCTGCTGTAGGAGTCTATTGACATAAGTAGATCCTGCCTGAGTTTCATCTGTTAAATGCTCTTAAAGTTTTTTTGAACTCACTGAAACTACAGCCTTGGTTATTTGTTCTAATCAGCCTTCTATTACCATTGTAAATGACTTTGCTCTTTGCCTGGGTGAGAGAATCTGATATAAAAGGGTTCTAAAGAAGGAAGGTGAAAACTAGGAGAATCCTGCAGGCAAGAGAGAGGAGATTTGAATTAAGTTGTAAAAGGAGTTGATCTTCCTGCCTGTTTATCATCTGTTTAAAATCTTGAGGAGTTTCCATCCAAGCAGCTGCAATATCGCAGTGACTGTGTACTCCTATCTGAGCATCAGGGATCTTTTTTTCCACATTCGTACCATGGTCATCAGAAAAAGTCTTACCGATCCCAGTGTGTTGTAGATTTAATCTTTCTTTCACTCTTCTGCACAGCTTTCAGAGGCTTGTAAGAGAATAGCATCTCGGTGCCATATACAATTACATGAAGCATTAATCACAACAGGCAGCAACTTCTGCTCCTTTCATCTTGCCCATGGTGACCATGCAGGCCATTCTAGGATGAAACTATCTGAGATGAGGAGAACAGCTTCCTGAGTATTTTGTAATAAGAAGGTGCCTCTTGTATCGTAATAATAAAGAGATAAAGAGGTGGAGGAAATGAAACCTGATAAAAGCAAACAGTAAGTGTATTGCACGGGGAGGGGGGAAAGAGAGCGAGAGAGAGCAAACACAGGGTATCGATGCCAATGTAACCCCTGCTTATCACAGTGTGACTCTGGACTTGAGGTGTGGCTGCTCGCAGCACAATACGGCTTGTTTTTAGTGTGTTTCTTCCTCACTTCCCTCTCTTCGGCAAGCACAAAGCATGTATTGGTCGCACATACAAGTGATTTCATGGTTGGCAACCTGAAGTGATGTTATGTCAGGTTCTAGATGAAGATATGAAGGATATAGCTGCATCCTGATGAGTTCATAAGAAGATCTTCCATTAAATATTTTCTTAAATCAGAATATATTTATCTACTTGGAATTTAGGTGAAGAGGCTGTACCTTCCTCCAGTTCATTAAAATAAATCAAATACATGTACACACATGTATATAAATTCTGATTCCTATTACTGTGAAGAAAACTACATGTAATTTCTTATATATGTATACTCACTGCTGTTACTCCAAGTTAGTTCTTTGAGAAATGAATGTAGGTAGGGCCTATTTTATGTCTGATTGAGAAAAATGCCTTTTAGGAGACTGGTTCAAGGAGCAAGCCACCTACTCTGGAAAAAAGCACATTACTTGCTGAAAATCCTGCTTTTGTTGTGATCACCTGTGGAAGTTTTGATATCTCCTGAGTCTCAGTTTGAAGAAGATCCTGGCACAGAGTATTTTATTTCAGGCCTTTGCAAATCTTTCTAATTCTTTTTATTAACCATTTATTTTAATACATTTTGTGATTGCTTTGTATTCAGCGGATCTGCTTCTTCAAAGTGGATCTTTCTTCTTTGAAATTTGCTGCTCTTCTGTATACAGTGGTTTCAGGACTCGCTTTCTCTTGACATTTTATAAAAATTAGCAGAACAATGAATCATTTCTTGGTAACTGTGAGATCTGGAGCATATGAAGCAATCTTCCTTGCTCAACTTCAGGCTTGGAACCAAATAAAAATCAAGGAATCTTCTACAAATGTAGGTACCAGCTTTATTGCATCTTAGGGGAAGGAATGCTAATGCTTAATCATTCCTATCAGACTATTTTGTGTTTTCTAGTCTTTCTGGACTGATGTCTATTAATCTGCCTCTACAATCCTTGTTGAGGTACTTTGTTTGAGATGATCACAGTTGACATTATTTCAAAGTATGTTTTAGGAAACCTGTTCATCTGCATGAGTCAGTTTGTTTTGCCTAATTTTAGTTAAACAGGTATATAATCAAAAATCTCTTGTCAAATATAGAAGTTTGTTAGAGCTGCAGGTTAGACTACCATGTTAGATTAATGGCAAGTGCAGAGAACATTTTAAATTTAATTCCAATTTATATCTGCCTCAATCTCTAGAAATGTAATCTCCCTAATAACCCCATAACCTCCAAATTCTGGGAACTAAATTCCCTTTAAGAATATATAAGCAGAAAGTAAACTTATGTAAGCATTTTTCAGTGTGGGGACAGCCTGAACTGGGCCTCTCTCACTCGAAAGGTTAGATCTGCACAGTGGGTTTGTACAAATACAAAGTATTTTGAGACTTGCGCGTCCCAGATTATTTATGAATCGAAGCTGGGGAATTTTATCCTGACACCTATCATGAAGTTTCATATAGCTTCAGTGATCAAAAATTCATAGATGTTGTTTTGCAATACTATTCACCTTATTCACAGTAAGTCACAGATCAATAGCTTAATTTAAAAGTGCCAATTTCTTAACGCTAAAGTGTTAGAAGAATACTTCTATGCAGAAAATGAGATACTGCTGGAATAGGTGACAAAGCATCCTCTCCTTTATTATTAAAGCAGGCAGTAGCACTGGATGACTTAAACATCTCCCTCAGCAGAATTCTCTCAGTGTGTTGCTATTTATGAGGATGCATAGACTTTCCTGGGATGGGAACAGTTTCAGGAGGGGAGTTGTCTATTTTCATGTTATTTAAGCACTGTGTGTGCTCTTTGGGTGCCTTCTTGATCCATTTTTCCATGGTTTGGGATACTTAGGGATAGAGAAGTTCTGCCTAAGAACAGAAGACCTCTGAATATAAATCAAAGTCAGATCGGGTTTATATTCTGTTTTCAGCAGTCCTTGAAAGCAGATGCTTATATCTAGTATCACTTGTGTGCTAATATAGTTTCTGATTTCTAATGACTTTCTAAGCAATGACTCTACTAGGACCATCACTTTTTAAATCAACCTCTTTGCCTAGCCCTTTTTTAAACCTAGTTTTGTCTTTCGGTGTTGTTTTAGCACTAAGGAAGAGTTCCCACAATGTAACTGTGTTGTGAGGAAAAATACTTTCTGTTTTTGCTTTTAGCCTGCAGTAAGCCTTTAGAACCTGCAGTCTAGTGCTAATGTTAAACCAGTGTCATCATGCAGAGGACAAAGCAACATAATCAAAAGAACAAGAAAAAATATTTTTTATTTCCTTACTTAGTGTTTCTTTTTTTGCTGTTAGGTATCTGCACAAGCACAAGTTTAACACAGTGTGACACTGGTTTGATACATCTAAAGCTAAGGAACAGATTGAAACCTGGGAAGCAGTAGCAATTTCCATTCATACAGTGACATCCAGTGGGTCCCTCCAGAGGCTTTCCTCATATTTTGTTCCCATCCTTCAAGCAGGAGCAAATAGTCCTGTTAGTATCACTTTCAGATCACAATTTCAGACCACTGGGACTTCTCACAGTGTCAGAATGTAGCCCTCATAGATAAATGGAATTAACTGATTGCCTAATGCCTGTGCGCAGTGCACACAGAAGAGGCTGTTTAGGATATTTTTAAATTCCCTAGACAGCTGTTCCCAAGCCAGTCAGACCTCAGCCTGTACTGCTGTTCAGGATTATTCTGGCCCAAGTATGGGCTTCATGTTTATCAATTCTTGTTGGCTCAGTCTTCCAAACTGTCCAGAATCCTGTGTATGATGACTCTACTTTCCAGCATATATATCTCTCCTTCCAGTCTGGTGTCACATTCAGACTTGGTGATGGTGCTTTCAATACCATCATCCAGGTTGTTCACAAAGATGTTGGATACTATTGGACCCAGTAGTGACTTTTGAGGTACTCCACTCATACTCTCTGGCCAGAGTCTGACCTCCACCTCAAAGCAGGGTCAGCTATGAGATCAGACAGACCAGGCTGCTCAAGACTTTATCGACTCATGAAAACCTCCAAAGATGGGGACTGTGCTACCTGTCTGGCCAACTGGTTTCATGGCTTGTCTGTCCTCATGGTGACCAGGAGTTTTTCCTTATATCCAACTGGAACCTTCCTTGATTTGATGTATGCCCTTTTTCTCTTGTCATCGGACAAGGCACCAGGGTGAAGAGTCTCGCTTCTCTCCAGTAACCCCTTATATGAACTGGAAGACTGCTATTAACAAGCCCCTTCCCTCAAGCCTCTCCTCACAGGGCACACGCTACTCTCTGAGCAAGTTCTTTTACATACTTCATGAATGAAGGATTTAATATTTAGCACCAAGCCTACTGTTTGGGTTTTTTTAATTATCTTATGTTATATGGGATTTTGATCTATCAGAGTGATACAGCAATGTACTGAAATCACAATATAGTTACAAATCATATTTAGGAGAGTATCACAGCTGTAAAATGCAGTTGGGTCATACATACAAATGTGATTTCCATTACTACTCTCTGTAATACATTCACCACCATGATGCTGGGTGTTTCCAGCCTCTGGCAAGGAATATGTGGGTTGAAACTCACTCAAGCCCATAGGTATCTTCAGAGTTCTTCCTGTTTGGTGTTTGTATTTTAAAATCTACATTAGGCTGAGCTGTGCTGGTATATTTCCATTCTTTTGGATAACTCAGGGCCCAACAGCTACACAGCCAGTTCTTTCACTCAGAAGATACAGCCATTTGCCCAGAGGAAAAGCTGGCTTCTGGTTCCCTTTCTGTTGTGGTAAGTTTACAGCTGTGCAACAGCTGTGCTAAGTAATTCACACATCCTGCCATCCCCATGCCTGCCCTGCTCACCTTGCCTGCGTACTGTGGGATGCACACCTCCTTATTGCATGCTGCTCCTGGCTCCCCGCCCCTTAGTGGCCAAATGGCCCTTGCTGCTCCCTGGCAGCCTCATTCTATCCTGGCTGGATCTGGACAGGTAATGAGAGGTAAGAGAAAGGATTGACTGCAGGGAAACTAAGACATTTGGGGACTGAGGTGGCCCTGGATTTCTTCCAGGCCTATGTGAATGATGTTTCCTTCATTAGGACCAAAGATGGCTTCATTCTCCCTGACCACTTATGAGCCTCTGCCGAACATCTAGCATCTTCATTCAGATGCTGCATTACCTGCACTGCTCCTGTAAGAGCTCTGCTTGGACCTCTCTCACCTTGGTGGAGGGTCAAATGCCCTGCTGGGCTCTAGTCACTAAGTCCCTCTGAGAAGTCCTTTACCATCTTAGTCTTTTTGGGTTTCACTTTGTTAAGAAAAGTTTTTTTAAATGGGGGTGAAGGAGGTAAATGGTCTGTCTCATGTGCCAGTGAGAGATACATGCCTACGAGGTTTTATGCTTCCGTAACAGTTCTCTGTCCTCTTGTCCTGTGTTCCTAGAGGAGGTGATGGTCAGGTTCTCTTCCTGCAATCAATCATTATAGAATCATAGACTCATAGAATGGTTTGGGTTGGAAGGGACCTTAAAAGGCCATCTAGTTCAACACCCCCTGCAATGAGCAGGGACATCTTTAACTAGATCAGGTTGCTCAAAGCCCCATCCAAGCTGGACTTGAATGGTTCCAGGGATGGGGCATCTATCACCTCTCTGGTCAACCTGTTCCAGTGTCTCACCATCCTCATTGTAAAAAATTTCTTCCTTCTATCTAGTCTAAATCTTCTATCTTTCAGTTTACAGCCATTACCGCTTGTCCTATCGCAACAGGCCCTGATAAAAAGTTTGTCCCCATCCTCCCTGTAGGCCCCCTTTAAGTACTGAAAGGCCGCAATAAGGTGTCCCCAGAGCCTTCTTTTGTCCAGGCTGAACAACCCCCAATCTTGTCTCTTTCATGTCTCAACCTCTCTCAGTCTGTCCTAATAGAAGTGCTCCAGCCCTCTGATTGTTTTTGTCACCCTCCGCCGGACTTGCTCCAACATGTCTATGACTTTCCTGTGCCGAGGGCTCCAGAGCTGGATGCAGTATTCCAGGTGGGGTCTCACCAGAGCGGAGTAAAGGGGCAGAATTACCTCCCTCAACACTTCTTTTGATGGAGCCCAGGATACGGTTGGCTTTCTGGGCTGCGAGTGCACACTGCTGGATCATGTCCAGCTTTTCATCCACCAGTACCCCCAGGTCCTTCTTCTCAGGGCTGCTCTCAGTCCCTTCAGCCCCCGGCCTGTATTGATACCGGGGGTTGCATTATGAGGCTTAAAGCTTGTTACTACACATACTATCATGTTCAGCTGTTGGTTTGTTTACAAGATTAATCCTAGGCCAGGATCAAGATTAAAAAAGAGCAAATCAGACAAGGTGTGATGCTTCTGTTATTTGTTTTACACACTTGTTAATACTTAGAGACACAACCAAGAATTATGCTTTTTTTTTTTTCTTCACTTTTGCCTGGAAATAACTGAATAGGGCTTTACAATTTTTTGTCTTTTACAAACCTTGTTATACAGTGCAGGAGTTCTGTGTATTACTGTGAGGGGAAAAGTGCATTAAATTAAAATATGGTATGTAGCTGTAGAGTAGCTTGTTTGAAGCCTAATTTCCCAGTGATTGATTATGTTATGTAAGGGTTTTAAAACTTAACAGGTCTTGTTCCCTTTCTCCATGTAAAACAACTCCAAATTATTTCTATTTTCATTTTCTCAATCGTTATATTTTTCTCCTTTTTCAGTGCACAGGAGTTGGAGTCATAAAGACACCATAATGTTAATAGATTTGTCTCAGAGTTCATGAGGTCAAACTTGTTGGTCTTCCCGTATGACTAACAGTGCAAAAATCTGGAATCAACTCAGTTATCTCAGGCATAAAATAACCAGCACTGAAGAACTGCATATCCATAAATCAATAGAGACTAAGCTCTGATTTATTTCTTTTCAGGTCACATGTTCTACTTTCACCATAAAAGCAGATAAAGGTAACTATAATTAAAATGTCTATTTCCTTCTCTATTATTTGTGTTAACATTCACGCTATTGAATATACCCCTTTCATAATACTATATTTTTCAGTATTCTACAGTTATTGTTTCGTTAAAAATACCCCTGTGATATTAATTTTATAATAAATTACAAATCAAAATAAAACATCAGCCATTTCATCCATGAGAGAGAATAATACAGCCATAATAAAAAGGAATAAAGTTTAGCAATATGATAATGTAGCGTGAGGTTTTTATAGACTGCATGTAAATGTTAAAATCTATAAATTTTTTATATTGTGTGAAATTGTAAAAAAAAGTAATGAAAGGGGGTGGGGAGAGGGAAAAAAGCAGGCTGGTTTAATCCTGAAATTGCTGTTACTCCAATTTCTTTTTATAATCTGAAAAAGAATGTAAAAAAAATATGTGTATGAAATTATTTGTTCTTGTCTTATCTTATTTAATCTAGGTATTAAAGGTAAATTGAAGAAAGAAAACTGTGGTTTTCCACTTTCCAGCCCACAGTGTTGGGAAGTGAAGAAACTCTCAAGCCTAATTACCTCTCTTCTCAGCTTCCTTCGTTCTCACCTAGTATCCCTATACATAATCTGCCTTTATTTTTCCAAGTATTCCCTTTCTTTATTTGGCTTCTTTTTATATATTTGAGTTCTAACTCAAGGTAGAAGGATGTGCAAATATGGGAAGGAGAGGATAGGACATGAATTACTTCTTGAAACCATTTTCTTCTTGTCTAACCATCCTTCACACTCCACTGGTAGGCTAGGAATTTAAAACCTTCATTTTCTTGTAGTCTAATGATAATTTATTCAATTATATTAGTCCAATACTTAATATTTCTTCTGATGGAAGATCTCAGTAGGAATTTGTAATTTGATTTCAATAAAATTCTCTTACATAAACTTTCATTCAAATAAAGGGGAAAGGGGGAAAGATATACACACAAAGAGTATGGATTTATAAAACAGGTGCAATACAGGTACAAATAATTATTGCTTTAAAAACTTGCCATTTCAGAAAACCAACACTGGTCAGCCTTGTTTTACTGTGTTCTGCTTGACATTCCCTAGAGCATGCTGACTTGTAAAATATGGGGGCACTTACTGTCCTCTCACAATGGAGTCCCTCCTATTTAATTGACAGGTGGCTCCTCACTGACAAGGACACCATGCATTCTACTTGCATAATCAAGATTCTTCTTGGATTTCCAAAAATGACGAGAGGAAGTAGAGAGGTAACAAAGCTGCACTGGCATAAAATAAAGAACTAACTGAGCACTTGCACTTCTGAAACAAAATTTATTTCTTCTGTAAACTTAAAATTTTCTTTTCATGTGTGGGTCTCTAAAACAGCAATATTGAAAGGATAGTACGGGACTAGATGAAGAGATTCTCAAGAGAACATATTAATATGAGTCACTGCATAATCCCCCAAAAATTTAAGGACAACCACAACTTTAATCTCAAATGTCACAGCTCTGAGACACTATGTAGTATTAGAACACAGTTAGCTTTCCTCACGCCCAGCAGTAGCACTCAACAGTTTAAAGCAGGAAATTAAGATAAATACTGGACACAGCAAAAAATCCTGAGGCAATTTATACAGATGCAATGTTATTCTTCAAGTTACAGTCCACGCAGGACTACTGAGTATTACTGAACCTAAATCACAAAGAGCCAAAGAGGAGCTGATTTGTGCCTGCCCTGTCAAGAGGTAACCTAGGGCAGATTAATTAAACAAGAAAAAAACCCATCAACTTTATATCTCCTGTCTTATCCCATGCCAAAGAGGTGGGCTCTGAGGGAGGGCGCATAGTTCTCCTCCAGCAGGAGAAAGCGAGAAGAGATAGCAAAGAGGGAGGCCTTTGTAGCTGTACTGCAGTTATGAATGCTGTGGAGAAGATGGATAGGTTTAGTTATTCACTGATGCTTCTAAAGGAAAAATTAAGAGACTTAAATGAAGCAAGCAGGAGGTAGATTCAGAACACTCTGAAGAAGGCGATCTTCATGCAATGAATGGGGAGTTTAACTGTGGAATTCCTTGTAGTTGGGTGTTACGAATGTAAACATTTCCATGAATTTCAAAGGGAAAATAGAAAAATTGATGGAGGATAAATCCATTTGAATAACAATAAGAAACTGCAGCTGGCTCAAGAAGTCCCTCAGCTGCCAGGGAGCCACAAGAATGAGGGTGCTTCGTGAGGGCCAGGAGCCAAGGGATATCCCAGCTCATGAGGTGGTGGCCTCACCAGCTAGGACATAGCTGTACCCAAGCAGCTTGGTGGCCGTGGCAGGGTGTCTCAATAGTTCAGCAGTCTTTAAACCAACAGGATTTATTGGCCCTGAACAGCCCCACCTGGGGCTCCCACTGCTCATGGGTAGAGAAGCTCCATTTACACTCAGGCCAGGGTCTTCAGCTCCTGAGTGAGCTATGTTGTAGGTGTACCTCTTTCTAGTACTGTCCTTGAGTTGTTTGGCTTTCCTGGTTTGAACCTGGACCTGATTTCTGCCTGATGATCACTGAATTGTTGACAGCACCTTCTTTTGACACTACCCTATCTCTAGTTGCCCAGTTCAAGAGCTGCGGGACTGCACCTTCTCAATGAGATCACCGCCCAGCCTTCCTTGTGGCCATCCTTGGCTCCTGGCTTGTTCTGCATTGTGGAAGTCTTGCTCTTGCTGCTCCCTGGTGGTTAGCTCATGCCTTCTCAGGTCCTAAACTGCGATGGAGCCTGGCCCTCAGATTAAGCCAGGGCTTGCTCCCATAACCTCCTTGCAGCCAGGTGTCATAAGACTTGACCCCACGACCACTCTGAAGTTTCTGTTTCCACCCAAGCCCCACAGGGAACTGTGATCAGTATGCAAAGACAGATCACAGCCCTTTAGGCTTCTCTAATCTCCTCTGAACCCAAGGTGACACCCCCTGCCCACCAACTCCTTTAGTGCTTTTTGGGAGCATATAGGCTTTGTCATGATTCAAATCAGCAGCTCTCAAGGACAATCTGGTATGCCCCTCTAGCTCAGCTGCCAGTACCCCGTATTTTTTGGCAAAAAGAAATATGGGGGGTTCTGACCCTTCATAGAAGGAGCCTGCCAACTTAAGGTGGCTTCAGTCTACCTGGGATCCACATGCCAGCAGTTAGGGTCCACCTGGCACCCCAGGAACTCCACTCTGTGCTGTTGAAAAGACCAAATCTCTGGGGTTTGACAAGGAAATGCTACTGCTCAAGTGACACAGGACTTCCCTGGCATAGTCTGTGTGCTTGCTGAGCATCAGAGAACATGAAGATGTCAAGAATGCCACTACATAGTTACAAGCAGGCTGTGCAGGCCATCACTAACAAAACAATGGAAGGTGGTTAGAACACAGAAGAGGCCAAGTGGTATCACAAGATCCTCATAATGTCTGTATCTGCTTTCTGAAGCAACTTTTCACTCCTTCCCTTCTAGCATGCAAGGACTGCAGAGTTTCCTAGAATTTGCCAATTTAAACAGATTTTCCAGTATCATGGCTCATATAACAGCACCTACTTGGAAGGCACCTTACTTTCTATGGGTATAAGAAGCACACACAGCTTCTGAGGAACAGAAACAGGCATTCACCACAGCCTATCTCACAGTTCTGCCAGGCCCTGGCTGGCATTTCATTGTAAAAGCAGATGCTTCTGTGTCATAGGGGCCATACTCTCCCAGAAGCAGGACCCAGGAGTATATGTTTATTTCCCTAGGCAGCTCACCCTCCACTGAGAGGAATTATGATGTCTGGGGCAAGCAGCACCTGAAAATCAAAGCTGCCTCTGAGGAGTGGTAGCACATTCTTGAGGTAGCGGAAGAATCAACAGTGGCACTGACCCACCACCAGAACCTGGAATACCATTGCAGGATGAGTTGCTTCTGTCCTCACCTAGTCTGCCAGGCTTTTCTCTTTCCACAGTTTGTTAACTGTCCATTCATCACTAACTTTGGTTTCCAAGCCGAAAATTTGCCAGCCACAGCAGCTGCCTCACATGTACCTGCACCCAAATGACTGTCAGACTATCAGGGGGGTTGTTGGTGCAACGGACAACAGTTGCTGTTTCTACCGCAGCAAAAGCAATCCACTTTTCTCCATCTGTGTCCTCATTCTTGGGATGAGGTTAGATGGTGCCAATGTCCATGGGCTCTTCCTCTGGGGATAGTAAGGAAAGTTGAGCAAAACAAGGTGGAGGTCTGCATATGCTCTTCCTGTTAGAGCCAGTTATAGGCCTGTCTGACAGAGTGCTCCTGGCTTTAGGGTAGGACAGTCCTAGCCATCTTATTTTTGAGGGCCTCAGACAGCCCTAAGCTTTAGTGGGTCATGAGAGCTTGCTCTTCAGAGTTTCCACAATAAACTCAGAATCACAGAATCTTCTAGGTTGGAAGGGACCTTCAAGATCATCTTGTCCA
>JAOXJM010000012.1:95142556-95194346 GCA_026413425.1 Tringa solitaria | reverse complement strand
GTGGGGCCTCACCAGTGCCGAGTACAGGGGGACGATCACCTCCCGAGTCCTACTCACCACGCTGTAGCAGTCTCCCTATCAGCCCTTGTTTTGGTCTGTCTCTGCACTTAGTGTCTCTCTTTCTCTTCACTTGAACATGAACTCCATGAATTGAATTGTGTAGTTAATGGGCAACTACTTCTCCTGCTGGAACTCCAGTAGGACAGTCTTGCATAGTTGTTGTCCCCCCAAAACTGCTCCAAATCTATGGATAAATCACCAGGTCTTGGAGTATAGAGCCATTGTCTTCAGACCACTTGGTCTGAATCCACTCTTGGGTTGCCCTGAGAGCTGGGAGATCATTACTCCTGAGCATCTAATGTTCCTATAAGACATACAACCCCTGGATTAGCCACATCAGACTAATAAATCCTGATACTATTGTCCAAGTTCCTACTGAATGGTTCTAGAAGTTGGGGAGCAAGAGATGCTGAAGCAGCCTGAAAGGCTGTGCTACGCCTCTCCATAGCTTCCTGCAGGAATTTGAGGTTAACCTGCAACTAACTGAAGGCCAGGTTCTGACAGTCAGCTCAGGGCTTGAGATGGCCCAAGCTACCTGCCAGAAAGCATCAAGACTGGGGCTGCTCTGCAAGGGATGACAGTCAAAAGCTGAAAGAGACTATATCACAGAGGGCCAGTGATCTCACCAACCAGGGCACAGCACCCAAGCAGGGCAGCCTGGTGACAGCGGCAGATTCTGTTGACAGTCCAGCGATCATAAGGTAAATGTGAGATGGCAGGTCAACTCCAAGTGCAACCCATGAAATCCAGTCAATGGGAGCTGCAGGGCACAGGGTTAGGCACAGGCCTACCAGCAACAAAGCTCGGGAAAGAGCTGGGGGCCAAGGTTTGAGCATCAATGGAGCTACCCCGGCAGCTATGCTGGCAAGGGAGCACGGGCACATACCTGAGGTTCCAGGTTAACTCCAGTGAAATCTGGAGGAGGAAAGGAGAGAACATAGCATAAAGCAGCCACGGGAATCAGCTCCAACCATCTTGCACCTTCTAACTGGAGCTTAAAGCCTAGGCCGAACACATCTTGAAGGTGTCAATGACCGCAGATCATTTTCACACTCTCTCCAGTCCCTTCAGTCAGTCATTGCTACACCCATCCTGAAGAAGCTGCACAAAGATTTAGGAAAACTTTAACGCAGGAAGAGAGATTCTTTAACAGGCAAGAGAGGTGATAGATTCAGGCTTACCAGTTCTTCTGGCGTGAACACAAATGTTGGAAATAGGGCCTGTTGAGACCACCCGCTCCCAAACCACAATGAGTAACCATTATAGCATCCCAACTTCCTGACTAAAGATGAGGACAGACCTTGTTCGTGGATTTTTGTTTGTTTTACTTCAAATAAAAGCCTTACACTGAGACCTGGGTTGCAGACCTAAGCAACAGAAAGACTGGTTTTATCTGTTGTGAAGTAGTAGATGTGAAAATGCCTGAAACTGTCTTAAATACAAATAGCAGAATTCAGACTACAAATTGTCTTTTATAGATAAAACTGTATTTCAAAGAATGAGGAAACTGCATAGTTACTCAATCCATTTTCAGATTTAAAATTCAACTGTATGGATTGTGCGTGTTATTGGAAGCCAAGCAGATGCACTAAAAAGAGGTAGATAAAAAAAAATCATATATTCCTTGCCCCAAACCAGGTATTATATTTGGAAAAAAAAAAGTCACATTATGTCAGTGCATGATCACTGCATCAAGAGAGAAGTATCCTGCAGCTGAACTATTCAGTAGAGCTATACTGAAAAGTAACCACCAAAACAGCCAAAATAAAATGTCTTTATTGCCTGCTTTGGGTTAGCACCTTTCTTAAAAGTGTGCTGTCATTTAGAACAAAACATTAAATACAGGGGATATCATTTAAGTCTCCACAAACCAGAAACTCTCAAAGTAAAATTCCACCCTTAAGCATTGCAGATACTTGCATAGACAAAGAATTTCAGCACTAATGTTTCTGCCTGAAGTAGTCTGATGTCCTTGGTTTTATTTTAGTCTCAGCCTCCTATGCTCACACACCTGCAGGCTTGTTTATGACACTCAGTGTGACTACATGATGATGTTTAAGAAGAGAAGTACGGTAAAAGGTCAATCATTTTAAAACCATACCATTTCTATCCCGAATACGTTGGCTTTTTTAAACATGCAGCTGGACTGTGCAGTTCTCTCCATACCTCAGCTAAGACAGGTCTTTTACTTAAAAATTACTGAACATTCTAAAAATGTAAAACTGTCCTTATCTGTACAAATCCACATTTTGTAAGTTGAATCAGACATACTGCTCAGTATCAAAGTAAAATGTTCAATAATTTCCTAGTAAGTTACGGCCATTTAACTATGCATTTTTCCAAGGCAGAGTAGATAAAAGATCTACAATGGCAGATCAGCCTACCACAAGAAAATTTTAACCTTCTAATGAGACAGTGGGACATATTTGGCTCGTTCTTTGCATTGAGTGACATAAGGCAGCACAAGAAGTGTAACAAGGAAAACTCAGATGTCCCAGGTTTTTCTTCACAATGAATACTGGTTTCCTATACAAATCAGATACAAAGCAGTAAAATATAATATGGGAATATAATTTTATTGTGTTAATCTGCATATGTATTGGTACAGCTGTTCTGTGAATGCTTCTGAGGAAAATTTTTCCATAACTCTGGCTCTCCCAGCTGCTCCCATTGTGTCCTTTAAGAGAGGATCTCTCACAATTTTTTCCATGGCCTCAGAGAATTGCGTTGGCAGAGGATCACATAAAAACCCTGTAACATTATGCAAGATTGATTCTAATGGACCGCCTGAATTAACTGCTATAACTGGACATCTCATATACATTGCCTCCAGAGGAACAATGCCAAAGTGTTCATTGCTTGGTGTGTAAAGCACAGATACAGAGTTACTATAAAGAGAGATCTTCTGTTCATCTGAGAACGATCTCAGAAAGGTGACGTGGTCATTAACACTAAGCTTGGCTGCAAGTCTCCTCAGCTCTTCGTAGTGCTCCACGTTTTCCAGGACTCGCTGATCATAACCACCTGCCATAATCAGGTGAACTTCATTCCACTCATGAGAATCAAGTCTTCCTTGAAGCGCTTGCAAAGCTTCAAGAGCCAATGCTAGATTCTTTTTTCTCTCGTATCTATTAATGGAAAGAAACAAGAACTTTTTCTTTTTGGGTATCAGGTCGTCTATGTCCATAGGAACTACTGTTTCAAAGCTACTGATGTTGAGCGATGGGTAGAGGACATCTGGGTTTATGTGAGATAAGGACTTAAACGTGTCCTTGAACACGCTGGCGGTGAACTTGCTGTTCACGACAATGCAGTCCGCCATGCCAGTGGTGTACTCTTCCAGCCAGTCGAGCGGTAATCTGTAGATGCGCTTCAGGAGAGATTCTCTCTTGGTCAGGAGCTGGTCAGGAAAGTGACAGTAAAACAAAACCTTCTTGCGGGTTCTGGCCAGCCTAAGCACAGGAATGCAGGCAGACACCTAGCACAACCAGGAGAGACAGGACAAGAGGAAAAGTTTGTTATTTGTGTTAGTGCTGCTGGCGCGTACACATGATTTTAAAGCCACGGCCCAAGAGCTGGCCCTTTGCAAGCCAACTGCCTCCTCCCTCTCCCCTCCACAAGCTGCGCTCCCTCATCCAGGGTCTCTTGCTGCGCCTCCAGACTTCCTCACCTCGGCCTGAGAGGCTGCCAAGACTGCTTCCCCGCCCAGGCCCCGCCAAGCCTCCACGCATCTCCTCCCGCCAAGGCGAGAGCCGGGAGGGCGGCCCAAGCGGCGGCGGCTCCCTCAGCTGCCCGGGAGCCCGCCAGCACCCCCCGCCTCCCCTCCAGCCTCCCCCCGCCGCAGCACCGGGGCGGCTAATGGCGGCAGCGGTACCTGGTCGCAGACGAAGGCGTCGGCCGACTCGCCGCTGAGGAGCAGGATGTAGAGAGCCACGAAGGCCATACGCAGGGCGGCGCACAGGGCGTGCCCGCGGCCCCACAGGCTGCGGGGCAGCCACCCGCCGCACCGCCGCACCGCCAGCCCCCGCGTCTCGGCGAAGCAGCGGGCCGGGTCGTAGTGCGCCGTCCAGATCTGCACCCGGCAGCCCCGCGCCTGCAGCGCCAGCGCGGCGTCCACCACCAGCCGCTCCGCGCCGCCCAGACCCAGGTCCGGGTGCAGGAACAGTACGGACGGACCCTCCCCGCCCGCCTCCGCCATGGCTGGCTGCCGGGGGGATCGGCGGCCGACCCGTCCGCCCGCCCCCTGGCACCGCACCGGGCAGCAACGCGCAGGCGCGGCCCGCCGGCCGCAGCAGGACACGTCAGCCTTCCCCCCGGGCCTTCCCCTCCGTCACACCCGCCGGGCGGCCCGCGGCACTGCCCGACGCCTCGTCCCTCTTCTCCCTGTCTCATCCGGCCCCGCCCGGCCGTCGGTGGGAGATCGAGGGCTAGCGAGGCGTCGGAGGGAGGCAGCTCCCTCGGAAAGCGGCCGGAGAAGGGAGGTGGGGAGGGAAAAGTGGCCAGCGCTGCTCAGGCATCGCGCCGGGCAGTCGCCGGGCCCCGGCAGGAGCGGGGCGGGGCGGGGCGGGGCGGGGCCTGCTGCAGGCAGGGACGTGGCCGGAGCGGCCGTAGAGGAAGGTGTGTGAGGCTGTGCGACCCTCCGAGCCAACGCTGCCGTCATGGTGAGGTTCTGCCCCGGGCAGGGGGCGGCTGAGGCGCTCCCTCTCCCCCCAACTGTGTCCACCGCCGCCTCACACCCCCTCCCGGTTCTCTCCTCTCTCCCCAGCCCGGGCCCAACCCCAGCGCTACCAGCGTCGGCTCCTCCGGCCGCTCCCCCAGCAAGGCCGTGGCTCCCCGCGCGGCGGGCTCCACCGTCCGGCAGAGGTACGTGCGGGCAGGGCGCTTACGGGTCCGTCTCGTCAGCCCTCGGCGCGGCTGGCTGTAGCCCCAGGCGGTGCTTAAGGCAGCCGCCGCGCTCGCCGGGCTGCACAGGCTGGTGGCCTCCAGCGCCCTGCTTCTGCGGAGTCTCCGGGGGCGGTTAGCGCTGGAAGCCGGCAGGCTGCTCACGCGTTTCGGTCTTTCTTTCTCCCCGTTGTGCCCCTAAAGGAAGAATGCCAGCTGCGGGACGAGAAGTGCAGGCCGCGCCACTTCCACGGGGACTGGTGGGATGTGGCGATTCTACACCGAGGACTCCCCAGGGCTCAAAGTGTAAGTTGCGTTTATGGGTGGTGTCAGGCGTGGGGCTGTATATTTCACCAATTTATGTAATCTTTCAGTCATTGGATTGAGAGATCAGTGTTCTGGTCTGTGTGGGAGAACGTGCTGAATTGATGGCTGCTTGGATAGGTTTGGGATGAGAAGTTATATTTAATCTGTAAACTTGGGGAGGTGTTTTTTTAAAGTTACAGTGGCTTTAAAAAGGTAGGTACAGGTTATATTTTGTAATTGTCTAGGCTTACCTTAAGTGGTCTTTGAAGACTGCAAGCAATCCCTTTGAAATTAGGAAAGATTACTTGTCACAGTGAATTTAGGCACCTACATGCATGTTTTTGTTCTTTTTTAATTAAGCTTTTGTTTTTTCTTTACTAATAGATACGTTGTGATCCTGCGCCCTCACTTAAAAACATAATATAACTGCTATGCCACATGCTTGCAGAATCTCAGGTGTTTTTATTAAAAAGCTGCTGATAAATTATTTCAGTTAAGCTTGTAAATTGAATAGCATTCTGATACCTTGTAGATCTCTGTTTTTACAGGGTGAATGTTCTGAGATTCTGGCCAAATATCTGGTGGTAGTGTCCCTTAAGCTGTAAAGAGAGCCTAGGTTTTCACTTTTTGGCCAGTTTGAATCTTTCAGATCAGTTTCCCAAACAAGCTTTGCAGCTTAATACTTGGGTCATAAAGGTGGAAAGTGTATTTCAGCTGATGGGTGTGTGCTAAGTCATACCCTGAGTGGGAGTTTGTGCTTCTTGTAGAGCTGTACTTCATGGCTTCTCGATTTTACTGAGATGAAGAGACTCAAGACACTCAGGGATGTCCCTATTGCTTGTGTTTTCTAGAATCCATTACTATTTTATTTTGGAGACCTTTAAAAGGGGTTTTGCTAGCTGCATGAACAAATTATTTGGGGATGGGCTGGTGATAGTCTAGTGACTGTTCTGTGAGTAGTCCTTCCTCTGCAGTTGTCTTACGTATTTTCATATGTGCTTGACACTTTAAAAACCAAAAACTATACAACAAACCGTCAGAGTAGTGGTGTACTGCTACTGCAGGTCTTGCTTTCTGAATTCAGAGAAAAGGCAAAGAAAAGATAAAGACAACGAGCAACAAAAGTATTCTAGAGCAAATCTATGCAGACAGGCAGGGCAACTGTTTTCTGTGTTCGGTCTTCTAAAACTCAGTTTAAAAAAAAAAACCAAAATGAGGAAAAAATAGAAGTGTTCTACCATTAAGTAGATGTATTTTTTTTTCCAATAGACTTGTGATGCAAGCTGTCAAAGCAGCTTAAATGGCCTCTGAGTCATTTTAGTCTTCAGTATAAGCAGGTCAGTAGATAGATTTTCCCCTTCTACTTATGTTGCAACACAGTAGTTCCCAATTTTAAGGTTTAGGAACCCTGGGAGTGTTTCTTTTTGCAAGCTACCATGGGTAGCTGTATGGTCAGGCTTTTAATAGAAGAAACAAATCCGTAAAAGTGAGTTGGCCTGGGAGCAACTTTCTTGCTTACGGCATTCCATGTATCTTTCTATGTATGTTTTTTTCCATAGCAACCACTTGTGATGACATCTGTCCTATCCAGTAGGCTTAAAAATGAAAATGAGGTATAGAGGGGTTATGGTTGCTTCAATAAAGTGTTTCAGCCAAAGTTGTTTCTGAAAATGGTTGAGATCACTACCACATAAAGCAATGTAAAAGATTAGCCTGGTGGTGGGTTGTGGTTTTTTTGTGTTTTCTTTTCTCATGTTTCTCGTAAGCTCTTAAAATTACTGTGAAAAAATACATAAAAACACCTGAGCTTATTTCATGCTAGCTATGATCAGGAGAATTGCACTTTAGATCTAAAGTTTTATATTGTTGAAACTATACCTTTGGTGCTTCAAGTATTTAGTTTCTGTACTCAACATCAGACAATAGATATGTTGAATAAGCACGTTTGGTTTACCTTAGGAAAGTAAATTTATCTAGTACAAGATGCTACAAAATATATATGTCTTTAAAAACAGTATTAGCAAAAGAGTGCAGTGGGGGATCTGGTGGGATATAACGTTTTCCTCTTTGAAACTCAGATCAAGCATTGCATAGTTTGAAAAGAAGTTTAAACCTAAAAGTGTTGCTATATTTCTATGGCACTTGGTACCTATGGTTCCTGTATCTTGTCTTGAACTTTCTTGCTTTAAGAGCTATAAGCATTGTTTCCTGTGGAGTCACGATAGAGAGTCAAATTGGGCTTGTGGTATAATATACAGCCTTACGAACGACGTTCTGAGAATGCACACTGCTAAATCTTTAGAGGTGCCTGGGTGGGTTGGTTGGTTGGTTTATTTATCTATTTGAACTGTGTGGTGGGCTGAGAAGATTCAGATGTATGGAGGAGAATTGCAAGGTTTCAGCAGTTTGTCTTTGGGACTGGAGGAAACGAGGTACTCGTGTCAGTATTGGAAAGCTGATAATTCTGTAGAGGAATCAGTGTCTTCTGCATGTTTTAAAAAAACCCACCAAAACCACAAACAGTACCCCCCCCCCCCCATTACTCCACGTTGTTCTATTCTGGTTAGTAGTGCTACCCTATTCTTGTGTGTCTTCAGCAAAGAGTAGCTTACATATTACTACTACTGAAGCCTCAAATGAATTAAATAGTAATTCAGATAGTGTAAGGACTTTGTGCATCTGATACCATTATGATTTATATTATGTAGGACATAATCTTCAAATACATACGAAACACTGGGGACTGAGAAGTACATTCTGTTGCTTAGTGAAAGGTATCCCTTGATAGCGGTTGTTTAGGTAGTCACTGTGTGTGCGGACTTTTTTCATTTTGCAAGTTTTGTCATTGGTTTATTTGCTACTTGTTTTATGTTGATGTTCAGGGTTCTCCATACCTAAGTAAGTCTAAGTATGATAGATAATAATTGAATTTAAAAACTCAACATAAGATTACTGTTATGGACATTTAAAGTATATGGACCATGATCTCATAGAAAAATGTTAGTAAATTATGTCAATCCACTTTCAGTTTCTTTTTCTGCTTCATATTCAGGTAACATTTACCTGCTTATAAACAGTAACCTGGGGGGTAATCCAGGCTGGATATGAGAATTCATGGTGTTTCTCCCAATAGCAGGTTGAAAATCAGAAATGAGATTGTATGAAGTGAGTCGTGCAAAGCATTGTTGAGTGTGAGTAATTGTGTAATAGTGCGTGTAATTGTTGTGTCTCAGAACAGCGTGAAACAGCTGATATAATCTCAGGGTGCATGTTGAGAGACTAAGCTGTTGTTTAAAAACATCACTATACAATTTCTAAACAATGTATAAAAGTAGAAAAAAAGAAATTTGTTAATTTATGCATTTTAGGTAATGATTTAATGATGGAGTTAACTTTGACATTCTGTATATCTTTTTCAAGAAAACAGAAGTTCCTGTCTCTTGCCCACTGCTGCTATTGTTTTCAAATGAAATAAAACCTCTGAAAAAACAGCTAATGCGAATTTTATGCCAAAAATTTACTAGCCGCTAGAGGACTCTGTTGGTTTTTGTATCTGACGATATCTCTACTCAGTTGGCTATTTGAGTAGTAAATACACATGATAATTTTCCAGAGATTGCTTTCACAATGATGAATAATAATGAACCACTAATTACTTTTTAAATAAGTGTGGAGTTTTATTATTATTATTGTTGTTATTGTTATATTGTGCTTTATAGTATGTAACATTTAGGGTGTGTAAAACTGTATGTTTGAAGCAGAAGGGCAGCAGCAGATTTTAGTAGAGTTGGCTCTCGTTTCTGTGTACTTTCAGGGATTTCTGTGGGAATGGAATAAGAGTTTTCTCGTACAATTGCTTATGGACTGATGAATTCACTTGGCTGATAAAGACTGGCCTTTGGACAAAGCAGACTTTTTTATGTTAATGCATATTTTTTCTTTATTTTTAGTGGGCCTGTTCCAGTTTTGGTCATGAGTCTTCTTTTTATTGCTTCTGTGTTTATGCTGCACATCTGGGGTAAATATACTCGTTCATAGACTCAGCTGCCAACTTAAAGCATACATCTTGGACCAAAAATATGGTGGATCCTGGTTGTTCTTGGAGAGAGACTGGGGAAGCTTCCTATCACCTGTTGAAGTCCTGTCAACTTTGGCTCTAACACTGAATTAATTTCTCAGTTTGCTATTTGGGCAGGTTTAAAGTCTGTCATGGGTCATTTTATATTTGTATCTGTACACTTAGAATACAGGTATCACAATAAAAGTTGTATATGGAAATAGAAACAGCCTTAACTCTGTTTTTTTCTCCTATTCCCACATGCCACAACTAAAATACTATACTTGTGGTTTTCATATATAACCATATTTCTGAGTAAATGCCATTTGACAATTCAAACCAGATTCTTCTATACTGTACATTGCTATATCATTTTATGCCAGAAGTTGGGGGTTTTTTTGTGAATGGGAGAGGCAAAATCAGGTGGACAAACAAGCAAAGGTAACAAACATGTTTTTGAAATAAAACTGAGGTACGCGAGCTGAGCTGATGATGTTCTTCTCTTAACTCCAGAAAAATAGTTGGATTTATTTCATTTATTTCCTAAATGCAAGTTAAACTTTACTCAGTGCTCATTATACATAAAAGTATAAAAGTATGCTTGTTTTTCAGATTGGACTTGAGGAACAACATGAACCAATAACTAAGAGATTTTTTAAAAAATAATCGCATGACTGTCAAAGATGTGTTCCTTCTGCAGGTCCAGATTCCTTTCCTCCCTAGGGAGGAAAATGGAATGGGAGGACTGGAAAAGCAATGGTTCTGTTTTAAATAACAGGACACGGAAACAGGCTGAGCTAGAGCTAAGTGGCTCTTCATATCATCATTCCAGTTTCCTTCTGGGTGGTGTGCTTTATTTTCCTTTTGAACAGTCAGAGAGCTCTTCCTTCAGTTTTTAAAGGTAGATACATATTGGTGCATTAGCATTTCTGTTGCTTCTTACTGCTGATGTGGTCTTGAGATTCAGATAATTGAATCAGGCCTTTCCATACAGTTGGATATAATTATTTTAGCTTGTTTTTCGTGTTATGGTTCCTGTTTGAATATCAGCTTGTAATGGGAAAACAACATTATTGGTTATGCAGCATGAGACAAGTGTTGACTGCTCACATGGAGAAGCAGACTCTCTTATGCACCACCTTCCTTTTAAAGCGATTCTTAAACTAGCATTACTTCTGAGAAGAATAAACTGTTCAGAACAAAAGAATAAGGGATGTGGTCTCAGGGCTATAAAGATAACTGCTTTGAGCTGTGCTTATGCCATAATACCCATTGTAAAGGAAGAGGGAAAGATAAAAAACTTAGAGCAGAAACTGAAAATTGTCTTACAAAATGTAACGGTAGGAGAGTCACCATCGCTGGAGTTATTTAAAAGACAGGTATAGTGCTTAGGGACGTCGTTTAGTGATGGGTTTTTTCAGTGTTAGGCTGATGGTTGGACTAGACCATGTGATAGCTCCCTTCCAACCAAGGTAATTCTATGATTGGATTTTTATGCCTACTTATATGTGATTGAAATTCAAGCTTGGCTGAGCTGACTGTTAGAAATTGTAAATATCTTTATAGCCTACATAAGTGCTACAGAAGGCTCTAGGTCCACATAGATCTTTATTTTGTCTCCTTGACAGTAAAGGTTCAGGAAACATGGGAGAATATATATTTCCAAAGAAGATATGGTAAGATACTGGAATCTTCTTGACTTAAAAAAAAAAAGAATTTAAAAAATCTGTTCCAGTCTGCTTGGGCTATATTATTCCTCAAGTGAAAAGGGTTTTATAAGGAAATGGTGTTGTACATGAGTACATCTGTGTCAGTTAAGCTTTCCTTCCTTCCTTCCCCCGGCAGTAGATCTGAGTATATGAACCAACTTCAGTCCAGTTGTAACAGAAGAGTAGAAGCTGGAAGGCAGTGTTCTTGAGGGTTGGATGGACCAGGTAGCTGGTAGAAGAGGGAAACTATAGAAGTTCTTTCTGATCAAAAGACTCTCACTTTTAACTTGTTACCTAGGAAGAATAGGGGCAGAGCTAGACTTCCTAAGTGCCTTTATGATCGGAAAAGCTTTCCTCTTTGCTCTTGCACCTTTCTACACACTGAAGTCAAACACTCACAAGCTGTGGATCTGTAGGGAGGGGGGCTTTGTTAGTTCTGATGTTTCAGAGCTACCTTTTCCTTCTGTTGTCTCTGTAGAAGCCCTACACAAAAGCAATCTCCTTTTTTTCCCCTCCTGCTCTAGGCTTCACTATTTACTGGTATCCAGTTGGTTACATCTAGGCCAACCTTTCTTGTAGTGTGCACATAGCATCTGAACTCCTCCCATCTTTTGCCATCATGTCACAATAAATTCTGTGGCTCTGGTAATCACTCACAATGCTTCTCATTCTTGAAGGGGCCAAAGGGATGGGGAGTTGTTCAAGTGCGTAATTCATGACTGTCACATGCCCAGCTCTTGTGTAGCAGAAGGGCTTTTTTGTTTGTTTGTTTTATCACATCAGATTCTGAATTTACTGTCCAAGAGGAAGCTGACAGCTCTTTCCAATGCCTCATCTACATCCAGCTGTTTCTTAAGCTCTCTGAGCCTATCAAACATAACATAAATTAGCATAAGCTCTTTTCAGCATTGTTCACAGAAAGTTATAATGCCATTACTACCAGCATATATATATATAAATCTGTATAGATACACACATGCATGTGTATATGGTTGCTTTATCAGTTTAGAAATGCAAAAGGATGCGTCTCTGAAAATGTAAGATGGTATGCCCTTATTAGTCTGTACCATGACAGCAATGCAAAGAAGCAAACAGAACAGCTTGTGTTCTCTTCCACAGCTGTGTTGGCTAGAGATGAGTGGATGCTATACTGAGGTCATGTGGTGAGGGCTAAATGATTTAATAAATGTGTTAATGGATTCTGTGAGGGACCTTGTAGAAAAAATTATCTTTTTTTTTTTTTTTGGTCTGGAAAAAGAGATACCTATTGTTTTTTTCAAAGGCTAACTTGTTATGTATTTCCAGTTTTGATAATAACGCTGCATTTAATATTACTGTGTTAGCTGTTTATATAAATGCGTTTCATAGAAGGCTATGTTTTGTAGGCTTGGTGTTGTTAGTAATACATTAATACTACTAATTATTCTTAATTGGGACGTGAGCTATAGGAAGAGACTGTCTACCTTTTTGGCTTTTTTTTTAATTGAGAGGATAATTGTATAGCGTTTGTTATTTCTGCTTTGATTTCAGAAGTTGGTGAAAAGGAAGGCAGGCAAAGGAAGAGCAGGTTTGAAGTTACTGAGTGCACCTCATCCCTGACATGTATTGTGACCTTTTTCTCTTCTTCCTACTATATTCTAGTTGTCTCTTTTTCTTCAGAGACTGCCAATTACACTGAATTGTGCCATGGAGTAGATTAATGCCCTGATGCAGAGATGTGGGAGGTAGTAACAACAGTGAATGGATAGACCCGTTTTACTTCTGACAAAATCCAGGTTCAGATGTGGATCGCCAGAGATCTGACACCTTTGTCTTATATTCAGCTGCAGGTTGCAAATAATTATTCTTGTTTCTTTACTTTGAAGGATTTTTCAGACATCTGCTTTCCAGAATAGCGTGTTTATAGGTCATAATGAAGTGTACTTTGGAACGGACTCCTGGACATCTTTGGTCCAGCCCCTTGCCCACAGCAGGGCAAGTGTTGAAGCTCAATCTGGTTGCTTTGGGCCTTGTTCGATTGCATTTTGAAAATCTCCAAGGAGGGAGATTTCAGAGTTTTTCTCGGCACATGTCCCTGTGTTTAACCACTCTCTGGTGAAGATTATTTTCTTATGTCCCATTAGAAGTTCCCTTGTTTGACCTTGCAGTGATTGCCTCTCATCCTTTTTCTGTGCATTGCTGAGAAGACTCTGGCTCCATCTACTCTCTAACCTTAGGTAGGTGAGGACAGTGGCTAGCATTCCCCTCTTTGCCCACTTGAGCTATACAAACCTGGTTGCCTCTGTCCCTGTATGTCATGTGCTCTAGCCCCTAACCATCTAAGTGGCCTTCTCCTAGATTCTCCAGTTTGTTATTGTTTCTTTTGTACTGGGGGCACAAAAATAGACACAGCGTTCCAAATGAGTGTCAAATAAAGGAGTATCCTTAGGATTACTTCCTTTGACATGCTCTTTGTTCATCTTGCTGTGTGGTTAGCCGTCATTGCTGCAAGGGCATGCTGCTGGTTCATGCTCTGCTTGTCCACTGGGACACCTAGGTCCTTTTCTGCAGAGTTGCTCTCTGGTGAGTCAGTCCATGTCTTACTGCATGGTGTTGCTTCATCCAAGATGCAGGACTTTGCATTTGTGCCTCCTGAACTTTAGAGGGGTTTTGTTGGCCAATTTCTCCATACTGTTAAGGTCTCTTGGATGACAGTGCTATTCTCCAACCAAACTACCACCTTCTGAAATTTCGTGTCCTCACAAATTTGCTGAAAATGCAGATAATGAGACCAATTACCTTCCTGCCAGAAGCATGAGAATGAATCTGTATCACTGCAGGTTTACTCTAAGCTCCTGTCCCTGTTTTTGAGCATCCTCACAAAAAAAACTGACATGTCTGGGCTAGTGTGCAAGGCTGGCATCAGGACACTGGATTTCACATAAGAGCAGGCTCTAGCCCCATGCTCTGCTTTGCATGGAGGACACGAGTGAAAACTCAGACGTGCTTGTGAGTGCTTTCCCAAAATTCACTAGGCGCTGTTCCCAGGCCTTCTGCTTGTTCATTTCTCGCTCACCACCTGTGCATTCAGATCTATCTGCTGGCTCATAAACCAACTTATATAAAGTTCTTACTTCTCAGTAGCCTACACCTTTTCTGTTATGTGTAAGTCTCACACAGACCATCCTAGAAGATGCTTACAGCATGCACTGGGTGGCCAGAGCAAGACCTAGAAATTAATTTCTGGTATGGTTTCAGTTAAAAAGTATGCTTTTCTGAATTTCCTCTCAGCATTCCCGGTGATCCTGGTAGAAGGAAGAAAACTTCTAAATATACACTCGCCTTTTATTCTTTCTTCCCTTGAACTAATTCTCTGAAAGGGAAAGGGGCTTTCCGAATACAACTGTAACTATTTTGCCAGGCACTTTGCCAATAAAAAAGGGTTCAGTCTCTGGGATATCTCCCTAAAATGAGTTAAAGCCCCTACAAGCTGCTATCTGTGTATCCAATTGCAGTGTTTTGTGGACAACTTCTCTTCCCTTTGTCTCCACAGATGCAGATTTTTAGCTAACTTTACAGGTGACCCTGTCCCCCATCCCTCTTGCCTGCTCGCTGGCTTAAGAACCTCTCACAGGCTCGTTGTTTGTTGGGATGAAAATCCTGGTTCTTTCTCTTGGGAGCATTTGTCCATCTAGAGTCTCAAGGCTGGGTGCTCTTCTGCCCATTCTCAAGTAGACAAGATGCTAACAACTTTGAGGAAGAACCCTATTAGTGTAATTCTAGGTAACTGCCAGTGCTGACCAGCCAGATCCTATGTAATGGCTGAAGTATGGATGTTTTCTGGAGAGTTTGGGTATAGATATCTGGTAGTTTACACCTGGCTCATCTTTGCCTAATAGGAAGTACAAGCCTATCTAAAAAGACACCTTTTAGCAGTGAGGTTGTAGGCCTAGTCACGCCAGGCTTAGTAAATCTGTAGCTGATTCACAGGCTATGTAAATATGCCTGTACTTCAGGAAGATGTACTGATGTAAGGAAGTGTGTTGCCTTGTCCCTACAATGCATAAGCATCAAGTAGTGAAAAGCTGGTATCTTCAAAAGCCATCTAATCACCCTGTTTACTAGAAAAGTGCTGTGACACAATTGTATTAATGCTCCAGAACCTGTTCTTCCACCATCTACCTTAAAACAGTGATTTTCAGATAATGCTAGTTAGGAACAATAGTGCTATTGATAATTCATGGATCAGATGACAAGGAACTGTGTCATAAGAACTGGCATGCATTCCCAACACAGCATCCTGCCTTACTGCGTGTCCTCCTGAAGTACCTGGCTGTAAAAAAGCTGCAAAGGCAGGTTAAAGTGGTAGAGTGATGGCACTGCAGGTTCTGGCGTTCCAGGTGTAACTCAATTGTTTTATTGTAAACAAGCAAATGCATGGAGTCAAAGCAGTACTTTCACATACAAAGTCTGATTTTTTTCACTGTGCATTTAACACCATCAGATCCCAGACTTGCAAGCATTACTGTAGTGCCTAATTAGCATCCCCATGCTAAGTATTTCAAACACCTGCCATGACATAAGAGTTTTCATGCTTACTTTTCACTTCTCACCCTCAAGTGATGCTGCTGGGTAAAACCATTGTAGCACAGTCTCTCTGTAAGGCTGTTAAGGTGCATCAGAAGACAACAGTCTCTCGTTCTTGGATGCCCCATCCCTGGAAGTGTTCAAGACCAGGTTGGATGGAGCTTTGAGCAACCTGGTCTAGTGGGAGGTGTCCCTGCCCATGGCAGAGGAGCTGTAACTAGATGATCTTTAAGGTGCCTTCCAACCTAAACCATTCTATGATTCAGAACTGGAAGTAAATTTAAAATAAAAGCAGACCTACATTTTGTCTTGAAATAAGATAGTAAACAAAACATAATGCTCTGCGATAGTATTAATTCCTAAAATCCACTAATACTTACTAGCTATTAGTAACAACTAATACTACCATCCTTTCTTTATTCTTCCCATTTGCTGTCTTCAGATTTTCGGCAGATTAATCCCTCCATGGCTTCTGCTCATCCCCCCAATATCCTGACTAGTTGCAATTGCTACTTTCTAGGAGATATATCATTCATGCATAGCTCAAGTTCATATATGGGATATAGTTCATTGAAGAACTGACTTGGTCTTGGTTGTGGTTGGTCTTGCACAGGTCTCCTTGTGCTTGCTGAGAAGGGCAGTAATCACAGGTCCTGTTCTTTGTTGCAGTGTGTGGGATAAAGCCGTTTACATCTGAGCAAAGCCAGTGCTTTGCCCCTGCTTCCATTTCTGCACTCCATCAATGCCACTCCCAATTTCTTTGTGTATGTACCCACCTTTGTTCATTGCTGGAAAGCACTGCTTGGGTTTCTGCCGAGGGGATCTAGTGGCATCCTGACTCTTACACAAAAAAATATAGCTTGAGATGAAAGTGTTGGGTAGGTTCCACCCTATCACACCTGCTTCTGAAACTGATCCCAGGGCATTAGGGGGTATTTTCCACATTAATGTGGAATGTGGTTCTTTTTCCACATTAATGAAGAAAGGGTAGTGTTTGTCTCAAGTCAGGCTTGCTGAGTTAGGATGAACTCTGTATATATGTTTCCTGTGAGGTGTATGCTGTCCTTGCATGGAAGTAGTGTGGAAATTCAAGAATTTGATCCTCCAGTCACAGCAATTCAGTGGTACGGGCTGGGCTAGAATTCAGGATTTCCTGGATCCTTAAATTATATATATTTCTCTATGTAATGCTGTGCACTTGACATAAAAGTATAAAGTCCATCTAATATGAGTTAGCCCGTGCCTGAGCTGTCAATACTAGGAAATACAGGAGAGTAGTGATACAACATGTCAGTTTACAGCAGAGATGGTTTATGTCCAGTTTTGAGGGTCCTCAACACAGGAAAGACAGTGACAAATGAGCAAATCCATCAGAGGTGGTCAGAGGCTGGAGCACTTAAGTCTGTAAGAGGAGGCTGAGGGAACTGGATGTGTGTGGCTTGGAGAAGGGGAGGCTTAATAGCAGTCTCAGAGGTCATGAAGAAGTTGAAGGCAGGCTTTTCACAGCAATACATGGCAGGAGAGTGAGAAAAAATGGGCATAAGTTGAAACTTATGAGAGAGCTTGGATATAAGAAGAAAGCTTTTCACCGTGAGGACAGTGAAGAATTGAAGCAGGTTGCCCAGACTGATTGTGCAGTCTTCTCCCTTGGATGCCTTCCCTTAGATAAAGCCCTGGGAAGCCTGGTCTGATCTCATAGGTGACCCACCTTTGTGTTGTAGGTAACAAGAGGCTGCACTAGATGACCTTTCAAGGTCACTTTGAACCTGAATTATCTGATGATTCTTGTGTAGCCTTTCTGACACTGACTTGAATGTCTGGATTCTCTGAAACTTGGGATATGTCTGCTGGACAGCACTTAAGGTAAAGAGATGAGGGTGAGCAGAACCTCAATAAAAGCCTACTTCAGATTATCAAAGGCCCTGTGAAGAGTTTTGGAGAGAAAGAAGATTCTCAGTTTTTTGAATGATTTTATGCAATCTTGGGAGGTTGAATTTTTGATTTACCAAACTGAGTAGAGATAGTTCTACGATACTAACTAAGAATACAGTATGCGCTCCAAATAAGTAAGTCAAATATCTGCAGGAATCATCAAAACTGTACATGCTACTCCATCTGGTGGGGAAATCAATAACAACTTTGAGTGTTTAAAGGTGCAGACATTCTCCAATCACAAAGGCAGGATTTTTTCAATCTGTTTTGTGCCTGTAACCAAGTGTCCTTATTTTTGCAATACCTACACTAGATAGGACAGACAGGAAATCTCATTTGGGGAATTTGAGGTTTTGAAAAATTTTGTAGGTGTAATAGCTCATTTTTTGTCCTGTTCCCTTTTTTCCCAAGATGAGTAGCCCAAGTCAATGTGGTTCATGGGTTGCAAAAAAAAAAGACACAGTCCTGAAAAATTGGGCCTCCTATTTTCTACACGTTGTAGACTCAGAACATGAGAATGTTTGGCTCTCAGATTTGTAAAAATATCCAGAGCAGAGCTTGGAAGTCAGTCTTTGTGATCCAAAATTGCTTTCTGTCTGTTTCTAGAGTGTTTGGCTCAGCAGGTCCTGAGTAATGCCTCTCTACATGCCATCAGCTGGAAGTTTCTTCATCAAATTCCTGAATGAATCTGCACCAAGGTAAATGAGAATGATAGTGTTGAGGGCGACTGGAAATAACATGAAGCATGATAGGGTGGAATTAAAATCTCATATGTTTTTGGAAGACAAAAGGAATAAAGATCACATTGCCTCTTCCATGAGCTATGAGATTCCATGTCTGATAGTAATTTCTCTCATGAAGTAAGAGAACCTCACAAGAAAAACACATGAAAGAGTAATGGCTAAACTAAGAGTTACATGGACTTCATAGATGTCTTTTTATTAGCATTACATAACCAGGAACACACATCTTTTCAAAGTAACACAGATGTTGAAATGGAGAGAGAGGTCAGAAACAGTGTGCCTTAGTCTGAACCGGCCTTTGTGTCTGGAAATGCAGGCAGACACTGAGGATTGTGTTGATTTTCCTGGAGACTCACATTTGTCATTTATTCCTGTATGTTAAGCTAGAGGGGGAGCAGTGAGCACCTTTCAGGAGTACAAGTACCTCATTCTGGTGAGAAGTAAGCTTCATTTGGACCAAAGAACATAGCTCTTCACAGCCATGAAATCTTCAGTTTTGCTCTCCTTTTGCTATGAATAAAAATACCTGTTTGTTTCTTGTAGAAAGGTAAATTTGTAATTCAGATACGTCATAGAGACTGGTGTGTAATGAACTCTAGTCCCTTCTAATCTAGTCTGAATTGAGTATCTGATCTCAAAGAGAAAGGGTTTGTATTACAGTCCCCACTACTTGCCAGAGGTCCACTTATGATTTGAAGGCATACACATTCTTGAGAGGTTTTTTTCAAACTCTGAATTTGCCTAGAGACTTTTCTGCTTTAGACTTTCAAATCTCTATCGTAAGGCCAGTGTTCAAGGAAAAGCTGTGGCCTTGTAGCCCAGTAGATGTGGTGTTGCCATTTATTTTAAGAAGCCAGAGGCTTTGTCTGAAGTTAACAATGGAGGTCTTTGGACCTCTCAGGCTTTGTATGATCTTATCTTGGCCTACCTGCAGATTTCTTTTAGCTTGTTTACCTATAATAGTGATTGTCTAACAACCAAGTAACTATTACTTACATTTTTTTTAGCTTTTGATCCACTGTGTGCAACAGCGTGGTGTAACACCTTTTCTTATATATTTTTTGTGACTAGAAGATATTAATAACAAGTACTTACTTTTGAGCTATATATGGCTGATCTAGAATAAAACACCTTGAGAGTACAGGGACAGGGTGATACCAGAGACCCCAGGGCTATGAACAGCTCACAGAGGTCACTTAGGAGTGATTGAAGGAAGGCAACCTTTAGAGATGGGTAAAGCCAGTTAGAGATAACAAAGAGAACAAGTATTAAGTACCCAATGTACATAATACACACCACATAGTAAGTACACATGTAACATAGAGTTGGAGAGGAGTGAAGAAAGGCCAAGGTGTAGAGCATGTTAGAAAACGTGCAAAAAGGACTCCAAGCAGATCCTCAGTTGAGGAGAAAGAAACCGTCAACATCATACTGGCAAAAGACTTGAATACTGATAACTCGCTGTTCCCCACCTGTGCAGTGAAGCTATCATCATTAAGACCCAGAGGGGCCGCGGAAAGGTAAGTACACCACCAGACAAGTGGTTAGATATTAAAATGTTCATGTATATACAATTTCAACTGAATATAATTTGAACTGTGAAGTGTTAGCATCATTGTAACTGGACTGGTAATTCTTTTATTAGGCTGTTAAGACTAATGGTAAGCTCATGGTAAGTTCGTGGCTTTTGCCACTTCACATTTCAAGTGTATCAGACTGATGGGAATTCAAGCAGTCTATAATGTAACCAGGTATAAGTGGTTGTGTATCCCTGACTGATATAGCAGAAGTAGCTAGGGACGACCTGTCATGGAGGGGTACGTACCTGCCTTTTGTCATGCCTAGCTGGAGTAGATTTATCTGTTTCCTGAGATTTTTTTCAGAAGAGAATAAAGAGGAAAGCTCTGTTCAATGAAGATGTGTCATAATGTCATGAGTTGCTCTCATCCTAGAGAGGCAAGATATATGACTTTTTGAGTCTTTAGAAAAAGGCAGCTTGCGTGCTGCTAAAGATGATGCTACTGGATTTGTCCTTCGTGCACTTGACCCAAATATAGTAATATGAGGTTTACTTTATGAGATATTATTTGGGGATGATTCAAGCAGTCATCGTTTCCCATGGCAGGGGGGTTGGAACATGATGATTTCTAAGGTCCCTTCCAACCTGAACCATTCTATGATTCTATGATCCTCTGGTACCAGGATCTGCCATCTTTCATGGAAACTTTTAAATGATTCTACAGTCAATCTAATTAGATCTTGTGAGATCTTGTGCTGGTTAGAATTCTTAGGAAGCAGGAGGAAATCCACCACATTTAGAGGTTATTTACCTTGTCTAGCCACGGGTACAGTGATTTGGGTAGGATAGTCATTAAATTTCAGAAGTTGTACCGAGAGAGCTTAGTTTGGGAGCAGGTCTGTGGAAGAGAAGGGTCTGTGATCGTGTTTACAGGAGAGCATCAAAGACAGAGGAAATGAAGCTGGTACTGTGTCATTTTAAAAGACTGGAGAACAAACCACACCGATTCTAAAAGGAAATATTGTAAGCCATAGGCTGTTTCCTCTGAGGCCAAAATGCAATCCCTACGATTCAGATTGCTCTTCATATGTGTGAAGGACAGATTTAGACCCACTAGGGAAAGAAAAGCTGTGAAGAAGAGGAGGAGGGCTAACAGCTTACTTCTTGGCTGTTAACATTGAATAATTAAACACTAACAGCCAAAAGGAAAGCTGTTGTTTTCCTATTCCAAATACCCAGCCAGGAATAAAACATTAAGCAGCTATACAAATGATGTCTTTCATTTTCTTTTCATAAAACAAAACACTAAGTTAAACAACATATACTTTGGATACATGGAATATAAGTGTATTTAATATAGCCAGAAGTGTAATTTCTGGAATTTGTGCTGTGCATGTTGCTGGTAAACTCAAGGTTACGTAGTGTGCTGAGGTTTTTCCTTTTGTGCAGCTGTGGAAATTAAGGCTAATATCTAGGGTACTAAAGCTTTAAACCATGACTACCTTATAGTAAAGAAGCCTCTAAAGGGCTTGTGTGTCCAAAATCTTACCTGTTGGGTTTTTTTCCCAGCTGTGTTATTTGGTCCAAAAATTTTACTATTTATTAACCCTGTCCTGCTTCTGTGCTTTTACTTACGGAGGGTCGTAAGGTGTTGTGGCATTAGGCTCTGGTCCCTGCTCCTTTTGTAGTCTTTTCACAAAGGCTGAACTTTCAAGAAGTTCTCAACCTGTAGCTTAAGCTTACCAGAGAGGAGAAAAAACCAAGTTATTTTACTAGTAGTTTTTGTTGTGTGTAAAGCAAGGATTGTAAAAATTAGAGTGAAACAGAGACACGACATTCATGATTTCATACTACAAGTCATACCCATTCACACATTTTATACTGTAAGAAAACTCAGAGGAGAAGTAAAAAAAAAAAAAAGCCTAAGAGGGAAAACGACACATGACATGAAGGAGAGATGGCACTCAGAATCCAGTATGTCTGACAGAAGAAATACCCCCCAGAGCCAGAAAATTGTCATCAGGTAGCAGTGATATCAGTCTAGAGCTCCTTCCAGCTTTGGATCATGAGGCCCATCAGCAGAGCTCCCCGTACACAGCACCCCTTCACAGTCACTCGTCAATCAAACAACTCTGAAAATAAAGACCACATGTCATCAAATTTGTGGAATTCTTCCCTTCCTGTTTATGCAAGAACTGCCAGATCACTTATGTTGCTGCACCAGCTTTCTGTCCTCAGGGAGGCGGGTGATTTTCTTTTCCTAGTGTTAGAGTAGAGAAGTCCTTTCGCTTCTGGTGTGAAACTTAAGATGTTGTTGTTATAAGACAGTTTCACACTGCACAGGACACCAGGGACCTTTGTAGGAATGCAAAAGTAATAGCTTTGAAAGGCTGTTTATTCACCTTTATAAAGATCCTCTGCCACCTTTGATTTGGAGGGATAGAAGAATGGATCCAAAATACCATGTTTGCTCATGCAAAAGCCTTCACACTTGTTTGTATTGGTTGGATTCAAGCACTGGAACTGACAAATTGCTCTGCAGAGGGCAGTGTGTTGTTATGTGAAGACCACAGGAGCAAAGTATAGAGGCACATACGAATAGATGGAATCAGGATTCAAAGGCTCTACTGTTCTCTGATCCTGGGTCCAATAGGTGTGGCTGAGGTCATGTTCATAAAGCTAGACTGTCTTAACCTGTCCTCCCCATCAGAGAGGCTGTATCTGGCATGGCTGTTGGTAGCTCTTGAAGCGTTCCTGGAGATCAGCAATGACATTTAGCTTGGGCCAAAGCTGTGCTAGAAACCATGTTAGCAGGTGTAGTCAGAAGTTACTATGCCCTTGTCATGCTGGAATACCAGGTATGGGACAAAACAGTCCTATTGCCATGAATTGTCACTTGTATGTAGCTCCCTCCTACTTGGACTTGACCTACATCTTCAGAGGAGCCATAAGAAGCAGAGATCGCCCTTGTAGCAACTGTCACTCTTTTCTCTCTGAGAGAGCATAGAGCTGCATAGATAAGGAAAAGGTTGAAATTTGTATTAAAAACATTCACAAAATAGCAGTACTTCTGCTGGCAGTTTTCCCAGCACACCATATGTTGACCTTTTCTGGTCAATGCAAAAACCACGATCAACTGTTACGGGATTAGTGTTTCACCTCAGATGTATCGCCCCACGCTTTGCTTTCTCACTGATGCTACTCTGCCACCCTTTCCAAGTGACTTCAGGCTCCCTTCGTGTGACTTTTTGCTCGAGGCTGTTTCCAGTGTGTGTTCTCAGAGGAGCCATCCCAGGCTCAGGAAGCAGAGCCTGCACATTCCCCAGGGCCAGGATTTCATTCATTCCTATGCATGCCTGGCCCTGGGCCCTGTTTCTCCAGTGTTGCTTGTCCAACCTTACAGTGTTCTTCGCAAAGCTTTTTTGTTGACTTCCAGATTTCTTTCTTTGGTTTGATCAAATGAATATCCATTTCCTCTTCCACATCTGTCTGTGTTTTCATTCTCTTTTACCCACAAGATGGATTTCTGAGGGTTCTCCACCCTCCTGGCCCATGAGGACAACCTAATGCCTAGTCTTTGCTCCTTATGCTTAAGGTGAAGGCTTTGTATATTTTTACTTTTCTCCCATAGCATTAATTCTTTATATCGAATATGAATTATTGGCAGATTAACAGCAATCTGGAAAAGCAGATGGTGCTTTCCAGACCGCCCTCCTCCTTCCCTGTCATGGTTGAAAGGCAACTAACATTAATGCAGCCCCAACCTTCAGTGAGAGCACAGGCCTACTCAGTGTGTCACGTTGCCAGATCTTTACGTACAGCTTTATCTCATGTACATATTTCCTACTTTTTCTGGATATAGACAGAAATTTTCAATATATATATCAGTATTTTTATACTGTGCCAAAATTTTATGTATAGTTACAGATGGAAATATAAAACCACCGTGTAACTACACTCATGTATAATCCCGTAAGTATATATTTGTGGTGCCACATTTGTACTCCTAAATACATCAGGCATTAATGTGTGCTACCTAAATCCATTGGGCATCAATATTGACATGTTTTTCCATGGAAACTCTGAAATTTCGGTCTGATTGAAAGTTGCTAGCATGGCTTGGAATGACAAACGTCCACCAGCTACTGATTAGTCACAGACATCTCCGCTGGCTAGAAACGGACCCTTGGATCACTTTCTCTGCACAGTTGCACTATGTCCTGCCTTTTATGCTTGCATCATGTTTGGCACCTTTCCAGTCTCTCTCTGCTGTACAACTTTCTTCAAAGATTTCATGTCAAGAAAATTCATCATATGCCTTTTCCCTGTGCCGACAGTGTTATTTGTCACCAATTATACTCTTAACAACAGAAAGAACTAGTCTGGATGTGCACCAATACACCTCAAGCTCTTTCTTCAAGCTTCTTCCAGGAAAACATTAATTTCTTAACATTTCTTTCATTTTATAGCAGATAAGATTAGTATGAAATGCACTGAAAACAGCAGAAGCTGGTAGTAAATAATATAGGCACATGTTTATACACACAGAGGTTTCAGTCTGAGACATAAAACCTCTTTTTGGCAGATACTTTCCCTTTGTCTTCAGTAGTCTATTTTTGACCATTTTTTCTTTCAGCCTACAATTAGTAAAGTCAGTCACCAGAGGCTGTGAAATTGCTTCTTCTTTATTCTTTATCCTTTTGTATACTAATAGCCTGTGCTGTTCCTTATTGTGTTACCTGTAAGAAGGGTTTTTGTTGGAAACCTTTTCAAAACAGAAAGGATCCCACAGCACTGGTACTTAATGAAGCCCGTGGTACCCACTTAAATTCTGTGGTCCTGCACCACTTACAATGTATTTTTTCAGGTGTTTTTAAATAATAGTGTTTGGTCACAGCTTCTCTACATCAAATGGCAAGAGGCCACCTTGCCGATGAATATAGCATCAATGTGTACAATGTCTTTGATGGCAAGGAGAGAACATCAACTGGAATATGATGGAATTTTGTGAGGTTTTGGTGTGTTTTACTTTGGTTTTGTTTCTTTGGTTTGTGGTTGGTTTGTGACATTTTGGATGTTTGGGAAGTAAGAAGTGTACTCCAGGCAAATCTTGAAAAATAACTGTGTTTTCTCCCATCTGTGCCCAAATGCCACCTCATTTAAGGTCAAGCGGATTAATGTAAAGTTTATCAAGAGAATTTGGAGCCCCGTGATGGAAAGCAAAATTTATTTATTACTATTGGTTTCTGGTGTCAGTTCCGTCTGTTTCATGCTCATCATATAAACATCCCCTTGCTTTTACTCAGCTATATACTTATACTCCAAAAGGAGTAGCATATGGTGTGAAAACCAGATGCCCCTGCCCACATAAAAGCTCTATACATTTGTTTGAATGTAGTCAGGAAACAGTCACGATCTTCTTCCCACTCTCCGAGGAGTCAGCTGAATGCAGCCGAGCCCCTGTTTAGCTCTCAGTGACTGCTGGTGTTGCCCAGGCTCTCCTGAGGGGGGGAAATGGCACGGGCTCTCTTGTCTCACGGGAGCATTTCACTACGCTCCTCTGAACTTCCCTTGTATGTTAATTCTCTCTACTGGTATAGTCTTCCTCTTCCCCTCAAAGGCTGTCTGGGTTCCTCCACAGAGAACTTCTACTTCATTCCTTTCCAGCATCTGGCTTTGTATCTCATTCTTCTTGCATCTGTGGAGCAGTTGACATCACCAGGGACCTCCTTCCCAATTGCACCCTATACACCGTTTTGGCCTCTGCTTCCAGAGGCCAAGTTTGCATCCTGTCTAACAACTACCTTTAATTCCTCATCTTTAAAAACCAGTGCTCCAAATGAGAACTCGTCACAAAGCCTGTAGTAATTCACATCTTTTACTCCTCTTGCACCATTGCTTCTGACCATTCTTTGTTCAGGGGTCGATATTTATGTCAGCCATTAATTTTTTTTAGATTCCCTTCAGCTGCCTTGCTCCTGCAATTTTCTGGCATGTGCGATTGTAAGTGAATATGATGCTCTGAGCACCAACACTTTCCATGTGGCATAAAATTTTTGGCACACTTCGCAACGAGGTTGATGGGTTTGTCTGTGTGAAGCAGAGATCTGGTTCCATGCTCTGCTGGTGACCTACCATGGGGGGGCAGAACAGCTCCACCTAGAAACATGAAATGAGTTCTCCCGAAGAGGGCCAGTGGCTCTGCAGCTCATCTCTCCACGGGAGCAGATATTCCACTGAGGAAACCTGCAGGATAAACTGAGATCCCTAGAAGCCCCTTAGGTTCAGGAGAGTCTCATCACTCTTGTGTTGTCCTTCTGCACATTTGCAATAGCTGATTCGGCTGTTCGTACTATAGCCCCAAGACATAGAAAGCCCACAATCATGAGAAATTTCATACCTTCTGCTGCACCTGAGCTGTCAAACAAACCAAATTCAGCTCCCAGTATTTAGTGAAGATCAGAACTAGCCCACAGTACACATGACTACTGTGTGCTGGAAGCATCATTGTGTAGCCTGGGTCAAGTGTGACACCAGTGGGAATTGCAAGGGAACTTCGTAGCATGCAGAAGGGGTCTCCAGTGTATGGACCTCTGCATCTCCTGTGTACACTCTAGTTGTAAGATGTGCAGAGGCATGGCTTTCTGGTAGGACCTATATTATTTTAATATTCTACTTTTTTCAAGAATTCTGGGCATGGAGAGTAAATCTTTAAAGGCATTGGGGTATTTTTAGTGATGCTATTCTGAAAATCTTCCCTGCAGAAATTGCAAATACTATTTTAAAAAGTCTCTACAGCTCTAAGTCATATGAGTCACCAAAAAGGGTTTATATCTTCCTTTTTAGATTTAAAAAGAGTTTCTTTCTCCCGTAGATTCTTACTTTGCTCTCCCAGAAAAGCTGATGGGTTTGTTCTTTCAGTCAGCCTAAAAGGTGTTGTTGAAGGCCCTTTGATATGTTTTTCTCTCGTACAACACATGATGCAGGGAACGAATGGACAGCACTGTGACTGCTGTTTGACTTCAAAATACCATTTAATACTGGGCTTGGCCTGTCATTTCTGTCCTGTTGGCAAAGTCACACTTGCTTCATGCCATTTGATTCTTCTTTGTTGCATAGGACATGCAATTTAAGCCAGAATTTAAGCAAAGGATCTTGATATTTTTGATCTTTCATAAAAAAATGGACATGTAAGTAAAAAGGCTATTATATAGAAGTGGAGGTACGGACCCCTGCTCTCCCCTCCACTTCCAGCTATAGAGGAGCTTCCCTTCTGAACTGAGTAACAGTAGATTTCTGGTGACACCTGAATTTCAGTTCTCTGTGTCCCAATCTGGAAAAACTTCCCACTGAAATTGGTGAAAACTGCTAATTTATTTTTTTTTCAAAGTCTGCAAGAAATAGTGCAAAGCCTTTACAAAAAAATCTGAGTTAAATCCAATTCCTTAAATCCCTGATGGAAGAAATCTTATTACCTTCAACACTATTATATACAAGACAAAGCCTGTAAGGCTTTGCCGAGTGATTGAAAAAGGCAAATTAATGACAGCACTTGAAATTACCTGTAATTATCAGTGACACCAGGTCAGCATCATTGCAATGACAGTCTCACAGAGTGATGACTCTGCTGGTTCAGAATTTATACAAAACTGCAAAACAAAACATGACCTCCACATCAGTATGAAGGTATCTCTGGAGCATTTAAGCATCTGAATTCACAATCTACTGTGTAGCTGCTTTCATCTTTTGAAGAGCAGTTAAATTCTGAAGCAAAGAGTCCCAAGCGTTTTCCTGGTCAAAATCACCTCTCCTTTCCCATTCATATTTACTCGGGCTTCTCCCTTCACTGTCACCGTCACACAATGTCTCTGCAGCAGCTATAACAACTGCTTATGTGGAAAAGTAATAATAGGAAGGCGTTTAATGAATTTTAAGCTGACTTTAATGTAATTTAGCAGCTGGAAACAAGGAGAAGAGCCAGCACAGAGTGACCTGCCAGCTCCCTATGGATTGTCAGTGGTCAATGTAGCACATATTTCAGCACTGCTCTCCAGGGTACACTGGTGGTGTTTCTTTTCTCCTGCTACATTCCTGATTTCAATTAAACCAGAGTCTGAAGTACTCTTTCTGATATAGTTAATACCTTCCAATAAATGCTCTTGGCTTTGTTTCTCCCCAGGCGCTGTCCTTCCTCACACTTCTTTGCTCAGTGACTGAAACAGACATCACCTGAAAAGCAAAGATGTTCTTTTTAGAAAGACTACCACTGAAGTTTTGTCTTGAGAAAGCAGGGAAGAAAAAATAGTCCTTTGATTACATAGCAATAATTCCTACATTCCTGGGGACCATATCTTTCTTTTGTTCATTCACTGTTACTATTTCAATATTAGGTCTGCAATGTTTTGGGTTTTTTTATTCTATAACTATAAAGGAATTTCCAACATAAAGCCCCTCATCAAACTATACAGCTAAAGTTTTTAGTTTGCAGGGAACAAGCATACCTTGAAGTTCTTTTCTCTTTATTTTCCACTAAATATATGAACCAAATTGTTAACACATTGACCCAATGCCTTTGAGACATTATAAAGCTTTTTATGACAGCCTGCAATTAGTATTATACAGTTTCTTTTGAAGAAGACTTGCAACAGGTGTCTTAGCTTTCTGCTCCCTGCTTCCGTCCCCTCCAGTTCAATGAAAAATATGTAGTTTAACACCATTTATTAAGATCACCCCTGCTTCCAGTTCAGATGTGTCTGTGCTAGGACATGGGAGGAAACTAAAGTTATATGCTAAGCTGGCCAAAGGACTACATTTGCCTTCATTTTTGCAAAACTTCATTTTGATACAAATTCATTTGTGCAGTTTTCAGCTGTTTTGACCTTTAAAAAAAACCCACAAAAACAACCAACCACAAAACTCCCCTGTCACACTATTGTGATGAGCTCCACAAGCAGCTCTTTGCGGAGGTCTCACTACTGAGACCCAGAATAGTACAGGGAGTTGTGCTGGTGGTATCTGGAGCCATTCAGCTGCTTAGACCTTTGCAGAAACCATCCTAAAGAAGATAGTGGCCTTGTGATAGTTTCCTTTGCTTGCTATGGAAAATTGTGTAGATTATGTAGAAGGTTGTGCAGAACTTCGAGTCCCTTTGGCTGGATACCAGTATAATCCTTCATTGCTCTTTGACATTCTCATTTTGCCTGTTTGGGTTGATGACCAACCGTGATAACATTGTGGCTGCTGAACCACAATAACAAGTACATCCATGACCGAGCGCAGCAGAGAGCCATAGTTCTAGGGACCTGAGTGCTGATGACTACTGTATTTCCAAAGGCATTCAAACAGTTGTGGATTGTATTAGCTGAACATCTGAGGTAGGGTAAAGATGCCTGTACCTCCTGACCTTTGCAGATTTGCGCGTTGTAAGAACCGCAAGTGCAAGAAGCCGCTGTGATCACAGCTGTGCAGTTGGGCTACTCATGGCCATATGGCAAAGGTGGCTCAGGGCTTCTTAGCACTGTAAACCAAAGTCAGTGCTGCTGCCCCCAAAGCGAGATGCTGGGGTGGGATCCATGTTGTGAGTGAGGAGAAGGGAGGGAAAGAAGCTAGCTCAGAGAGAGAGGGGAGAGCCTGGGGAATGCAATTTGTTGCTGCTGTTAAATGGGATGAGTGAGAGTGAAGTGTCTCCATCCCCTTGCTGGCATCAGCAGCTGCATTGAGCTGCCTTTCTGCAGCTCTGGCTTCTTCAGAGCAGATGTCAGGGCTGTGGTCATTCACCAACCTGCTGCCCAGGGCAGCTGCATCCTCTGTGGTTATGATTGGCCCTGCTGTGCAGGAAGGTGGAAGGCAAATATGCAGAGGTGTCCAAGTCCACAAGAAGATACGTGAAGGCCATTGAGACCTGACTTCTCACTCTGTCCTTTCACTTATCCTGGATAATTTTGCAAGCTGTGAAATCTCAGGCTGCGTATAAACAACATTTAAGTTGAGACCACTGCTGCATATCCCTCCCTAGTTACACATTCAAGGTCAGATTGGATGAGGCTCTGAGCAACCTGATCTAGTTGAAGATGTCCCTGCTCATTTCAGGTGAGGGGTGTGGACTAGATGACCTTTAAAGGTCCCTTCTAGCCCAAACTGTTCTATGATTCTATGATCCTGTGATTCCTGTCACTTCTCTTGTGGTGTCTCTGGCACAGTGAGTAGATCAGAAAACTGACCACGTAACAGAAGTGAACCCTTTTGGATCATCAGTAAAGCAGAGGAACATGAGAGCAAACGCCAGGGAGCAGACTGGGATGTACAGCTGGGGTGAGACCAGCCAGGACTGAGGTGCAGAACAGCAGGCTCAGATCTGCAAGAGTATTTGGTTTACTAACTTCTGTTCAGACAACTCTTTTTGGGGTCTGGGCCTGCTTTGGAGATTTTAGGTACAACATGGATTATTTTTGGTAGAGAATTTCTTATTTCCAAATCAGACTACTGTCATGACAGAACAAATGCATTTGTAGTTATTGTCACTGAAACAAAAAGGGTTATTTGTGATGAAGAGGTATGGAATGACACTTGTCTGAAAAAAAAACCCCGAAACCCCAAACCATAACATTTCCATTCCCTTTGCCCTTTTCAAATTGACCCTTTCTCCCCTGACATTTCCATAAAACATCAGCTTTAGAGATCATTCTGGTTTTCAAAATAAAAAACCATCCAGGCATGTTGACAAATTCAGTGATCAGTATAATTAGTACCTAGAGCTGGAGAAGAGCTTGATGCATACAAAAATCCTTGTGATTCTGATAAATATACATGCACATATAGATTCCCTGACACATTGAAAACCCTGTATGCGACTTTTGAGAACAATTGATTTCAAAGTCTGTAAACACATATGTACTTACACTATCTTGTACTATAACTACACTTTTGAAATATTCAGTTAATAGTTGGGTTCTTTTCTTAACTATATACTAAATTATGAGCATCGTGTTCTAAGAGTGGTTCTTATTAATAAGAAATATGAAGAAAGAGACTCTTTGACTAAGCCTGGGGGCTCCTGAGGAATGGTGTCTCTAATTGTCAGGGCTAGAAGAGCCTAAAAACATCGCACAGAGCCCAGAGCTGAGGTGTGAAACACATCATTAAGTGCTGGGGGATTCATAGTTACTTTGCAGACCTCAATGTGAGTGGGCAGGCTTGTGAGCCTTTCTGAAGGGTGGCATGATGCTTTGGTGTGCCCAGTAATTACATTATGAGTTCTAATTGATGTAAGCGGTAAAGAGAGAGTGCCTCATGGCATGGAAAAAAAGACTGGCAGATACCTCTAGTCATTTGCTGTGCTTTGGTAAGAGATTGTCCAAGTGAACGTCTCTCCATTCAATCACATTTTCCACTGGAAATTCCTCTTTCCTTCGCATATCTTTTAACATACGAGACTCTCTGTGGGCTCATTTGAATAGGTTGCCACACAGGTACATCAGATAAAACCACAGGCTGTAGCCTCAAAAGGGGCGGAAATACTATTTTAAAGATCTTGTCTCTCTCTGAGAGTCAGGCTGGCACTGTCTGTTGCTTTCCTGCTTTTACGTGTACTTGCCAAGATGCAGCTCTACTCTTTAAGGACTTAAAAAAACCCACAACTAAATAAATAAAAATCACTCTCAAGGCCTGAAAATGCCTCAAACCAAAATGTGCTGCAGTTGTGCTGCACCTTTAGAAAATCCAAGCTTGTTTCATGAAATCCTGTATGTAAGGAGGCTGGAGCAATATTTAAATCCTGAGGTGTGTCATAGGTCTAATTACTGTATCTGTCTCTGCGTAACGGTGCCAGCTCTGTGTGAGTAATTGGGGCAGGAGCTGATGTCTAAAATCCCCTTTCAGACCGCTGTTTAGCAGCATCACACAGGTGGGGAACCAATGACAGCGTGGGAAACATGACTCACATTGATAGTGATCGCTGAGATCAGACTAGAGAGCAAACTTTCTTCTAGCTAGAATGGTGGATGGTGACTACAGGATCTATATGGCATTTGGCTCTGTCACTTGCCAGCTCAATAAATCACATTTTGGGGCCTCTGGTTCCCCACCTGTAAAGTGCTGGGCAGGAAGGAGCGTTCATCTTGGCAAGAGCAATGAAGAAAAGCTCTGCACAAAAGCCACCTGCTACCAGAATTGTGTCCTTGATTATTATTCCTCACGATGCAGACTAGGGAGAAAAACTGACATGAAAGGGTGTTTCTTTTAGGCAACATAGGGAGAAAAGAGAGCTTAAGAGACAGACAGACAGATTAGAGTCAACCATGGGTGTGTCAGTGGATTCAATCACCAGATTTGCTTTAATGTTGCTCCTTGAGGAACTGTGATTAGTACACATTTTACAGTCGGGACACTAGTTGCAACTTGACATAAACTGTGCCATACTTATAGTAGAAGCTTGTAAGAAGTGAATTAAAATCTCAGTATTGTTTTACTGCTTATTGGGTGTGAGAAACGCCCTTCATAAAAATAATGACCTAGGATGTAGTGGTTCAGCTAGATGAGGATGATTCCTTCCTCACCACTTGAATCCAGCACAGCAGCCAGCTGGACAAGGAGACGTGACTGCTGGTGTAAGCAGGCACCAGAATATGAGTAGAGTGGCCAGAGAACACGTGTTCAGTCAGGAGTCACATACACCATCCTGTAATTCAGGCACTTTGTTGTGACAGGCTGTTTCTGGGCATGGCAAGTCATTACTGGCTTAATAAGAGTTTCCTCCAAATCTGGCAAATGCCCTCTCTGTCCCTGACTTGGGCAATGTTGGCAGGGACTTGGAGTAGAAGGTGAAGGTGAGAGTGGGAGGACGGGTTCAAGAAGAGCTGCCACTTTTTGAACCCCTTCTGGAGGGCATGCTTACGGTCCGTGGCCTCCTAGATCTTGAAAACCACGCCGTTCAAGTGGCACAGGATAGGGAAAAGTCAGTATGCAGCACCTGCTTTCATCCTCTGGAGACCACGACATTGTTAATTCCTTTGAATATTCTCTAGGGGGCATTAATTGCTCTTCATCAATAACTAGTAGGGTATTCTGTTAGAAGATTAACACAGAAACTTTGGTGTCTTTATCCGTTTTTCTCCTCTTAGGTCTCATAGAAAGGATTGTAGAATGTAATCAGTGTTAGTAAAGGATAATTTTTTATTCATTTTTGGCTTTGTTACAACAGTGGCATAATTATTGCGCATAATTTTGCAATGATTTTTTGAGTAAAAGTAGTATAATTACAGTCTATTCACTCTTCTTGATCACCTACAGGTTTATCTCCCATTCAGTGAATGGATTCAAAATTAACTGTTTTTCCTGTTTCTAATAATGAAAAATGACCATAACTAGATCACAGAGTTTTGCTTACATTTGTAAATGATGCCAAATTGTTTTGAGTGTTTTAAGGTGTGTTCATCTTTTTTGAGTTTGATGAATTGCAAATTATGAGTACTGGGAACCTGTTACTCCTCTTTTCCTGCCCACTAACCCCAACACTCACCCCAGTTATATTATGTTACACTTTTTAAAAGATTATTGTTACACTAATGCCAGCAAGGATAGGAACTCAAGTGTGTGAAATACAAATGTAGAGGAAAGCTTCGCCCCAAAGAGCTGAAATACTAGTTAATAGGATGATAGGAAGAGGTGATATGGAAAAGATGGAGGAAAAAAGTGAAACAGAGCAGTAATGTTTTCTGTGATGCTGTCTTACACAAAATGCATGATATGAAGACTTCTGGTGGGATGTCTTCTGAAACATATATAAGCTATGTGTTAGATCCTGACTGGAATGCTCTCATGACTGAGCACAGACTGTTTAGAGAAGATCAGCAGGGTGGCTGTGCTCTCCATAGAGGTGCCCCTTGACTTTGCAGAGCTCTAGTAGAAATCCAATGATGTGTCTGTCAAGCGTCAAGGTCTAAGAGGAGAGTGACACTGAAGATACTGTGGTGGGGTCTGACCAGGAGCCCCTGAACAAGATGTAGAGGGTAACGCGTTCTACAGGAAATTACAGAAGTCTTTTGATTGCAAATCTTTGTCTTCATTGGAGATTTCAGCTATCCAGATAGGTATTGCTAGGCTTACACCATGTAAGCATCCCCAAAAGTCCCTACGCTATGGTCCTGACAGTTTATAATTCAAATGGTAGAGAGGCTGTACTTGGCCTGCTGCTCACAAAGTGGGAAGAACTGGCAGAAAGTATGGCAGAAATGGCAACTTGGGCTGCAGTGACTATAAGATGATTGAATTCGGGCACAGAGAAAGGCTGGGGAGCAAAGCAGCAGAACTAGGACCCTGGACTTTACAGAGCGGGGTTTGGCTTAGGGAATTTGTACACAAAATTCCTAGGGAATCTGCCAAAAGACGAAGGGGCACAGGAGGGCTGGCTGACTTAAAAAAAAACAACAAAAAACAAAACTCCACAAATAAAAAAAACCGAAAACACACAGACAAGCAAAGCAAGCAAAAAAACAAAGAAACTTACTGGGAGGTTAGGAACAAACTGCTTCATTGTGCAGGATGGGCTTTCAGTAGAAGGCTCTCCTGACTAAACAAGTGAGCCAGTAATGCAACAAAATAGCATGCAAGAATTGAAAAGATGAATGTATAACAAAGGAAGAGTATAAAGATATTATTTGAACACTTTTTGAAAAAAATTAGTAAGCCCAGCTGGAGATAAGGTGAGGAGAGGGCATTAAGGGTAACAACAAGGGATTCTACAGGAACACTAATTACAAAAGAAGTTCAAAGAGCATATAGGCCGGCCAATGAGTGGGGGAGAACAACATAATGGCAAACATTACAGAACAGGATCCTCAATGTCTTTTTTGCATCATTGTTTACAGACAAAGCCTACTCCCAGCTTTATACATACCAGCACTGTTTGTTATGGAGGATGGCCTACAGGGAAGGAGCAATGAGTTCAACTCATTGCATTCAGATCCATAGGGCTTGATGAGATTCATCTGATGGTACTGAAAGAGGTACCTGCTGTCTATCATCTGTGAAATATCAGAGTGGTCTGTAGAGGTCCATGAAGACTGGAAAAAGGCTAAAGGCTAAAAGACCTGTCTTTCATAAAGGCAAGAAGAAGGATCCAGGGAACAATATGCCATTTATTGTCACCTCAGTCACTGAAAAAGAACATCTTCTTGAAATTCATTTTCAAACATAGCAAAGACAAGAAGGCAGTGGCCTGTATGAGGAGGCAGATGGCACCGTTTGCAAATTTGCAGACTGTGTTAAGTGGGGAGGAGTGATTGACACACAGAATGGCAGAGCTTTAGTCCAGAGGAATCTTCAGAAAGTTGAAGATTGGGACAACAGAAATTTCATGAGACTAAGAAGAAGAAATGTAAGGTTATGCATTGAGGGCGGAATAGCTCCAGCACTGATGCAAAGTGGTAACTGGCTAAGCAGCAGCCTGGCTGGAAAGGACCTCAGGGTTACGGTGGACTGTTTGAACCACATATGGTTGAGTCAAAAGTCATTGTTAAGGTAAACCACACACTGGGCTAGAAGGAGCATACCCAGTAGATCAAGCAAAGTTGTTGTTCCCATCTTTCTTCACTCGGTACTGCTGAGGCCGTAGCTGGAATCATGCATCCTGTACTGACCTTCTGTCCTCCCCCGAGTTCAAAGGAGGCAGTAAAGAAGCTGAAGGGAGTCCAGCAGAGGACTGCCAGCATAGCAAAGGACCAAGAGCACAAGCAGAGGCTGAGGGATTAGTCTGATAAATCTTAGTAGCAGCCTACAGGAACTGAAGGGGGAATAACAAAGACAACAGAGCCAAACTCTACTGTAGGAGCAACAGCCAAGAACTGCAGTTGGGAGATTCAGGTTGGACAGTTGGGAAAACCCATGAGAGGAGGAGTGTAGCCCTGGAACATGTTAGTGTGAGAGGCTGTACAATCTCCACCCTGGGAAATTTTCAAGAGTTGACCAGACAAACCACAGCTGATGGGAGCTAGTGTGGGTGATAACCACAGTATGAATCAAGAGGATGCACTAAATGATCTCTACAGGTCCCTTTCAAGCAACATTTCTATGATTCTATGATAAACTTCATATGTAAGTAATAGGAGATACTTATGTGATTGCACAGATGCAAAACCAAGTATTATCAAGATAAGACAGGCTTCTGGGTCAGGGCAAGAGCAAAAATCTCTAGAAATTTTTTTAATAATGTTACATTTTTCTTCTACATATGTCCTGACGAAGGAATGGTCATATTTTTCTGTCTCCAAGAAATGTTTCCTGTAACACTGCTCTTCCTGTTCCTGATAGCGACCGAGAAAAGAGTTCATTCTATTTCCCAGTATTAGTCCATGAATCTTGTCTGTCTACAGGTTCCTCCCAAACTTCTTCAGGAAGTTTGAAGTCACTTCTGCTGAACTTTTCTTTTTTGTGCACTTGAAAAATTATTTGGTATCTGAGTCATGACTCCTGAAACTTTCTCTTGATTTTTGTTCTTGGGTGTCTATTGGATTTGATTAGGGTTTGTTGCTGTTGCTGGAAGTATACAGTTCCTATCATTCCACAAAAACAAAAGAAAGGAAAGCCGAGTCAGATGCAGGCTAAAACAATGCAAGAAGCCAGTAGTGACTGTAGTATACCTGTCTCCCTGCAGCACAAAAAAGGCACTTGATGCCTACAACACCTGCAGAGGCTCAGGGGAGATGACAGAAATTGAAGAGTAACTCATGGAAATGGCAGTCTTCCTTGAGAGTCCCTGTTTTTTTTTAAGCAAAAAGAACTTGCTTCAGCCAACTCGTTGCTCCTCTGAGCCCTCAGAGGAGAGCAGGGTGTAGTGGAGACACCAGGATCGTACACTTTTGAGGGCTGTGAAAGAGGAGGAGCATGGAGGTAGGTGCAGAGTATCCCATAAAACTCACTGAGATTTTATAAATATTCTCTCCACATTTCAACTTAAACCTGAGACAGCTCAATGTAGTTTCAAGTGCCTGCTGAGGCTGTGGCCTGCTGAGGCTGTGGCCTCTCTAGTCTCCAGACGGCGCCTGTTGCAAGGGAGTGTGTGTGGGACTTTCTCAGGCTTTCCAGTTGCGTCTGTGCTGTCTTGTATTAATAGTCACTGAACCACAGAAAGACTGACTTGGCTTCCTTCGTATTCTTGTTGTGAATCAGGCAGAGCTGGGACGTGTGTCTGGTTCTCTCACATGCCATGTGAATTTCTCTCACAAGCAAGTTACTAGCTATCCTGGCACTCTTTTCTTCGTAGTTTTGACCAAAATTTGTGGCTGTCCTTGTTGATACTGCCTTATTTTCCCCAAAAGTTTTTATTTGACTAATTAGCATTTTTTAACAATAGCAAAACTATTCAGCACATAATTGCCCATCAGCCTCTGAAGACAACAAACTGCAACACAAGACATGCCCTTCAAGAGATCCAAAGATTTGTGCGTTTCAGCTCTTAATTTCACAGTAGCTTCTTGAGGTACACTGAGTTCTCAAATGTCTTTTACAGTTTGCTGGACTTTACCTTCAGCTAGGTCTTTGTCAGTACATTTTTCCATAGCCACACTAGGCTATGGAATCGTAGCAGCTTCATTGGGCTGGTTATTTGCACACAAACGGGACAAAGACTATAGAAGCCCCCAGACAGCTGATGAGTGACAGGATTCAATAGGCTGGAGCAAGGAAAGAAATGGAGACTCTGTGCGTGTGTGCACACGCATTGAGAGGGGAAAGATGTTGATGCAATGGTGAAACAAACATAAAAGATTGGAAAAGTTTGGTTTAGCTTGTTGTCTATCTTTCCACCTGTCCCTCTTTCCCCAGTGTGCCTTTGTTAATAAATGACACTCTTTCTTTGAATTCAACTTCCAAAAGTCATATACAGTTTTCTGGGACTGACTTGGACCTTTTCTGGGATTATGAATGTTATTATCTAGATTTTTCTGTATATTTGGTGGTTTTCATTCATTAGTGTCATTGTTACATTATCTTCCCTGTATTTTCTTTTATTACATGCTATTTCATATTTGAATGTCTGCTTCTCTGTCAGGTGCCATCTTATTCTCTCCTCTCTGATATTTTTATTTTTACATATTTCGCCAACTTCACCTCCTTTTGATTGGCTATTAGCTGGATTATTGCTCTTGTGAATTAATTTCCATTAATTATTTGAGATTTTACTACCACATTCAGCTTTTTCAGCTGCACATTTTGGTTGTACTTTGATACTGCTTCTCCACTTTTCATTACTATCCCTGAACAGTATGATCCTGTAGTGATTTCTGTGATGCCGCTACGGAACAAATATTGCTGTCAGTGAAACCGAAAGCAACTGTGGTGGTGTATTCAGAGGAAAAAGAACTGGCCCTTATTTTCTGTGAGTATGTCCTGTCGTAGTCTAACTGGTTGAAGAAGAGGCTGTTAGACAGCAGCTACACAGTAGTAGCTCCCTTCACTGTGTGAGACTGAACCCAAGTATGACAGTAAATTCTTACCTACTCAAGCAGTTTCTCGTTGCCCGCAGAAGAAAGCCGCAGGACAGAGTTTTAATTGTGTTTGGCTGCTCCTCTGAGGTTGTATGCAGACTGTCAGTGGGCTTTGCACACCACAGATTGGAAATCGCTGGTTTAGAAGAGCTGGCAGAGGAGTGCTGTAGATTTTGAACTGAAGTTGCATATTCTTGCTTTAGCGTTGCTCAGTACTTTTATCAACGGTTTGGAAGGAAACGCACAATCGTCATATAGATGCAGATGATATAAATTGTGACCTGGTAGGTGAGTGCTGGTGTTTTAAGACCTTCAGGCACTGAATTCAGTCTGTTTTGCTCAGAAGAAGAGGATTGTTCAAACCACTTCTCATGCCACTCTTTTAAGTGCAAATGATGAAATAACATAGTTTGGCATTTCCCACTCCATCTATATTGTTCTCCTGGAGATTACTTCTGTACAGTGCTATTTTATGAAGGAAAGGGTTGCGTTCATTTGGTAAGATCTAACAGATTGTAGATAACAGAAATTCACTCTCCACAGGTGCCAGTGGGCACTGGGATGCAGCCAATATGGGGGGGGGAGCTGTGGACTCTCCCTTCCCTTCCCTACTCTGAGAAAGCTACTGTTGCTTGTGATTTATCAACACACATGCACACACACACAATGCCTCACGGAGTTGGTGCTGCAACAGAACGCTGGAGAGCAGGAGGGCAGGATGCTGTTCACGCTTTCTTCTTTCCCTTACAAATTATAACACACACACAGACAAGTGTTTTTTTAGTTCAGTTTCTTCCTAGCAATTAATACCCTCTAGTTCTGGCAATAGCTCATCCATGGCTAATGTGATTATGGCTGATTTCACATAAGTAAATTAACATTAAATACCAAGATATGGATGGAGAAACGTAGAAGCGATGATATTTTGATCCAACAGTATAGATATAGCCCACAAAGCACTTATTTAGCATATGGATCAAGCAAATTAGTACATTTCCTAAGATTAGATCTCTCAGACGGTTCACCTGTGTTTGCTGTCAAGTTTTGTTTGCACAGGCAGAGATTGTTGGTCACACAGTGGTGTTATCCTACCAGGGAAATATTTGGGTGAGCTCTGCATAGGATTCTTGCATTCCTTCACATAGATTTACTTAGGGAGTTCTCTAGTTTGGTGGGCGATTTCAGCTAGAAGGAGATCTTTAAGGGAGTTTTCATCTTCTTTGGCAAACACAGAAGACATTGTGTTGCTCTGAAGAAAGAGTACAGTCTAAACAGATTGTACTGATGGAAATCTAAAGCCTTATGAGGACAGAAGAAATAAGTGTAATGAAGACAGAGGACCTTTCCCATCCTTTCCCCTTCCCCCTCCCCTTGTTGTAATCAGGCAGACATTCCCTGTAAGATGGAGAAAGCCTTTCTGTTCTCATATTGCTGCTCCCATCCATTTGCTTGTTTTCTCTGCTTGCAACATCCGATCTGACATTCATAGTTACACTCATGTAAGGGAAAAGTTTAATACCTCTTTACCTCAGTTTGACTGTGTCTGTGCTAGTGTCTGTCTTTATCACTAACAAGAAGTAAATATGTCACCATGGTGTTAATGTGCATCTACACTGGGCACAACTTTGAATTTTTCTCAAGGTTAGTTGAAAAAGATGGGTTACCTCTAACCTAATTATCATCTCTTTCCAAGTGAAAGGAAGCCCAACAAATCTTTACTTTCTGAAGTTTGGTCTCTCTTTTGTTTTATTTTTGCAGTGCCCAGTTTAATAAGGCTCTGGATATAATCCCAGTTTGCACTAAAGTATTAATGTTATTTTTGTCAAGAAAATCAAACGATGAAGTGAGATCCAGCTTTGGAGAAGCCAGTGAATTTGACCAAACTATATATCTTTCCTGAATAATCACCGCACACCTGAAGGTATATTTTAAAATAAAATCACATCATTAAATGAGAATTCTCGAATGTACTTCAGAAGCCTTCTGGTGTATATACGCTGAAGTTGGCATTGAATCTCTAACATCTTTTCAAGGTGATGTGTGCAATATAAAAATATTAATATATTTGTGTGAATAATGCCGACAGTTACTACAAGCCCACCTTTTGTTGAACTGCACAGTCACTTTGTGAATCAAATGTAAAATTCGGGTTTAGTCAGGAGGTTTTGCCAAACATATTTGTAGTAACTGCTTGCCATCTTGTAATGTTTAGAAATTATATAACTCATGAGACATACACACCACATTAGTCAGGACCACTCACAAAGCCCACTCTCACTGCACAGTCTGAGCAACCAGCTCGTTTTTTGACTACCTGGGATTGCACCAAACTTTTGCCTTTAGCAGATGGTGTGGTGCTCATGACACTGAGGAAACACGAAGAAACAAATCAGCCATGAGAGAAGAGCGGCTAAAAAACATCTCCTTTCCGTAACATTTTCCAAGCTTTCCTTGCTTTTATTTCTCTGCATCCGCACAGGCACACGCAAGCAGGTATGCACCACGCTCTGTGTCCGGTGCTCTGCTGCCGACCTTGCTCCAAGACAAGCATCTGGCATTCGCTGCCTTCTCCAGATGGGTCGTGAGTGACACACACAGGGTGCAGCTGTCTGTATCTGGCACTCAGGTGATTATTTGTTTGCTAATCAACCAGCAGCTCCATTAGTTGAGTTGGAGGTTAGGAGAGGGTGATTAAATATACAGAAAGAGAGGCTGTTATGTAGTTGTGGGTGAAATGCTGGGTGGTAATTACAAGAGAGGTAGGGATTGGGAATGTTATTGTAACCAGGGCTGTAGCAAAAATTAAATCTATCTATTCAAACTGCTTGTCACTGAATATCCAATGGCAGTTCCCTAAAGCAGAACAAAAAAACAAACCCGCTCTGTTTTGCAGGGAGAATAAAGAGCTATCTCCATGTTTGCATTACAAAGCTGCGGTCACCTGCGAAAATGATCAAATTTCAAACTAAATCAAATATGTAGTTTCTCACAACCGCTTGCAAAGGACGTCAAGAGTTATGTGTGAAAAGAGAAGGAGTGAAATCTGATAGCTTTGTGCTGCTCAGTTCAATTAGTTTAGCTAGCCTACCAAAATTGCAGGTGTTAATTCTGCAGGTGCCAGTTGGGTCTAATCAATCTTCAGGTTTTATCTGATGCTTAGTGTAGCTCAGCTGGCCAAGCGACAGGCTTAATACCTAGCAGAGAGGGATGGTCACCTGCTAGGATGTGATTTGTTGCTGTATTTTATGCAACTTGTAATAAAACATAACTCCATATAATTTTTAATTTATTGTGGTTTTCTATGACCATGTAACCTGTATAGAATGAGGGAAAAATCCTCAAATGATTTTAGAATGTCAGTGTTTTATCATTAAAATATGCAGGGTGACATCCTGAGGTCATTAGTTTTGACCTCTGCAGGAATTGAATAATATCATTACTTTTGAGTAAAATGCTCCTCTGCTGTGGGCTGGAGTGTGTAACACAGCGGGGTGGGATGAGAGAAATGGGGGCATTTGGCCCAGAGAAGAAAAGGATAAGGGGAGATCTAATTGCTGTCCTCCACCATCTAAAAGGAGGTTACAGAGAAGGTAGAGCCAGGCTCCTCTCAAAGTTGCTCAGGGAAAGGACAAGAGGCAATGGTCATAGGATGCAGCAAGGGAAGTTATGACTGTAGGAAGGAAATTCTTCACCCAGAGACTTAGTCCAATACTGGAGCAGATCTCTCTGAAATGTTGCCGAGTCTCTGCCCATGGAGACATTGACAGCTTTCCAGGCAACATGTTCTGCCTTGAAGCTAGCCCTGCCTTGAGAAGATGGTGGAAGTGGAGACGTCCGGAGACCTCCAGAGACCTTGTCCAGCCAAAATCTTCCTGATGTTCTGCATTGCTGTTTTAGGTTGCACTTGGCCCTGCTCTCCCCTCCGATCTCTCCAAAGGAGATGGAGCTCATCCTCACCTTGAGATTCTGAAAGAAATCAGAAAGGACAGCAGAAAAGTCTTGCTTTGAAAAAGAAGCTTTTAAGAAGTGATTGTGGCTTTGTTAATTGACTGTTTCTAATTGAAAGCTTATGAGGACTATGGTTTTGCTCTCTAGTGGTTAGCCAGCTGACTCATGTGCCATTACTTGTAAGGACCACACAGGACAAACTCTGCACTGAGTTATGCTCAAGACACCTCATAGGCTTCATCATATCTGGGTATGCCATAGGGGCTGTGAACAAATAAATGGTTCAAAACCATTATCTGGTTTAACTAATCCCAGAGTTTTGCTAAATAAACAGCACATGTCTTTTGGGTGCTTTTAAAAGCAAGAAGTTATCTCAGAAGTAGGGAGCAGAAGTTAGGTGCCCCTCCATTTCCTTACCCTTCTTCTGCCTTCAGCCCAGAACTGCAGTGCAGGGAGTCACTGGGACCCAGAGGATGTTTTCTGGCCGCAGAGGAGGCAAGACTTGAGGGACAGAGATGTAGTTGTGTGTCTTGGGCACCTCTGTGAAATTGTAGGTGGAGTTAATCCCGGCAGGACTGAGGAGTGGAGTTGGGTGGCATTAGATACAGTCTTAGACAGAGAATGGCATTTTGTCTACTCCACAAAGACCATTTTATCACGCATGGCTGAGCCAGGTGAATTTTTGATGCTGGCTCGCCCAGCCTATCCACTGTCTGCTGTATTTTCTGTGCAGCTGCGAGTGTGTACATGCAAAACGATGGCGCATTGGGCATTTTAACATACCCTGCCTTTCGCTTGAGGGACAGGCACTCCTGGAGTCACACACAGTCTGCCTAGACCTGGAGTCTGGGACAATATTATACACAGGTTTCCTACAAACTGGCCTATCACGACGCTGCAAATAAGCCAAATCCCAGTTCCTCTTGGGTACTTTCAAAATTAGTATGTTAGGTATACATGAAGGAATTGCAAGGGTTTTAAGGGACAGAAAAGGAGCTGCACAGTTTTGTATTAATTTCATAGGCCCTGGTCAGACCTTGCTCTCTGGCTTGCTCTACTTTTCTCACAAAGACAAGCCATCTCCCATGGTCACAGGCTGTGACTCCCAGCCCAAATTGCCCTGTTCTAGGGCACTTGCTTGGGCTGCTCTCTTGGAGTCAGAAACTGCCGTGTATCAGTGCTTCAAACACATGTCCCTAAAGAAAAATAGTCCTGGGAGGTGCCCTGGACCTCTGGAAAAAGTTGGGGGTTGTGTTTCTTGTTCCAGGAACTGGTTTTGTTCCTGGACCCTGGGACTGTATGATCACTGTATTTAGTGGAGGCACATTTCATGAGATACCTTTGCAAACCTGCCTTGAACCATATGAAAAGTCAACTACCAGTAAGGGCCCAGGAGCTCATGTGTTCAAAATACCTGCTGTGTAAGACCTCTCTTATTTCTGTTTAAGCCTGCGTGCTCTTTTCAGAAAAGGGGCATCTTGGCCCTCAGTCATTGGCAGAGGGATGACGGATTGAGTTCCGCCTACCCTAGACCTGGCATGCCTGTATATGATTAGTTAGATGTGCTTTTGGTTGATCTTAGTGCTCGGTAAGGCTGGACCCCTTTGTAGGACTTCACAGTGAGGTTATAGGATGACTATGGTCTTGAGAATATGATGACTAAAGGGCTTTGATGGTGGACCCCTTCCCTCTTGGTGGCCTTTGGAGATTGACATCAGGCCAGGGAGCACAGAGCTGGCTCCAACTCAGGAGGGATTTGAGATGCCTGAGGGCCTTCAGTGTGGACATGGGTAGGTTCCTCCACTTCAGGGCACCTTCAGGTCTAGCAAGGCCTGTAGATGTGGCCAACACTGTTCTTTCAAGGTTATGTTCACAGCTCTGGAAACCTCTTCCCCTGCATAATCCTTTCGCTTGTTTCCCAGGCTTTTGCAACTTGCAAAGGGTTAAAAAGGTTTCTCTGCACAGGGCTAACCCTCTGGGGAGGCAGGGTGGGTTTAGGAGGGGTACAAGTGGGGCTCCAGCCCTTCGACTTTGCTGCCGTGCAGCCCCGCAGGTTTACACAGCGCCTGCGGTCAGCCCGGGAGCTCCCAAACTGCAGCGGCTCCTCCCGGAGCACAAAGAACCACTTTCCCCACACACACCTTCATTTAATGAGCAGTAGCCTTCCCCCCGTGGACAAGCCCTCGGGCTGTGGCAAGCGGCCATCCGCTATTCTGTGCTTGTAGGGTGCCCGGCAGGGCCTCGCTTTAGGTTGGTGCTTAGGCAGCATTGTAGTAAATTATAAAAGATCCTCTCTTTGATGCCTTGTGGGAGAAGGCACCGGGCCTGATTTTCCCCCTGCCTCGTTCCTTGTGTTGTGATTCGCGCAAGGCGCTATAAACTGCTACCATGCTGATTTGGTAACCACTTTGCCACAGGTATAAATTACAACCCTAGGTGCACAGCGGTGGGGGAATGAGGCCAACCATCTCTAAAGGTCAAAGGAGCATTCATCACACCGCCAAGTCGACTGCGACTTCATTGTGGCTTCACATCAATCAAAGCGCTGTTGTTGCTAAAGAATTTCAAATCGATACGAAACAAATAAATTTTAAGAAAAGAGGCACACTTTCCTTTTCTGCTCCTTTGTTCTGCGCGGAAGTGTCGTCTTGTCCCCTGGTCTTCTCAAACAATGCTTCTGGATGTACAGGTTACAGATACCAGCGTAGTTAGCCAGAAGCAGAGCATAAAGGGATGGGATCATTCTCAGCCGGACTAAAATAGAAGGGAGCAGCGGTTAGAAACAATTGCTGTAACTGGGACTTCCTCAAACAGCATGGCTCTGATGTCAGATACTGGGAAAGAGGAAGCAACGGTTAGCATGCATGATGGTTTAACCAACGGTGCAATTTGTTCCAGCTTTCTGATGAAAGGCTCTCCCCTGTAAAAAGGAAATACGAGCAGAGCAAGTAGCGAACTGTTAGAGAGCCCTGGCTGTACAGAAGTAAAGGAGGAGCAGATTCGGTCGCCCTCAGCTGCCCGACACCGACTGCGAGAGCACATGCTTGCTCTCTGTTCTCTCCTCATGTGCCTCAGCTTTGATCTGGAGAGAGCCCGTCCCCCCCCAAAAAAAACCCAGAAACTCCGACTTGACAAGGTTAAATTACACTTCCTAAAAAAAAAAAAAAACAAAACTGAAATAAAGTAAAAGCCAAGATTATGCTATGTCTGACAACTGTATCAGGATTTTTGTCTGCTGCTTGGCTGCTTGTGTTTGGATTAAAGCAGTAAGTTTCCTTTGGTCAATTTGTTACTGAGTTTGAGCAGCTTACAATTGCTGGCTTCTGGGTATGCTGTATTTATCTGAAAAAGCTGATCGTGCATCAGTGTCACATTAAAATATGCCTTTAAACTTAAGGTAGTGGTTAACTGAGAATATACTTATGAAATTCTTCTGAATTCTGTTTGATGTTGCACATCCAACACAGATGCACGTCCCCACTGTTTCTGTTGTGTTGTTTCATTTTGTTGTTAATTAGCCGTGATCTAACTCTGAAGTTGCCCTACTGGAGGAGGAGCCTGGACTAGGTGACCACTGGAGGTCCCTCCAGGCTGAAGGGGCTCTGTGGTCCTGTGCCCGGGGAGCTGGCAGACCAGAGCAGCAGGCAGGAGGACCTGTGGTGAACCTCACTGTCACTGCTCTTGTAACCCACGCTCAGCTGATCCGGGCGCGTGGTCCCCACTCAGTAGTATGAAGGAAAGTGAGAAACCTGAAGCTTCCTCTCCGTAAGCCCTACAGGAACTGCATTTATAGAAACATGCAGAAAACGGTAATTTTCTTGCAGTGTTTATAAATCATGTGATTGAATTTGCGTGTTTTATAGACCAGGTATTTTGGAAGCTCAACAGAAAGAAGATCTTTCTGTATCAAAAAATAAATTATACTGACTTTTCACAACTCTCTGTATGATCATATTGATCTCATCCCTACTACATTCCTTAAGTCTCATAAATTTGCTGGGCCTCTTTGCGAAACAGCCACAGCCATTTGCCATACCCAAAATAGAGGCAACAAAACATGACTTCAGTTTCTAGTAGTCCTTTTTAATGTACATGCACGGCATCAGCTCAAATACCCCTCTCTGCAGCAAGCTGAATGTCTAAATTATTCTTGATGGACAACCAGGGCACAGAGACACTGACCTATTCACATGCTGTGAATGATATAAAGAAGGGTTAAACAAAACAAAAAATCAGTAGGGAATAGTAAAGGGAAGAAAACTGTATCGGTGGTTTGAGAAGCACCTCTGTTTGTTTCCTTCCTTCCTTCCTTCCTTCCTTCCTTCCTTCCTTCCTTCCTTCCTTCCTTCCATCCTCTCATCCAAGGACCCTCAGCAGTAGTCCTGTCCTCTTTCAGGTATGAAAGTTGTGCTGTCTGGTGGACAGGCTGATGTGTTGTCCATTGGAAAAGAGTGTAATTTTGGGAATAACTGGAGCATGCACTGCTGCTACATGGGGGCTCTGCACTGGGACAAGAACCTCACCTTCCCCTTGAGCAGCTCTTTGTTCCCATGAACAGCAACAGCAGCCACCTTCGCTGCCCGTCATGACTTCTGGTGGGCTAACTGGTCATCCCTGCTGGCTGCACGCTGCCCATTGCTCATTGCCTCCTTTGTGCTGTAGCATCTCCTGTGGCAGCCCAAGTGGCATTTGAGAGAGGGGATGGTGACAGCAGCAGGACTGAACAAGCTCCCTACCTTGACAAGTGTTGTCCGTATTAACTAACATTTTGTAGAGCCCCAAACATGCATCACTTACCTTGTCATGCCAAAAAAAAAAAAAAAGGAAAATTTCCAGCAGTAGTTTATGAGTGGGGAGATACACTTTTGCAGGAGCTCAAAAGCCCCCCGCTATGGGAGGGCTGCCCTCTCCCCAGACAGCAAGAACAAGGAGTCCAAAACTGAAAATCAAGCAGTCGTGAGGGACACTAACAGTGACGGCTTCTTTATCTTCATTTTCATTAACACCTCTTTAAGTTCAAAACTTGTTCAGTACTTGGTACAAAAGACAAAACCAAAATTTTTTTTCTGCCAAAAGCATTTCTGATGTTCCCCTCAGCATAGCATTTAGTCACCTGTTGCTCCTTTATAAACACTTTAAGTGGAGTCCTGGCTTGAATTAAGTGGGGCTGCGGGCTCTGTTGCCAGTGAGACTTACAGATAGAGATCCATGGTCTTTTGATGAAAATTAAACTGAGATGTTTTCATTTAAACTGGAATATCATTTAACCAAGATAAAGGCAAGTCATCCCTGAGTTTAGAAGCTACTGTACCATCAGGTTTGCAGTTCACATTAAGGGTTTCTCATTCTCCTGTGAGTGATTTAAAAAAAATACCTGGATTTTTCTACCGATGTGCAGCCCCAGTTTCATAACTCAAAGACAGTGCAATGTGCTATCACGTGACGTTTTAATTATCAAGAAATCATGCATAAGGTCGAGAGAAATGTGCTGAGTGTACCGGGACATTTGGAGTCTGTAGGCACACAGCCTCAAGGCTGAAGGAGATTAATTCTCTTGGCATCACACAGAGCCAGTATTATGTTCATGCTGTGGTAGGGATTTCTTTTTCCATAGACCTCCTGATTGTAAAAGGGGATTCCAAAACTCACATGCAAGCAGCAAATGTCTCCAAGTACACTGTGGCATCTGTCCAGGAACAGAAACCCCCGTTACTGTCTGCTGCCGCCGTACGCTGATTGGAAATGGGATAGCTGTCCGAGCACGGTGTATCACGGCGCTCGGGAGTCATGTGAGAGAGACATCAGGAAACAGTAGCTGACAGTCACATCGCTGCCAGTCAGAAAGGGATCGGTGCTTAAAAGGAAGCCCTGGATGCTTTCGGCATGACTGAGCCTGCTGCTAATCTGCATATGTCTGGATTAGAAGTCACACCATCATAAAGATGCCATGAGCCAGGCAGCACCCATATGTCATCTGTGTGGTGACAGTTCCTAAATACCCCGTCCCCCACAGCTCTATTCCTAAGGATAAACAACAAATAGGAGGCAAAAGGCAGAGCACGCAGGCCATAAAGAACCCCAGTCCCGATCCCGATATCCCTGTATCGTCAGGATGGCTAGGGTTTTATACTCTGGGTGTATTTGCACGTCCTCTTCATCATTTGAAAAAGAAGATTATTATATTTGCCAATAGTTTCTCATTTTAGGCCTAAACCAACATTATTATGTGGGCTGACTGAATATATCACTCTTAATCAGATGCAGAACGGCATACCCTGCCTTCCTGACAGCGTTATGGACCACATACCATTTGATTTAGTCTGGTGACAGGATTGTAAATGTGGAGCTTCACATCAAGCTCCCAGTCGGGGTGCATTCAGGCTCCTATTCCAGCCTGAATGCAAATACTGATGGAGGTGGGGGCTTGGTTCTGAGTAACCAGAAGATGAATATCAGTTCTGGTGCCTCTTTGCATCTGGTTCTGAATACAAGCATGAGCATGAAGTAGAAAGGCAGAAGTAGAAATCTGTCCATATTTTGGACAGATTCATACAGATCATTTTGGCCACGTGGCTAAAATGAATCAAAGCTCAAATTCGATGAACCCGGATCTGTGCAGAAGTGATGAGCAATATACATAACATACTTTTTTTTTTTTCAGTATGTTGACTTCTGGGGAAGACCTGTGTGATGTGACTTCCCAAAATATTTTTCACATGCTAGTGATGAGTTCAGTGGTGAACTGTGATTTCTACAGCAGACTGAAATTCAGAATCACTAAAAGGCTTCTGTTTATTTTCATGTAACAATTCAAGTAAATGAAAGCTTCCCAATGAAGACAGCCATACCATGCGTCTGTGAACAGTTACTTCTCGAACCAGAACTGACTTTAGCAAAAGTTGCGCTTCTTGCAAGTCTTTGTGTTATCTGCTGTGGGAGAGGTAGAAATGTTTGCTCAAGACATTGTTCATGAAGTGCAGTCTCCTGCCTTGCATGTGGAGTGACAGGCAAAATGGTGGTGAGCAGATCACAGCCCACAATTTGGTTATCACTCCCAAGTGAGAGGCCCCCGGAGCATAGCTTCAGGTTGCAGGCTACTTGGCAGTCCTTGCCAGAAATGATCCAGGTTACTGGGGGAGAGGAGGGAAGGAGCTGTGGACATGGAGAGCCTTTCTTTTTCCCTTTTTCTTTCAGAAACCAAGCACGTGAAGCAGCTGTTCCAATTGCAGGTGCTCCCCAGGCCTCAGGCTTCAGTAAAATAACACTAGCCCGGCTTCTGCTGGGTCTGATTCTGGCACACAAAGCAGGTGAAACCAAAGCTGAAGCTGAGTCAGTATGTCTTGTCTGGAGCAACTCAGCTATTCCAAGCACTCTCATGTACTAGGTACTAGGCTGTCACCAGATTCGGGAGAATTTTTTTGTTGTTTTACTGTGTGCCTGGGCAAACCTCATCTGTAAGTAAGGCCAAATGTCACAAAATTTGTACTTATTCAACGATGCTTGTGGCAAGGTTTCCAAACATGCCTGAGTTAGGTACCAAACTCTTACTGATTTCATGAAAGCAGTGGGAGTCAGCCAGTTGGCCTATTTAGTCACATTCAAAAATCCCACGAGATACCTATCTATGTCTTTCAGCAGCTTTGAAAACCTCTCTCCTAGTGCTTTGTTGTCATTAATATTGAAAGGTCAGTCAGGGTTCCAGTATTATTTGGACAGGACTGGCGTGTGTGGAGGAGACACATGCACATCACAGAGGAAACCTGAGTCCTGCACTGGAATGCACAGCTAAGGCTGTACTGGACTTTGCTCTGCGTGGATTGGGGCAGATGGGCACTTCTCGCTGGAGATGGAAATGTAGACTGAGGGTAATATGATTTAAATACAGGCATAATCCTGGATCAGGACCCAGATATTTCAAGCTGAGCTAACTGATTTGACTGTGTACTCTTTTTTTTTTAGAGTACAGTTCATGGCACTCAATGCAAAGTTTACTCTAAATTATTCAACAGTTGTAGGCCCTGTAGGTATTACTGCATGATAACTACCTTTCCTGGATTAATGTTGCTTATTCTACTTTTGAATAAAGCTAAAAAATTAATTGTTACAAGCTCAGAGCTTACCTTGTTTGATCTCACATACTCTCCCTGCTGTAGACTTGGAACTACAGTGACTTTTGAGAGTTGGGTACAGAGCTTGTCCAAACTCATGGAGATGAATAAAAAATTATATATGTATCTATCTCAAGGACACACCAACAGAAGCCAAGGAAAGTCACTGTGATGTTGATACAGATGCTCCTAGCTGAAATGACATTCTTGGGCTTAGGGATTTATGTTTACTTTATGGGCTGTTAACCAAGTACATAACGTTTTGCCCAGAAAAAGGAGTTATGCGAGCAGGATTGCTCATTCTGTGGCTTCCATGATGTGGGACAGCTTGAAGGAAACAATCTTCAGGAACTACTAGAAAAATTCTTCCTTTCAACCTCTTCTTCCCAAGATGGCCATCTTCTTAGCCCCTCTCCTTATTCTCCATTTGATTCTTGAGGATTGCTGTCTCCTCCTTCAGTCTTTTACCATAAACTATGTTAGAGTAGGCAGGGGGAGACAAGAGGCATACACTTAAGAAGGAAAAGTAGTGTAAAGAAAAAGGAAGGCCTGCAAAGCCTGGAACAAGAGTGGTGTCCAGTAAGAAGGAAAATAACTAAACATCAGAGAAGGTGAATGAGGGAGTTGGCAACATGTAGTTACGAGCACAGCAGGACAGCAGTATCAGTTTTGCTGGTCAAGATCTGTGCAGAGCCTTGGGCCAGGCAAACTCGGGCAGCTCAAATTTTCACCTCTCTTGACTTATGCACAAGGTCTGTCTGTCTTAATGGTGCATTGCCTACCAAACCTTATCATAAGTATACAGCATAAATCAGGTTGTGCAAATCCTCCTGTGTTGGCACCTGTCCTGGTTTAACCCCAGCTGGCAACTAATCACCACACAGCCACTCGCTCACTCCCTGCCTGATGGGACGGGGTAGAGAATCAGAAGAGTAAAAGTGAGAAAACTTGTGGGTTGAGCTAAAAACAGTTTAATAGGTGAAGCAACACACAAGCAAAGCAAAACAAGGAATTCATTCACCGCTTCCCATCAGCAGGCAGGTGTTCAGCCATCTCCTGGAAAGCAGGGGCTCCATCTCACGCAACGGTTACTTGTGAAGACAAAAGCCATAGTTCTGAACACGCCCCCCTTCCTTCTTCTTCTCCCCAGCATTATATGAAGAGCATGGCATCATATGGCATGGAATATCCCTCTGGTCAGTTGAGGTCAGGGTCTGGAGAATAACTCTTCTGAGGAGAGGCTGAGGGAACTAGGATTGTTCAGTCTAGAGAAGAAGAGGCTGAGGGGAGACCTTATCGCACTCTACAGCTACCTGAAATGAAGTTGCGAGGGGGGGGGCGCGGGGGGTAAGTCTCTTCTCCCAAGTTACAGGCGATAGGACAAGAGGAAACAGCCTCAAGTTGTGCCAGGGGAAGTTTAGATTGGGTATTAGGAAAAATTTCTTCACTGAAAGGGTTATCAGGCATTGGAATGGGCTGCCC
>JAOXJM010000012.1:95115413-95130687 GCA_026413425.1 Tringa solitaria | reverse complement strand
TAGCTTGCTATCTATTTCATATTACCATACAAGGACATCGTTTACTGTTCTCAAGACCTCCTTCCCATCACTGCAAGAACACCTGCCGAGCTCTCGCCTGGCACCGCGTCTCCACAATTCCTCACTCCCCACAGAGGATCCAGAAATCTTTTGCAGCCTCTTGCCACTGGACATGGGTTCCATCAAGCAAAGTGCCAGCCAGAGACAGCTTCTAGGTGCACCATGCCAGCAGCAGCAGATGGGGAAGTTAACAAACGAAGAGATCTTCCCAGCAGGGAGTCTGTCAAATGCCTCTAGAAAGGAAAAGGATGCTGCCCCTGAGGACCTGAAGGCCTGACTGCAAGGCACCTGAGAGCATCCCGCTTCCTGGAGGTTTGTCTCCCTGGGCTTAGGGCCAAATTAGAGAAAGTACATTTGAGGGCTTGCCCCTTGCTTTGGTGATCTGGAAGAGAGCACTCCCAGACAGCTCCGGTTCTCTTGATCCAGTCACTGGCTTAGTGTTCCTCTGTTACAAAAAAGAGTCCCATTCACAAAGTAGAAATAGACGCCCAGAAAAGCCACATTAACTTTCTCTGTTCGTTGCCAAAGTTAACTGTGCAGGAGGGATTCCAGGTCAGACCTACATTTAGTAATGTATAGATGTATACTAAAAATATATTGGTAAAACTTGATTTTTTGTGAATGTAAGGTTGCTGTTTCTGAGGATGAAGGCATATGGGATATAAGGAACATACTGTGCATGAAACATGAGTAAATAAAGCTGTCACCAAGAGTTTTAAGTCTTACCACTAGGTTGATCCATACTTATGAGGTGATCTTCAACTTTTAATGAAAGTGAATGCTCCAGTCCAGAATGATCTAGTCCTCTAGCTGACAAAAAACACAGGAAATGAAAGGAGAAATTTAACGTGTTTCAACAAGAGTGCACAGAAGCTTTGCGGGTAGAGTCTGCTCTGGCCCTGAGAGAAAGTGGCTGATCGATGAAGAATACAATGAACATATATGGAATTGTAAAAGTACTGGCAAAAGAAGCTGATGCTATCATACGGGTGATTTAAGGTGTTGTGTGAAGAAAAGTGCTGGAAAAAAGACAGTCATAGGAAAGATGCATGATGTATTCAAAGCATCATCAGGTTTTACAAGCCTGTACCAATATTGCAGCCACTTGGGTTGTCTAAAGAGTCTTGCTTGCTTTAACAAAGAAGTTCTATTAAGACATCTGGGCTCTCAGATGGTCCATGCAAAATATTCAGCAGAGTAGGGCTTTGCCTTTTGAATCTGGCATATACACTATGCTTATGACATACTTGAAGACACCCTGTACATCACATAATTCATGTGCTATGACTCTGTTTAGACTGTCTCACGCCCAGAGACGCGCAGCTGATCAGGTGCTGAATATGCATTCTAGCAAGAGGAATTGCAGACATGTCATACATCTAGACAGCCTCCAAAGAATAAGCGATGAAAATTGCATGCAAGGTCAGATGGGGGAGCAGTTGGATCATGGGCAGCTATTAGAACATCAAGAAAGGAAACAAAACATTCTTCTTGCAGGTCCCCACGTCTCCTGTGTGGTTGCAGTTGATCTGTGAAATTCAGGTCACTTGCCAGGTTTGTGTTGCTACATTAAACAGCATTACAGTAGAAACAACATTGTGCTGCACAAGGCTTCAAATGAAGTAGCTGCAATACAAAATGGATGTGAGAGCCAAGAATGAAGAAAAGGGACACATAACCTTTTGAAATAAATATACGCTCTTCATTTCTAAATGAAAAGCAAAACCAGCTGGGAGGAGAGTTTAAATTTGCCTTTTTCCCCCCTTTTCTGGGAGAAATTCTGACAGTTGGTTTGGGGGGGGCCAAACCTGGGCGAGAAATGATCGCAATTAAGCTAAGAAGCATCTGCCAAGCCAGAGGGTATCCAATGGCAATCGAGCAGTAGTGAAGGAATTTAAAAAAAAAAAAAACCAAAAAAACAAACCAACTTCCAAAAAGAAAAGAGGAGCCAGCTGTATCCACTGAGCATGGCGCGTTAAGGGAGAAAGGCTGTGAAACTGGGAGGTTCAAATGATGGTGCACCAGCGTACGTGGGGCTGGGTTTCCCAGGGGACCCGATGGCGGGATGCTGCCCTGGCAGCGGGAAGGGAGGGAGAACAGGAGTGCGGGCTCTGTCCGCTCGGCGCAGTTGAGCGGGATCACAAATAATAGATTATAGACATCTGCCTGTTTGATGTGGGTGTGAAATTCTAAATTAGCTAACAAAATGGTGCTTTGTATTAATAACATGCATGCAAGTTAGTCCGTAATTTCCCTGAGAGAATGGCGAAGTTGAATAATTAAGCATGCCTCAAAACAGGATTATTACAGGGATTAAGAGGAAAAAATATTGCTGCTAAAATTAAAAAAGGAATGTAGAAACAATGCCTCCAAACCATGGCTGTTGTACATAGCATTTTACATGTTAGTTAAACTAGAAACAGCTGAAAATGAGTAATCTGGATGCATCTATTAACCTCGCTCTTTAGTGAGAAGACTGATCTCTAAAACACTGCACAAAGATCAACTGATGCTGCTGTTAATCATTTCTAGAGTGTCTGCCTCTAGGAAGTTTAGAGCATCTTCTCCTAGTGAGAAAAAAAAAAACAACAGAAAAAAACTGTGTTTCTTAGAGACGCACCAGGTCAGAGTCAATTTTTTTGCATCAATTTGAGTGGATCTGCTGATCATTTTTCATTTCCTCAGAATAACTGTGCATATTCACTGTGTGTTAATTTAACACCTCTGATCTGTGCCATGTACTTGACTATTCACTTCATGTTTTCCCAATGTGTCTGTGTTCTATTATCACATATATTGTTTGTTTTTTAACTGATGTGGTTTTTTCATATTTCAGTGAATCTGAAAACAGCAGTTTTTAAAATTTCCCAAATACATGGGCAGAAACCAAACAAGATAAATGTGAATCCAAGATGAATTTAAGATAGTTTAAATCACAATTACAGAACAGGTAGATTCAAAAACCACGATGCTCAGGTTATTCAGTCAATGTGCATACTTCCTTGTTCTGGCCACTTCATCTGTACTTCTTAGCTCTATTTACTTTACAATGAGAGACAACTCCTTGTTGTCTTGTACTTCCTACAGAGTGGATAATCTACTCAGTACATGTAGTTCACATCCAGTGTTGCAAAGAACAGCAGCAGAACAATTTTCATATGTGGTACATCCCTCTAAAAGGAAAATATTTTTAAAGGGGAATAAAAAGGAAGATTTAATGAAGGCATGGACCAATTAACCTGTAGAAGTGTGTCACTCTGGCTCTCGTGTTCAGAAATCACACTGGAGGTGCTCGCAGTTGCTTTAGCAGCTGCATGCACAAATTCATGGGCAGTGTGTGCAATCACAGCCCTGCTGAAGTCAGTGAAAATTTTACCATTTTCTTCAATGGAGCCAAGATCCCATGCTATGTTTGCAAGAGCTTTTCTTTCCTTACTGATGTAAGTCCATAGCCTTTACATTTGCAAAAACAGTTTTATCTGGGAACCAGAGTGGTAATAATATCAGCTCTAAGTTTTAGACAATACAATGTTTCCAAAAGAAAAATGTCTTCGACTCAAAACAGTACTAATTCTGAACATATTCATATGAACATAAATATTTGGTAGTATTTGGCATGAAGACCAATACTTATTTTTCCAAACTGACCCCCATGGCCCAAAACCCAGGAAAAAAGAAATGATTTGTCTGGTACATCACTGTCTCTTGGTAGAGCCCATGCCCAATTCTACTTTGAGCATGTTCACCATCTACTGAGACCTGCACTGTGTAGCAGGGGCTCGCATGTGTGACAATTACATGTTGTGTGTGAGGGATCTAGTGGAGACCAGTTTCACTCTCAGTTGATGTCTCAGGCATCAAAAGAAAGCATAGTCTTTTACCTACCTTGTGACAAAGCTACTCAAACATCAGTGAATAGGATGCGCAGTCTCATATGCAGGTGCATACACCTGCGGTATATACCTGGAAAAGTTTTCCCCTAGAGAGAATGTTTGGTTTCCAAATCAGAAAAGTCTAAGGGAAGAACTCATTCAGCTGCAATCATCTGAAACTGGGGTTTAGTCTGTATTAGTTATCTTGGCTTTCTCTTCAATTATTGCAGAGAAACAGGAGACAATTCATCCCATCTGCGGCTAACTGTCTAATAGCTGAGAAGAGTCAACCCCTGGAAGTACCCATCTTTCCCTAGGGACTCCAGTAAATGAGTATTGAACTTCAATATCTGAGTGGGCCAAATAATTTGTTACTGCACACATTTAAAGTACTTTGCAAGGTTGTTTCAGGTAGCTCTTTTAATATTCTTTGGCAGGTCAGAACAAATCCTCTTTAATTATTAAGCAAGCGAAATTTTCCGAAAGACAGCATCTTTAGCAAAAAAGTGTTTTCCCTTTGGTTGTGTACCATTGCAGGCCTATATCACAGGCCCACAGGTGCCATCTCCTAGCTTGGTTACAATAATTAAGTCAAAGTCATATATTATGAATACATTTCTCAATCATAATAGGATAGAGTTGAGTTAAAAGCCCCAAACAATTAATTTAACTATCCCAGTTCCTAGAGACTTTGTCTTTGGTATCAGACGCATTCACCTCCGAAAACCTTTATTAATAAAATTGGTTGAAACAGCAGGAACAGGTTACTGCTTCACATGTAACACCAATTAGATCTATGCAGTTTTACCAACATACAATATATGACAGTTACTTTTTCTTTCCAATAACCTGTTACAATATATTTAGGCATTTTTATTAGAATCAAATTTTTAAATTGCTAAAACTATTATCGTAATATTTCCCAGCAGTGGTATTTTCTGGTCAATGTCCACATTTCTGCCTCCAGTCCACAGGACCATAGTGTAGTTTCTCCCTCAAACAAATTGTGTACAATTTCTGGAAAAATCAACATTCTTATCAATCCTGTTTGCAATATGGACATACCTGAAGGTCCCAATATTCCACAGAAAAATTGAAATTGAGCAGTGACTGTCATAGGGGAGACTGTTCAAAGGGGAGAACTGCTACGTTCCCCAGAGGAGAGACATGCAGAAAGTGATGTCCCTTGACAGTGATTGATTAAAAACAAATCCCCAAAAGCTCTAATGTAATTTAGTCTCCTACTTTTGGATGGCTGGTAACAAGCACCTTCTTAGTTATTCACACACTGAGCATGATGCCATAAACCAGGTCAAAAACTGTATTTGTAACAAGATCTTAAACCTGACTTGTCAAATCAAGGGAAGAATTGTCTGTTCATTTTATCTTTTTTTTTTTTTTTTTGACAGGAATCACCTGTTTCAGTAGTGTGTGAGCACATGTTCAGCCTTTCTGTGACCAAGTTCTTTGTTCCAGGCAGAGCCTGGAGTAAGTCTGGTTATTGCTACAATCATTTGTTGTTGCACAGTTCCAATTATTTGCCACAGAAAGACTTGGGGATGGGGTTCAGCTTGCACATTTAGACTTTAAAATTTGATGTAGCTTTACAACTCTTCAGCTGACCAAGAGTAGCAATTGAGTTTTAGGTGTGTTTGAATAGCCGTTAAGTTTCCAGTGACTGTGGTGGTATCTTGGGCAACTGGCTCACATGTAGAAGCCTAAGTTTAGGTTTCTTGATGTGGATCCAAATTGCTTTTTAGATACTGGGTTGGGATTTGTACAAAGAAAAATTGCCTACATGTTACTTGCTTCTTTGGTTCAAAGGCTTGCATATGCAGTTCCTCAAAGGACTAATTCTCAGCAACCTCAGAGTAATTTTGAGCAATTTCTGATGCTGACTTTATGTCTAGCTCCCATTTTTCCATACGGGTATGGACAGAAGATGGAAAATATCTTTTGGCTTCCACAAATGCTTGTGATAACAGAAGATTCAGCACCCAGGTTCCTGATGCCTGAAGGAACCCAGCCAATGTTTCGGCTCTATTTTAGTTATTTATTTATTTTCCAGATTCATTATCACTCAGTAGTTGCAAGTGGGCAGGAATTTTCCTGTGTGAGACTGGAATGGAGTTCTCACTCTGTGGCTGAACAGAGCTGCAGAGTAGGTACGGACTACAGTGTTCCCCTAAGACTCAAGATTCCAAGATCAAGAGGGATCTTTATGCCTGTTCTCCTTCAGCAGTATGTGTCTTTGGACAGAGCCTGGAGCAGCCATTACTTGATAAAAGGCAGTGGAGATGTAGGCAGGGCTGTTTTCTGAAAGATCCAGGGAGAAATTGCTGTTGCTACAGATGATGCTCTTGGTTCCTCAACAAACTAAGCTTGTAAGCAGACATTTTAGAGTATGCCTGTGTTGATATTTGGTCTATGCCTTTTGCTGTCAATAGAGACACTAAACCACAAGTTATTTTTGTGGAAGCTTTGCTGTCAGGTTAAGTCTTTCAAAGAGGCCCTGTTTTTCAGTCTTGTGCAAGAAAATAAATTGCAGCATTTTCTTCCCTTTCCAGCTCTGCTCTGCAAGCTGGATTTCACAGTAATCCTGGGTAACTGCTTCTGTGGAGCAGCACCCTTTTAAAGGCTTTACTTTTATGGGACATATTCTGGTCCCTCACAAGATCTGGCAGAAATGCACATTTTGAAATCCAGCCCAGGATTCCAGGGACATGGATAGTTCAGAAGACCAATTCCCAAAGTTACCGTGCTAATGCGACTGCTGTCAGCACTCAGAGTTTCTTGTGAGGTTGCTGGCATTGATCTCATCTGCTTTTTAATTAAAGGCACTGGTCAATATGAAACAACTTTTGACCACCAGCCAGTCTTCTGGAGTATGGTTTAATATCAGTGGCTTAAAGTATTACAACCTGTACAACTACAGTAGTGGTAGAAGTGGGAAAACAAAAATTAAAAAAAAAAAATAGCACAGTGTCATGTAAGAAATTACAAACCCCGAAGCACCTTGGATGATGGTGTAAAAATCAATACTGGAACTAGAAATGTTGGATTTGTGTGAAACTGAACCAGAAAATGTATTTCAAAACTTGCTGAAGGGAGCAGTCCAACAATAATGGGGAAACGTGGGCGGATGGAACAAGCTTCCCATGTCTCTTTTGTATATTTCTCTATCAAAATGACAAAGGACCAATTGTCTCCAAGGAATAGTAGTTGCAAGCTTGGAATGCATTAAAAAACGATCAGTAATACTGGGATTGGTATATATGTAAAATGTGCTGTTTGTTCTTTAATTCCAGTTTCCTTATGCTCAAAGTAGCGTTCAACTTTAAATACTTTGTTCAGTTCGTTTCGTTGCTGAGTCAGACCTGGGATAAGTAACATGTTCTTACAGGCTGGGTTCTACAATTTAGCACTCCTGCACTTGCAAGGGTCCTTATTAATCTAATGGTAGTCCCTAATGGAATTTTACCAGCTGATCTGAATGAATCAAGTTGTAAACTACAGCACCTAAGAAGATGAGAATTTCTGTTCATTTCTGAAATTTGTACCACCATTTGAAATTATGTGACAGCACACCATTTTGCAACTTTTATTTACCTTTTTCAAATCCTGATATAGCCAGTTCGTCTAAGAGGCAAATGAATCTACCTTGTGTGTTTTACAAAACGTATTCTTACTTTACAAGGTAATTTTCATTGCAACACCTGCCTATGGCATGCAGTGAAAAATGCATACAAAGTCATGGAATCTCAGTAACGTCCTCTACAAAGGATGATCAGTGAAAAAGCTGGCATTTGACCAGATAAAGTGGTTAATCTAGTTTTAACCAAATTGCAAGTACTGTGAGCTCCTGATGGTGTTCCTCTGCGTGATGAGCTAGAAGGGACTGGCTGTGTGTAGAAACTGCTGGTCAGTACGCTTTTCCAACCATGGGAGTCGGGTATCAGAGAGGCTGCATGCTGTGGGATGGATACTGGAGAGACAAGAAGGACTGGGAGCCAGCTGCTGGATGGACCAGGGGCTGCAAGCCAGCTGTCGGAGAGACCAAGGAGCCTGAGGGTCAGGCACCAGAGACACCACAGCTCTGCTACCAGAGAGACCCATATGCTTACATGTGCATGCCTGTGCGTGGGGTACCAGGGAGGCAGGGCAATCTGGGGGCCAGCTGTGGGATAGCCTGAGTCTCCAAGGCCACTTGCCGGGGGATGCGTAGTGTCTGTGTGTGTGTCTGAAAGAGAAGAGGTTTGAATACCAGTGGTTGGAGTGGGGCTGTATGTGCATGTGCCGATAGCTGAGGATCTAAGTGACAGCTACTGGATAGACTGCGTATCTAAGGAGGGATTAACATTGTATATATCTGCGTATACGTATATGTTTTCCACTAATGGGCTTTCATCTTGGTCACCCAGAGAGGGAAACACAATCAGGCTGCTATGATGTTCTTATTTGTGTGGGTGTTTCCTGTATACGTTGGTCTGTGTGGCCAGTGGTGTATATATACAGATATATCTAACACAGATCTTATCTTGTTCATTTTAAACAAGTGAGTTTGCCTGGTCTTTTTTTTTTTTTTTTGTGTGTGTGCATAGCATCTCTGCTTGAATACTGTAGAAGTTCCATAGAAAGAAGTCAAACATAAAGTTTCAGCTCTGAATCATTTCCAGAAGAGGAAAGAGAAATGTTTTGGGAGCCTCACAGCCACGGGCTTTGATTAGCCTATCTTCTTGTGGCAAATAAACTGGATCATAAGCCCATGCCGAAGTGAAATAAAAGCCTAAATTTAAACACTAGCTGTCCTGGGTTGAAAGCGCTGTGAATGAAGTTAGGGTTAAAGACTCTGTGGGCAACCACAGAGAGCTAAGTGCCATGTTCAAGGTTCAGTCAAGATCTACCCTGCAATGAAGACACTTTTGGAATTTTATTTTTTTTTGTCCTAAAAGCTCCTCAAAATCCATAAAACTCTGTCATTTCAAGTATATTGATCCAGCGCTGACATGTGTTGTTTATAGAGATTGGAGCAGACACTGATGCTAGCGAAGACAGATCCATATTACTGCCTCACTCTTGTCCTGTGTGTAACATGTCAGCTGGCATGTGTTATGGTCATGTTGTAAAAACTCACCCTCTTTCCTAGGTCTGATGCTCCTTTGCCGAACAAGACAGTAATATCTTTCCAGGGAACCTACTCCTTGGGATTATACAAGGCTTCAGTGGGCACAAGCAAATACAAGTGTTGTTCCCTTCAGCCTTCTTTTTCACAGCTCTTTTCTCCTGATGCTCTGGAGTTTTTTTCAGAGCTGTTTAACTAGTGCCAAACAAAAGAAGGGCATGGAGATCATCATAGCTGATTACACCCTTATGTAGGTAGTCCAGCGTCCTTGAACCAGGGGTTGGTTTTAAATGCTGTGGCAAAGCATGCAGTATATCCAGTATGGAACAACTCTGTCAACCAGAAAACATCGTTTTTCTTGAAAGTCATTAATGACTGGCTTATGTAATTATGGTAATGTGAGGTATAACAGGTGGCTATACCCGATTTGGATAGACGTAGATGCATTACATCAATTTAATATTTAATCTAAGTTTGGTTAACACATGCACTAATTTATGAATGGAAATCAGACAAGAATTTTGGAAAACAGCCTGTTTTTACCCACATAATAGCTAACCAAATGGCCAACAATAGAATTTTCAGAAATCTTTTTCAGAGAAGTAAAATGCTTTCAGTGGAACAGCATTTACTGAAGTATTTCTTCGTAATAGTTAAACATCTTTTTGCTTTTCACACTTGGGAACAAGAGCAGACAAAAAAAAAACCTGTCTCGCTCAGGTCGCTCCAGCCATCTTTTCACAGCAACGCCTCCATGCCCAGTTTCAAATACCCCACCAGCTTCTTTCTCTCCCTCTTTTCATGGAAAATATTCCTCCTTCCCACCCCCCAAAATAAAAAAAAAACCCACCCCCAAACAGAAAGCTAGTACCAAATGATCAATAAAATACTCACCAAAAATGTGTGACTTATTACATTTTATGCTTCATCCTGAAACCATTATAAAAGTTCTTACAACATTTTGGCAGTCATTTCTAAAAAGCTGCTCTGTATTGGAGAGGGAGCATATGCACCATGTGATATGACATCTGCCACAGTAAGTAAGCTTTTAATTGAATATTTGAGGAAATAAACATGTAAAACCCATGTAACTTGATGTCAAATAAGTTATTGTTGCCTCAAGGCTTTCTTGATTTTTTCCATTTTTATTTTTGGCAGGAAAGTTTGAAATATTGTACGTATTGGAGACAGGAGCACTTCACATACAATCGTCCATCAGGACAGAAAACATAACGTCATATTATTGCTGCTACAGCAGTCTCCCCCAAAAAATCTTGGCAGTTATCAAAGTGGCATTTGGGATCTGAGATTAACAATGTCTCTGCTCACATCTAAATATATATATTGAGTGAAGAGAGGAAGAAAGGGAATTGACACACATTCAATTGACTGCCACACCAGTACTAAGAAACATATTTATTACATTACCTCTGTGTTTCTTTTTTACTCCTGTAACCTTTCACAAGCAGCAGTGAGTTGTTTTCTCTCTACCTCTCTCTTACAAATGCACACATACAGGCACGGGAAGCTTGTGCAGCTCAAAAAGGAACAGTGCAGGTCCATCTCTCCCTCACCTCACCATCTTCCATTGCCCCTCCTCTTTGCTTTCCCCTGTGCTGTCCACTGGCTGTGGAGTATGTCCAGTGGAGTATGTGAGCAGAGCCAAAGATCAGCTCCTCAGCATTGAATATATCCACCTAGAAAGACCCTCCTAGCTCGCTTTTCAACTTTTCTACTTACCTGCAGTAGGTAGTTACTTTTTATGTCCTCAGAGAGACACCTGCCAATGCAACATACTTCAGTCCTGTGGTGGGATCACAGTTTTCCCCACCCATTCAGTATCTGGTGGTGCTGCAGTTATGGGCTATAACTTGAGTAGCCCATGCTGGTGGAACCTGGGGGTCTCATTAGTGCTGGGAGTTCACTCTACAGGATCCAGATTTCTCTTAGACCCTCCTTCAGTTCACTGACAATGATGTCCAAAGTGATGATCTGTGCAGCTTCTTACAGGATGGTTCCCTGCTTCATCAGCACATTTATGTCCACATGATAAAACTGCACAAGCCCATTTGAATTCATTTAATGGGTAAGATTTTGTGAGACCCAGGTATCAGATGCTGTAGGAAAAAATCCCCAGGGCCTTGATATTTTAAGCCTAATTGTCACTTCATGTGTACTGTCTTGTAATTCACTTGGGCCAGGTCCTCCTCTCGCTCCAGAGTACTATAAACTTGTTTTCTACAAGCTCAGCTGTGAAAGGAGTGAAAGTCTGGACCAAGGGAATCCCTCTTCCCATGAATTGTTCCCTTCTGCCATAGAATTTCCTCACCCATATTTGGCATGGATTTATCTCTTACAAGACCATGCTACCTATTGGCCACAAACCCAACATCTTCTAGCTGTTTAAAGATCTTCTCTAATAGTTACTCCATTTTTTCATTGAGCTGTGAAGTGAGAGAGCATACTACAAGGCACACAGAGAAAATCAGACCGTGATGGTTCAGTAATACCAAAAGAACAACAGACTCACTGCAGACAAGACACATCAAGTATTTACATCAAGGGAAGATGCAGCCGCTGATTACAGTTCTTTGGAGCAAGGTCTTAGTCCTGCAGCAAGACCTCAGCACGTTCCAAACATGCAGGGTCCCCTCGAGCTTTGGGGCTACAGAAATGAACAGAGGGGACTCTGCCATGGCTTCAAGGAGGCTTAACAAGACGACTGACTTCAGTTTGAAAATGAGGAGCCTACTTATTACAGTTCCTTCTGTAGTATTTAATTGGTTATGAAAGTCAATCTGTTTTGCTTCACTTCATATTTTCAACTCAGCTGATAAAGCTTATAGCAGAAACATGTGCCTATTCTGGAAAAGCAATTAGGAGGTCCAGAGTATTTGATAGGTGGGTTGGTGGAGCATGGGATGATTGGGCTGGCGAACATTTAGCTTTTTCTAGGAAAAGGCCGTTAATAGGATGCTAAATGGTCCGCTACTGAGACAGACACCTGAGGTTAGAAATTAAGATATGAATACTGATACTGGGACAAATGAGCTATGGACTCACCAGGCCCAGTGTTTCAAATCCTTGTCTAATTTAGTCATCATCACTGTGACTAAAATCAGTTGTAGATTGGGGTTTTTTGTTTCTTCATAGCAAGATGGGCTCAGAAATTGACTTTTCCTAAATGCGAGCATGTGATTGAGAAGCAGAGCTGTGTCATGAGGCATGGCCTTTGGCCAGCAGCTACACCAGACTGCATCCTCAGGGCAAGAGACCTGTTCACAGGACACTGTTCTCTCCTTCACACAAATTACAGACTTCTCTTATCAGGGCTCTCTGTAATGACAGCAAGCCACCACCTGTGAAAGAGGACAGGTACATCCACAAGTAAGGACCATTTATACTTTCTATTTGGTTGGCAACTGGGGAAGAGGTTGGCTTAGCATCACTAGATGCTTGAGAAAACACACACCTAAACCAGGCTTGGCTGCCCAGACGTGCAAGTGGTCATCAGTGACCTCTGTAGTAATGGAGGCTGGTCTGGGGCAGGCAGTGTCCTGCTTTGGTGTGAAATGTCAGTAGAAAGCAAGGAATGAAGGAAGCAAGCAAGGAAGGAAGGAAGGAAGCAAGGAGAGAAGGAGAACCCATTTTTTTTTCTTGTGCTTCTCTTAAGCCTGGAACTCAGAGCTACTGTGTAGGTGGGAGGCCATAGGAGGAAGAACACAATGAATTCAGCCTTCCTGTGGTTCACCTGGGGTCTTATGTGAAATGAGACTAACAGCACTGACAGAAACGTTGTACTTGGAGACGTGTGCCTTTAGCTGTCTGATAGGTCACTGCAATACAGATATCTCATTACCAGAGTCACCAGAAGGTGAGCCAAAAAAACTCTTGTCACTAGCCTTAAGGTTATCCCTGAGCTGAGTTGATGCCTTGAACAACAAAGTTCAACTGAGTTGAACAACATCTGAAATGTGTTGATGCATTGTTTAGCCAAGTATATATTTTACCAGGTTTATTTGGACCTTTGCATCTGTATATTGATAGTTACTTCAAAGCAATCTATTTCTGCAGGATACAGTTAACACTATCTAGAAGTGTTTTGCCTGCTGCAAAGGACGATATTAAAAGCATTAGTTTGTCAGTAAGGAAAACACTGAAATTAATTTCTTTAGAAGCAAATGCAGATGAGGTAGTAGAAGCTGCTAATATCCTAACCACAAAATAAATAAAATGGACATCTACAGTACTGATAAGTTTAAAGAGCCTCTCTCTTAAACATATGCGCATACACACTTTCTTGCATGATACAAGTGTTAATATGCACTTAAGTATCCTTATTTGCCCACTTTAGCATGCTGTGGAAGGGTGCAGAAGACTCTGTGTAGCATAAGCAGACAAACAATAGCCTTACCCCTCTTTATTTTCAGGGGCAGTATGAAAAAAATAATCCTTGTCTGACCCAGTTACAGTTATTTGTCTTTCCAAAAATATTTTCCATATGGAGATCTCCAAGTCTGAGTGCCATCTGTGAGGACTTCTTGGGTTTCTTTTACAGAGAAGTCTCTGGAGGAAGCCCAAGTGCAAGACTGGGCTAGGCTGACAAGATTTTTTTTTCAGTGAGAAACAAGGACACTTGTGTGCGGTGGGTCCTACTTCCCAGTCATTCATTTTTGGGTAGTTCCTTAGTCGGGACTGTATGGCTCACTGGAAATGCTGTGCTGCAGATGAACCTTGTACTTCTGTAAGAATATATATAGCCATGTGGTTGCTCTGTGGTCTTCAGGGTGGATGTTTTACAATGGCAATCAGGCTTTGAGTGGGTGTCCCATCCAGTCATCCTGGTATAACTCAGCTCCATTGATCATCCCACTGGATTTTCTTGTATACGCTTCTGCCTTCTGAGTGGCAAAGCTACACAGGTGGAAACACCTGAATTTATTTTTTTGTTTTTGGGGGGAATAGCTTACTAAAGACTTTTGAGAAACAAGAACTGAATATTGGATTCATGTTTTGGAAAAAGACAGAGAAGTGTCTGCATCCCCAGAGATGTGATGCAGTGTATTAGCTGGTGGTGCTTCATCTTATTCATATGGGATCACTAATATCACCAGGACACAGTGAACTCTCAGTGTTGAGATAAAAAGTCCATGGCTACACTTTGTGGCATTTGACAAGCCACAAGAGAAGGAGGGAACTACAGTGAGCTTTTAGCAGACTACCAACAGAGGTCCAGACATCCTTAGTATGATCTCCTGGGATTATGTCAACCTGATTTGCTTCAAAGGCCTGCCAGCTTTTGGAGACAGCAGTACCTCAACTGTGATGAATCCTGCAGAGATCTAGCACTACAAGCAAGGCCACTGTCCTTCCTGCAGATGTTAAGGAAAGCTGCCACCACCTGGCTATGTGTCCTATCCAAACAGAAAGCTTAATTGTGAACAAATCAAGAAACTATCAAAGGTGGAAGGGAAAGCAGCTACATCTAGCTTTCCAGCTGTGTTTCTTGGGAGTATAAGATTCTAAGATAGAAGGCAGAAGGCGAGTCTTGTTTACCTGGCCATGTAATTGTTCGGATGTGGGCTAGCATGCATCCTGCTGCAAAGAGAGAAGCAAGTGTGTTGTCTGAAGAGGAACTGAGGCTCTCTCTTAGCACAAGCCGCAGGTGTTACTGTCTATCTTTTTACCAACCTTGGAGAACACAGTTTTTGTCCTAGTACTTACAGGAGTGCCCAGTTTGTCAGACTCAGAAATGGAGGATGCCACTACTTTTGACTCTGCAAAAGGATTTTACTGCCCTAGATTCTCTGGGCCCTAAAATGCTGTCCTGACTTGGACTCCTACAGCAGGAGGTGAAGATCCCTGGAGGGGAGAAGAAAAGTCCTGGTTAACCAAGTGTCTAATGGCAACTTCTAGTCACCCTGCTGGGCATGACTTAGGACTCACCTAAATAGGCAAATATGTAGGTAACATTGAGCTAACATTAATCTGGTGGGGTCATGTTGTTGTTGCAGCATGGCTGTGCCTTTTCTGCTCCATCACTCTGTGGTGGAAGGCTTGGAGATACAGGAATCCTGACACCTGTCCTTCTTATGCAAACTGGACCCAGCCTCTAAGTGTGCCGTCAGCATCCTTTGCACTACCTAAGTGGGTGAATTTGATTCTAACAGTAAAGCACAGCAGCAATCTGCAGAATTTTGCAAAGTTGAGGGGAAGCCCA
>JAOXJM010000012.1:95077912-95115313 GCA_026413425.1 Tringa solitaria | reverse complement strand
TTTGCAAAAATAAGAGATGACAGCCTCTGACCCATGGTCTCATACTCTGAAGACAGGCCTCAGTGGACAGCCAAAGTGCAAATCTTTGCTTAATCCACCACTCATGTCCCCTCATAAACTGAAATAACTCTCAAACAAGTATCCCATCAATCACTTGTATTTCCACAGGAAAAGAAATAATCAAGTTTTATAAAAAAAACCCTGTATTTTGAATTTCTGGAACTGAATCACCCTTTAGACTAGCTTTTGCTCACAATTAAAATAAGCGGCAGAGCAAGATTGCTGGTGGTTTTTTTGGTCAGTTTGTATTTCTGTAAGTACTACCCACTCTGGCATATACTTGCCAAAGCCAATATGAAGAATTAAGTAAAGTTTGTCAAAACAAGGTCTTAACCACCTGGCCTGGAAATTTAAAATGATGATTCTAATTGGTCTCTTCCAATGGCTCAGTTGCTGTCCCTAGACCAGGACAGCTCTGCACCTCTCCCACTGCCAAGTGGTCTCTCACAAGGCACACTCACAGCCACAATAAATAATAATGAATTCAGATGGACAGAAAGGTCACACTGATGTCAAGTAGATTGAAAGGGACCCCAGAAATTTGCTGGGTTTTTTCTAAATAATGTGTATGCTGTTCTGCACAAATTAAAGCACGCTGGGGCCACAGAAGAGTAATGATTACACTTAATGAGGGGCAATTGAAAGGTATGAAGTAGTTCTTCCAAACAAGTTCTAATCGAAGCTGGAACCATACAGACACTGCGCTCAACAAGCTTTCCTATGAATAATGCACCTAATTACCATCTGCTTTTTTCATAACATGGATAAAAATGTGATCACATATAAAATTCTCACTGTGTTTCCTAGGATACAAGGTGATCCTCATTTCAAACTAGCCTGAAAATGGCAAATGAGCAAACTTAATTTTAATAAAAACAAGGAAACTCACACATGTGAAATATAATCTGGGCACTTCTGATTTCATGAAGAAGTGTCTTTGTTTGCTTTTCATACAAAACCCAATGAAGAACTTGATAGTATAGCATAACAAGGCACTTCATACCTGTGGTTTTGGCAGTCCACATGGAGTATGGCAGCACTTCTCCTAATGGACAGTGTGAGAAAGTTTCCATATTAAACAACAAAACAGTAAACTCTACCAAAAGCTATTTTTCAACAATGTGAGTCAAAAATGATTCTCATGGTACAGATTTTTTTAATTACCAGCATAGCTAGCTAGCTTTTATGTATTGACACTAGTAAGTACGCTGCTTAGTGAAAACAGGGAAAGCTAAAATTATACTTGTTTTACTTGCATCAGCCTCACAGTGAAGGGACTGTATCACAGAGTAAAGCTTTTTAATAGTGTGATATCTGCAAGACACCCTGATCCTTATTCCATGGCAGACCAATGCCTTTTGCTGGATTAAGGAGGTCAACTGTGTTTTTATAATCTGAGCTCCCAGTCCCTCCAACATCTGCTACCGTGCATAGCACATGCTACCTGGCAGAGTATTCTCACTATTTCAATGAGATTCCTCACATGAATTGAATGGGATAATGGAGAAATGAAGATATTGCCTGCACATCTCCTTGTATTCGCCAAAACAACTTTAGTATTTATATACCAAAGTGTGTATATATATATATATATATATATGTATATTTGGTATATATACAACTTTGGAGAAACTTGTGAGAGGAAGTACAGCCTCTCAGTGTTCATGTCTTGTAAGCAGCACTATAGTTTAAGAAGCATCTCAAGACCTATGTCTTCTCATTACCCTATCTGTTTACGCAGTAGACAGTGAAGATGTCCAATGTGATGGATTGATGGGAGTGGCTTCAGACAGCATGATTACTCCGTTTCACTTTTCTCCATCACTTGAGCCTGACAAACAGCACTAAAAGCAGTCGGCTGGCTACTGTAATGCCCATTTGGTTTCAAACTTATCTTGTTTATCAAACAAGACAAAGCTGGACTAATCTGCACTCTCCTGCTCTTAAATTAACAGAAAGTTCAATCAAGCTATTCCCACCCTGAAGACAGGGAGCTGCAGCTCTGGCCTTATGAACTTCCACTGCTGCCTTGGGGCCAAGTGGGAGCAGCAGGGAAGAAAGAATAAAACAGAGTTCCCTTCCTGTAAGTGAGGGGAAACTCAGCCCTCATGCTTCGCAGAGTTTAGGAAATGCTCCAAAAGTCAGAGCTCCTGCTCAGAGACCAACTGTTTCAGAGGCATCCCATGTGATAACTCTTCCCATTCTTTCCATTCTCTCCATTCCCCAAGGTGGAGAGGGAAGGAGGAAATGACAACAACCCAGCAGGTCTGATGGGATTACATATTCTGCTGAAGGAGCTTGTTCATACTAAAGGCAAAAGGCTCAGCGACGACTGTGACTGTGTGTATCTCTCGGGGAGGTGTTGCAAATAATACTGAGTCTGGTTTCCTTCCAGCTCTCCTCCTCTCACATTCTTCTGCCCTGAGAAACCTGCCCTTCATCGGTCATTCTGGAAGAGGGCTGAAGGTAGGGCTAATCACGATGGTGAATGCTGACCCTGGCTTCCCGGGACACCAGGGTGCTCTTTGCTCCCCTCTGACCCTCACTACGTAAAACAGCGTGAGGCAGGCACAAGATTCATGTGCACACTTCTGTCCTCTTTACAACCTCTTCTTTGCCAAGGACTGTGTATTTGTTTTAGTTAAAGAAGCTTGTGACTGAAAACAGCTGCAGACTGAGTGGAAAAATAACACCTAAAAATAGCCCCAGCCTGAGAGCACAATGTGCATTGATTTTACTATGAAGAGTACAAGAGCAGGGAGATGGTGACTAGGCTGGTATGTTCTAATACGTCTCACCCTGCCATTTTTAGAGTGCATGTAGTAAGCCAGGCAGCCAAGTCAGTCCATGTAGGTATTTGACTGCTTTGGAAGGGTTCCCGGCAGAGCCACTCCAACTACAACAAATTAGTGTGGTATTTTTATAAGCTGACAGTGAGGAAATCACCCCACAATATTACCATGTTCTGCAGAGAACAGAGAATACGTAACTGCTGAATAAGGAAGACAAATTTCTCGCTGATTGTTTGCACTCGAAACATTTTCCTAGAATAAATTATCAAGTAGACAATGTAATTTCCTCCTGTCTGCTATGCTGGGATGGGACCTGAAGCAGAAATCAGTTCTAGATGCAGATCGCAGACACAGGTGCATTAATTTCTCTTACAGTTTTGCCAACTTCAGCCAGCCAAGCCCATGCAACAGCTCAATGGAAATACCTGTTGAGATTCACTACCACAGACAACAGGGGTGCACAGAAAGCACAGCTGTGTTAGAGACATCATTGTTATGTTATGATGGCTATGACTACCCACTTAAGAGTTGGTGGCAGGATCTTGTGCTACCCTCTGAGATGGCAGCTATAAAATAAGGACCCTTGTCAACGAAGCCCCATCCCTGCATGAACCTGCCCACTGCTTGGCCACCTCCAGGCCTTAAATCCATGGAAGCTGAAGGCGAGTCTTGAAGACTCAAAATAGCCTAGTACACCGATGTATGAAACAAGGCCTCCCTTCCCCGCTGCACTGTTAGCATCCTCACAACCTGACAAAATAAATGTGAATGAAAATGCTAACCAAAACACAATCCATTTACCTGGAAAAACACAGGTGTGTGTTTTTCTGTAAACATTCAAGGGCTGTCCGCTTTACTGGCACTAGTATTTTCATTTTTCTAAGGAAAGAATGCTTGTGCGTGACAAGGGCCAGGGATCTGAAACAAAGTGACCTGACCTTGCTGATTAATTATAGAGTGAAGGAAATTAATTTCAGTTTAGGATATCTGTAATTAATCCATATAGTAAGAAGCAAATTAGTGTTGGAAAAGTATAAATAATTAATAATTGACAAATAAATGCAATCTGGTCATAGACTTCCCCGGAGGAGATAAAGTGTTTGATGGAAATTACTTGCTTAGCTTTACTATTTTTATAAAAGATTTTTTTTACTAAAAGCAAAACCAACTGAAACAGAAATGACTGCATGGTTAATGAGTCAGTCATAAGTGATACTGTACTTACTGGAGTAGCTGATTGTGAAAAAAACCACCCAAAATGGCAAAATGTGTGCACACAGCAGATAAAATGAAACCATGTGACAACACTTGTACTGTAGGAGAGACAGCTTTAAGGAAAATTGCTAAAGGTAAGTTAAAACTTGTACAATACTACAGATAATATAAGACCTATCGCTAAAATGAGACAAATGGAGGAGTATTATATGTAGCCAGAAGGTTTTTCTGTGTATGATTTGCATGTATGCACATCCCCAGAATTTCCTACAAGGCTTGAAGATTACTTAAATTTAGAAACTATTGCTCTAAACTGTTTTCTATGAAAATGTCATGAAGCCATTGGGTTCCTGTGGTCTTTGATAATGAACGTAAGCAGTGGTTTGGGTTTGTATGAAAGGAACAAGTCCCTTTAAGAAGGTTAATGAATCTAAGAAAAACTTTGACCATGATCTGAGTCTGTGGTAAAACCCAAAGGCGTAAGAGTTTCACAGAATGCTAGACTTTATTTGTTAAGAACATCAGATGAACACCCCCAGGGACGCAGCTTCAAAGCTAAGTACTAGAGAAAAAAGGAACAAGGTACGGAGTAGACTCATGAAGCAAAGGAGAAATGGTTGTCCAGGCAAGGAGGTGGAAAGAAACAGAGATAAAGGGAGAGTTGCCAGCAGTATTAGAGGCAAGCTAGTGAAAACTTCATCAGTGACATCTGAATTCAGTGCCTAAGCAAATGAACAGAAACTTCAAACTAAGGTCTGATTTTAAGACAATGATGAAATTTTAAATACAAGAATAAATTTATTTCCATGCATTTATCTGCAATACAATATGAATTGTTTCTCCCGCACTGCACTAGACACCACACTAACCTGAATATTGAGTAACAAAGTTAATCAAATGCATATACAGCATGAAAATCCCATGTTCTGAACTAACTAAACAGCCCTCTAGAGACTGAGCCTCTGGCAGTATTAATTGGGCACCTAAATTTGTACTCTGCCATTGCATTAATCTACATATAATGTCTTGAAAATGTCTTTTAGGGGCTTAACAGTCCTAATGCAAAAAGACAAAAAAGATTAAGAAATCCTCGTAAAACAAGTCATACAATCCCAGTACATGAATGCTTTTTTCCCTTCTGTCACAGGACACAACAATTTTGCGCCTTGGGAAACTTATCTTGTGTAGCACTATGGGGGGCAGATCAAAGTCCTGTACATATCCATGCACATTGTTCCAAATATACAGTTTCCTATCTTGTTTGTCCCACCCTGTAGAACAAGCCCTGGGCTGGACAACTGTCCAGAGGGACTCCCCTGCCATGAATACAAAAGAACAATCTCTAAAAATGCAAAAAAAAGAGGCTTGGGTGATGGCACTGGGATGCTGAAGGAAAGCCCTCCTTTGACAGCAGCTGCAAAAGCTAGTTTTCACCAGTTCATTTCCACAAACTAGTGACTCCAGAAGAAGAGTTGCCCTGTGGGCAGCATTACTCACCAAAGCACCCTACAAACTGGTCCCCATGATAGTTCCAGGCACACCTGCTCATGGATGCCAGGTCACATCCTGAACTCAACACCTGATGGAGGTGATGAAGGAACATCAACACCTGATGGAGGGTCCTGTGAACTGAATACTGGCTTTGTCAACCTGGTTTAATTAACCAGGTTGGTGAATTTCTGGTGAAGTACTATGTTAATGCTTATTGCTCTGACTTACTAAGACTCAAATTACCTGGTTTCAGATCTTCAAAAGACCTGCAAAAATATTCTTTTTTTTTTAATTTAGATTTAGCCTAATCTCCAGTAATCTGTCTCCTCAAATAACTGAATGAAATATGTCTGATATATGCCTCCAAAAATTTTCATGAAGACAAAGAAAATAAGAGTGTTTTTTTCCCATAATTTCTCTACGCAGTGCTTTTAGGTAAACACTGAGATACACCTTCTATTGGATATAATTAAATAAATTGTATATATATTTTTGTCTTTCAGTTCTTCAGTTCCAGTTCTTCTTTATTATTCCTTAGTCCCATTTTCATTTACCTTTCATTGAGCTCATTCCTACAGAATTCTTTCAGATTTGGTATCTGTTTTCTGAAAAATGTCTAACTCCCTTGCTATTTTAAATCACAGTAATTTGCTAGGTTACCTTTGTGGTTTTTTATTAAACTTGCACTTTCTGTAATTTCGCCTCAGGTATCTTTGAATAGTCTTTGCTGTAAGTTGCAGGATTTTTAGTTTGTGTCAAAGTTTGTGCCAAAATTTTAGGGAATTTTTAATCAGGTTCATTAATTTGCAATAATCACTCTATTACGACAGTACAATGTCTTCCCTAAGAATGACAAATTGAACCTTAGTGGGATTTTCCTTCCCTGTAACACTGCAGTAGCCCTGGATTTCCTTTGTCCATGCAAAGAAAATGAAACATGCTGCTGAGTACTAACGAGTCTACACATACTTTTTCAGAATTGCTTATCCTTTAGGTGCAACACAGGTCACTGAGATTCCCCATTGTCACAATGTGGAACCAGAGATACGCTGGAATAAATTCTGAGGGCAGAAAGCTCTTCAGTTCAAAGGGATTAATTTAGTTTCAGCTCTGCTAATTTCAAGTCTTCTCAGAATATCTCATCTTTACCTTTTTGTCAGTTCATCAGCTTTTTGTTTGATTCTACTGGGTATACTGAAATCTTCTTAGCTGGCTAACATCCTCTCTCTTACATTGAGCAACTCAACACAGATAATACATCTATGTTTCTTCCTGTCTGCAAAGAAATAGGGAATTAAATGTTATATAAAAATAACATGCCATGCTGCTGAGGTGACCTGCCTGATATTTTCTTGCCTAAGTTTGCAGAGTTAAATACAAGGAACATGTAAGGGGAAAAATAAAAAACACATCTGAAAATGAAACAAGGGGCTTCTCGAGATGTAACAACCCGGTGAGATTTTTAGGGTTGGCTAAACCTAATTCAAAACTATATTGTCCTGAAAAAGAGCCATCCTGCGTTTCTCTGATCCTGATTGTGTGTTCTTGCCCTTTCCTTTGGATGAGCCCAGCTGATCACAGAGCTGGATGCTGAGTTAGAGTAACTTTTGACTAAGAAGAGTTGTTACAACTAGCTGAGACTACACATTTAATTTTTGGCTGTCTAGGTAAGGTTAAATGGATCTATGCCCCGAATAGTTGTCTTGCACTTTTCTAAAGTGTTAAATAACAGCCATATACAAAAAGTGTCGGCATTTTGAGGATGGGTGAAAGGATTAAAATTTGTAAAGTCATCTAGATTTCAGATTTGTTTGGCATTAAATGTACTGCAACAATAAAGTTATTGTTAGTCTTCCACTGAGCACTCCCATTTTGCTTCATGGCCTAATAGCCACCAGAAAAGACATTTGAAAACTTATTGTATTATTATTTATGATACATACAAAGCAAATAAAGAAGAAATGCCACAATAATCATTTAAACATACTCAGTTTTAGCACAGAAAGCAAGATCAAACTAATTAAATCCGTATTATCACTTTCTGTACAAACCACACACTGTTCTAATGTGCTGTAAATTCAAGTCACATTAAATAAAGACCTGATTGTGCATACATATGTATGTATGCATGAGAGGGGGGATGGAGAGAGGGGAGATGCAAAGAGTCCTTCCATCTCCTGGGACTTGTTGCAAAACCCCTGTTAGCTCCCAGAAGCACTGGGGCAGGGACTTTCATTCCTTTGTGCAGTGTCCAAGTATAAAAACACGAGGGTAGTAACACTGCTCTTGCTGTTGTTTCCTAAAAGAGGTCTGGTGAGATGGGGTAGGTGAGAAGTAATGAGTGATTTGGCACGCAGCATTCTTCTCTGTTCTGCTCTGAATCTCCAAGAGACATATTGGCTCAGCTGATCAGATTCCTTTAATAACACAGCTTCCAGGTCTACACGTGCTGCTCCTTCTCTGCTCTATAGCCAATGATGGTCATGGCTCGAGGCCACAGACTAACACTGTGTCTCCAGGAAGAGTGTTGTTTTTAATGTCAATCCAATGTTGTTTTAAAAGAGAGACAAAGAATTAATGCATTTCCTGGGGTCTCCAGCTTTCCTGGATACTTTTCAAGCTGTTTCAGAAGTCAGCATTTGCTAAAAGCTGTCAGTAAGGGCATGACAACACTGCAGCATCTCAGATGCAGCAGCTATGGGGCTAGTTGACAGAACTGTGCTGAAAAATGCCAGCTTGCTCAACTTGAAACATTGCCTTCAAAGGACATCCACTAATATTTGCCATGATGATAGCCAGGTATCAGTTTTGACCATTTCCTCATGAGTTTGCCCAAGTGTTTGGGTTGTTGAAAGCTGCTGTGCCCACAGGAATGGACCGGATCTGACAAACTGGTATCGATTGCATTCTGTTGGGTGACTGGGTGACTGGGTCTGAAAGAGCACAATAGGTAGAGGTATGGCCCAAACAGATCTGAGCTAATACCTTAAAATATTGTTTCCAAGTATTGGGTCAGAACAGCTTTGCTGGCTTATTGCTCCTGTCATGGTTATTTCTCTTGAATGTTCTTGCAAGACAGTCACTGGCGACAGTTACTGAAACCCGTACATTTTAAACCAGGAAAAAAGTGAATTTCTAGTACAAACAGCCCTGATTCCAAGAGATATTTGCATCCAGTTAGGAAATAGGAGGAATTGCATGCAACCTATTAGACTAATAAATTGGATATCAATGAGTTACTTGCATAACCAAAGTTATCCATTCTCATATCATGCAGCAGATTTTCTAAAACAGGTAACTTTTCAAAAAACATCCCAAGATGTCATCCCTAGATAATTTGGAAACAAAGTTAACACTGAAATGTATTGAATTATGTATTTGCTATAAGCAGCTTTCTCATTTACAGACATACTTCTTTTCCCCAAACAATTCAATAATAGTGGCAATGCAGAAAAACACTCATTTACATTAGCTGTATACTTGATACATTTCAGCAATCCAGGGTGGATGACTGTTCAAGGCTAAAAAATTCAGCTCTCTATTATTAAAAAATACCCGTCCTTGCTATAGGAGTTGATGATTCAGTGAGAATTATAATTATAATCAAAGCATAATAGGCATTTTGCACCCCTTATAATTGCTGCCAAGAAACTATTTATTCAGCTAAAGAATTAAATCTTTGTTTGTAAGCTCTTTTTTGTTCACAATAGAAAAAAAAGTGTGTGACTTGGCTCATGAGCAGATACCAGTCTGGCTGTTTTACTAAGAGTGAAAAATAGGCCTTCATACAGAAAGACTTGTGATACTTAAAACAATTATTTATGCATATGTGTTTCTATAAAATCCAGTGTTTAGCTGCAATGAAGCTACTGATTGCTCTTTTCCTTTATTGCACACAAAAAACTCTGTGATATGCTATATGTTGTATATTGCATGCATCTCTGGCACCAGCAACTCAAAAAAACTCACCAAACCTAAACTAAAATCACTCTAGGCAGGCATGATCAAAATTACTATGCAAATGTTCCCATAGGAACTAAGATGAAAAAGTTTAAAATTATTTTAGAAAAAATGAACAAGGGAAGAAACACTGGAAGCCAAGAAAATAAGAAAAGATACAGATTAACCAGGTCATTTTGCTTGGTCACTTCAACTTTATAGCAACAACAAGGTTCCCTGAAACTACCTGATGATCTTTCTCAAAGAGATAAAGGGGAGTGAAGAATACGCATCAGGTGCTTCTACTTCTCACAAGACAAAACCTTAAGAGAAAGGCATTTCACACAGCTGTAATCAACTTATATCATCAGGAGAAATACTCTGAATTGGTATGAAGTGTCTACTGCTGTCTTTACTTACTATCTTTTCTAAATATTTAAGTAAGTGAGTAAATTCAACATGCAAAGTCTCTTTATTTCAAGAATGCTGGGCAACTTGTGTAGAGTCTATTGGCTAAAAAAATGCAAATCCTCCAAAAGAGCATTGCCAATTAATTTATTTTCAACCCAAATGGTTATTAAGACATTCAATTTGTTGTCAGTCGGTATCATGGAAACCATAGCTCCATGAAAGGAAAAGACATCAATGAATATAGCAAGAACCTGATGACCACATCAAGGGCCTTACTAAGGCAGAGGACACTTTAGCGGCTGTTCCTTTTCACAGTGTTTGCCAGTAGCTACACTTTTCTAACTAGGTGGGATATCCTGATTTAACTCAGATGGCTGTATGTTAAAAGCAATTCAGCCTTCATATTCATTCTTCATATTGTAAGGGGCCATGGCATAAAGGACGCCACATATAATCAATTCTTTCTCTGATAATTTTATTTGGTCAGGGAAAGGAATGCAAAGAATGCCCATCATGATGTAGACACAAATGTAACTCGCTTTGGCTCAATCTATAAAGTTATACTTAAAAGGGAAAACTTTTATTTTAGGGATCCAAAGTTGCAGTGCCTTGGCCAGCTGCTAACAGAAACCATTAATTTGCTGAGAAGCCTATACTTGTCCTAAGTCAAGTGCCTTCACTTGTGTCTTGTATCATATGTGCTTTATATGAAGATAACTTATTTTAAGGTAACTTAAAAAATTAAACTGGCCTAGTGGGAGGTGTCCCTGCCTGTGTCAGGGGAGTTGGAACTCAGTGATCTTTAAGGTCCCTTCCAACCTGAACCATTCTATGATTCTATGATTATTTAAAAGTGTTTGAGTGAGTGAGAGAGAATGTGCATTTTATATCCAAGTAAGAACAATATGTTGTGAGAAAGGCTATTTTGATGTTATTTATTATCCCAGTAAAATGAGGGATGCTACAAGGTCTGCTTTTTATTTCAAGACTTCCTGCTGTTTGGGTCAAATCCTATGTCAAGTTAGTAAGAATTCTCCCCTTTAACTTCAGGAAGATCAAGATTGGGGCAGCCACAGTAGAGTCTTAATAAATGTAAATCTTATTAGAAATACCCTCTTTTATAACAAGTGCCAAGCTGTGCAAAGCTCCAGGCTATGTTACCTTACAACATTGACTGAAATGGCAGAAGAGATTACTATCCCCACTAATGAATTTTTTTAATTACTCTTTGCAAAGAGGGTGGTACCAAAACGCTAGTGAGAAGCAAATTAATGCTTGAATTGAAATACACTAATAAGGCTTAAATCATATTTAAAAAATTATTTTCTTGTCAGATCTGTTACTTCCTAAATCAGTCTAGGAAATGCCAAAATTTTTTTGTTTTGTTTTTTGTCAATCATTGAGTTTTAGGAAAAGAGTTGCTAGCAATTTGGGAGGACATCTCCTTACCCATTACAGACAATGGCACAGACATCAGAAATGAAAGTTTCCCTATATTATCAACCCTGCTATCACCCCACTAGCTGGGGATATGGTGACAGAAGAGAAGCGTATGGGGACTCTTGGATGCTAAGGACCATTCCAGTGGTCTTCACCTTCCCTTGGGCTGTTACTGAGAAATTAAGCTGCCAAGAGCTATTACACACTTTAAGCTTCCTGCTGATGTCAAGAGATGTGTATCTATAAAAGCGGATGCTAGGACCATAGTAAAGGGGCTCAAACATAGTAAACTATGTGTGAGCTATGAGCTGGAGACTACTGTCTCATCTAATGCCTGCCTTGTAAGATGCTGTGGGGTCAAAATGGCCACCAGCGTAAATGGCTTTCCAGATTCATGGTGCCCGTTCCCGAACAAGTGGCTAGCAGATGGGAATTTCAAAGGTCACTGTGTGCAAAATTTCACTGGCAGATGAAATGGCAAGAACTGAGCCAGTGGAACATGGCTTCCTACCAGCCTTCCAATAGACATGTCCTGGGAAATTCAAGTATGCCCAGTTCCCTTACAAAGAATGGGTGGCCAGCTGAGGGGCAGATTTTTGCCAGGGAGATATAATAAAGAGGGGGTTTATAGTTAAATGTGAAAGTTAATATGAAGCTTTCATTTTTAACAAGAAGGCAAGTGAATCAGTGCAGGTTAATCAAGAATGAGTCTAATTTTTTCGCCAAAAGTTAAATTCATTCATATTGGAATTTTAAGGTTTTCATTTCTTCTTTTTTTTTTTCTGAATTTCTTCATTTTCTGGTATTAGAAACAAATATGGACTCAAAGTTCCTAAACTATTTACAATCTGGTTAGAATAAACAAGTGTCTATTTTCATTTACCTTCTCTTATGAAAACATTTTGAGTCAACCAAGAAGTCTTTGAAGCCTCTAATCTGTTTTTCTAAAGAAAATAACGTTAATTCAGCTTGCTTGCTCCAAGCAGGCACTTATGCATGCAAGAGTAGGAAATGCTCCAGTATGTTACAAAAATATACTAAACGTATGACTAAAAGAAAAAACAACTGCTTAGGTAATGGGTTCAGCTGTGACAAGTTCTCAAATTGTTTCCACGTTGATATTACATACAACAGAGTACTACTCTTGCCCAGATCTGAAAAATAATCAGACACAGTTTGTAAGTCAAATCACAGGCAGCCCCCCAGAACCATAATAAGACAGTAATAGAAGCAGAACAAATTAATGAGAAAATACTTTCTCCTCTTTCAGTTCCATTAAAAAAATGTATATCTAAAATAGATTGGGTGTCTCCAGAAAGGATGGACCTGAATCAAACATGAGATCAAAACACCTTATGCTTTGGGAAGGTTTGGTTATTTGTGTTCGGTTGCCCTCTTTTCTGACATGGCCTCAGATGGTGTCCTTGACCGAAGGACTGCCACACAGAGAGCAGGCCAGGAAAGATGTGCTGGATGTGCTTTGCCTCATGAAGAGCCATGCTAGGGGTAAAGCTGCTGTTCCTGAGCCTGTGGCAGGGTCAGGACCTAGGAACAGCAGACATCCTGGAAGGCAAGGAACTCCTGGGGACTTCTCCTGGGCATACACCCATATGAGCACTCAGTGTCATCCTGTTGACAAGGAAAAAAACACAACGAAGCAAGGCAATTAGTCATTCTTTAGACAAAGAATCATTTCAGAAACAAATGAGCACTATATCAAAGGGGCAGTAAAACTCTAGCTTTTAGCACCTTTAGCACCTACACAGCATCTACTAGAAAGAGTGCAGGCAGTAACGTCTGTTTTTCAGAAAAGTCCTGGTTTTCAAGTGGCTCCCAAGATTGTTATCTGACCTGTTTGAAAAATGAGACTACAAAATCCAAAATAATTCTTTAGGAAAAAGAATTTTGTACTCTGATTTTGACACTACTATGCTGACTGGGCTTTGTCTAGCTCTACCTGCTAACAAACAGTGCCAGAGAATGAACATTATCAAACAGAAGAGAACTTTGGTTTGTAAATGTAGAAATCTGAAACAGAAGTTAAAGTATGATGAATAGCCAAAACCTGGAGAAGGACATACTTGCCGAGATTAATAAAAGAGATACTTCAGCAAAAGCCAATACTAGGAATCATTAGCCCAATCAAATTATGCAATAGTTTTCTCTACATGGTATTAGCAAAAGACTAAACTTAATTCCAGCTCAGCAGAGGCAGCCAATCTAATCTTGACCAATTTTATACATGATGACATCATGAGTCATAAATACAGAGGAGAAGAGGAACAAGAGATAATAAAATGGCCGTGAGATTACCCAGATCATGAAAAATAACAGAAATAACCTTAAGTGGAAAATACAAGCCCTGCCGAATCATGCTTTAGTATTGTCTATTAGCACATTTCTTCTTATCTCACTCTATACAGTGAACACTAAGAAAGTGGGAGCAAGCAGACAAGATTATGGACTTTCATTTAGCAGGAACATTTTAGTGAATAAGAGCATGTACTCTGTTTTGAACAAAAGATCCCTGTGCTTGAGACAGACCTGTGCTTAGAAGATGGGAAACTTAAATTGCCCTTCACTGAATTCCCGTATCAACTTGCTGAGATGCTCTATGAAGGGAGAAGACCAGGAAGTTAAGTTCTCTATGCCAAGAAATCTCAGGGACGTTAATAAGCAGGCAGAGGCATCTGTGGAGAGCACTGAGATTCTGATGAGCATCACTGTTCCTCTCAGTGCCCTCCCAGCACAGTGGCTCTGCCCATAGGTTCTCCAAGGCCAACAGAGAACGCCAGGTTGCTCACAAGACAGACAGAAGATCCCAAACATGAATGCAGACATAGTTATATGTTAAGCCTACCTTCATTCTGCTCTGAGAAATAAAGGTCTGTTTTCACTCCTTTTCCCTCTGTTCATCCCTGAATCCTCAGGGCGCTAGAAGGACCAACTGCCCCCTCCACAAATGCGCAGGGAAAGGTGAGCAGAGATGGAAGGCTGTTAGGAACCAGGGGGCTGCCAGAGCCAGTCTATGGACAGACGCTTACTCACTTCCCATCTTTCCCAGACAAATATCTGAGCTCCACAGAATATTCAGTACATACAATGTTTTGATTGATGTCCCTGTATCACCATTATGGTGTTTATTTCTGCTCATTCTGAATTTGAATGCAAAATGTTCATGAATAAAGACACATATAAAAGTGTTTTGAGGTAACTGCTTTACTAAATGAAAACTGCATTGACAATTCTTACAACTGTTTAATATATAGAGCACTGTAAAGAATCTGGAGGTTCCAGGAATTTTTATGGGTATTTGTTTTGTATGTTACAACAGGTTTTTATAAATGGGTTATATTTTATCCTGCTGGTTCTTTATCTCACTCCTGTCCTTTCCAGAAATTCTAGTTTGTAAATGAAAATATGCAAACTGTATATGATTAACTTTTCTTACTTTCGCAACTTCTGCAGAGAAGTTAACCTCTAAACATGACAAGTTTATTTGTTCATTTATTTATTTTTAAATTCTAATTAGAGAAAGGAAAAGGGTGTCAAGAGTCTTTAGTGATTCACATTTTAACAGCCAGGTTATAATTTATTAATTCCCAACTTATAAAATTTTCACAACCTCTTTCCACAGGAGTCCAAGAGCGACTCAAATTTATTTATTGTTTCTACGTAGGGTGTCATTAAATATTTGTTATCTCCTAAAGTTTGTTGGGAAACGGGATTATTTTCCACATCAAATCACACCAATGCTAATGGGAAAAGCATTAGATGTTGACCCAGCAAATTAAACTGTAAAATATGAGGCTCATTGTTATTATTACATACAGACACATTTTCTGAGCTCCTTATTAAAACCATCTTAATCAAACTCATTGTATTTTAGTCATGTTTTAAAATAATTATGCCAGAATATAAAACACATGAATATATAAAGGGAACAAGTTCCACTTTAATATGTTCGATTTAACTTTTTTTAAAGAATTTTCCAATTGGTCTTCTTTGACATTTAAATTAATCACCTACCAAGAAAAAAAAAACCCACACTGAGAGTTGTTTGTGCTTTTCTAAAAGCTTCCTAAGACACTACTTCTATTATATTTTCCAACAAAAAAGCAATTCTGTATATATGAAGCTCATCTATAGAATATTTCTGCAAATTCTCATTTCCAACTGTTTTTTATTATCATTGTTTTGATAAGAATTCAAAAGTATGCCAGCATGGGGTTCAATGTTCTCTCCCTCCAGTGGTTACTCTTACCTGGAGAATTACAGAGGAAACACCCCTTCTCTCCTGATTCCTTTACGAATCTGCACTCCACAGTTTGCTACAGTGGACAATACCCTAATTCATTGAAGTCTTACTAGACAAGGTCATTTTTAATATTCTGCTACTAGAAGTAGGATTCCTAACATCGTCTGCAAAGTCCACTTGCTAAGTGAACACAGGAAGAGACACTGATGTCTCCATCATCAGTGGAGACAGAGTCAATATAGAAACTGGAATTTAGTGGATGATTCATCTGGCCAAGCATAGATATTTACCTTAGGATGAGAGGGATCACGCCCTGGGTTCTGCTGATTAGCTCTGAGCTGAGTTTAAAGAGAGTTTGAAGTCTGTCTCTGATTGTGTTTGCAGATATCACAGGTCACCTGTGAAATCAGAACACATGTTCCATGTTGCTACTGGTTTATGTATTGAGCGAGTATTGAGGGGTGAAAGGCTTTATTTCTTCTGCCTGATTAAAAAAACAACAAAAAACAAAACCCAAAAACCAAATCATGATAACTAAAATGTTTTGCACCAAAGATCCTTAGTAATTTTGTCTTGGGAACCACAGACCAAATGACGACAGCAGATCCAGCTGGTTACTAATCCTATTCCCGTTGGAAATGTGGAGCTTTCCCCACATACCAATTCCTGATCAAAGAATATAAATGATTGACCCTTTATGTTAACTCACATTTAAAGAATGCAAAGCCAAGCGATTGGTTTCTGTGCCTTAAGGTGGACCTCTGCATGTGAGGAAATAGGCCGCAGGCTAAGGAACGTCACCACCCTTCCTGATACTCAGCACACACTGCAGCTGGCAAGTTCACCAGCCACAGTGCATCTGGCCTCTCTTTACCAGAGTAACATCCCACACTTGGCAGTGAGCTCTGCCTTCACTGGTCTGGCCATGGCGTTGGTCAGCATTGCTCCGCTCTCCCTGGTGTTGAGATGTCCCTTCATCTGATCACTCATTCACAACTCTACAGATGCACAAACATCTCGCTTCCAAATCAGGGTGTGAACCATTTGCACTCTGACACTGCCGAATAGTTATTTGCTGCATTAAAGTGGCACTCCCATTCCTTTCTTACCAAATGCTTCACAGAATTGCTAAATCTTGCTAAATTTGTATCTCTTCTTAAAAATGTAACATAGATGTGCATTCCCAGCGCTACTTTAAACAGATAGCTCTACAAGCCAGACCCTTAACTGTGACAAGGTGGAGAATTTGTTATGAATTTTGCCATAGGCTTCAAAATGAGCTTTCAGTTCAAGGCTTGGTTCGGCAGCTCCTGATCAGAAGAAGCCTGTGTGGGAGCCCCATGGGGCAATGGGAGGTCCTGCCTTCCTGATGCTCCCTGTGCAGTTCCCAAGGAAAGACAGCACTCACCATGGTTTTTAAGTCAGTAAGAACTAGCAAGTTCTTCTCTAATTTTACGTTAAATAGTTGGTTTTGTTATGTTCAGAAACTCTGCACAAAGGCTTTATGCACCCACATGTATGTATTTTTCACTAACAAGTGCCAAACTCTTGAAGAATTGGATGGAAATTGAATGTTAGCCTTTACAGTGGCAATACCAATACAAGAAAAGACAAGAGTCAGCATTGGACTTTGACTGAGGAGTCAAACCATGAGGTCTCAAAAGCAGCTGTTAAAGAGTAGGTACAGGAAACAAACAGGGGTATTTGCCTGGACTCCATCCATACTCTATAAAAATTCAAGTGAAAGCTCTAATGGCTGGATCCTCTCACAGCAGGTTGATGGGCATCCAAGAGGTAAAGCTAGGACAGATTCTGTTACGTGGGCATGTTTTCACACTGTACTCATAACTGGTGGCTTTATAATCCTCTGACCTTCGTGGTAAAAGCTCCAGGAAAACCCTCTGGAATGCAGCCACATATGTTTGCTGAGCAACTCCTGGCCTGAACACTTGCAGCCGAGGCACCACATGATTCTCCAAGCAGAGGAGCAAAGTATATCCTACTGTTACCCAAAGACCTGAGATATATTTAAAAATTGCACATTGTTTTTGAGAAAATATGTCCAGAGAGGCTGCGTAATCTCTGTCTGCCTTTGGAGGTCTTCAGAACTTGACTGGATGAAGCCCTGAGCAACCTGCTCTAATTCTGAAGCTCTAACCCTGGTTTGAGTAGGAAATTGGACTAGACACCTCCAAAGATTCCTTCTAATGTAAATTTTTCTATGATTTTATGACCCTATAGTTCTCTTATTTTGGGGACTAAGGTTGTTCGTTGTACTAGACATTTTCCATTAAAGCCATTCCAATTCATACACTCTGATGCAATGAGACACACCGCATCTGCCACATTGCCTAGACTGGCAGTCCCAGTCTCAGTGCGTGGACAGAAGAACCACCCATTGGCATTTAGCTGAGACATTGAAAAGTACATGAATATCTGACTTTCAAATACCACTTGCCAAAGTGGCAGCAGCAATTTGACAAGGTATCAAAGTGCAACGCTCAGATGGCCTGGGTCTTAAGAAACCTTTCCCAGAAAGGAACCTTTTACCAAGAAGTGGTTTGAGCTGGCTCAGGGTCAGTGACAAGGCAGGCCTGCCAAGGCATGCTTCGCTTGTGGTGACACAGACTCCATGTGGGTCACATGCCCCGCTGGCTCACGCCACCACCCTGGCCACCATCCCCTCTTCTGTCTGTCACTCGACAGCTCTTGGGCAGCCAGCACAGGGTGTACAGGAGGAACACGCAGAGGTTTAAAAAAAAAAAAAAATCTCTCATAAAAATAACTCGGGAGACTCCTCACACCAAAGCTGGAAATAGCAGAGAAAGCACCACCTCCCATGCCGGCCGAGAGGGGCCTGCTCGGTGGGGAGGTACCTCTCCTTGCTAAACCTCCTGGTCATCAGTTTGCATTTCGACTCCGTTGCTGCGGGCTCCCCGAAGCCGCAGCTGCTCTCTCGGAGGCACTGCGGGCTCGCTAGCGATAGAACAAGGTGATCCAGTCAGCCATTTAATGCTCACAGCGAGCGGCGCAGGAAACAAGCATCGCCATGGGCTTAACACCGGAGGCAAGCCGTGGAGGTGGAAGGAGATGGTGGTTAGATGTTGTGCTGCAGCCAGATGTAAAGCAAAGCCTGATGGAGAAGTCCTAGGAGGGAGGGAGGAAGGGGCAGGATGAGAGCATGGGAAAGAGGAATACGAAAGGAGATGCGAAGTCTTGAACAATTTATATTAGTGCATTAGTCAGACTTGAGAAACAGCGATATCTGCTGAAATTCAGAACCTGCTCTAAATAGGAAACAGGTGTGATCTTTGAACGTGCTGTAGGCAGGCTTTCTAGTTCAACCTCGTGGTGCCCAGGAGAAACACTATAATTTTTTTATACCTTACATGACAGGAGACAGAGTGGGTGGTGTGGGGGGGAGTGTTGGGGAATCAGGGCAGGAGGAGTGGAAAAATTTGTGTGTTGTTTGCAAGGAAGAAGAATGTGGTTAGGATGGGGTTTTTCCTTCTTTTTAACACCATAACAAATCAGGGAGAATATTACTGGCTAAGGATGTTACCAGAGGAGCTAAAGAATGCATTCCTAAGCCTGATTTTTTTTTTCCTATAGTTTCAGAAAATGTATCAAAGTGCCAGGGTAACTGATTATTCAGCCCCTGCTTTGGCATTGTACAATACAAACAAGCGCCACACAGCATGGATTGAAGATTCAGAGTGAAAAAGCTGTTGGGGTTTGATAGTGTTTTGGATCTCAGAGGAATCTAAAAATACCAAATACAGCCGGCACATGTGCAGTGCTTTAGCAAGCTGAACATCTGGGAGTATTCTCAAACACTCCCCTTTTGTGTTGGTTGTTACGCTACCAGAGAGCAGCAACATGTAGATGAAAACTTAGTGGACTTTTGTAGTGCTTCTAAGTTCAGATACAAAGACATTCAAAACAGTAATGGTGAAAATTAATATACGCCAGTTCACAGCCCCCATTTAGTCTAGTCTTAGAGGACACTTGTGTGTGCATCTCTCTAGTGCTGCATCTCTCCAGTTTTCTGGATCAACTATTACACTCACTGTGAAAGTATATGCACATTTAAAATGTCTACATCGATATTTCCCTCATGGTGTAGCTGAGCGTTGTGGAATGCTTTGCAAACTCAAAATGAACTTCACACAATGAGGTAGAAATAGTAATCATGTCACTCACCATTCAGAGACATGACTTTTGTTGACACAGTACTTGCTCTTGACACAGCGATGTCAATGTAAAACGCTTCCCTGTAACTCAAAAGTGGCAAAATAAAGATCCAGGTCCAAAATAAATAAAGCAGTTTTGCTGTTCTATAGAAAGAGTTTTGCTATAGACTTCAGTGAGATCAGGATTTCACTCAGTCATTTGATTTTTACTCATTAATTTATATTACACAATCTTATTCAATAAGACTATTTAAGGGAGTAACTACAGCTGTATGTCTCTGGGTGTCATGCACTCTTAACGGATAGGGGCCAAAGAATATAGCATCTGCACAAGGCTGTTTTCAAGTCTTAGGCAAATAACAGAAGCTTGGAATCTTCTGGATCAACCAGTAACTTTCCCAGATAGATACGTATTAGAAGATTTCTTCAGTTAGAAAGGAATAGGATTGTGCCAGGACTGAACAGCAACAGGGGAAAAGGGTGTGAAATGGCAGCAGCCAAGGCCAGAATCTGATTTAGAGGGCCTGGAGGCTATCCAAAATGAAGGGGGAAAACCTCCTACTTTACTTTTTTGTTGTTATTTTTTTAATGCATCTTTCAAATTGTTCAGCCGCATGACTGCTATTTTTAAAAAAATATATCAATATAGGCTCTATGTTAAACAATGCTATTTTAAAAAGAAAAACAGGGATGCTTTCAGCTAGTTAAGTGGATCTTCTCTTTGGATTCTGATTTTCTGCACATCCTCAGGTAGGCAGTCAGCACTATCTCCATGAAAATAAACATGTATGGAAATAATACCCAGAGGACAGATCAGCACAACACTCCCAAGCTCACACTCTGTTGGGCTGTAAGTAAACACAGAGCTATGGAGAAGGCCGGCCAAAGAACTTATGAATAGTGTGTGCTGTATACTTGTTTCAACAAAGAAATTACTTCAAATTTCAGAGGGATGAAGACAAGGTAAGAGCATGACAGAGTATCCTGTTTATCGAGGGCTTTGGCTTCCATATGGCTGAAAGGTATTGTAAGAAATGGTGTCATCTTGTAAGGTGAAAACAAACCATGTTGTACAAAACCATGTCAGTGAATAGTAGCCATATAAATTTACTTGACAAGACCTTCACTGACTTACAGAGAAATCCCTGAGGATTTACAGAGAAAACATATACTAAAGGTATAACTTGAAGGATATATTCATTCCACACCAACATCTTCCACATGCTTCCAGGCTAAGTAAAAATTCAGTCGCCCTTTTCCAGTGATGGATGCTCTGCTTTTGCAGGCTGGCCTGCTTACACAATCACTGAGAGGCAAAGATAGAGCAGGCAAAGAGATAGGAATACCCACATCCATGCAGCAAGGCAGATCTTATATTTGAAGAGAGTGTGCATGTGCAGATCTTTATGTACACTAATCTGAATCAGCAGGAAATTTGCACAGGTCCTGTGAGCCATCACTTAAAGAAATATTTTGATTAGAACATGGCAACTGACAAAGACAACAGTTCTTGAAGTTCAAGTATTTTATAACATCAGTTTAGGGTCTGGCAAAGATTGAGCTAAGGAGGCAGGTGCCCTATGTAGTCATGTAGGCTACTACACCCAGCCCCACACCACAGGACACCACTGATTGAGCCCATTTCCTGGCTCAGTGAAGGTTCTCTGCAGACCTGCATCAATCTTTATAACTATTTTAATAATGTAAATCTAGTTGGGATGGACTTTCCAGTGGTATTTGCCACTGATTTATTGAAGTTAAGAATTTTAATTAAGGTAGTCATCAAACAGTAACTGCTTAGAGAAGTCACTAATTGTTTTTGTGCGTTTGCCCTTGACATGGTGCCTTTGGGCACCATTTACAACCGTTGTTGTAAATGCTCCACAGCCACCAGCAGCTATTGAACTCAGACCCAGTGAATCAAAACCACTGAATTCCTCCCACCATCAAAAATGAGGAGGCTCCGCAAATCTGTTAGGACCAGCCACAGAGCATACATTGGGTATTATATCCTCACACACAAAATGGTGGCCAGGGAGTTGCAGTTTGGCTTTCTCAGTTCCCTTTCCCGAGAATCAAAATAGAAATGAACAAATAACCTTTTCCTTTCTTACCCCTCTGCCCCCAGTAAAGACACCAAAGTAAGATCAGTGCAAAAACTGAACAATAAATTAAATGGAATATCTGGGGGGGGATCAGGTGTTCCACATCCAGATCATCTTTAAAACCTCAATAGGGAGAGTTACAGGCAAGCTGCAAAAGCTGAAGAATGGCCAGATCACAGGATTTGTAATTAGAGTGAGTACATGGTGCTTCCTCACTGAAAAAAAAAAAAAAAGAAAGATGAGCAGCTGTCTCAGCAATATTAGAGTCAGCGAGGACTCCCAATGAAATCAGATACTGGTCTGCAGAGAAAGTGAGTACCGTACATCCATCAGGCGGGCATGTGTCACAGCTAGTTGAAGAGAAATGGCTTCTAGAAAGTTAAGCTTCCTATGAAACCTCAGCACATCTATTAATAAGGGAGAATGAAAAGAAGGCTAGAAAATAAACTAGAAATACAAGCAGTAGTCACCTGAGGCTGCACATGATTAACTTCACTAAAGCACATTACATGCCTCTACAAGGAGAAAAATTCAAATAAATACTTTATTGTATTAGATAACGGTAAAAATAAGCTGGCGTGGCTCACATGCCCACGTGTAACAGTTTCGAGATTCAGACAATTACCTGGGACCTGATTCTGGTTTTACACTGGTTCTATGTTGGTATAACTGCATTTATATTGGGATAAGTTTCAATGGAGTAATTGCAGACATCCATCAATTTAAACAGACACAGATGCTCCCAAGCTTTTGTCTAAGCTCTGAAAAAATACTAGGGCTTGTCTGAAGAACTAAGAGTTCCAAATTTTATCCTGTACAGTGCAAATATTATTTTACTCTTGCAAAGCCATGTCTTTAAGACGGTCAGTAAAGGAGCCTGGGAGCCAGAAAAATAAGCAACACAGTTTTCAATAGATGCTGACCCGAGATGTCTCAGAGATGGGGAAATTCACACAACTGGCTCTTTTTTCCCTCTGCTCTGCTGCTAGCACTATGCCTCATATCTATTCTGCTTGGAAGACCAGCTTCACTCTCACTCCAGGACCCCATCTGCCAGACGTGGCCGGTCACTGCCGTAGCAGCGGCTATCCCTTGGAGACAGTAGGGACAACATGTACCTTCCCCTGGCGCATCCCAGCTGAGACCTGCTGTTATCACTGCCCAGCAAACACCACGGCAGCGAGAGGCGCAGACCTCCCTTCTTGCCTCACACGCTCTTTCTCTTCGCGTTTCCTAAGGTCTCATCACCCTTTCAAGCTGTGACTCAGAGGTCTCCTTTGCTGCCACCTAAGTGGGTCCCGTAACGTGCCGACAACTACATCCACCTCGTGGATGTCACAGAGCGGGCGCGAGGGGCAGAGGTGCTAAGAGGTACTCGGGGCCGATGTGCTGGGTTTCCTCTGAAGCCACCCCATGGGGCCAGCGGTGAGCGGCCAAGATGGAAACATCAACCCTCTTTTCTTTTCTTTTTTTTTTTTAACCACTGAGAACTTTTATTGTGCCTGTGTTTCCATAATGTTTCTAAACAGCATTATGACCTGAAAGTGAAACAGAATTAAGTTGAATCTAATTTAAAGTGCTTTAAAAACAGGTAATTGGCAAAGCAGACTAACAAAATTACATGCCTGCAGGACGAGCTGCTTTTATTTCTCTTCAGCAGGGAAACAGACTTCCACGCAGTACTGTGCCTCTTTTTTCCTCTTGCAGGCAGGAGAACAAGAGAAGTAATATCATCAGGCAAATGTTATTCTTCCTTTGCCTTGAAACACACACCGCTTCCCAGGCAAGTGAAATTGGTACCGTTCTGCGACAGTCAGATAGCAATTAATCTGTACTCCCTCCACAGCTCAATCCAATGGGGCTTCCATCTGTCCTCCCTAAAAGGCACAGCGGGCTGGGAGCCACAAGGAGATAAGCCGTTCTCGCCGTTCCTTCTCGTGCAGACGGCATCGCTGCGAAGCCTCGTGCAGCAGAGGGGCTGAATGGGCCATTGTAGCCCAGCTCTGCCCATCTCAGTCCCGGGAAAGGAGGACTTTGTCAGCAGGACTGTGCCAAAGGGCTTGGCACCCTCTCCCTTTCGGTTGCACAAGGCAACTGCTTAGAAACTGGTGCAAGGACATAAGCTGGGCTCGAAGGCAGAAAACTGCCCAGGGCTATGACTGGCATAGACGACCCTTGTCCTGCGAATAAACTCTTCCACTTGAAAGACAGATGACAACAGAATAAAACACTAGCTCACAACTGTACAAAAAAACCTCACTGACAACTTATAACCTTCCTGAGGGTGCCCAAGACCTGAACTTACTTAAAGATTCACAACCTAGTAAAACTACTGTAGCTCTGGAAGAGAAAGTCAGCATGGCAGTCTCGGGTCCAGGGACAGGAGAACCTCCCTGCATGTTAGCCATGGGAAAGCCTGGCATTTCACCAAAGCCACCAGCCTAGGCCTCCTCTGCAGCTGCTCAGGACCGAGCAGCAGCACCGTGGGGTGACCCACCTCACGTGGACCGCTTCTCTGAAGACTGAGTGAGTCACCTTTCTCTCACTTGCCATTGACAAGGTCCAGATCAGGTACCTGATTTTCTATGGCTCAGATTAGGGGAGATGGATCTTTCACCTTCTTCTCTTTGGATCCAAGCTTCTACAGTGAACTTCTTCTCCTCTTACTGCTAGTTTTTGACCAGATCAACATTTTTAGTCCCAATTTGATAAGCTGACATGGTTCAGTAGGAAAAATTTTTTGTAGGGCTTTTTATCAATTGTTCTTATAAACAGTATGGATTAATTACGTGGTATGAATTTACACGGTATGTCACAAATTTTAGGCTTATGTGTTACTAGAAGAGCAAACATTCTGAATTTGCCAGGCAGACAGCTGTCTTCTCACTCACAGGTCCACCCATGTAGTCCACCCAGCCCCAGCAGCAGGCGTAGTGTGCCCTCTGTTCCAACACCCCAAAGCAGCAGAATTTTTCTGTTAACACAGCACAACAACTTCATTTCTAATGATCTCGTAATGCTGTGCTCTAATTGAATTTTTTATTTCTTTTATAGTATTCAATCCTGCAAAAAGAAGCTGCAAGATGAGCTTATAAAGTTTTCTACATTTGTCTGTTTTGTTTATAAAAAGAGTGTATAATGACATATGTTCTTTGAACCAGCTCTTAGCAATTAAACTTGTTTGCTAATAAAAGTTTGTTGGTTTCATAATACAGACAGAAATGTGTAACTGGGCTATACAAGCAAACTTAAACTCATACTTCAGGCTAATCATTTGTGTTCCTCACTTCATCTGTAATACTTTGCAGAATATCTTACAAAAAATAGTTTACACATACAAAGCTACAAAAGAATGCTATTAATATTTAATTAATAACTAGAAGACTCATCACACAGTCCTAGATTTTGTAAATTCCTCTGTATAAAATGTCATAAAGATACCAGACAGTCAAGTTAGCACGTCTATGTTGATAGGCTTGCTTACAGGAACAATTTTTGACAATAAAAGAGCTTAATACAGTGCTGACTTTATCAGTGTGGTACTCTTGCAAAATAAAACGGACTTCAAGAATGCTGAATTTTAACCTACAAGACAAAGTCAGGCTGAGAAGACAGTGTCAAGTGAGAAGTTTGTAAGGAAAATCCAATTGAAAGAAAAGGCTTTTAATGAGGTATCGCAGAGAACGGAAACACCTACATACATCAAGCAAGTGAGGATTTTTTCCTTTGTCCAATAAAAGGAGGTCATATTACAAAAGCACACTGCATAATCAGCTGAAGAAAACACACTAGTTTATTTTCTGCTTGATGAATAATTAACATGCAGTTAATTAAGAGGAAAGATGTATGCTAATGCATTCAATAATGAAGTTTTCAACTACTCCTATACATCTTTTAGCAAATGAATGTGTGCGAAATAACTTATTTTGCAGGAAAAGGGTACACTAGTTGAAAACATCAGCTGTGCTTAAATATAATGCCCATTATATGTTATCGTTTCATGGCTAGAGAGAACTTGTAGTTACAGAAAGTGTACTACAAAAACTCTGTATCTTCCTGCACCGAATTACATAAAAGTGAGCAGAATCCGATTGAAATTCAATTAAAAATGAGATAAAGCAGAAGCATAGACCTCGCTTATATATGGGACTTCCTCCAGCTTCATCCTTTGCATTGTCAAAACTCAAACAGACGGAGCAGAAGGAGTGCATTCAGTTCTGAAACTGAAGCCAGAACAACAAGCAGAAGATCCAGGCAATCTGCTGTGTTCCTCACAAGGAGAATTTACAAATAGTGGGAATGTTTTTAATTGTCCGTCTCTCACAAAAAGAAAGGAAAATAGCTTAATGGCAACATAAACTTTTAAAGTCAGACACATCTAGGAGTATTGTTATTACTCCATGTACAAACAAGAGGTGTAAAAATTCAAACAGCAAAACCAAAACCCAACATACTGTAAAATCAGGAGGGAAAAAAAAATAGGAAAGTCAAACTGAGAGAAATACCAGGGTAGATCTACTTCTGTAAGTAGCCATAGATCCAGCGAATAATATGTTACAAAATGCTTTCTTAGGAGTTACTGCAGCTGAACAAACTTCTTGTTCACCCTTCTTCCCTACCTGCTCCCAGGTACCCGCTACCACACATTTATTCGTGGCCTGTGAAAATATTGTCCATGAGAGATGTGTTTTTTATGGACATATGAGTTGCAGCTCATATGCATGCTTTTGGTTCTTGTGTTTCAACAGCCAACCATGAACCTCACTGTCTTTCTAAATAGGTGGCCCAGGCCCTGAAACTTTATAAAATAAAGCATATATATCTAAAATCTGATTCAGTAGTATAAGGTACCTACAAAATTTCCTCTCTGTCCTGTTGGCAATCAGTGTGATTTCCCTTCCTCTTACTAGCTATAACGCAATTATCCCAATGCAACTTTGTCTGTGGGGATAGGATAGGTTTCTACCATTTGTAAGTACGTTGGGGTTTGCAGCTATGCTCAGGACAATCCTCCATGTAATAAGCAGGCTCCAAGGTGTTCCACAGCATCAGAAATGGTAGGTACTGATGGAATTTTGATACGACTGTAGCACTTACCAAGGAATGGGGAAACAAACTTTTTCCCAAACCCTATTCTGGACATTTATTTTGTCACAGTTATGTTCACGTACTGTGACATTCACATATATGCTGTGGCACAGGGCAAAGCATATGCAACTCATACACAACCGACCTTTTGTGCCCAAGCAAATGCATATTGAAAAGGGAGCAACTATAAAACCTATATATTTAAATGTGAATATTATAATATCATCCTCATAATTATCATTCCCCTTGCTAGTTTCCAAGATGCTCCGGGAGGATCAAAACACAGCTGCTTCCCTACTGAGAATTTTCACACTTATACCAGCCCCAGGTTTGTTTCCGTCCCGGCCAACAGACGGCACGGAGCTGCTGGTCCCTGGGCATGGCAGAGCTCTGACTGTTGACTGTTACTTTCAAAAGAAGGCTAAAAACTGACAGGCTGTTTGAATACAACTAAGGATGAAAAGGGAAAAGGACTTCACTCAATCCAAATGATGGTCTTGCAAATCTTGACTGTTTTCCTTTAAGCCAACTCCATCTAGCATTTTTTTTCCTCGTTTCTACAAGAACATCAGCATTTGAAACACCAGTGTGGGCTTAAGGAGAAGATGGATTTTCACCATATGAACTGTATGCATAATTTCCAGAGAGGAAATGGCACGTTACTTTATTCACATACATTCACATTCATTTATTCACATGAAAAAGAGTTCATATTCTCAGCTATGATTGACATAAGGTACGAAGAGGATTTCTTCTGGAAAAAAAGCAAACAAATTACGAGTAGTAGAAAGCAATAAGGTTGTTTATTAACACTCTTCTATCTTCACCCTCCTGCCCACCCCATCACCCATGAAATGGCATTCCAAATCCTTGACACAAAATGGTAATATATAATATCAACCATACGTTCTCTGCCATTCCCATCTGAACCTCCAGCACTGCAAATGTAGTCATCTTCTTTCCACAGCGGGAAGTAGCAAACATTCATACTTGTGCATTACCTTTATTTGGCACTCAAACCCCTGTGAAGCAGAAATTTTGCCATTTAACACAATCCCAGCCTCACAAAATACAGCCTTTCTAAGGATAAAGAAAAACCTACAGTGTCTGAACAGATTCAAGACGCTTTAGTAGCATTCTTGCAAGGCTCCTGTTTGATTTGCATGGTGATGGAGGTTAACTACCCTGAGCAATGGAAGGAAATCAAACTATGATCTTACTTGCACAAATATGCATAGGCTGAGTTTTTTAATTCGTTTCCTGGAAGATTATTGGCAATGCCTATAGTAACGCCTATTTTGTTAATTTTAGCTTTTATTACAACCATCTCCAGGAAATAGCAACGTTCCCAGAGATACTCCTTGAGCAGAAAAGAAACTACATTCCCAGAATACATTTCTTGTTGCAAATTATCTACCTGAGGCAAAAACATTTATCAGCCTTTCTAATTTGGTGGCATAGCACAAGCTCCCTTAGCATGGTGAACTCAACAATTAAGTGGTCGCACTGTTTGGTGTTCAAAAAAAACCAAAAAAACCATTATACAAGCAGTACTGAACGCAAGGGTAGTTTTCAGCTGCTTACATCAAGGGACAACATTATGCTCATATTCCTGGAGCAAGTTCTGGCACTGAATAAAACAAGACTGATTCCTTTCCCATGGTTTGGGTCAGAGATCAGGAAATGGAATTTAATGAAAAATTTAGTCAAAGTAAAATTCAGCTGTATGTTACAAAGATCTCAAAGTTTATGAAGAACTGCAGGTAACTTCAAAGATTATAGGATAGCTGTGCTGGACTCCTAAGATGTAAATGCCCACCCACAGCGTGGCACAGGTAGGAGGAGCAATAGCCAATTCTCTGAGGTTCAGTAAACATGGAGCAATTGTAATTAATCTTAAGTGACTTGTGATGCAGTATCACTGTAGCACAGGATGGATGACAGGGAGGTGTTCCCGGGAGAGAGAAGTAAGTAATTTAGTGCCTCATGGAAAGTGCCCACAGACATGAGAGAAGTCTGACTTAGCAAATGTCATGGTGCATATAGAATGACTAGAGGTGAGCCAACGTCCTGCTGGCGACACCAAGGACAGGATTCCCTCCTGCCTGTTTACTAGTGCTAGATACAAAGCACTTTCCACTAGTTAGGCAAAATTCCTCCCCTGCTGGCATTGTCCCTTCCCTCTTTGTTTTATAGATTTTAAAATAAACATGTCAAGGGAGCAAAGAAGTGTTCACACAGCATGAAAGCTCACAAGGGTCTGTGCCAGCTGGGTCATTTCCATAGAGATGCTTATGGCACAGAGGACTTGTGTGGTACTTCCTCAAGGACAAAACTTCCCAAAGGGATGCAGAGAACAAAGATGGGATGGAGGGAGTGAGCAAGGGCTCCTAAGCTTCCTGCAACAGGCAGTCTGCATACGGATGGCCCACAGGGAAGGTCATTGGGAAGTTCTCTGTGAGTGCCATTGGTGCAGGCAGAACAGCTCAGCACCGTGTGGAAGCAACCTGAGGTTGAAACGGCAGCTGGGAGGTATTGTTCTGCACTGTGAGAAACTGGGATTAGGTTCTGGCGGGGATTTGGTGATTCATTTCCCCAGAAGATTTTCATTTAAGATGAACAGAAATTTTTAAAAGAGGTAAATGTGTGACGCTTGGTAGAACTTAATTAATTGAAGTTGGCCAGAAGCCAGACCATCTTGGTCTGTGATTGTTTCTGCTTTTGTTAGCTGAGGAACATTAGACTGGTTCAATACTTCCACTGGGAGCACTGGCACACATGGCAGGTGCTCAGGGAAGTGCCGTTTGCAAAAGGGCTCTTCCCCGTGAGTCCAAAATGGATCATGAAAAGACTGAGTAGCGTGGGGACTCGCTGAGCCACTGAGCATATCTCCTTTCAGAAGAAATGCTATCTATTATTTACAGTCCTCATAGGCATGCAGGCTGTAGAACCATGTGGGTGTGAGAGACCTAATCCTGCCTTTGAATAGCTTTAAAAGTAAATTTTGACACGTTATGATATGATATGATAGCAGGACAGACAGAATGGGTTTAGGGAAGAAGGGCAGGGAGAAATCAACAAGATGCTCTGTCATTCATGATAAATATATATATGTAATTGTATATATATATCATAGAATCATATATCATCTCATATATGTATGTCTATACATAATTTATACAGAGAGATATCTTATCTAACTGTGTAACTTTCACTTCCTCTGTGTGTGTGTCTTTTCTAGCTGAGAGTGCGACATTCTGCTCCTGAAGTCAATGTCCTTAAGTTCAGGGCCTGCTCATGGTGATCTCTCACCCAGAAGTTTTAGGTTGCTGATATGGCCTCTCATGCGCTTGTGGCAGCTGTCACAATCAGCCACAGAAGTACCTGTATTCCAGCAACATCAGAAGCGATTTAAGTCAAATCATCAAAATCAATTAAAACAAATAACTAGGCATACAGAAGAATGCACTCAGCCTAAGATGCTCTAGTAGACCAAAGCATCTGTGCACCCAGCTGTTTCATGTATGAAGCAGATGTGACAAGATGTTTGGATCTGGTGTTGCTTATGTATCGGGAGATTTGGGCTGGATCACAGGCTATAACAAATGTCCTCATTTATCCTTGCTTGTTCCTATGCTCTAGCCTATTCCGGGGGACAGACACGTGGCATCCAGAGAACCCCATATATCAGGGACACTGAAATCTAGTATATTTGCTGACAAGTCTCTATAAAAGCCAGCTCAAAGAATAAAAGCTCTTTGTGAAGCTTCTAATTCTTGAAAATGAATTTTTTAACTCTTATTGAGAGCATGTTCAGTAACATGGAATATAACAAAATTATTCTTGGAGTCCCTACACAATTCTTATTAAAAAAAATTCCCACAAGCTTATATGGTAAAGCATTCTGACTCATGGGATTTTATAGTGCGGATCTCCTAATATTTGGGTTTACAGTTCAGTGCTACTTTTGGAGTCAAATGCTTTGTGACAATCTCATTCTGCCCTCAACCTCTTACCCTCAGAGTTGCTATCTCTTCTGGTTGCAGAGAAAAGCCTGAAAACATAACCCATATTAAGTCTCAAACACCAGACGGCAAACAGAAATACACAACATTTATTTATTTTATTTTTTTTCTTAATCTCCTGATTTTTAACACTTGGAGTTGGCAATATTGCAACTGGAATTTGGTTTGAATGAAGACTGAGGGCTGAATGCCAACTTGCTTACTCTCAATCTGAAGAAAAGCAATGCCTGGAAATGCCTGGAAACGAAGGGCCTGATTCACAACTTCCTTCCAGGCAGCTCATGCTGCCTTGCCCTGCCTGTAAGCCTAGATCCAAATATTCATGCATATTCCAAACTAGGTCCAAATCCAAACAGTACAAATAGTCTCTTTCTTTAGAACTTGCTAACCACAGGTCCAAAATGCTTTCACTTCTGTGATATGTGAAATCTGGTTCTATTTTAAATAAGGTCTTCTCTACTTAAAAACCATCTCTAAGACCTCTGAAACAGAGTACATAGAATAATCTGAGGATATCTATTTAAAAATGTTTTTTCCCAGCTGCGTCTCCTGCAAGTGTTTCCACAAGTAATATTGTGCGGCAGCAACTGAAAAAGCACTGCTTATTCTCTCTGAATGGAATGGCTTCTGAATTCACATACCAGGACTGTAGTGCTTCTTCAAAGCCACCAAACACTGGAATTCAATAGGGAGAGAAAAGCTGGTTCTGCTACATTCAAAAATTCAAGTAACTTTGGTAAATGTAGATATATCTACCAAAAATTTCCAGTCTGTTGGTGTGTCTACCAATAATTTCATCTCCTCTTTTTGAATAATAAGAAAATTTGCTGATTTCTTTTTAGTTAATAGGAGACTATATATGGGGGGAAAATGCCTTACATCTCCACACCACCCCAAATCCTCTCTGTATCCAGATACACTAGAGCACCAAGGGGAAAGTGTGTGTATGTGTAGTCCTGTGCTACCAGCGGCGTTCCTTACACTGCTCAAACAGCACAGGCTTATGAGCTACAAAAGGTATTTAGCATCTGTCTGCTTTCGGGTCAGTTTTGGGGCTCTGGGCCTCAGTGGGCTCTGGTCAGCCATAATAAATGTTTTGAAGAGTACAAACTATTGTAGGAATAATTTCCCATTAAGAGTTAACATTAAGTGCTCTTTTTCCAACAAAGGATGTTGTTGACAAGGTGACAGGTTTGATCAGTCACATGAAATGGAACTGGTGCTACAGGTTTTGAGTATCGTCTCCTGACAACTCGTGCATTAAGCCACAATATTCTCATATATGGATTTAGTGCATTCAAGAATCGATGGGAAGAGGATAAAGGCCATACAACATCTACTCTGAAGGCTCAAATTTGATTGTAGTGATCCATAAGCATTATGCTGGTGCTGCTCTCCATAATGAATAACATAACAATGTCTGGGTCTGCTCGTCATGCCTCAGAAAGGCTCTTCATTGTAGCAACAGGTAAATAATGCCAATTTGTCCCCATCCAGTGCATTTCCCAGTGCAATCCCCTCCGCCACTCCTGCAGCACGCTCTCGTGCACAAGCAAGGCATGAGGAGGGACAGGAGCTGGCCACCGCTGTTCCCAGAACTGTCTCACTCATTGACTTCCACTGGCAAGCACAAGGTTTCGGCAGCAGAGGCGAATTACCTCAGCTGCCAGTGTCTTGTGTCACTGAAATACTTTCCATCAAAGGGAAACCTCTGCAAAGCAGCAGAGGCAATGGCCGGCTGTCAGCTTAAACTTTTGTAATGCTTAACCCTTTTCCTTCCCTCCACAGTAGCTCTTCAGATGAAAAAGGTTCTTTTTCTTTTGGTCAGTCTCCTCCTGCCGCAGTCTAGCACAAATATTTGATACTGTAGAAAATTGGATATATTGGCAGAAGGCTGCACAGGCTTTCTTATGAGCCTGTTTTATCTTTCAGTAGCTTGCCTGCCATTTGTGGTCACAGAGTAAGCCTAGTACTACTATAAATTACAAAGTTTGCTGCTGTTTTCTGGAAAGAGATGGAAAATTGTATCAGACTGAGCAGCGAGAGGATGTTTCCAAAGCTTCCTGAACCCTAAAGACTCCATCACGCCCACCCTTCCCCTTGTGGAAAACTGACAGGAAAGAACTATTCATATATTCATAAACATATCACATCTTTGCATATGCTACAAAAATATGCCTGGACACTGCAGTAAAAACATTGGAGAAAGTACCTATGTGGGAGATGGCCGAAAATTATGCCAGTGCAGCTGAAGCACAGTTATTGCTACTTGTAACTTGTGACAGCAAACAAAAATGACTCTGCTAAAGAGCCAAGATTTTTATATACTCGTTCTTTATCAGTATAAGGTAACTGACGGCTTTACCTTGAAAATATAGATGAGCTCACATCTGCTCCTGATATGTACGGCTATTGGCTGTGTGTCATTTGTGAGCCATGTGCATATCACATGCTCGTGGCATGACAAAGGGAAGACGGGTTCTGCCTCCAAAAGGATGTTTATGTATGTCCTTTCTTGTACAATTTTAGCTGTCACGTGGCAGTGGATATCAGAGACGTTACACACGGGACTGAGTGCTTGCGGTTACGCTCCTATCAAAGGACCAGAAGTTATATCAGAAAAAATTAAGTTGTGATTCCCCAGCTCGATAAGTAAGATCAGTAGTTACCCTTGCTGCTGTGCCTCACCAGCGTGAACCACACTCAGAGAGAGAGAGGCACACAGACACTACACACTGGGCTGGCATGGGGTCACCCTCAGGTCCCGAATGCATTTTATTCTCTAATGGTAAATCTAAGGCCTAGCAGGAACTGAGGGGGACTGGAAAAGACAAGTTTTTTACAAGACAGTTTATAATCAAAGGTACAGAGTTACAGGGCTTTTTTCAGACACGCTTCCTTTTCCCTAGCTTTTGGGTTCAGTTTGTAGTTTCTAAACCATAAATAAATATACATCAGCTAGTGGTAGGAACATGATTTCACATGGGGAGAATCCCACATAGAATAATATCATCAGGATGACATGTTTTTAAATAAAAGTGTCTAAAGCCACGTATGTAGATCCATTCGTGTTTGGTCACCTAAATAAATGGATTAACCTATAGAGAATTAAGCATGTGTAGTTCTCACTGACTCTCTCAAAACCTGTCCATGACTTAGTGGAGATTTCGCTGCCCAGCGTTGGAAGCACATATGTGAAAACAGCAGTTTTGATTTTAAAACCCAGACGTCAATTTACAGACAACCAGAAGTGGGGTTTTTTTTTAAGAAAATTAAGGCGTTCGCTGTAGTGGGGAAAGAAACAGCACTGGAAAAATTAGTAACAGGAAAATGTAAAAGATTTGATTGTGTTGTGATCAGCATATAGAAATTTTGGCTGATGTGAAGCTTACTCAGTCTCTCTCATGTTGAAATCAGTCTGAAAAGGGAATTAGCGTTAAGAGTAGGAAGTACAGAGAGAGATTAAAAAAAAACTCTGTAAGCTTTCCAAAACATTTCAAACTTAAACAAAATCCACTTCTAGGAGGTTCCATTTCAATTTTCTTCCCTAACTTAGCTTCCTGCTAAAACTTTCCACTTAAGCATGCTGACAGCAAAGCATGAAATGATTGCTCCCTAACTTCAATCCTTTCTAGGAATTCATTCTTTGGTGCAAATAAAGATGTTGCTATATGTGCAGAGAATAACCTATTCCCTACAAAAGCATGTGGGTATCTCAAAATCCTGGGCATATGATTCGAATGAATCAGGCGTCCTGAGTCAGCACACTGAATGAAGTGTTTCTAACCTCTGCAAAGGGCAATTCCCTTCGGTCAAGTTGAGGTCACTAGAGCAATGCAGGGAAACCCATACAGAAAATGCTATTTAGGGGGCACAACTCACAGGCTTGATTTATGGCTGCAGCACAGTAATCTTCAGAATTTTCAGGGGACTCTTACGCTGAAAAACTAAACTAATTATCTGAAAATAACATCTGTTGCATTCAAGTTCCAAAGCATGCACCTATTAACAAGAAGGATCAGAAAAGCACTGATTATTTACACATCGACTGTTTTAACTACCTGGTAGCAGAACTGGAATTGTAATAATTTCCTGATCCCTGCACCCCTCATTACACAACAAGAACTCATGGCTCCTCCAGGAGACACCAGAATAATTAACGTACCTCTGAAACATCTTCACCTTTAACAAGTGCAGTGGGACTAAGAACACAGCTTTGCGACTAGACCACGAGCTATAATACGCCAGCCATTAAAAAGCAGGTTTGCCAAATCTACTGCTGAGTTGCTTTTTCTTTGCTTATCTGTGTATCTGCTGTTGTACAAAAGAGCTTTCAAGAACTGGCCTGAAGAAGCATTCTCATTCTTTCTTCCCATAAAAATCAGACCTGGCACAGGCACAGTAAATAAAAATAACAAGCATATGATGCCCAAGATGCATGTGAACATTAAGTGACGTTGGCAGCCCCCGCAAATAGAACTCCGGTTAAAAATAGCCTTTGTCTAAATGTGGAAAGTGAGTAAATATAGTAGCAGTTTCAGCTTACTATAGAGGCTTACAGGCTCCAAGTAACAGAGCTTATTATAGAGCATGTGCGTCAGTGAAGGGGAGAAAAGGGAGAAAAGAAAGACGACGCATTCTGCAATTAGTATCTACAATGAGACATAAATTAACTTTTCCCCTCGTTATTTTTCTTCTTGTTTAAAAAATGGACAAAGGAAGGAGCACTTTCAAATTGTAACAGTGCTAAAGAGAAAAAAGGGCTGGGAACGAGGAGAAAGCTGAAACTAGCACCAAAAAGCAACAGAGAGAGAGCTTTCTGCACAAAGGATGGTTGCACAGAAAACAAGACGTAAAAAGAGACGACAGGCCAGATTTTGATCTCAGTCACTCTGAGACAAATAAGGACTACAGTAACCTGGCTGGAGGGAGCTCTCCTGGATTTGCAAGCACTCATTTGACTGAACATAAGCCGGTGAGCCAGCTTTTGAGTTGACTGAAAAGCAAGCGACATCAGTGCTTTCCCCTGCCTCTGTGCACTCCCTACTTTCAAGGAAATTTCACAAGTTTCTGGTGATTTCAGAACTTGCTCCACTGAATCACTGAATCAGTATGTCTGCTTTACCTTGTGTTTCACTTCATAAACAATTTGCAATCTAGTTGAGTCTGGGAAAGCCCACAACCAAACTTTGTGGGATATTTTACACCCGAGGAAGAGTACTTGCTGTGGAATGCAGGGATACATTAAGTAACATCCTCAGGATGTTATCTCCAAGCGTGAGATGGCAGGCAGGGGATCCTTCAATATTTTTAACATCCCCTTTTAGTTGAATTGACAAAGAGAAGAGGAAACAGTCCCTGTTTTGTGTCTCTGATCTTCTCAAATCAGAGATGGGTAAGACGCTTCTTATTTCTTTCAATGCTCCATTCAATTAAAGTAGAACTCCACAAAACTCCAAGTCCTGTCCTCATTCACACAGAAAATAGACACTTTTCACAGGGTTCAGCATGCTTCTGCTTCTCTACAGGAGTTCTTATCTTCTTACTTTGTATTCAGAAGAATGAGGTGACAGTACATACCAGAAAAATAAATTTTTGGGAGTGTTAGATGAGATGTGACATGATATAAAAGTTGTGACCAGCTAAGAGTTGTCAGCAAAGTTGCCTTATTCGAATGGCATGGTAAATAAATGCTATAAATTCCTAAGTAGAGCCTAAATTAGCTTTTGGCATAGTACATCACTGTAACAAGTAATTTTGCAGCTCCAAGGAATAGCCTTATATGGTTCACTTAAGTAATCTTGCTAAATGAATGTCTAAGTGAGCACCATTTGCCAAACGCAAAGCAAGAACCATATATAACCTCTTACACAACTACATAACACAGTAATGCTGGCTGTTCTCCAAAATTCTGGTTTCTGTACAAATCATATCTTCTAATTCAAGCAACACCTGAGCCAAAGGAGCTACCTGGAAAATACCAGCATGATTGCTTAGGATTAATAATTTAGCAATAATTTGTCCTGGTGTATTGTCCTCACAGCTGTGAAAAATAAACCTTTTTTTTTTCTTTTTTTTTTTCCCCCCTCATTTCCAGTATGGCAAAGAATAGTTTTGGCAATCTCCTTTACTTTCATTGTTTTGCCAAGAAAGAAGAAATAAGAAAGGAAGGAAAAGAGAAAACCAATATGCCAGAAGCTTCATTAGTTATCTCAAAAGAAATTCAACCTCCTTCTAGTCGAGTGCATCATTGTTCCAGTATTTGTGCTGTTTCTCTGGTATTCTTGTCTTACAGCCATCAGAGGCCGCACAAAATGTATTCAGGAAAGGCAATTACAACATAAGCTGTGTAAGCTTAATACTGATTGCTTCTCCCTCCCTCCC
>JAOXJM010000012.1:95051804-95077812 GCA_026413425.1 Tringa solitaria | reverse complement strand
TACTGATTGCGTCTCCCTCCCTCCCTCCCTCCCCCCCTTGCATCCTCCACCACCTATAAATATGGCAAGTTAAACTATTAGGGATAACTGAAAAAGTTCAGACAGACATGCCTATGTCTATTAGTCATCATTCACGCATTGTAGCAAAATAACCTGCAATAGATGCCGTCTTGTTTCTTGCTAGAGAGTGCTGTTGAGTTCCTGCATTCACAATAAATCTGTTTGGAAGACTGCCCTTAAAGAGTTGCCATGGTGATTATTTTGGTATCACAAAGTAGAAGAAGCTAAAGTACTTACTAGCTGTATCCAAAATCTTGTCTTTTGGGGGAGAAAAAAAGAAATCAGCAGATGGCATTTGTCAGAAATTCGACATTCTGATTATTACCGGAGTTGTGTTTTTGGAGGAATTCTGGGGTTTGAGGTTTTCTGGCCAGAAAAGGGAGAATGAATGGGTGAGTGGAAGGGAATGGAAAGAAACAAAGTCACTATATCTGAAATCCCTTTAGCTTGCACTATTACAACAATTTAGGAATGGTCCATAAAACAGTAGGTGTTAAGTAATGAAAGTCTTCAAAAGAGTCTCTTTCCAGACTATTTACTAAATACTTAACATACTGCAAGGCGAACAAGGGGAAATTGTTATCTCTTAGTGAAAACATCACAGACTTCGAAATGGTTAATTATAGCTCATTTTTGCACCTTTCTTATGATGGGATCACAATCGGAATGGGAGAAATGTCCTAAAGAAATCCAGGTATCAGGTCTTTGTACAGTACAAGTGCCTGAATATGGGTCTTCAAACCAGGCTGTATATTTGATGTGACTGTAACCCAAAAGGTGAATTTAGGCTAATTTAGTGAAATCAGTGCACCGCCTCTCTTCAGTACAAAAGAAAGAAAAAACCCCATCAGTTTTGCTGCTCAAATGCCTGATTGCTGAATTGTTTAGTCAACCTAGTGCCTGTATATGGATTTTACACAGATCTAAATTTTAAAGTGCGGCATCAAATTGGGAACAGTATGTGTGCTAGCATGCACTAAGACATGCTGTTGGGTATCTGTAGGGCATTAAGGAGCAAGGGCTGGCCACACCAGCGCAGTACAGCCTTGTACAGATACCAGCTTGTGTCCTAGAGGCAGCATAGCTACATTACGCAGGGGCTATGTGGCTCAGGCAGAGTGCCATGCTGACAGGGCTATAATGCTTCTCAGATTTGGAGTTAGCTCAGGTATTGCTGCAGGAGGCTGCCTTGCATGATTTAGGGGAGTTGCAATGTGTCATACAGCTTTTTTTTTTATTCGCAAGCCTCTTCTTTTGCTCCTTTTAGCTGTCAGTTTTCCTCTGAGGCAATGGCAGCTTCCACTGCTTCACATACAAAGAATCCAGAGTTTTGGTGAAAAACAGCTTTGTTTACCTTAGACTTTATTTACTTAAAACTATAAAATTGGCCCCTTTCTGGCGAAAGGTGCCAGATGAGCAGCTCCAGGAACTGAAACCCTTTATTCACTCTGGAGCTCATTTGCAGCCCATTGGAGTCAATGACAAGCCTCTAATTGACCAGTTTTCTGGCTCCTGGGTCAGGCCTCCACAGGACCGGCAGCAGCTGTGCAAACTCCCTCACGCTCCCTCCCCAGGGCACCTCCGAGGGAGATCTCAGGTCCGAGCACCGGGGCCGGATCAGCCTGAAATCCCACTCAGAAACGACAGCTGCCAAATCGTAACAGGTCTTCACTCAGCTGGTGACTTGTGTTTCTTTTTCCAAAGAGTTCTAATGGAGTTTTTGTTGCCTCTGACACATGTTTCCCCCCTCTGCCCTGTGTCAGGCTCTGGAGCGGTGGTACAACACCAGCAAGGGCAGTGGAAGAACAAGCAAGAGTTCATCTCAACTTGAGATAAGCCATGTTCAGCTGCTGCTCAGGACAGCTTGGTAACTGCTGTCCTTTGGGATTGTGTTTGTTTCCCAAACAGCTTTTCATCCCTGTGTTTAGGGTTGGGTGGTGTTTTTTTTACAATTTTACTGCTGAAAACTGGAACCTGACTCATGCAGGGAAAAGCAAAAGGCAGTAAAAGAACATCAGTATAACAAATTCTGCCCCTTCCCTCCAACTACAGAACTTTGGGGGGTAGGCAGTGGTTTGTTGAAATGTTTCCACAAAAGCTTTCACAGGACATGCTCTATTAAAAAAAAAAAACAACCACAAACCCCACCAAAAAAACCCCAAACCCCAAACAAATCAAACCATGACTAAACAAAACTCCCAAAAACATAACCAAAACCAACTTTGCTAGCTTTAGTTTCCGTTTAAATATGGCTGCCAAGAAGATTTCAGAAATTACTTCTGATCACTTTTGACCAAGTAAGTTTGGCTTCAGGTTAGTGACCGGTCACAAAACCTTTCTGCACCTTTTCTGCCTCTGACCCATCCAGACCCTGTTAACATCTTCTCTCCCTGCAGAGCTGAAGAGTGACCCGAGAGTCCTCAGCAAAACTGGTGACAACTCTTCACAGGCAAAGGACAGTAGAAGTGAAGATCTATGATCAGAAAGGGCAGAGGTGAAGAGTATTGCCATGCAACAGGAAACCTGAAAGGGCAGCTGAGGATTGTTTTGTAGGAGTGAATCTGAAGATAATTCAAATAAATTGCACAGACGCTCAACAAAGTAGGCAGAGATACAGTCCTGAGAGGAACACCAAAATTATTTCACTCAGCTGGTTTCTTCTCTTAATGAGTAGAGAAAATGCAAAGAGGTAGCATGTGCTGGTAATTTATTTTTATTGTTCAAAACTTTTGTTCAGCAGCACATCATCTGTGGCTATAAAAAGAGGCCTATTTGGATGCACTGTGTACATGGTTAAAGTTTCCTGCTGTAATAAGAATGCTGTGCCTTAAAGTTTAGCTTCATCATAACTTTCAAAATATTTACAACAATATCTCTCTGCCTCTTATGTTATTACCACCAAGGTTTCCCCGAGGAAAAGATTTGTTTAATAATTGACTTATAGCAGATGTTAGAATGAATATTGGAATTTTAACCAGGAAAATTTTTGGAGGGAAAGGCTGAAACGGTACACTAGAAGTTCTGGCAAGTAGTATATGCAGAGCTCAAAAAAGCAACTGAAGAGAGGGAGAGTAACCTCCACATTAGGATAAGGACACTCCGTGGGCATTTTCATTCAAGGCAGGGTGTCCGCGTGAGTGACTTGAAGCCCTGGTTCGGAGATAGCTGAAGCCACAGGAAATACTCTGTTGACTTGGCTGGGAGGACATGTCAAAGTCTGATTCTAGAGGTCTCAGACACGTTGCCCTTCATTTGGGATGAGGTACTATTGAACAGGGTTTGACAAGAGGCTGGAGAGGATGGAGGCGTGGGGAGGAAGCTGCTGAATGGTGCAGCAACAGTGACTATTTTGCAACTATTTTGACCTTATTTTCTTTACTGGATAAACTAACAAAAGAGAGCCTGGCTCTGCTGATTCTCTCCCTCAGAAAGCTGGTTCTTAATCCTGTTTGTTCACATATTGCTAAATTATCAGTGTGTTCATTTTTATCTCTGTCAGTCTTATTTCCTTATTTCTTGATGTAATGAGTTGTCTAATTACTGCAACATCAATTCCTTAAGGAACTTCAAATAATTACATCTGTGTATTTCAATGACATCCTGAAGAGTTTGGGGGAGGTTTGCTTCAGGCTCAATAGCATCAGGTGCCTCCTGATACATACACTCTCTGCCAAGATCTCCCTTCTTCCCTACTTGCTGAAACATCTAGAAACAAATATATGTCAGTCCTAATTAAAACAATCACCCAAGTACTGGATCTGACTCAGGGATTGTCATTGTAATTTTAAGAGCTGCTTTCCCTGCATAGTTGTACACAGTGTCTCATTTTATTTGGAATCTTCATGTTTCAGTGAAACCCCATCTCAGTTTTTCCTTCTATTAATTTTCAAAAAGGGTCAAATTATACAGTTGCTCTTGCTGTAGTTATGTATACTCAAAGGAGCAATAGAAATAGCAATGAGCCAGAAAAGTTTTCTTTGTTTTGTTACAGGATTGGTATAGTCTGTGATGTGTTTTCTCTTTCTTAATGCGGAAGCAGGACCACGGTCCTGTTTGCCTTTCACTGAGCCAAGGAAGGGGCATGGGGAGCTGTGTAGTAGAAGTGGGGCACCACACTGGTCTCCAAGTAAAACCAGCTCTTGAAACACAGAGCCTTTTAGTACCACTGTCAACTGAGACACCTAGAACACAGGATACCATCCCTGTATCCTGTACTATCATTTTGCATTAGCAAAGGAACAACAGAGTAACACAGTAGACATGCTGGCTCCCACACCCCAAAATGAGCAGTCACAGACTCTCTGAACAACATGCTGGGACTCACCCTTCCTAGTTTCATACATCCATACCTGTGTCAGTCACCTAAACTTTAAAGCAAAAGAGGCATTTCTAGGGTGGATTAACTTAATCCTAATGCAGAAATGTAAAATAATTCAGGCAAATTATACCACAGAAACCCCCTTCTCCCTCTTCCCAGACCACAAAGGGAGTCAAGAATAAAAGCTTAAGTGTTGTAAGATGTATCTTACTTCTGTTAAGGGCATTTGGGAAAGAGAGGATACTTGGGGGAGGAAAGAAGGGGAGGTCAGTGGTGTAAATGTAGCTAACTGCACAGTTGGAAGAGTACACTTAGTATAACCTTGGGCCCTTCTAACTAGAACATTGTACATGGATGGGGGCGGAGGCTTTTTTAAACATTAATGCTCCCTGGCATATGTTCTAAATAAATGATCGGAATGAAAGAGCATGGAAAAATATTTTGTACTGGGATTATTAATCTCTATGGTATTCAGCCACTTCTTAGCAACAAACATTGCCCCAAGGAATTATTTCAATCAGAACTCACTTCTTGGTCTCCGAGTCCTTTCGGGCATATTTGAATCTCACATGGTGCATGAAATATATTTTGGGGCATAACCACAGGGCAGTTTGGAAAGACTTTGGGGATAGTTTCTACATACACTGTGAGCAGATAAATTGCATTTAAAATCACCCAGTTGGAATTCCAATGCTCTGGAGGAAGTTGCTGCTTAGGATCAGCGTGAAACATCTTCCAGCTGAACACTGCTACGTTCCAGCAAACAGCATTGTACCCTCAGCAGCAAGGTCCAACTGACACACAGTTCTGTGTGTCACACGCAAACATGTCTTATCAGATGCATGGTATTTGTTTTTAATCCCATTAAAATCAGCGATTAGAAAAGTTAGGGAGCAGCTTAATGATTGGAAGATGAGGTGATTTCATTCATACTTCAGAGATGGTAAAGAACATTTTTTGGCACAGGAAGCAATAGTATATTTTTTCCTCATTAAAGTATGTCAAGAGCTTGAGAAGATATTTTGTCCTGCAGAGGGTTGTACAAAAGGCTGCACTGAAGATAGGGAGGGATTTTATAAATAGATTTTAACTACACATTTGGATAGTAAGTTAGAAATTGCATATTCAGTGGTCACTCTAATGGTCACTTAGCAGAAAACTACCATGACTCTGTGGCTATTCAGCACATTATGGGATAACACTGCGTAGAAAGGTCACAGTGGATGATGTAGGGAATGTGTCCTAGCAAGTCTCTCAAGCCTCACACTTCTTTTCTGGCCGTTGAGAACAAAACCTGAGCAAGCAAAGGAGACTGGGGTTGCTTGCCATCCTCTCTGCTTCTGTTTCCTTTCTGTGGAAGGGAGCTTGGAGCTTGGATTTGCAATAATTTTATTAGCAACATAATAAAGGTATTACATGTAATAGCCAAATTATGTGCAGGTATAGGGAAAGAGTGATCTACCCAAGCAGAAGTGCTGCTGTAGGCCTAACCTTCCTTTTGCTGCTGCCAGGCTGGGTTCCTGCACTGAGCTTTCCACAGCCAGATCAAAGAAACCAAGCATGAATAGTTTTGCCCTTAGAGCAGCATCATGCCAAAACTTTGACACACAGCAGGAATGGTGTGAGTGTGTATTCAGAAGCTCATAGTAGTCACAATCCATAGAGATTGTAAATGGGCCCCTGGTCTCACCTAACTTTCAGGTACTTTTACATTGCAGACACATGCACCTGAACAAGTCATCTGGGTACTCTTTTTAGCCAGTGGAAAGAAACAGGCATTGCTATTGCATCATTTCTTTAGAATGAAATGAATTATGAGCTAAAATGCTAGGAGAGACCAAAAGGAACCTCACTCTGGTCATGTAAAGCCAGGCAGGATTGGCTGGAGCCAGAGAGCTGACATGTAGACCCACTCTCTTGTCTTTGCCCCAGAATTATCCTGTCTAACACCAAGTAGTTAACCAAGGCACCTGAGTTCAGAATCTACCCTCCTTCAGAAGCCAAGACTGATACCTTCGAAGACCAAGACATTAAGATGGACACATGCATCCCTAGAAATTTCTCCCAGTCACACCCTACTTTCCAGCTGAGATTTGTATATCAGAGGCCTCTCATCATGAAAAATGCTGGTGCTGTTACTGCTGCTATGCCTTCTGCTGTATGCTCCTTCACCAAGCCCAGAGCCACGGAGCCAAACTGCATCTGCTGCTGCAAGCTGCCCAGCTCCCTGAACTTCTCAGAGCTACCTTTCTGTACTGGGCATCTCACCACTTGCCCAACTCACCCAGCATGAGATAACGGCAGCACAGCACTCCATCTCAGCACGCAGCTGAAGAGAACAAGATCACATTTCCTGGATAATTGCTATTGTTTTATCCATTTGGTAACTAATTTTCATTGTGTATGCCAAGTTTCAGAGGCCAGTTAAACATTTGGCAACACTAAACAATTAGCAGATTTTCATTTACGTAGCAATAGTCTTTTGGCAATCGCACTGACTTACAGGAGAACACATCTTTGCAGTTTATTGATATTACATATATTTCAGACATTTCCTAAAATAAATACTGATCAATTGCTAGAAAGATCAAGAATATTCAGTCATTGCTTCTCAGAATCTATTTCCTGCACCTGCAAAGTCTCCATTAGTCTGTGAGCAGTACTAACAGCTATTTTACTTCACTGTGCCTGTCCTGGAATAAATAAGAGGAAGAAATGTCAATGAAGACATTAGTTTTTGTAGTATCTTTTTTCATACTGTGGGGAGATAGTGATTGCTGCTCAATGCCTCTTTCAGAATCAGCTCACATTTTGTCTCCTCCAAAAATAAGAGAGAAATCTATTTTGATTTCAATGTCAGCTGGGCCAATAGGAGATTTTCTTTAGCTGAGATATTTAAAAAATGCAAAAGTTAATATATTAAATTGTGCTTGTCATTAAGTTCACAACCATTAGAGCTGGTAGGTTAAAAATCCTGAGTCCTTTGTGGAAATCTCTGACCAAAAAAAACATAAGGTGAAAGATTTAAATGCAATTTTGTAAATATCCTTCTTTGGTTCTCTTGCAATTAGTTACCTGGAATCTAATTTAAAATATGTAAATATAGTAAAATGTAACTTTTGATCATCATCATCAGGTGTGGGTTATATAGCGCAGACAGCCTGCCAAAAACCGTTTTAAAGACAAAGTCGCTAGCACTTTTCTAACAGGTCTAATCCTTTGTATTAGAGAAGGTGGAGGGAACTTGCTATTTTGATGAGGAGCATTTTTTATCAGAAGCGGCTCACAATGGAAGGCAGGCTTTCTTGCTTTCCCTGCTTTTTTCTTCATTTTCTTTGTTTTCTTTAAAATTAAATGCCAGTAAACTTAATTTTGAAATGAAACAAAACATTCCTCTAAAGAAAAATCTAAGTATAATACAAAAGCTTTGAACTGAACTGTCATTTCTTTTTGAAAGAAAACAATGTAATGAATTTTACACAGATGTTTCAATTAACTGGAACGGACATTTCTTAAAGGAAAAACATCCCCTCTACATTCTTCTTTAGAACTACTCTGTTAGAAACATGCCTTGCTTTCACTAAAAGGTGTTTGCTGTTCTTGGTACAGAAAAGGATCACTGCCCTGACCCCGGCCATCGCCTGTGGTTAGGAGGTGTGAAGCTGAGCCTTCTCCACTCCTAAATATAAGGTAATTGTTGAGGGTGGCTGCCAGGTTGTATCCCTTTCTTTTTGAATGCGTTTGTGCAATACCTGGGCATAAAATATCCCTGTTCGTACCCCTTGTGCAAGCAGTGGACAGGAAGGGACTTTTTCCAACTAAGGATTTTGCTCCCCACTAGGGTTGAGTATTTTTTTCTCATAATGCAAGAATTGGAAGGTGACCCGGGAGGGAAAATATCCAGCGAAGTTAGCAGGTGACAGGTTTAAAGACAGCAAAAGAATTCCTTACGGAATGCATAGCCATCAGATATTGGGGAGACAGGCAGAGTAAAAATAATTCAAAGGGAGATTAAAACAAGTTCACTGGGAGCCTACACAGCTATCATATGCTGAATTGTAGAGACAATATCTGGCTCAAGAAGCTTCCACATTCCTGGTTTCCCACTGAAAAGTATCTCTCTGTAATTGCCTTGTTCTGCTTCTCTTTCTCTAAACATCTGCTGCAGGCCACTGTCAGAAAATGCGTGTTGGGCTGGCTGGACCTTCGATCTGACCCACTGTAGCAGTTCTTATGGCATACACTAAGGGGACGAGACTATCTCATCCTGCACACCAGCCACTGAAGCTGACAAGATGCAGAAAGGAGTGCAAAGTGAGGCCTAATTAATAGTGATGCAAGAGCAGCTCTGGAGGCATTGTGCCTCTCTAAGACATGACAGCTCCCAGAACTGGCACAGGAGTGATAGGGGCTCTCCACTCTCCCTAGAGCATAGCTTGTTGCTTGATGCCACAGTTTAGTAGTAAGTATGCAAGTGTATTTTCAACATAGCTGGTGGCAGAAATTGCACTTCTAAGCTGTCTGGTGGATTTATATGCTTAAAGGATTATGAATTATTGCAAACCAGTACCGTTTGCAAAGTTTTGCTTTCTATGCTACAGATCCAATTACTTGAGGGCATATTTGATTGTATATGTAGTTAGAATAGGGGTTTGCTCCGGTTATTTTACATTTTCATTACAATAAGTTAATACAGAGGCAGACCTCAATCTAACAGAGACGTGCTAAACTTCAGCAGTATTATTTAACTGAGTAAAGCTAAGTACACGAGTAGGTAAAGAACTAAGCACAGACCTCAACAATCAGGCATCTCTAAGGATTGAACCACACCACAAATAAACAAACCTGGAAGGATATAAACCACACCTAATCCTGCTTGAATGGCAACAATTGTTTGTGCCTGAGCCGCTCGCACACAACCACATTTGAACAAACAATTTCTGAGATAGGAAGCAGAATCTATTGCATATAATACTGTCCAAGTAAATATGAAAAGACTGCCAGCTTTGCTTGAATAGTCCACCTGGTCTCATCAGGAGTTCAAATGCAGTGAAATCCATTTGCACAGAGCTGTTCATCCTGGTACTAAACAAGGAGGTGCACGTAGCACGTATCTTGGCATGAAGGAAAGAACACACAATGTGAGCCAGGCCACAGAGAGAGACCAGAGATCTGGGAGAATGCACAGAGACCTCTATTCCACTTGCATTCAAGAAAGACTGAAACCTCAAATCCTATCTCAGGGATCAATTACCAGTACCAACCCTGTGCAAAACTTTTGTATCACAAAATATCAACAAGGAGGGACTCATACTCTTTCCTAGGTTTCATATTAGAACTAGCACAGGGCATACCTGTGCAGGTGGAGTGAGCAGGATGTATTCCACTATGTCCACCATGGGTTGAAAACAAATGCAGTAGAAAGGCATAGCTCACAGGATTGAACAACTGTGATAATTTTCACTGAGAAAAACCCACCCCGAAAGCACATAAAAGCAGAAGGAATCCTTTCAGCTTTCCAGTAAGACCTACAACGTTCATTATGGATCAAGCTACCATCTATTACCTTTTGGAAAAACTATTATGTGACACAACTGGGACAGTTCTCACACAACTGGCACAAGGGGAAATTTTTTCTGTCAGCAACCAAAGCCATAAAGAGGCATTTTGATACCTATATCATCTTTTTTTTGTATTCTTAGGTAAGACCCTTAATGCTTTGTCCAGCTACTCAGACCAGATGTACCACTTTTCTGGCCTGCAGAAGCCTCTGCCCAACAGGTTTGGTTTTAATTACCTCAACTTGACAGCTATTCAGAGTACCTGTCTTTCTTCACCAGCTACTCATGGAGCTCTGTAAACAACTACAGCATAAATAAATAATGGGTGGTTATCGAGAAGACACACTCTTTTTGGAGAGGCATAGTAACAGGGCAAAAGGCAATGGACACCAGTTTTAACAAGGGACATTCCAACTAGATGTAAGGAAATCTACATGATGAGAGGGTCAAGTACTGGATCAGGCAGCCCGGAGAGGATATAGAGCCTCAATCCTTGGAGATATTCAAATACCCACTGGATATGGCCTTAAATAACCTGTGGTAACTTTGGAGATAGTTCTGCTCTGAGTGGGGTGTTGGGCTAGAGACCTCCAGAGGTTCCCTTTTCCCTAAGCGACTCTGTAATGCTAGTAAACCTGTACCAAGTAAATGCACCTTTGTAACTAATTACCAAAGGAGATGTTTTGTTATTAAAGAGAAAAAAAAGAAAAAAAAAGCAAATGGAACAAGTTGATGTCCTTTAAAGAGTACCGAAAACTCCACACAGTTAGAATGAATACCATTGCTAATGAGGAGGAGGCATCATATTAACACACAGATGCAATTGCAAAGCATAGTAGTATTCTTCTGAGAGCCCAAAGTAAGTCTGTGCTTGTAGTTATTTACATGGAGATATAATATAGGTGTGCATGACCGACTGTGCGTGGAAACTATACGTGCAACAAGGGCTTTGGTTACTTTTGTGAAAGTAGCCGTTCTTTTGCATATGTTCCCACTCCAAACCTAATTTTGCTAAGACACAGATTGTAGCCTCATGCTTCCCCTCAATAAGTTATCCAAAAGTCTGGCCATTAGGTAGTCAAAGCACTTTAAACACAGCCTGTCCAGACTCATACTTTAAGAATGTAAAAATAGATAAAATAGTAAAGCACAAAACCATTATTTCAGCTGTCATCTGTTCTAATTTTTATGAACATTCAACATAATTCTCCGCAGTACAAGAGCAATTTTGACAAACTGGAGCAAGTTCAGTGGAGGGCCACCAGGACAGATGGGGAGAGCTCGCCAACCCAGAGATGGGGAAGATGGGAACTTAAGCAGTGACAGAACCCTCTTGCAGTTTCACATAAACTGGTGCCCCGACTCTGACAGACCGCCAGTCAAAGCCTGAGTAACTTTCATAACTGCAGGAGTTTCCTCAGTCATTTTTGCATTTCCTTCCCTGGTTATGTTTCAAATGGAACTTGGTCATTGGCTCCATATCCATTGCTTCTGACCAAAACTGTTTCAGATCATTTCAAAAGACTACAACAACTAACTTACCCCCTCGTGATCCCTCGGTGCTATTACCACGGTTTTTATCTTTCATCCCTCCTCCCCTACCTGACACGTTATCTTTTATCTAAAAGGATTCAGCACAGAGTGAGAATCACTAGTTCAAAACATTCCAGTCTGGAGAAGGAGCAGGGAAGGCTGCAGCCTCTATGCACAGTGTCTGCTCCCCAAAGCAAAATCAATACTATGGAAGGGGGAAAAAGCGAGATTTCCCATTACTTAAAGAGGAATTTCTACTCGGCTGTGATCAATCCCTGTTGATTAGATATAAAATGTAGGTACTGAAAGACACTACTGTAAAACTCCAGGAGCTCTCAAGATATAGAGAGAGTGCCACAAAAAGCAAGAACAAAAATCAAGGGATTGTACACAACTTACTTGCTAAATCTACAGCAAACTGGGAACACTGCCAGACCAAACTGCTCCAATGAAGAGAGGCATTTGCCACAACAAACATTCCACTCCACATCCTGGATCACACAGTTTTAAAAAGACATATTTGAGCAGCAAATAAAATGCAACGACAATATCAAATTTAACATCAGAGAGGAATCTTTTAGTGTCTGCCAGTCCTTTGAGTGTCAAATACAGGGAAAAAACCAGAGAAGCTAAGGCTCCACTTTTTGCTTTCCACTGTTTATGATGAAATGACTTATTCAGAGGACAGATACTGTGAATATGTGAGCTGTGCTATGACCAGCTGGCCTGTTTTGGATTTCAGCCGCAATACACAGATGGAAAGTATGTTTCTAGATTGCATGATTTCTTTTTAAAATCTGCTTTTTTTTTTGCCTTTTTTTTTAAACAGCAATTACTGAGGTTAAGGATAAAGTATTACAGTTCCTTTGAAGCTTAAGGGGAGTCCAAAGATCATTCAAACACCATTTTCTGATTGTTTTTCTCCAGACCTGAACATCTTTTGTAATCCTACTACTGAAATCTCAACACAGGTGACAGAAATTATATGTTGTTTCACAGCTCGCCCTATGGAAAAGGTATGAAAAAAGTCAAAAGATTTCACAGAGAAATATGAAAGCTACCATGTGTATTTGCCGTCTCTGTCAACATAAGCTACATGTAGTTTGGGCAGGAGTCTTTCATTATCAACACCTCAAGCAATATGAGGAACTGCAGAAAATAGAAAGTAGGACCGTTCTAGGTGCCTTCCAGCATTGCTAGAGTCAAGTTGTCAAAAACAATCTCTCTCCCTGTGCAAGATCAATTTGCATATAAACTGCACAGGCTGAATCAGTCCTCTCCTCTTACTTGGAATGCTGCATGGCAGCATTTCTGGATAAACTTCCATTAATCATCCCTGGATCCCAGCACTTTTTTTTCTTTTAAACCCACACGCAAAACCTCGCAAACTCACTCAGGCTGATGTCGTATTTCAGATTACAATTGCCACACCAATGCCCGATTTACAACCAGTATATTTTACTTTGGTCTTCATAGGGACATATTATCAAACAGGTTTAGTCCTTCCAAAATGTGGTGCTCACATACAACTAAACCAGGATGCCATATGAGATAATGGGAAAGGAATGGTCCCAGATGTGTCCATACATCCAGTTGATTTCTACTCTTCCTCCTTCCAGGGGCAGAAAATAAAGAAGGTTCCTAAAACCAGGAAGCACAGAGTTGTAACCACGTCTTTCCTATCAGAGATCCACAAATCCCAAAACTGACAACTGCCCCATAATCTGCACATGGAGGAAACTGAACATCAAGGTTTGATGTTTTCCCTACATAAGGAAGTCAAAGATCCATCTCAGGCCTCAGCAAATGAAGAGTAGACCTGGTTACAGAACAGAGAGATGTTTATTTTTGGAACTGACCCCTACTTGTATTCAATCCAGGCTTTGTTCCTCTGGTCAGGTAAGGCTTGTTAAAGAAAGATTTTATTCCAATACCCAAGGATGTTCTAAGTGCAGTCAGTTGCTGGTGAAACAAGCACATAAATAACATGATTTTAATCTACAGGAAAAAAAAGCCCAACAACTCCCTGCCTTCCCCTGTTCTCCCCTTCTCTACACACAAAGCACTCTAAAGCCACAGGATTTTCATTCACCCATAAGCAAATCAGTGGTTTTGCTCTCTTCTTGTACTGACAGGAAATGGTCTTCTGTGACCTGGAAAACTCAGCAAGTTTCTGAACAGATACATCCACATTTCTGGGTTTATTTTTTTATCTATTCTCTAAGAGAAGCCTACAAATGTATTTGCTCATAGACCTCAACCCTACCATAAAGAAAAAAAATGGCAGCTGCCCCTTAGGACAGACAGGCTCTCTAAAGACAGGAAGAGAGAATATAGCCATAGCCACAAAAAAGCAGTATATTTGATCAAGTCATGTACCAAAGAGTACCTTTGCTGTTCGATCAGATTCAACTCTTTTTAAATAATATGACAGAATTTTTGCCTCATGTTGATGCAAATAGGCAGTGTTCCAGATGTCTCCACTGAGAATATAATTTTAAAATGAGGCAAACAAACAAAAAGAAAAGCCTCTTGAATAGTTTTAATTTTCCAGAATTTGCCAAGGCTCTTACTGCTAGGCTACTCTCCCTGCAGCACTATTTTCTTGGACAGACAGTCCAAGCCCCCTGTTTTTTTCAAGCCTTCTGACTTGTAAGCATTACGCCCACAGAATGGACAACAATACGCAATTATTTGAAACGTCAGAACACAACAAAACAATTCACATTTTGAGTATCAGGTGTCAGCTTCTTATAGCAAAGCGTTTGCAACTAACTCACAACAAAGTTCATAGAAATATTATCTTTTAAAACTTACAATGACAGGAATTTTCTTTAATTAATTCAGTTTTGTATGAGGGCTTCACATCATTTCAGAAGAGTTAAGAGAGCCATTCTATGACGAGGAATAGTTTCTCAAAAGAGCAAGTCCTCCATCAGAGTCTTTTCCCCACATTACCTTATAGATATATCTGTTGATTTTTATGCTTAAATTTATTTTCAGACTTCTCAGCAGAACTTTTAGAGGTATTAGAGGTGTAACTGATACTTTTACTAGAGTTTCTCTCTCGTAACTAATACTTCAAGAAGTATTAGAGGTCAAGATAGACTGAAATGGTTATATTTTCCTCATGCATCTTCAGCAATCCTGATTTTAAGGTTTGAATCAACAATAAGCAAGATAGCCCAGTAATGGCTCCTGATTCCTTTCTGACTCCTCTTTAACCAGATACAGACACAAGCACTTCAATGTGTAAGAAAATACAATAGATTGTCCTAGTCTAAAATACATGTATCATTAGCTATTCATGGTAATTCCCTTCACAGGACTGAAAGAAGGATTTCAGTCAGCATATCACACTCATCCCAGCTCTACATTGTTCTATTGTCTTCTATATGAGGTTAAATGAGAAACATGGAGAATTAGAAAGAAAAAATAGGGACCAAGAAATTGTCAAGTGTGCAAGACATATTTCATGCTGATGACAAAGCGACTTGTGTTTGCCCTCATCTCTGTATAAGCCACTCGGGAGCTGTGGCAGGTCACAGGGAAAGCCTTCAATACCAACTTCACCAATTCTCCCTCCATTGAAAATATGTCTATTAGTCCTGCTGTCACCACATTTTAAATTAGCCCTAAACCGATATGAACAGATTTACAGAATTACTAATGTTTTCAAGATTTTAAAATATTTGCTTTTCTGGAAATTCCTTTATTACTGAGCATTCAACGGCATAAACCTTACAACCACCGTTAACGCAATATTTGGGTCTTACTGCCCAGTAGACAGGAAGTTAGAAAGGAAGGCCACTTTGTTCTGCGTACAATACAGAAGACCAGACACATGCCAGATCACACTCCTGAACTTTCCCTTTTTGATCCTCACACCCACATCTCTCCAGTCTCAGGCTGATGGGTTCTCATGGGGCCAATCTCGCCCCATACGCTCCTCTTCCCTTGCGGGGGTGTTTTGCCTCCCGAGCGGGGCTGTCGTGCGGCGCCGATGCGGCTGCGTGAAGCCTGTCGGAAGGTGGCACCATGGAGATACAATTGGCAGCAATGTCCCCAGGCGGCTGTGCTCCTCCTGCGCGTGATTGGCGCTGAAGCAAAACCTGAGTTAGATGTTATTTTTCCAATAGGATCACAAAACACTAATCCTGGCTGCTGGTTGGATAAATTATAAAGGATAACTACGTCTCTCATAAAACAAAAAGGAAGGAAAAGTTGTTGTCACTACCTTCCAGTACTGGGTGGTCAAGATTGGTGACATTATACTGCACCTTGTCGAGAAGAGAAGTTGTAGAGATACATATTCTAGCCAGGAAAAAAGCACACAGAAGCCAGAAACCAGGTCAGGTTAGCAAGAACAACCATAAAAAAGTTTAAGTACACACAGATAAAATTAGAAATGCCTATGTAAGATACTTAATGAGGAATATGAGTAATGTCCTGTTATACTTTCTGTAACCATATCAGTGCTAAGGAGATGATCAGAAATGTTTTGGTCTGGTTGTTGAAGAATAATTAACGGTATGGACAAACAAGACTGAGAACATCAGCATGTTTAATTTCTTCTTATTTTTCTTCACTCTTCACAACTGCAAGGCAATGACTAACAGATCAGAAACAAAGACCAAAAGAGGCTACAAGAGCAAGTTACAGAATATATTTGGTTGTTTCCAGATCAGCTATGTCAAAGAAGATTCACCATGGAATACTCAGTCAGACATTTACCACAAGGAGATTTGCTGTTATTTTTGAGAACTCATAGAAGAGAGGGACATGCCAGAAGACTTGAAAAAGACAAACTCCTGGTTAAATTTGTGAAGAGAGAAGAGGGCTGAAAGGGGAAATCATAGACTTATCTTTACCTCTGTTTTCAGAACAAAAATCTTATGAAAAAAAAAAAAAGAATGAAATGCAGTATCTTCATAGTTTATTTAGTAGGTAGAATGACGAGATGTGCTGAGAAGAGATCTCAGTAACAGCTTTTGGACCTCTTATGTTCAATATTTTTATTAGAGACCTGGAAGATGGACTGGGAGCCTGCAAACTTAACAAGCACACAATACAAAGCTGGGAATGACTGCAAGAATACAGAAGTACAGGCTTAGAATACAAATGATCTCAACAAAATGGAGAAATGCCTAGAAAAAAGACTGGGTGCAGTTCAATGAGAACAACTGCAAATATTTATACTTGGGTAGGAAAGAGAAAGTGCACAAAAGTGGAGGGAGAATAACAGTTTAAACAGCAGTTTTATGGATGTGGATCTAGTATTATAGGAAATCACAAGTTGAATTATGTGTCAACAATGTGATGCCATCATGAAAATGGCAAATTATATAAAGATAACTACAAGGGAAAATGAAAAGAATTGAGCCTTTTGAGAGAAGGGGCATATTTGACAATGATAGAAAATGGATAGCAATGGGTGTCTTTCAGTTGAGAATGTGGAAACATTTCTTTTCTTTTCTGAAAAAAAAAAAAAGAAAAATAACAAGGGAAAATAAGAAGGAATACAGACCAGAATGGGATAAATGTATGATATTGATTGTTTTCTTAAGAGAATTTAACCAGTTACAATTTCACTCTTATGCTGTATATCAGAGGTTAATATCTGAGTAAAGATAGTTAAATTGGCTTTTTATTATTGAATTATAATCACTTGAGCAATTATAAAAACAGGTGTTGCTGATTGAAATCAATTATTCCTTCACCTGATCACTATACAGCTGATAAGAACTCAAGATTGCTACACAAGTACTCTCTCACTTGTAGTGAAGCCTTCTTGAAAGGCATTTATTAAGCCAAGATGCTCTGGAAAGAAACTCCACAGAAGGACAAGGACAAAGATTAAAATCTTCTAAGAAAGAGTGTGCAGGCTGTGGTGTCTGCAGATCTTGATTTGATCATCAAGTAGCCTTGATACTTAGTTGATGGTGTAAAGAAGTGTTTTCAATATGTCTGCAGGAATTTTCTCAGGCTTCTAGGCATATCCTTTAATCTTAAATCTTTCAGTCTATGATGTTTGCAAGAGTACGATGTAATAGTATGTTTAATGGCTCAGCTAAACAGAAGTTAATGTAGTAGATAGTATGTAGTTTGTTCAGCCTTAGCAATAAGATGACTGGAAAAACACCAGGGGGTTCAGAGGCAGCAGAAATATTTTCCACAAGCAGCTGGAAAATAAGCTTGCCTGCAAACCCAGTGGATCTAGCTGCTGCTCTAAATGCAATACTAGTGCTTTGTATGAAGTAGCAGGCATTATCTGAAATACTTTAATGGACCAATATAATTCTATATTGGTGATAATAAGGAAAATGTCTACTCTGAGATGGTTTGTCTGTCATGTAATGGATGCTCATTCCAATTTTCCCTTCTCCAGGACCTTCCCTGAACTTTTTTCTAAACTGGGATAAATTAAGTGGGACTTAATAGGTTGGCTACACATTGGGGCCCATTAGTGCTCATTAAAATTTTAATGTGGATGCTTAATCATTCTTTCTTATTGATCATCCTTCCAATACGAACTTTCGTATGTTTGTTTCACCATCGTAAATGATGTAATACCTCCTATTTGGCATCATTGACTCAGCAGATTGTGTATTCTGAGTCAACTTATTTTTATATGGTAATGAGAAATTACCATATAAATGGTTTATTTCTTAATGTGGAAATCCAGTGCCTTTGGTTGCCCAAACATGCATGGAAGTTGGCAATTTGATTACTTCTGTTGTGAAGCTGAGACAAATACAGCATTTTGAGACACTCAGATTCTTCAGCCTCTAAATAATATGTCCAGTTTTAACTCCGGCAAAATCTTACATATTTAATGATCTCCTTCTTCCTATTTGATCCATTTATTTTGTAGATGGAGCAGCAACCACTTCAAATGCAAGCTGTCCCAGCTTTATCAAGTACAGAATTTATAATAAGGTATCTACAAGTTTTTACAGGAAATCAAAATTCAGAGTTAAAACACCGGTGCTTTCACTGCAATGCTACGTTCTGCCTTTGCTCACTTTTGTTTGAGTAGTAATGACCTAAGCGTTTGCTCCAACTAAAGCTGTCATGGAGACAGTGCTAAATTAGAAGTTAACAAGCAGTCTTAGTGCGGTCTGTCTGTCCAGCTGCTTTGGCTTTTGAGTGAGGCAACACTGACAGAAAACTTTCTCAACAGGCTACCGTGAATTCCTCACTCAGTTGATGATCTACGTTGCGCAAAGAAGATTAATGCTTTTGGTACAAGCCAAAATAGCCACTGCCAGAAGTAAAAGAATAAAATAGCTTTAATAGAAAAAAATATTTCCTATGTTGGGAAGAATTGCCTTTGGGGCCATAGTTCGTAAAAAGACCTTTCTAGTGGCTTTCTGAACTTCAGCTAACCCCATCTATGCAAATAGGCTCCCAGGAAGAAGTAGACAGCTGGACACAGGTTACAGCAGCCTCCTAGAGAATCTTTGTCAAGTTCTCAAGCCAGTAGTGGAATCATTAATGATAAGTGTTACTAGATTTATAAAGAATAAACCTACTAAAAGCAAAATTGGCTGATCTTGTGGAGAGAAACAAAACTTTCAGGAAGCAGGAAAGCAGGAAAAATTGTCAGATCTCAGCAAAACAATTGATGCTGTTTCATGAGAACTTTATATCAAAACCTGCGACTACACCACTGTCATGCAGAATAACCATTTATAGGCTTTGAATTCAACTAGTGAAAACTATGATTTAGATAGGTCTTTTTAATCATCAGTAAATCATTCATAGTTTCAGACATAGTATTCATAGCATGTACAATTTAGAATGTTCTCCATAAGTGGTTACATAGCAAAATTAAAAAGTGCAGTCAATACCTTTGATATCTCAGAAAGGTTAAGATTTTTTCAAAGACACTGATTTCTACAGATCATTTTTGGAAATAACTGTTGGTATGTATACTGTGTGTGTGCTATTTTTGGTAGTAAAAATTTGAACTACTCTGGATTCATGGATGAAATGGTGTATGTTTCTCTGTGATACCTGTTTTAACATACATCAGCAAATGATGTTTTTCTGCATAAAATTATTTTTATTGAATTCCTATGAAGTATTTCCAAAAATATTCTTTAATATTTCTGTAACATTTATGAATACTTCATCCTGTGAATTGCCCAGTGAAAAAAACCCAACACAAACGTGAATAACATTTTCAATTGAAATATTTTGATTATCCAACAATTTCAATCATATATCTGAAGGCTGAAAAAACATGATTGTGTGATATTAGGAAAACCTGTCTTAATATTACAGAAAGGAAGAACATGACATTTCTTATACTAATCTGGTTAAAAATGTGAAAATCTCTGTAACAAAAGATGTTTTGAGTCTACAGAGAAATGCCTCAGTCTTTGAACCCCCAGCTGCCTATGCGACTTTGGAAGTAGCCTGCTCAAACCAGCTTTGCTGGTTGGCATTTATTGCTACAGCTTGCCAGCAGTTAACTTTGATTCAATAAGTCACAGTTTCAGGCAGATTCTATGGCCACCAAGAGAATGTGCTAGCGTATGGAGTCCCAGCAGATGGCATATATCACCATGGTTCCTCCTTACTATGAGACCCAGCACATCTGACAACTTCCACTGTGTGATTGAGTCTTTGTCAGGTTCTGCTGCTTTACAGTAGTTCACAAGAAAAATTGCGTGGGCATCAATGGCTAGAAAATTCAATAGGACTTTTCTAGCTGAAGCTGATATTTTATTTTGTGATTGTTATTTTTATATACAAAAGTATTCAGTGTTGAAGTATTAAACTAAAAAAAAGATATTGAAAAGTCAAAGTGAAATCCTTGGTTAAAGCAAATTCTGATCATTCAGACTATATAATGCACCACAGGCGAATTCTAATTTCTCACTGACTTCTGTTCAATCTCACATTTGGGGAAAAAAAGAGCAAACTGTCACCATATGAGAGACCTAGATGTCCAATTTCCAAAGTGCACAAGAGCACCAAGGGCACTAAATCAGGTCAGTGTTGAAAGTGGCCATTAACACTTTACCAGGTGGCTAGTCTTTAAAAATCTTGCTTGAAACACGAGAAGCTTGAAGCTTTCTTACTTTCTATCTTGATTATAGGGTTTTGGAACAAAATCCTATTGTATTAAAATTCATGCTTTGTTTGGTGTCCATTTAAAGAAAAGATTTATAAGCACAATTTAAAAACATATATAAAGCAAGATTCCTGAAAACAACTGGTTTTATAACTTACTGATGCTTAAGCATTTTAGCTGATTAAAGTGAAGATATACATAGTATTATTATCAAAGAGCAATCATTCATAACAAATCATAGAGATTTTTCTAATATTTAGAACATATTATCTGCCAGGGCTCTGAGTGCACCAATAAGCCTTAATGGCCCTGTCCAGCCTGGCCTGGAACCTCCAGCCACATCTGGCTGTGGGACAAGAAGCTACATCTAAAGTCTTGGTCTTCATTCCTTCCTTGAGCTGTGCTGTAAGAATAGAATAGAATAGAATAGAATAGAATAGAATAGAATAGAATAGAATAGAATAGATCAGATCTGGAAGGGAACTACAATTATCATCTCCTTCAACTGCCTGTGCTCAGGCACAGCTGCCTCTGACTCCTATAGACCCTGGACCAGCAGGTTGGCTGCAAGTTTCTCTCTGGCTGAGTCTCCTGAATGGACCTGGTTCGTTTTGCTTTGTCTGGGATTATCTATGGTGCTGTTATTAGTACCCTGCTCACCCAGCTTGGGTCCTGTGGGACTGTAACCTGGTCAATAATGATGATAGCCATCACCCTTGGCTTCCATCTTTGTCCTCCTTTGTGGTGCAACCTTGCTGAGGTTGCTCCTTTAAATTAAGAATCTTCAAAAAAAAAGACTATTATTTGAAACACTCTTTCTCTAAAGAAAAATCCAATTTAAAAATATGTCATGAGATTCATTGTGGAATAAAAATACTTCTTAAAAAATTTACGCAAGTTAAAGAAACATTCTTTGGATTGAGCTTGAAAGATAATTTAACAGTAAGGAATGCATACTCTTCAGACACTTCAGTCCATTCTCAAAACTTGTCCCTTCTCTTTTTAAGGTCTGGTGAATTTAAAGGAAATTTGATGAGGGCTTCAACCTCATCCTTCCAGGCTTTAGACCCAAGAGAGCTAAAAAGGGACAAATTTTAATGGTCAATACCCTAATTCCTCTCCTATTTTCAGCAGAGTTCATAGCCTTGATTTAGCTTCCTAAGTAGCACCCAGGGAAAACAAGGACATTTTAGAAATAAATCTACTTGAGGGGGGAAGAGACAGACAGTTGTTATCCTCAACCAGCTGACAGGTAATCCAGCCAAAAGGTGTAAGTTATAAATCCTCCTTCTTCAGAAAAGTGCTGTTACCTGCTTTGGCCCTAAAACCTCTTCCAGGCTCAAACATCTGAGTGCTTTCCTTTATAAAACAGAAGTAATTCTAATGATAGGCCCATCTTACTGAAGAATGTAAGGCTGATACGCTCAGGATGTGAGAAGCCCAGGTTCATCTCCTTCTTCATTCTAAAGAGCTTTGTGAGTTTCAGAGCACTTGCAGCTTTTTCCTTGTAGTAACTTCACCAAAACACTCCCAAATTTAATTTTTTAGAATAGGAACTATAACAACTAAAATTTTTGTGTGAATTCAAAGTCACCGGGTAAGACAGACTGGAAATAAAAAGACCCCTGCAGATAGGTCTTTGCTTCTAGGGTGGGTTTCAGACAAGCTCCATGACATTTGAAATTACAGCAGTGTGCTGTTCTTCCTGTTCCCTAGGATTTTTTTGCAATTTCCATTGCCTCTGATGTCTACATGCCTTTTTGTTTTTCTTCTTGCCAGCTCCTGTTGTTCTGGAGGCTCCCAATGCCTCCACGGGTCTCTCAAAGCTCAGTTATTTCCAAGTCAAGGACCATGGTCCCTCTTCAGAGGGGGTTCCCTGACCTGTTAATTTTCTTCTGGGAAGAGCAGATCACCCACCTGAGAACAAACTCATAAAACAGAAATATCCTTCCAAAGAATTAAACTCTGAAACCATTACACCAGAATCACCAGCCATAGAAGACTTTTTAGTTCTCCCTCACGGTGCACCAGTGTGCAAAAAACAGCAAATCACATCCTGAATAAGAGGACAATTCAGGGTGGAAGGGACCTCAGACAGTTTCTAGTCAAACCCAAAATAAAAAAAAAGGTCAATCATGAGGTCAGACAGGGCTTTATCCAGCCAGGTATAAAAAACCTCCAACACAACTGAACCACATCTCTGGGCACCTGTTGCAATGCTTGACTATCCTCATGGTGAACACATTTGTCCCTATATTCAGTCTGAGCATCTCTCATTTTATTTTAGGCCCATTGTTTCTTGTCTTCCTGCCATGTACCACTCTGAAGAGCCTGGATCCACATCCTTCTCAGCATTGGAAGATTGCTATTAGGTGCTCCTAAAGTCCTCTTTTTCAGCTCTTTTTCTTTAGGAAAGTTTTTTTAATTACCAACAATTTTATTTGTAATTTTATAGTATATAATGTACCTATTTACAATAAATAATACAATTACAAATGAAAAGTTTAAATCATTTGCCAAGATTCAGTTAAGTCCAAACTTACCTCTTTCTTTCTGCCAGGGAACCCACCTCTCTGTTGCTGCTGCAAAGTGGCAGCACCCAGAAGCTTCACCAAACATGCTGTAATTCTGAACTCAGAGCTAGTTATTAGCTGCAGGTTTTTTCCCTCACAGCTTTATCAACACAGTACACTACACACCATGATGATTTATGATTGCTAAGGGCTAATTGAAAGGCAATGATATTTCCAATGACAGTTGGACTAGATTATGTTCTCTTTTTCTTATCAGTAGATTGTTTTTCCAACAGGCAGGAATATGACCATGACGGGTAGATATTATAGCCCTACTTGTTCAAAATCAGTTTACATCTTAATTCTCAGCAAAGGATTTTTCAGTGAAAAGCCCAGCATCTGCAAAAAAGCGAGTGATGCATTACATTTACCACACAGGGAGAAAAGGTGGAAAGCTATTTATTCTGCTGATGTGAGTCATATTATAACTAAGTATGATAGGGCTGGGCCCAACATATTTTTTTTTAAGCAATGAGCAATATATTAAGGGCTTGCTTAGCTATTCCTCAGTCATTAACACTATACTTGTTGAATTCTCTGTGCTTAATAAAATCCGATAATTGCAGATAGCATTAGTTCTGCATCTTTGGAGAGTGGCCAGCACAGATTCTAATGAAATAAGCCGACCATGCAATGAGGGATTTAGGAAGTACTGCTATGCTGGCTACAATGACATTTTATTACTGATTAAATAATCTCTGAATCTGACTGTTCTGTGTTATTTTGCAACCTTACAGTAGCTAGATTCAAACACTTTATGAAAATAAGAACAATGTGATTCTCAGACGGTCTAATCTTTTGAAAATGCAGTCAAGTTGTTCAAAACCAGAAGCTCATTAGCTAGGTCATTGGAAATTTTATTAGTGCTGGATCCAAGCTGTATACACAGTGTCTTTGCAAGCATATAAAGTAAATACATTTGGGCATATGAATTTGGGCATATGAATTTTGAAAATTAGTATATTAATGCAGTAATACAAACCGTGTTTCATGTTCATGCTTCATAGTCTCTGCTGATGTTTTTAGAGGTTTCTAATTGGAGCTTTAGGCTGGGGTCCTGGCTATGTGAAAGACTTTTCTGCCCTACAAGCCTCACTTTTATTATATCTCTGAACCACTACAGAAAATACAGTATTTCCTCTCGTGTCCAAAATTTTACACTGTCTGTATGGACAGATCAGTCAGCACACACACACACCCCCTTACAACAGAAGGATGCCACAGTCGGAGCCTTTTCTGTAAAGCAACCCAGTGTGGCACTGTTCTGCAGAGCCCATAGCACGCTGCCATCCCTCTGCCTTGCAAAGCTGCTCTTTCAGATAGAATGGGCCCCAGCTTCACAGTGGCTCAGGGATAGCGACTTCTGTTATTTGTGTAATCTAATTTAATTTATGCACAGACCTTCTTGATGGGATTTCTTATAGGGCAATTCACTTGGACTGAATTTCTCTTGAAATGCACATTAGAAGACCTCAAAAAGCACCAAGAGCTGCTGTAGAGGCCTCCTTTCAAGAAATTAAGTTCTATAAATCAATAGTAAGAAAGAACTGGGGGAAAATATAAGATCTCAGCATCATTGAATAAAGTAACCGATCAAATAAAATTAGTCCAATCAGTTTAAAAATCAGTCTTGAACATGAACTCATGCACCACTGTGCTTAGGAAGTATCAGGTATTTTCAACAGCATAGATCTCTAGAACAACAGTATGTTTTACTTCAGGGGAAATACAGTCCGTGGAATTATTGTTACATTTCAACTTACTAAAGGTTCCTTTGGATACCAAGAGACCTGTCATTCCCAAAGTGTTGGTTTAAGAGCAGGAACTGTGTTGAAAACCTGGTGTGTGCACTGGAGAAAATGTTTGGCAATTCTTGCAAATAAACTGGCACAGGACTTGGTAAGACATAGTCTTTGCCTCCTTTTTTTAATCAAATTTTAAATATACTTTAATATTACACTGTTTTAGGGATGCAATGACAGTGCTTGAGTTTTGGTGATCCTGAATGATTTGTAAATCTTGATGCAGATGCAATGCAATCTATTCTCAAGGAAGACAGTATTATTTAAAACATTTGGGAGGAATTTTACTGTATTCATTTTGTAGACGACTTCTTAACCATAACTACAAGTTTCTGGGACTTCTTGTCATATTTATGGTTCTTACCAGGAGTGAATATGGTTTGTATTTAACAGTTATGATGAATGGTTTTTATGCACCACAGCAAAACTTGATATTTTAAATTTATAGTTGCTTTGAATTTGAATCATGAAATATTCATTACATTTTCACAACAAAAAGTTCTTCTAACAAATCATTCACTCAGCTCATTTTGTATACTAATTTCATGTAGGTCTAGAATAAAAAAATCTGTGCAGAAGTAGGAGCATTACCACAACAGGCAGCTGGTTACCAAACATTTGGAATCTGAGTATTTGAAGAAGTAATGTGACTTTAATTATTTTTTCCTCATAGGCTGGGGTGGAGTCATAAATTCTTTGTTTGGGAAACACTGCTCAGACTCTATAAGTTAATGGTATTTTTGCAAACCATTAAAAGCTGGTATGATCTCCCATAACAAGTTTTAACTGACAATATTTTGGCACAGCCATCAGCTTCAGACCTATGTAAAATATGCTTCATTTTACCTGGTCATGTCTATAACTTTTCTGCAGATATCTTTTCATAGCAAGATGAGTCAACATAAAATATATTCTTATATGAAAGTATGGAATAAATGGTTTACATGGTTCTTTACCAGCCTCTGAAAATACAGATCAGGGCTGAAAACAGAATCATCGAATCATAGAATGGCTTGGGTTAGAAGGGATCTTAAAGATCATCAAGTTCCAACCCCCCTGCCATGGGCAGGGACACC
>JAOXJM010000012.1:95038791-95051704 GCA_026413425.1 Tringa solitaria | reverse complement strand
GGGCAACCTGTTCCAGTGCCTCACCACCCTCACAGTAAAAAATTTCTTCCTGATAGCTACTCTAAATCTCCCCTTTTTCAGTTTACTGCTTATGACATTGTACTGCTTGGCTTAGTCTTCAACAGTTCATGGAAAGATGCTGACTTTTTCCATATCTATCCAGCCAGGGCTGGCAATACTGGAGAGCAGAGGGAATATTACACCACCCTGCTTCAGATTTTCACCAATGGTGATGGCCAAGCTAGGCATAACCAAACCCACAACAGAGAGTCATTCACATGCTCAACAGTTGGCCACCACTTCCATTTAGCCATTGATTTCAGTGGCTGGAGAGGAAACATAGAAGGCCTACACTAAGTCTGTCATATTTTAATCATCCCACTTCTGTTGCGGTTAAGCATGATGATAGTTAAAGCCACAGAGACTGATTAGGCATATTTTTATTGGTGGGATTGATTAAGGAAGGTTAAACTTTGAAACTTGTATCAAGGTTCTTCCCCAGAAGTGACTGATGTACCAAAATTGACATTATTCTGGAAGCTGGTTCAACTAGAAAATTTAAGATGCATATTTGACAATAGACATAGCTCCTAGTTGCCATTCAGTAAGAGTTGTGTATGAATTACGATTTCTAAATTTAATTAAATTTTATTAATAATATTTTAAGTCCGACAGTGAAAGATAAAGTTATCTGTTTAAATTCCAAATGAACGCAATGTCTGTTCTCCTACTAAAGTAAACAAAAAAGGTTTCATTTTGTGGGGTTTTATTTTACTTTTAAAGAATTTTCCAAATTAAATTTAGGCAAATATTGTGATGAAATTATTTTGCATTAAAAAACTAAAATTTCTATAAAAGGAGCAGAATCAAAACAATCTATTTCCACATCCTCTTCTTCATCGTAAAATATGCAGAAATTTTTAAAATGTTATCATGAATTTTGAAATTTTGAAAATCTGCTCGGGAAAAATTTCCATATATCTCTCATTTTAAAATCAATACAAATGAGAAGTCTGCAAATTTTTCATTTCAGGACTCCACCTTTCTTCCAAGGTCCTTATACTTCTGACTATTCTGAAGGTACATAACAAATGTAACCAAATTTAAAAAATAAAAATTAAAAAATGAAGTAAACCAGAATACATTCATTCTATTTCTGTGATGCAAATGGTTTTAAATCTGAATAATGATTTCAACACCTTAATGTGATTGTGCAAAAATCACACTATGTGTTTTATAGATCTGCTGAAGACAGAGCCTGACCAATATCCCTTTCAGCAAACCCTTAAAAGATCAACATTAGTTGCAGATCTGGACAAAGAAATTATTCCAGGCACAAGATATCAGAAGAAAAGAGAATGAAGGATTACCGCTGTAGACTCAAAAGGCAAAGGAAGTGCTGAGAAAAGTAAATAGAAGGTTGTTAATTAAGCCAGTAAAATAAGGGGGAGAGGTTACATAGAAGCAATTAAACTAATTCTGAAGCATAAACGCAGAGATAAAACTGGAAATTCCATCATTAGACAATAAAATATGCAAGAACACAACCCTTAATCTCTGCCGATTCTTCAGTATAAACAAATCTGCTGGTTGCTAGCATTATTGTTGAAAACAGCTCTCATCAAATTGTACACAGAAAATCAGTTTCATCTTTTGGAAATAAAGCTATTACTTCGATTATACGTCTTTGTCCAGGAAACCTCCGTTGATGTCCAGATTGAAAACAGTCAAAGACACAGTTTCTTATTAAGTAGTCAACAACCTGAAGGCACTGCTTTCTCTAAAGCCTTAAATTAAAAAAATAAATAGGGAAAGGGGTCCAGAAGGCAGGATCTAATGTAATTTAGAACTGGAATTACATCAGCAGTTTCAAACAGATGGCAGAACGTAGAGATAAATGTGTTAGCTCCTTTAGCTTATTTGGTCTCTCCATTGTTTGCATCATTAAAAACAGGAATAGTTTACAATTTAAAAATATACTGTGTATTATACATTGGAAAAATGGACGTGCACCTACTGAGTGGAAGGAGGTAGCATTAAATTAATTTGCCATACTTTAATGTACAGTATCTGGGATGCTTTAGGCAAGTCTGCAAATAGGTTTCCTAGGAAATGAGATGAACAAAAATATAATGACCTTGAAATTATACCCCCAAATGTCCCAAGTATTTAGCAACCTGGCTCAGAAGTGGTAATTACATAAAAAATACAAAAGATCCTTAATTGCTTCAGTTATAGTGTATCTAGGCAGGTCAGTTACTGTACACAGCTGCAAAAAAATGGTACGTGATTAATAGGGGGTTGCTTATGATAGCGCTAACTAGCTAGTGTATAGTGCAAAACACTCATTTCTTTTCCAATTAAAGAAAAAAATCTGGGTTTGATTAGGCTCTTCAGAAGGTCTAAGTCTGTAGCAGCAAAATACTCCACTCTCGCGTTGTTAAATGTCTTAGTCAAGGACCAAGCAGCCTATATTAATGAAAAACAGAAAGGTTTAAATAAAATTCTGGGGTGAAAATACTGCAAATATCAAAATAAGACACTTCAGACCATTCTGGTTATTCTAGTTGGTTGGCTGTAAAGCTGAAGGGTAAAACAGTTCAAATAAATAAGACTGATAGAGGTGGGTCTCCAGAGCTGGAACCAGGCACCAACTTTTCTTGTGATTTGTTAAACTGCAATTAATCATTCTTTCCATGTAGGTCTAAACTCACTCCAGCAAAGCTTGAAGCAGGAAGCATTCAAAAATCGTATAAGAGAGCTTGCAATACTTCAACATAATATTGCAGTTCCAAGAGATCCGGGAGAAACACTGCACTGTATGTAGAGCTCTCCAGGTCTGTGAACTTCTTGTGGTTCAGCCATCAACAGGTTGGGAAAAATGTGCAGTTACGATCTTTGGAGCATTGCCTGAAAAACTCACTCTGCAGATAAATCGCTAAAATTGACTCTGCTGAGATCAGAGGGTGCACCTATTGAAAGTATGACAACTTGGCCCATTGTGATTCTAGAGCTTGTCTATCCTCTGGGAATTCTTTCAGTACCTCCATGGGCTCTGCTGAGCTCCAGGCATCACTCCTTCTAGGTCTGAGGAGGGGAAGGGATAAAATCAGGGGAGGGAGCAAAAATGGCAACCATCGGTGGGGCTAAAATCCAGAAAAATTGTGGGTTTCCTCTTGTCATCTCTCAGGAGAGGCATAAAATTTAGCACTGACAATTCAGTCTTCATTCCTGGGTGTAACATTCAACACTTCACAAAGGTGGATAGAGCGGCTTGCTCAGGCATGCATTAGGGATTCTCCTTGTAGATCTCTCCATATCTTGGCAAACTTTGTTCATATGTCTGAGGTCACCCTAGCAGCTAGACAGTGATAAAATGTTTTACATAGCAAAATCTGAGAGTATAGGAAACAAAGCGAGACCTTCAAATAAATACTGTTGTCACAAATGGGCTTTTAAAACTGCTCTCCAAATCTCAGTCATTCCCACTGCTTTGTCTTCACTTGAGAAAAAAAACAACTTAATAGCTCTTTTTTCTAGTTTCTGGTGTGCATGTGTGTGTCTGTTCACACTCATTGAATTTAAATCCCACCCAATTTATAGTTTTCAGAGGAAGTAGCAGACAGTTTTTAAAGGCCTTAAAATGATCGTATTATTCCCTGGCAGAGGAGTAGATTCAAAGACAAAACAAAATTATTTTGTGCCATAATTTGCCCATTAACGTTATCCTGCATATTGTCATCAGAAACTACACCATTAGATCAAACACTGCAAAAAGAGGTATGGGAAGAGATTTTTCAGAAATAGATACAGACCTACATTCTGCTTTGCTTATCACTGGGATCATGGCAGGTGATAAAGGGAGACTTGGGATGCAGAGAAGTAATGCGACTTTGGCAACTCCGGGGAAAAATCATTAATTATCTTACCAGGGAACCCGTCTTGAACTCTCACTCAAGCCATCTGTGGCAAATCCCCTCCACTGCCCTTAAAAAGGCAGGATTTGCCAAGCTCTGTGGCCACTTGGCTCTGCTATAGGTTTATTGTGTGCCCACATCTTTTTGCTGCCCAAGTCTCCCTGTGCCTTAGAGAAGAGAACAAGCTAAACTCTCCAACAGGTTTTGGATTTGGTGCACTATAATCTCACCTTTGGCATCTATGCAAGGTCCTGCCAAAATCTCCTTCAGAGAAAGCAGAATTTCCTGCAATCCAGGCAAAAGTCACACCAAATGGTCTAATTTTCTTAAAGGGTCTGATTTCACATGTTCAGATTCTGCGTGGATAATGATTTGCAAGTGAAGTCTTTCCTATGTCATTCCTACTATAGATTGCCACTCACTAGATCAAACATAAAATTTTCATTTTTTAGAATGGAAATGCAGAACAGAGAGGGTGTCCCCCCAAGAGAAATCTGAACAAAACAATATTAACTGCAAGGCAGGTCAAATGTTCACTGACACATCTTGACAATGCCCCTTTTCTTTACATTGACTCTATTTGATTAAACTGATTGAAATGCATTTCATACTTGTGCTTTGTCAGTCTATATTTCGGGCTTCATGAACAAAATGATACTAGATTGACTTACCCAGATACTTCACAAAGCTTGTCATGTTGAATTAATTAATGTTGCTTGTACAGCGTGAGAATATGGAGATTCATCTTTTTGTTTCTGTATTTGCTTTATAGCCAAATAAGGGGATAATAAAACATTACATTGGTAGTTAACAGACATTTTAAATGTCTTCATTCCTTTAGAAACGTACGATGGAAATATTAAAATAATTGTCACACATATTATGTAACAATACATACATAAAACCAGAAATAGTACAGTAGTAACCAAGAGTAGCAATGAATAAAACTAATAAAACTATGCTTTCTCTTTTCCTTCCTTTTGGTTAATGAATGGTGCAGAAACTGATCACATATTCAATTACTCTTTAGAAATCCAAACATAGAAAATTTTACCTCTCCAAAGTTTTGGGAGGAGACTTTGTACTGAAGTCTTGCAATGTTGATAGCCAAGTCAGTAAAATGTTATTAACTTCATTTACAATGCTGTAGTGCTTCCCCCATCTCACTTATCAATATAATACCCTTATAGGCTTTTGGAGGATTTTTTATGATATCCAAACCACTTGTTGTTAAACACTATGCCTTAACAATGCTGAAGTCCATTATAGTGCATTTCTTTTTGTACTAAATAAAATGAGCAAGCAGTGTAAAACATGAAAGATGTCAATTAGTTTTACAAATGTAATTAGAATCAATGATGTGAATGCGTTGCATTTTTAGGTGAGAAGCTGAACAAAGCATCGTCAGCTATGATTGTCATTCAAACAGACGTAAGATGGTTGAATATAATATTCATCCAGAAGCTGTCGTCATTTGGTTTTGTCAAAATTTCCTTTTACCTTTTATTCCTTAGTCATGAGATCCATGTAAAAGCAGTTCAGTCATTTCTTTTATACTGGCTCACAGTACATACATTGCTTTATTTCACCAGCAGTGGAGTCAGAAGTCCAGATGGAACATATAGGTGTTTGTTCACCTTATTTATAGCTTACATGCCATAAAAATACATTAATACTTCTGAGTGCCTGAGGAATTATGTACTTACCCTGGCACACTGTCTCTTTGGATTCCATGGCTCATTACCCCCCTCTTCTTCTCTTTGTGGAACAGAAGGTATGAAAAGTAGTCCTGGTCCTCTTACTGGTGACTGAAATAGATTCTGCCTTTGCAGGGAGGAAAGTTGGAGGCTCATCCCACACCATGCTAGTGGGAAGGAGGGCAGTAGGAATACCAAGCACCTGCTGAAAGAGTAAAGCTGAAGAGTTGCGATGGTATGTAGTCTGCTGAAAGAGGACTACAGTTCTACACCAGACTGTGTTTCAGGCACCAGGGAACTCCATACACATGGTTTAAGCAGCTCAACAGACAGAGAGGTCCAGAGATGTGAATTCAAGGCCTTGTACCAAAGCCTACTTCCAAATGACCTGGTCATTTGAAGTGGAAGGAAGAGTTAGCCTGGAGTGCCATCAGCTATAGAAAGTCATGACATAATTACCTTGGCTAGCTGGGTGGCCTAGGTTTGAATGTAGCTTTTCTGCCTTTCCGGACCTCAAACCCATACCCTCTTCTAACCATGATGATTCTGTGATTCCCTGGAATTTGAGTATCATTCATTTTTACTTCCAAAACACAGAAAATATGACTGTGCTTTTAACATATCTTTGCTGTCCTGGCTTTCTTACAAATTTAAACTAAATAACAACACTGCCTTTTGCTTTTCTTTATATATTTTTCCTTAGGAATGGAAAAAAAAAGTAGAGATAACTACACTCTTTCTTTAATCTCTGCTTAATGGCAAAAGTGCTTGGGGAGGGGAGGGAGGGTAAGAGGGAAGAGAGAAGGCAGAGAGGAAGGGAGGGAAGGGCAGAGAGAGAAGAGGGAGAAGGAGGGAAGAAAGGAAGGAAAGAATGAAGGGAAGGAGGGAGGAAAGGGAGGAGGAAAAGATGGGGGGAAAGAAGAGAAGATGGGAGAGGAAAGAGGAAGGAAGAAATGGAGTAAGGGAGGAAAATAAGGGGAAAGGGAAAGGGAAAAAGAGAAACAAAATTTTAAAGGAAATGAGCATAGGTAATAGACTATAGAAAGAATAAAGTTTTGAACTCAGCAGCCAGAACTGACAAGATGAACGTTTTCAGACACCCCCATAGTGTGAAAATTAGGCTCCAAGTTGGAGCCAGTAAGTCCAAGGAAGAATATCACACCAAAAACTAGTAGAGCTGTGCATCATATTTGTAATAATGCAGCATAATTAGAAAGTAATTAGAAAGTATGATGGTTACCAAATGATACTTATGCCAGAGATGCATTGCAACTCATCTTGAAAGTGCTATGAGACCCTTGCTTCCTCACAGAAGCTTAGATGAAATTCCTCTGTCACCGGAAAGCTGCCAGTTACTGTTTCTTATTCTGGTAAAATGTCCAGAAATTCAGTATTGATAACTTCCTTTCTGTTAAATCCATAAAATTATTCTGCTTTTATATATAGAATTGTATAAATCTGTTTGCTTCAGTCAGTGACTAATATCTTCCCTTAATTGCTTCTCAAGTAAGTTATTTGAAACACTTTCCTCTTCTGTAACTGGGTCTTTGAGCTTACTTGATTACTGACCTATTTGGACCAACAGATGAAAATACTCACAAATGCATAATTCCTGACTGAAACAGAATACAACTTTTATAAGATATTCAGTATTGGCTTACAGATTTCAAGTGACAGCAGCAAGGTTCCTGTCTAGGTAAGTAGTTTCCAGGGGTCAACTAACCACACCAAGAAGTAGGCACATCATTTCTAGCTTGATTTATCTACATTTACGTTCCAGAAATCTCATTCTGCCATTTTCTTTAGCATTCAAGAGCTTTGTGTGCCATAAATGAGTCTTCTTTTAAGCTTTCTTTTATAGAAACTAAATAGCATATTGCATCAGTCACACTTACATAGGTTTTACAGACTTGTAATCTTTTCTGAACTCTTATAATGCCAGGCTGCTTGGTGTGCAGAGACTGGAGAGGATTTTAGAGACAGTTTCCTCAAGGCAGTACCACCTTCTATTACTACTTGACAGCCCCGCTTTTTAACAGAGCATGCTCAAGCACTCTTAGCCAGAGACCACTGAAGTTCACATTCAGCTGTTTATTCAGTTTGCGTTTGAGTCTCTTTCAGAGTCACCACTTTCCAGATTATCCTTTGAGCAAATAGGAAGTTACTCTATTTCTGCATGTTTCATGTGATGAGGCCCAACCCAGACATCAGTATTGTTACAATAACTGATCAGTCCTTGCTCCGATCATTATTTTCCAATCCCTATCTGCAAAATGGACGAACACCATACTCACATTTTTGTCCAGATGAATTCATTGGAACTGCTCAAGACAGCTCCTGATGGTTCACTGTATGAGTGCCCCCTGATGATTTCGGTTACCCATTGACAGTATTAGGATGAAAACAGAACTGCAGTGATGCGTGTCTGTGCAGACATTGGGAGGCTGTTACTCCACTCAGAAACAAACTATATTTACTGTAGTCCAGAGGGTCCTTTACAGGACCACTTGTGCCCATCTATTCTTCTGATGGCTGCTAAGTGGCGCTCACACAGTTCACTCTTAATTTCTTAGGTTGACAAAGGTATTTGTTCACAAACTGGATAATTTCTTATTTCCCGAGTCTTTTTCATTCATTATTTAATATTTTCCTCCATTAAAACCTCTATTCTGGTTTAAATTATTTGTAAAACAATCATGTAAAAAAGCGGGCTATGAACAAGTCTCCAACATTTCAGAGCAAATGCATCATGAGTACCTCCCATGTGTTCACATCAACCATGCATCAGACAGCAACCTGCAGCAAATAAACAGTTCGACATATCACGAACAATATTCATTTACATGTTGCAGATGAATGCTTACTATTGATTCTCAAATAATAGACCAAGAGTGAATTTTGTGCAAATGAATAATTGAACCAACCTTGCTATCTTTAGTTTAGACTTAGATAGTTTAGACCAACCACTTTCAGCTGGAATCACAGTCCTTAATGGAATACACATCTTGCTGCATAGTTTGCTCAACCAAAATTGTCTTCTGCTTGAATTGGCCAGTGTGTATACCACAGAGAAGTGATGCCAATTACCTCCTGGTGGGAACTCTAGAAAGGTTTTGGAAGATCTGAGGATGCACACAAGTTACAGTGAAAGCAAAGTAACCTTGAAGACCTTCCTGCAGTTAAAATACTGCATAGTTTTTATAGTACATTTTTGAATTTTCCAAAGCATGAAGGAAATTCCAGCTTCACACTCTGTAGACAGTCTGCCTGCCTGTGAGAGGGTGTGAGAGGTACTGTTGAGTTTTTGACTTTCCACTGTCTGTTATAGTGAGGTATAAGAACAGGAAGTATAAAATTATATACTCTGGTAACTGGAGGCACCAGAAGGATGCAGCTCTACAACCACTGAAGACCACATAAGGTGAACATGCGGGAGTCACAGGCGTGTGGCAGGACCTCCCCCATCTTGTCACTCCATTCTAGTCCCATCAAGATTTCATCCCTCCCTGACCATGAATACTAGCACCACCAGAAAAAATGCTCGGTGTCAAAAATTGGTAGCAACTGAATACAGCAGAACTGGTTATTCAATATCAGATGTGAATTTATTATATTGTAAAAAAACTTGAGAAGGTGGCAGACTTGGTCTGTCTTCACTATATAATATGAACAAAAGCTCATGTGTTGTGAGCAACTCACTAGCCTACTTGCCTACAGCTCCATGCAGCAGCTAAACAACTGGTCTGGCATTTTTAAAGGAGCTTAACTGGCTACCATGCCTCTTCAGTGTATCTATATTAAAAATACACTTATCTATATTTGTAATATGCTAAATAATTTCATATTTCATGTTACATTTAGGCCTTCTTTCTGTGATATTGCAATGTCAGAGAAGGATGGATTTCAGTAAACTGTCTGCTGCTCCTGGATGTAGATGTGATATATGTAACTGAAAATGAAATTTCAGATTTGTTTCACAAAGACAAGATACATTTCAGTTTTAAATTTTGATGTTAATGATATAGCCAAAATGGATTAAATTCTCTCCTAAGTCATAGAAGACCAGTTAATAAATTGGTCAATCTCCTTGCTCAGTTAATATAGAAGAGAGAGGCATTCCTTAGAAACAATGATAGAGTGTCAAGTGGAGTTTATATCTGGAATTTTCATTTTTAAAATGAGACATATTTTACTCTGTAGAAAACTGTATCTTACTGCAGAAAACAACAGCTGTTTTTTGTGCAGTTTCCTTGAGACTTGCTTAGTTCCCTTTATCTTCAATGGAGATGAATACACATATCTGAGGAAATATTTTGAGAAAAAGAAGGGCAATAGGAGCATTTGGTTTTAAGTGTCAGCATAACTCCAATTTATTTTCTTAGTACAGCTGAATCTACTGGTGACTCTTGGTAGAAGTTAGCTTTTCTCACACTGAATACACAGCCTCAAAGAGAGTTTTGTCTGGTGCTTGGTGGATGACTGAAGTGATGGAATCAAAAGGCTTTGTTCTGTGGGACGCAGACTGGTAGGTGGAAGGGTGGAAGAGAGCAAGTTTATCAGCAGTATGCATTTATCTTGTTTTGCTGTATTTCCTAAGTTTACAAACTCTTTTCTGGTCATGTGTGTCTGCCTCTTCAAGGGGCTATGAGAGATATTAAGTATACCAGCCTTTTATGGCAGGAAAGAGGAAGAGATAAATAAGTATATATTGACCTTTCAAGTTTTTTCTGTTGATATTACACACTCAGCAAAAGATTCCCAGTAGTGAAATGCAACCTGCTTTGCTCCTGTCTATCTTTCCAGTAAAAGAAAAACTGCAGCTAAACTCCTGCTTCACTTCTCAGCTAAACCACGGCAGACCTGTATATCAACAATAAGTGTATTAAAAAGAACAAGTAAATGTGTTGACTCTTCTCTTTGATAGTCCTTTTTTTCAAACCTCTTTTGATACTTTCTTCCCAGAAAAGAGAGTGAGGAGTGTGTGCAAACACTTGTTCTCCATATCAAGCCTGACTGAACAATTTCTCTGCTATTCTGAGCTTCTGGTGAACTGAAAATTACCAGCTGTACTGAATTGTGACAGTGTGTGTGTGTGTGTGTGTGTACATGTGCTTGTGCATGTGCACTCTGGGGAAGAGGGAACAAGAGGGAACAAAGAGATAAACAGAAACTATCATATCTGATGACAGCAAATTCATTTTCACATTTATGACCAAATCTAGCAGTTTATTCAGTAAAATACAAATGCAACCTGACTAAGGATTATTTCTTGCAGCCTTCATATAAGCATATATGGAGCATATGCAGACCAAGCAATTCTCTAATGCATTTCCTGGCTGAGGCACAGTTAACGAATAGGGCATCAAACGTGTAACTGCAGTCATCATTCACAAGTTTGAAAGAGAAAATGAGATTGGACTAGGGAAGAAGACAAGTATTTTAGAGATATCCGACCTCCACTTCATACTTCTGGATGGCTGATCCACATCCAGATATGCTCAAAGCTGATCAATAACAAGCTAATTTTCTAATCTTCTAAAAAGAAGATTACAAGCAGTCAGGTTATCAGAGTTTAACCAGCTAACACTCCTCAGCTGATTTGCAATGACAAACAGTAACTCATTAAGCTGCAGTAACATATTTGCCACCCTTTGATATCTATAGTCTTAAAGTGGTACCAAATTAAGCTTTTTTAAAATCAGTGTGCTACGTCACTCCTTCCATGTCAAAGAAAACCACAGTCCCTATAAAAAATGTGTGTAGCAACCCAGCTAGCTAAATCCTTGCCAAAAATTGACTTCAATAGCTGTCTACAGAGTCTGCCAGAATACTGTCGGCCGACTCATACCATGTGTGCCTCGTAGGGTCATGGCTTTAAAAGGACAACGGATTTGCCAAAATACATCCATCTTTTCATCTGGAATCCTCTCCATCACTCTTGAAATGTAGTCACATCTAACAGGAAGGAAGTAGACAACAGCCACATAAGAGAAAGTAAAGAATCATTTTAGAACCTGAATAGGAGCACTTCATCTTGGCAAAATGGGACTACCCAGACTGAAATGCATAATTGCATCCTGAAATAACACTTTTAAAAATACTTTTAATGAATAGCACTTACAGAATCACAGAATTGTTTTGGTTCAAAGAGACCCTTAAGATCATCAAGTCCAATGGTTGACCTAGCACTGCCAAGTTACCACTAAACCACGTCCCTTATCCAAGAACCTGGGAGCCAAATACTGTTTCTGCATTTTCAGACAGTTAACTGAAACCCATACCTGATTTTCTCAAAGGACATTTATAAACCCACTGTAAAAATTGCCTCCTTTCTGAACACCACTGTCTAGTCAATCTGTCCTCCCAACAGTACTGCTCTGGCAGAAGGCCTGTCCTTGGAGCCTATTTAATCAAATATGGTCTATCTTTCATGAAAAGTTTTCTGTTCTGGGAAGGGACATGGGCAAGAATGACAGACTTTGAAAGTTAAATACCTGGCTGTAATTTCATCATAATCATGATCAGATAACCATGCCTCTGTACAGAAAACTCTACGCTGTAAGTGCCGCAAGCCCACTACATCTGGGACAGGTGATCTGCACTGTACAGTCACAGCTGACTTGCAGTACATGTGTGGGAAACAAGAGCCCTCCTTCTTCTAGATCTGGAATTTTGTGACCTTTATTTTAACTAAAATTGCTGGCAGGAGCACAAACCAACAGTATGCTTACAGGACCAGCAGACAGCATGAGAGATGGCTTGCCGCAGAACCCACTCTGGTGGGCTTAGGGGATAGAGTTCTTCTGTCTTTTTCGTGGACTCAGAACCTCAGGATGATGGGCTTGGAGGTCACTGACGAAGAAAGAGAAAAATTTTGATAGCCCCTACTGCCACTGCTGTTTGTTCTGAGTATTTGCCATATTTGAGGTTACATGGAGATTGATATGTGTCCGGGATTACCCTTATTCAGAGGGTGCACAGGGATGGTGCTCTACTTTGGCAAGGTGAGGAAGAAGCACTGAAGACTGCATTCTGGGCAGAATGGCTTAAGTGAGACGGACTGAAAAGCACATAAGAACAGTAGGGGAAAAAAAGATGCTGAGGGAACAGAAAGAAAGGAAGAACAAGAGACTGGGCAGAGAAACAAAGGATCAGGGTAGACGAAGAGGAACAGCTGAAAAGGAAGATAAAGCACACAAAAGCAACTTGGGAGACCAGAAGCTATGAAACATTACAGTTTGGTGAATCAAACTCCTATAAAGCATCAGACTGACTTCTGTAACTGAATTTGCCAGGGCG
>JAOXJM010000012.1:94997656-95015357 GCA_026413425.1 Tringa solitaria | reverse complement strand
GGAGAAGAGGAGGCTCCGGGGAGACCTAATAGTGGCCTTCCAGTACCTGAGGGGGGCCTACAGGAAGGCTGAGGAGAATCTGTTTACAAAGGTCTGCAGTGACAGAACAAGGGGCAATGGCTTTAAACTGGAGAAGAACAGATTTAGATTGGATATTAGGAACAAGTTCCTTACTATGAGGGTGGTGGAACACTGGAACAAGTTGCCCAGGGAGATGGTTGAGGCCCCTTCCCTGGAGATACTCAAGGTGAGGCTTGACGAGGCCCTGGGCAACCTGGTCTAGTTGGTCTAGTTGGGGGTGTCCCTGCTGACTGTGGGGAGGTCTAGATGACCTTTGGAGGTCCCTCTGGCCTGGACCATTCTATGATTCCATGATTATATGATTCTACCCCTCTACTCCACTCTCATGAGACCCCACTTGGAATTCTGCATCCAGCTCTGGAGTCCTCAGCACAGGAAAGAATTGCCACCTCTTGGAGCAGGCCCAGAGAGGGGCCACAAAAATGATCAGAGGGCTAGAGAACCTGTGCTATGAGGACAGGCTGAAAGAGTGGGGGTTGTTCAGCTTGGAGAAGAAAAGGCACTGGGGAGACATTTTTGTTGCCTTTCAGTACTTAAAGGGGGCCTACAGGAAAGATGGAGACAAACTTTTTAGCAGGGCTTGTTGTGATAGCACAAGGGGTAATGGCTTTAAACTAAAAAAAGGAAGATTTAGACTAGATATAAGGAAGAAATTTTTTACAATGAGGGTAGTGAAACACTGGCACAGGTTTCCCAGAGAGGTGGTAGATGCCCCATCCCTGGAACCATTCAAGATCAGGTTGGATGGGGCTCTGAGCAACCTCATCTAGTTGAAGTTGTCCTTGCTCATTGCAGGGGGTTGGACTAGATGACATTTAAAGGCCCCTTCCAATCCAAACTATTCCATGATTCTATTTCTCCTTCTTCCGGAGGAATTCATTTAGTAATATAACGTTTTCAATGCCATTGCAGTTCCTGCTCATGAAAGCATCTGCACCAAGAGCATTCTAGGTGAAACAAGATAAATCAGGAAGGATTCATATCTCAGATATTTCGAGTGCAGCACAATAGATCTCCATCTACCAGTTCTCTTAATTTTCAGGAGATGGCTTTCATTTATTTCACTAGGAATTGTGCTAGTCTCACCCTGCCAGCTATCACATAGAAATCCTGCTGCTTCATGTCCCAGCAGAACGCCAAACACCAACCAAGTCTCACTGCTCTCTATTGCATTATTGCAGCAGATCCATTCCCAGCAACAAAGGCCTTCAGAAGAAGTGTTCTTCTGAAGTTCCAGAAAGTTTCCTTATTAATACATTTTCAATTACATGCTCTGTGCTCACTCAGTATGGTTTTAAATTGTACAAATCCTAAAGAGGGGTAATCCAGGCCCTTTGCAACCATCTGTCCAATAACTAATTTTGAAGTAACCTCCACTACATCATTACTCAGCTTCCTGAATAGTGACAGGGGTTGCGGAGAGGCATTGCCTGGCTATAGACAGCGCTACCATGGTCTCCCTCAGTGATGAAGCTTAGCAGCCATCAGGAAACAGCCTCTTGGTTTCTAATCCTAACCACTTTTCCTCACACAGAACTGAATAATTAGAGTAGCAGTCTGAACTATTGTATTTTCTTTCCTGTATGGTGAGATTGTTTCTAAAGAAGCTTTCTCTATTTTTCTTGAAGCTCTTTTTTTTTTTCTTTTTCACTTGGTTGTGGGGGTTTTAGACAAAAGATAATCTTGCTGTTATGATTGGTTTTTTGGAAATTGCATTTTTTGAAGCTGCTGGTGAGCTACCTTTCTGATACACTGATGATCAGCATAGGCTATGTCACTGGCGACTTTACTGTTGATGCAACTAAAATATCAGATTAGCTATCATAATGAGAAAAAAAGGTTGTTTTTTTAATGCTGGCTGTGTTCTCCATTCTTTAAATGTATTCTTTAAATACATGCATAGGTCTTTCTGGCTTCAGCTAATAACAGATGTTTTAAACATGATGTAAAAGCTCCACACAGAAGGATATTTCTCTCCTATCAACTTCAGTTTGAAGCATGAAATATAATTATCCTTATATCATTATCTTAGCCTGTATAGTTCAAAGAAATAAGACACAATCTGGAAGTGTTTCTGTGCCAAAAAATGTGCTAGCCTTTTCTTCTTCTAAAATCTGAGTAGCAGTTAGGAGGGAGAGGAGACTATCCTTTTTCTGGGTTAGTAAAAATGGAGTTTTTTCTTCACTTTATGTTCCAACACAAAGCCCAGTATCACAGCCACTCTTCCCTCATGGCTAAAACCTGATATAAGAGCATTCAAAATGCATGGAAAACACCTAAGTTAAAATAGTTGCCTTTTCAGGCGTGCCGAGTGCTTTCTGCAAATGATGTACCACTGGTGCCTGAGGAGAACGCAGCCTTGGGCAACCAGAACTGAGGTCTGTTTTACTGGGAGAAGTAATGAGCCCTGTTCTGTTTTGTATACCCTAATACCTTATCATATCTGCCATGTTACTCCAACAAACCGTAGTGGCAGCTGTATGAGAAGAAAAAGAAGTTAGGAATAGGAGCACACAAATAAATAAACAGCTATTTTATGTAAAGTTTTTGATACTGTAAGTTTTCTCTATGACCTTGATAAATTAAGGTGGAATCAGCTGCTCCATGTGTTAGGAATACCATAATCCTCATGGTTGAAAGGTACAACGCGGGCATTTACACAGAAGCTAACTACCGTATAGTATTCTTAGATACAATGGTCATCTAGTCAGTTTAATTAACACAAACTATGCAGCTGCTTGTCTATGTGTAAAGAAGATTTTTTTACATTGGTCAAGTGAATCCCACACTAATGGTGCTCATTGCTTTTCTCTGACCATGAAGGCAGCATGGGTGACAAAGTCAGCTGAGTGAGGTGGAAGGAATATGACTCCGGGTAATAAAATCTAAAATGCAACAGATAAATGTTCATCTTCACTGTAAGGAATGAAACGTTGGGTCACTGCAGTCTTGCCAATGGGATTTTGTTGCTTTACACCAGATAAGAAACCAGCTCACTTCTATTTGCTTTGTTAATGATGGGACTCAGAAGTGCTAGTACTATATTTATCGGGCTCTGAAACTTTCACATATTAACACAATTATTTCATCTACAACATAGGATATTAGACTTCATGTCACCTGTCTTCAGATAATTTATTATGGTATGTAATGTCTGCAAAGAGCTGTCTTGCAGTCACTGAAGAGAAATGGACCTCTCCAAGTGATGAAACACCTGACCAATCTTATACAAAACCTATTTTAGGATTAGATGACTCACTTTCTAGGGTGTTGTTTTCTCTGCATCAACAGTAAGGACAATAGATATCCAACACAAACATGGGTGTCTCATTTGGATAAACATAAGACAGGGCAGGCTAATTTCACCCACTGTCTCATTGTCTCCAAGATCTGCTGTAACCATTGCGGACCTGACTCTACATAGTATTTTACTTGAAGTACTTCATCCCAGACAATATCTAGTTATGTTCTTCTTCTCTGTGGTCTCTGTGGTCTTTTCTTTTTTCTTTCTTTTATTTTCTTTTTTCTCTTTGTCATTGTTGTGAGGACATATTTTAGTAAAGGAAAAGACATTTCTGATTACCTGTGAGGTTACTTTCCTGAGGGCACAAAGAGTTACATACTCAAGCTGAGTTCAATTTCTGACTGTTATGGAGATGAGAGAACTAAAGATAAGAACTTCACTACAGGGGACATAATTTCTTGCACAAAAGGTTATTACACAATAGCAACTAGTAACATTTGTGTATTTTATATCTTTGGAGGAAGAGGGAGTATTGTTTTGAACGAAGATAAAATTCTGGGAAAGTGTAAGAATTGGATTAGTAACTCTTTCTTCAGTTATGAAGAACTTCTGCTGTCTCCACCCAAGACTTCTTAAGGAGATGAACAGCTCCTTGGAAGAGACAGTGACAGTCAAGAAGGAAGAGAAGGAGCAAAAATCTTATGTATACATTGTGCAGTAGAGCATAATGCAAAGATCCAAACACTACAGAAGGTGATTTACTCCAACAGGCTGCTGCTTTCCCATAGTTGTACTGCTGGAAGATCTGAGCTGATATATCTTAAAGGACATTGTACAATGTAGTGATACCAGCCCACTTTATTGCATAGTGTACGCATACTTTATGACAGTTCCAATTAGGACCACTGTAGTGCCTGGAGACACAAGCAAGCCAAGTCCAGAGAATGGCTGGGGAGATTTAGGGATGCAAAGGTTTGCTGAAGAAATGGGTAGTAAAGCAGCGTTTCGCACTGTCCTTCCCAGAAGTCATTGCAAATGACCAGTCTCAGTGTCAAAAGCCAAGAAGGCATGAATGCTGCTCTGTGTGAGGTCATTTTTAAATTGAAGGTGGAGATGGAGCATGGGCAATGTGCCACCATTCTCAGCTCAGTGCTAATTTTTGTTTTGGTTGTTTTTGTTTGTTTCATTTTGTTTTACCCAAGTTTGGAGACAATACAGCCTGCTAGCCCAGATTTTCCAACATATTTGAACACTCAAGGATAAATAAAAGGATGTATAGCACTCACTGCGAAGCCTTTCAGATATGTATTTTTATCAAGAACGGCAAGTTGCCCCGAACCAGCAGCAAGGGTACATGTGACTCAACTGTCAACAGATGACACTCAGTTTCATTTAGAATTTAGAATCACCATATTGCTGTCCACTGCTGTATGAAGAGTATGGATCAGTATTATATTTTGAATTCCAGATGGAGCAGTCTGTGGTCCCCATCAGATTTAAAGCAGAAGATTTTGCCTGTGTGTTTCACAAGTGAGCTGTAACTTGAGGAGAATAATCACAGCTTCCTCAGCCAACCACAAGTCTTGATAAGTTTGATGAAGCACCTTCTCTTGTCTTTCTCATAACACACTGAATGATTATGACAATAAAGATATGAAATAGTGCATGATTACTTGATATCATGTCTTAATGTGTATTTAATAGATATACAAAAGGACACAAATCTTTGTTAAATTAATTTTCTTAGTTATAGCACTCAAATGATGGCAAGAACCCAGTGTTCACTAGTCGACCATGTTTTACACGAAATGAAAGGCATTAAGGTGTGCCACAGTTTTTACTGCTTTAGCAAAAGCAATAGCAAGATAGCAGCTATAGGCAGGTTTTCTGTATCATTTCATAACCTGTTATTTCATATTGGAAGCTGACTAAGCAATCAGGACAAATGACTTCATGCTGCAACACTGTGAACACATAAGAAATTGTACACAAAACTGGTAATGACAAGATATTTTACATGAAGATTCTCCTATGTTAAAAACTGACATTTCTGAAGATATTTAAAGAGCTGATTGAGAGATTTGTTCTTAAGAAATTATGGACCAGCCAGCCTATAGCTGCCTACAGATTAAACAGGCAAAGAACCTTGCAGGCTGATACATGGGAAGTAGTGACTCAGTGGCATTTGGACTGCAGATAGACCTGCAAATATTCAGTCCCGATTGCATTAAGATGTCTTTTGCAAACTGGCCTACTCTGGGATTTTTTTGCCGTAACTTAACATATCTTAACACATCTTACATAAATCGGAATAGAAGTCATTGCTTTCACATGAAGATTTATGGTCACCAAGTCCTGGGAACCAGAACCACAAGCAACAATGAGCAATTGAAAAAATGAAAAAGTTACAAAGGAGATGACTTGTTTCCCAATTGGATGATAACCAGAGATCCACTCATATTCATTCAAAGCCTTCTCAGAAGTATTTGTTCCCTTTTGACTGGCCCACACAACTCATCAGAAACTGTACAAAATGGGCTTTTTATTGCTTGCCACTTCAATTCATGAAGCTGAAAGATCCAAAACAGAGAAAGTGACTGCTGCATGCACTGATAGGCCTTAGCCTTAATTAAGGCCTTCATCATATGAATCAATGATCCGATGCAGAGGGTGGTCAAGTGACTAAATCAGTAATTCCCCCTTGAAGAAATCTAGGAAGACCAGTTTCCACAGCCTGATCTGTTCCTTATATCAAAGTTATTCTTCTGAAAGGCACCACAGACAGCTCATTATTAGCTGCAGGGAAGTCTCCAGCCTCACAGGCTCTCTTTCGCTCCCCAGGATGATCACAGTTCTTACTAAATAACTCTGTTGTGTGCTTTACCACCGTGGCTAACATGTGAAGTGACGGCCCAATCTGGGCGTACACAGAGCTCTCGTGTCACACCACTTTGAACACAAACCACCTGGATGGACCTTCTCTTTGCCTTAGTCCAGTCACAGCCAGTGTGAGGCTGAGCTAAAGGACACGCCTTCATGCCATGCAAGTGACAAGAAACGAAGAGGCTTGGGCATATTTGGGGAGGGCTCTTTGATTTACCCAAGTGATGACAAGGGATGATAACTCTGTCTGCAAAGCCGTTCTGTTGCCATAGACACTACTGGTGTTGACACTCCTGCAATCAGAGCAGGAACTTCTGGGTATATAAATAACCAAAATATGTAGGGCCTGATTCCCCTGCAGCTTTCACCAAAGGCACTGCTGTTACTGTCATGCGTTATTTCAGATTAACAAAAAATTTAGGAGGAGAATTAAATCCAAAACCGGAGAGTATGATAAATACATCAAAAATTTTCAGGCACTTAATCTTTTAGTAAATACTACTAACTAAATATGCAGCGCTTCAAAAGTCAGAGTCAGAGAATAAAGTAAAAGTTTGCAGTCAGGAAAGACACTCAGAAGTTCCATGAAGAAAGTGTAACTAGTGGCACAGATTCCAGGAATGAAGCTCTACCCATTTACACTAGAAGAGGACTGGACCCAGTATCTGGGTCTGTGTTCAGCTTGAGCTTCCTCTCATAAATTTTCATCATCCCGGTTCTGCTGGTTCAAGAGGATCCCTTTTTCAGAAACCTTATATTTCCCAACATGAAGCTTTCATTGAGGGCACAGGGAGGGAGAGGAGATTTGTCTTTTCCTTCATCTCCCCCAGTAGCACACTTTGGTATTTTGCCCTGGAAAGACAAATTTTATAAAAAATTTTATAGAGACTCCTGCTGCTTAGAAGATCATACAGTTCATTTTATTAGCAGAAACTATGAGCAACTAGCACAATTTCCTACAAGAAGCTGGCAACAGGCATCCCAACAACAACAGTCTTTCTCAGGGAGCAAAAGAGAAAAAAGATCTGTCTTGCTAGACATATTCTTTCCCTGATTGTAAAATGGACAAAGAAAAGTGAACTAGGAAAAAAAAAAAACAGTTTTGACAAGTACTATGCTCAAATTGGCAGTTTTCAGAGAGAAAGACTATAATGCTACTTCACAAAATTCTGACTGATGTGACAATTTGTAATTCCCATGACATATAAAGTGGCTGTTTAGGCATTTGTAGATGTACACTCCTTTCGTCAGTTACAAATCACATAGGAGATTTCATACATTAAAGAAACCATTAAAGCAATGGAGTTAAGCCACTGTAGCACATTTGTGGAATCAGAATCAAGACAAAGCGGGCCTAACTTTAATAGGACTCTCTAAGTTGTCTTATATGATAGTCTCATAAAGCAAGCTTGGAAAATATGTCTACACAGCAAGTAATTTGGCAAAACAGGAGCAGGCACAACTAGAGGCCTGTGTTCAAAGGCACCTAAAGAACCAATCACTAGTTTGGATCCCACCAGTCTCTGGAGGGATTTGCAGAGCTTTCAGTATATACCTGGAGCCAAAATTCAGATTTAGTTTCATCTCAAAGGAGTCTAGGTCACACACTCCAAAATCTCCATAAAACCAAACCAACACACATAAACACGCCAAAGATGAATGTAGACACAGCCAGAGACTAGATGTAATTACTGTAGAGTAAGCAAAAAAGTGGCTAAAAATGTTTGCACACAGAGTAGTTAATAATAGTTCACTATTGAATAGAGATCCATGAAAAGCTGTTCTGGATTTAATGCTGTTTGATATTTCCATTAGCAGCTTATATGAAGAAACAGAGAGGATGCTTGCTTTAATTAGCCAACAACACAAAAGAGGAAAGGTCTGCAAGTATGCTGGATGTCAACAAACTGGAGAACTGGTCTGAAAAATTAGTCTGAAATTCATAATGGACACCTAATTGATATCAATATCTACAGAACTATGAGACATGGACCTACTGGTTTAGTACTAGTTCTGGAGAAAAGCATTAAGCAACTTTATCACAGGCTAAACATAATTTTTTTTTTAAAGTCACCTTATGTCAAACAATTAAAAGTAATGTCAGGATGTACAAGTAGGAATACAATGTAAAAGCAGGTGAAACTGGTAAGGCTGCACCAGGTCTGGAACAGAAGTGCCCATCTTCCATCCACACGTTCCCATACACCATCCTCTGTTGTCATTGTGGCAAGTAGGTACTCTTAAAGTGCCTAACAAACATTAGCAGTAACAATAAGGCAAAACAAATGTGGCAAAACTGACCCACACAAACCAGTGACAATAATAATTCATGACTTCATTATTTCTGCAAAGCTACTATCACAAGAGGGCAAGTAAGAAAATGACCTTACTTGTCACAGCGTTGGTCAACTTCCCTCCTGCCAGAGACTCATGAGCCTGCTGTGGTAGCACCTATAATAATGGCCGTGTCTTTCAATGTATTTTCTCTTTCTGTCTCTAATCTTACTCATTATGTACACGATTCTTGGCATGATTTTTCCTAAAAGAAATTGAAACTGTAGTGTCCAAGAACCCCCAACACCGTTCCTAAATCCTGTCTTTTCCTATGCTACAAATTTGTGGGGGATACTTCATGACTTTATGCAAATGACAGAAACTCTACGAAGGATTTGTTAAGTTACGACTAGCTATTTTAGACAACAGAAGAGGTACGGACTAGGGGCAATCCAGCCATCGCAGAGCAGGCTTCAATGCATGTTGCTCACAGAAGCAAGCCATGCCTCTGTCCGGGGGCTTGGCACTCTGGGATCAGGGCCAGTTTGGGCAGGTGTTGGGCCTTGAGGAGAGCTGCTTGAGACTGCTAGGAAGCCTCAACAGCCACTCTCCCTTTTTCTCTCTGGAAAGACTTTAAGGCCCCTTGGTCCGCACAGCTGCACAGTAACCATGCTCAGTCCTGGCTGCTGTGCCCCGGTGATTTGCACCTCAACCCTCACCCCCTGAGTTGACTATTGGGCTTGACCATGGACTGGCCTCATCACTAGAACCACTGGACCATGTCTGACCCTACCTACCACATCCAAGCACAGACTGAACCTACCATTCACTTGCTGACCTGACCTGTCTGCCTGATCTCAGACCTGCCATGTCACTGTGGGCTTGTCTGGCACTCTGGACTCTTGGCCTAAGATATCATCACGAGACCTGCTCTGCTTCCATGTCCAGGTGCTGCAGGATAGCACCCTTGCTGGTAAGGACACTGTCTCTGTGTTTATCACGCTTGGTTCCTGGCTTCCCTTCCTGCTGAAACCTGTGATACTGCATTTTGGTTGCTACAGTGATTATAACCACCACATATAGGAGAAGACTCAGAGAAATGGGACAAAAGGTTCATGGTTAGGGAGTAATGTATGGAGAACCTGTACAGTAAAGTGTATTATCAATATGAAAAATGCCCGCTCTGGTAAAAACAGAGGGTAATTTTTGTGTGAAAAAGTGGTCAGATTTTTAAATATCAACTTCAGATGAGCATCAACTCAATTTCAAATTGTGTCTTCTGCAGAAGAAATATTTAATGTGACAGAATTATGATAGATATGACTATCACTGAGTACCTCATAATTTTTCCTCAAGTTTCACTTCTCTCACAAGCCCCTCTGATGCACAGTGGAAGGATTGCAACTTTGGAAAAAGATGACACTTTTGATAAATAATTTCCATATGTACTGTAAATTGCCACTAGTTTACACTGTCAATTTCCCAGCCGTGGTCTGGAAATCACCAACCCAGGGAGCCCTCCTAATGCTACACAGAATGGAAGACATTCTATTAAATGGTGAAAGGGAGGGTGTTTGGAGGAAAATTGAGGGGTCCGATGAGGATTTTCCTCTGTGTATGAAGTGACTGATCAGATGAGAATGCAGATAAGTCAACAGACATAGGTTTACAGCATTCTATAATTACATTTTCTTCAAACAATGCAAGCTGGTGTTACTTCTCTACATGTGGTAAATAAATAAAAAAAAAAAATCAACCCACAACTCCCTGGTCCTGTCAATGTTAACAGACATATAGTGTCTCCTAATTTCCTGTACTCTAACACTGCGTAAGTATGCATTCAGCATACCATAGCATGGTTTCTACCTAGCTAGTAGCTTCTAGGGCTTCTTTGAATTGAAACTTCTGAAAGCTTTCCTGTTTGAAGGTCAATGAACGAGAAGGTATGAATCACTTTTTGTTCTTCTTTCTGACTTTTCAGACTATTTTCAGTGTGCCCCCTCCACAACTTTTACTCATTCAGGCACTGCAACACATAGAGAATTACAAAGAAAGCTCAGAATAGTTCATCGTTTATTTTGTAACTCCCAAGTTACAGCTGTCTTCAACCTGCTGTGACAAACATCAAAACCAGATTTTTATTAAACAATCTGATTTTAAAGGTAAGATTTAAAGGTGATATAGGCAAATGCTTGTGAAGAACCACTTCCCTCTTATCTGAAGTTAGGCATCTAAATACTTCAGGAGTTTTGACTATGCCAGCCTTTTGTGTTTTGCCAGCAAGCTATATCAGAGAGAAGAGAAAGCAGATATGACAAGTAACCGGATTTCCCCAAACTGTTAACGGGGTGGTATCTGTTCACTACACTTTCATTTCTATTTCCTGGGGTTATTAATGTATTGCAGTTAGTTTCTAAGTAGTTCTAAGAACAAACGTTACTCAGGCTGGCATGTAATTATTAATATTTAACAGCTGTAATTTTTGATGATAAAACATTATTAAAATAGTGGAAGCATCCACAATAGCTGATCTTTCTCTTCCCTCTGTAGTCAGTGCAGAAAACAGATCCTCTAGAAAGTGATTTACAGCAGGAGGTTAACCATATTGTCTTTTACAGATGAATCAAATTCATGTTTAAAATACAGCCAAACTTGGGCTCTGCCTTTCTCTACTGACTACAGAAGGAGCTAAAGAAGGTTATCTTCACTAGACTAGAGATAGCCTTTAGGAATATCCTTATATCATGCCTGATTAAAACTACTGAAGCTGAGCAGTAGCCCATGGAAAGATTCTCCAGGAAGCCAAAAGAAATTAAGGTCTTAGATTAACAGGCAAACGGTCCAAGCCAGAACAGTATGTGTGGTTTAGAAACAGTTCCTCTGTTTTCCTTTCTCTTCAGTACCATATTAACCCCCATTTATGCTACTTACGTGCAAGGGTTCCTTCAAGGCCAGGCTAGCGCATGCTACTGAATATTCTTGGAAACAATCCTCTGATGTGGTTGGTTCCAAGAAGGTTCTCAAAAGTGGGTGAATCTGGCTTTCTTTCACCACATTCTGCCCTTGCTCTGATGGGCCACTGGAAACAGGGACGTTGAAGGTCCCTGTTGCCAGCTACCACAAAGGAAACTCATAGTACCTGGAGCTCAGGCTGAACAGAAGAGCAGGGGTGCTATGTTCTCGAGGGGACAACTGTGCTGTGCCACAGACACTGGAGTATCAGTACAAACACGTTTTCAGTGAACTCGGTTGTATACCTCTGCAGCTGGCTAAAAGTTGGAAAAAGTTGTTTAGTTCTGCCTCTCTGATAGCAAACAAAAATGTGAGTTTTCTCCTCATTATTGACGAGGAGTAATGGGAAGTTTGTTTTAACTGGCTTTAGTAAAGGCAAGGTATAGGTCAAGGAAGAAATCAATTCAGATTTTTGACTCCTTATACAAATGATCAAGTTAGTAGGGGAGATCAGCCTTCTGTGTTTCACAGCTCTCTTCTGAAGGAAGTGGCTAAAAAAGGATTTCATAAGATGGCTTACAGGAAGCAGAGAAGCACATGTTTTAGATGTTCTTCTGAAGGCCTGAAGACAAAAATAAGCCATACTTTAGAGTTTGAACACTTCTATGAGTAGGTAAGAAGAAAACAGTGGAGTTTAAATGGTTTAAACTCCTTTTAAAACATTGGAGTTTGAAATTTAGGCACTTGCTTCTTTTTCTGGATTGAATTCTAAGGAACTAAAGGGGATCAAAGAGACAGACTCTTTCAAGACCTCCCAGTCTGAATAGAAGAATTGTAGTGCAGGTGAGAGGATATTTATTTTGATTTATTTAACTTCCATACATTTTGAAGAGTCTCCAGTTCTCAAGTCAGGGTCTTCCATTTGATGACAGTAGACAGCTGAAATCGACAAGAATAACCCAAGACAAATCTAAGCAAAAGAACATAAACAGTTGTTCTATTCCAAATTAAAAACACAGGATTTTTCTCTTTTCCCTGCCCCCTCAAAAGTTGATTTATTGCCCTGAATTTCCAGTCAAAGCATTTAATTCAAAACTGAGAAGTTAAATAGACATTGAATTAATTACTTGTGTAGGAAAACTTGCATCTAGAAATTATAGCAAAAATACAGATTACACTCCAAAAGGAGCAAATAATAACTTTCTAAGAGGAAGCTTTATAAAAATTGAAAAGTTAGTTAAAAAAGTAAAACCCAACATTTCTGGTCTGTCCCATCAGATTATTATTCCTTCAGATTTTACTAATATGAAAAATATAATTAGTCATTTAAATCATAGAAGACTACACTTTCAAAATGCATAGTTTACTTATTGCTAGAAAACATGTTTAATTAGAGCTCTGTCCTGAGACATGCCAGTGGAGACTTCATGTATCAGTGTTTGCCCAGCCAAAACTTGTATTTGTTCATGCAAATGTCCAGCTAGGACACATAAATATTGATTTGTTTGCATAAGGAAGATATTTTTGCTGGCAAAAATTTTTGAAAGTGTGGCCTAACATCTAGGCCCAGACTATTTAATGGCCTTTTAAAAAAGATTGTTAGCAATTATTTTTTGAAGTTTGTCAAAATATAAAAATTTTGAAAAATATATATTCAAATATTCAGGTTTGACCATTCTGAAACTTGAGTACAGCATTTCAGAAAGAATAAGGTTTCACAGAAGGAAAGAAGGTCTCTATTTAAAGCAGGAGCCTGTGAAAATGAAGACATATGTTCAGTTCCTGTTAACTGCAACAAACTTTTCTGACACTGGGCTGGGCAGGTATCCTAATCACTCCGTCCCTTAGCACCCAGCTGGAAAAAGTGGGAATGCTGATGCTTGTTTTTCCTGTCTTGCTTCATTATGCTTGAATGTCTTTGGAAACAGGGCTGTCCCTGATTATGTATGGTTTGCATTTGCTGGAATAAGACTCAGGCCTCAACTGGAAGCTCCAGGAACTACAAGGAGCAGGACTGGACAGCGTGCAATTAAAAGGGTGAAAACTTTTGGTGCAGCATTTCTAAATACATTTCCTTAAGTGCTCCTTAGAAGAGGGCAGAGGGGGGAATTCTACCTTTCTTTTTTTAAGTCTCAATGACCCAAAATATTTACAATTTCTTCTGAAGACTGAAAAATACAGAACAAAAAAAAAAATTCAATACTGTAAGTATATTTCAAGTATTTTAAAATTTAGCTAGTACTTTGGCTATTTTACAAAAATAAGGTAAGCAAGTTAGCCTTGAGAACCATGAGAGTAAGACCACATTGTGCTGCTACTTTTCTAACTAGTGGTATTGAAAATGACTTTTTTGACATGAAGCTCTGGAAGGATGTGTTATAGGGGGGAAGCAGGTACAGATACTTTTCTCTTTTGCAAAGATTTGTGTGTGAAACCAGAACACAGAATGATGTAAGATAAAAAAATTGTCATTTCTGTCACAGAATGTAGCTATTCCTTTGCAGCCAGGACTGATAATTAATCACTTTCATAAGCCTTCCACAGCAAAATGGCAACGTTGTGTCACAGGTAAAACCACCGCTTTTCTTCACATTTCCAAGCTTTAATACTTGCAACTCAGCATCTTTTTCATGGTACAAAAAAAAAAAAAAAAAAAACCCAGCACAGTTTGAGACCACACACAATATTTGTCTTTTAGGTAAAAATGAGGCGTGAGAAAAGGAACATCTAACATGCAAATTGTTTTGAATCGTCACAGAACTGAAAGGCAGTTATAACTAGGGCAGCACAAACAACTCATTAATTTGGCTAACCATCGGCCACTGGCTATTTTTTTTCCACAGTGAAATTAAAGAGCAAAGGCTGTTCCATTTCAAATCAAGTGAAAGTGTTAAGCTTCGGTGGGTTTGGGTTCTTTTTTAATTCTTCACCTATTTTACTATTAAATGTAACTAACTGACATTAAGATTTTGAAGAAAAATTAAAATTTGTTTCGAAAACATCAATATTAACTTGATAACTTTTCAGTTCAACCTGTGTTCACAAATGTTTTTATTTATTCTGTGTACAAAGAAAACAATTAAAACTGTTTCACTCAACTCCACTTGGCAGCACTCGACATCTCTTAGTTTACGTTACTGACATAGAAAAGATTCTTCAGCCTCCAAAAGCTTGTGAGATTTGCTTCAAACCATCAATGTAAATATTTATGGCCAGATTACAGCTGTTTAAAATCAAAGGAAGTCTGACCATACTCTTCATGAGACTGATGATATAATTTCAAAGTGACTGAGCCTTACTGAATTTCAGGATATTCCAGTGCTAGCAATAAGCCAGACTCACCAACACGGTGGCCACCGTCTTGTAGAGATGAGCACCTAGAGGGGATTGTAGACCAACAGTCTACCCAGACATGTCATGTCCTTAGGAGCAAGAAGCAGCAGTAACCAAGCAGATCGCATCCATTGCTGTGCTGGATAGTCAGTGTCCTCCATTCTGACCAATGAAACGTTCTGATGTACCTTTTGAGGTACATCAAATAGTGGCACCATTATGGTCATTGCTGAGAAATCATTCCGTTAATGTAGCTTTTTCTGTACAACTCTGCTCTTTCATGGCCTTTTTTGATACTGTTATTATCGAACTAAGACTTAGATTTTATTAAAAGGGTGCAGTTTGCTTTTTTCTATGCTTACTTAGAAAACAAATCTTTGTTCCAATAAATTGACAACCAGCTCCCATGGCTCTCTGGTTCACTGTGGAATCAAAACATTTATTAAACTACCATTCCACCTGCCACCCATAACTCTCCCCTAAATTATTGGTGAAAGCCCTGTTTCTGTTTCCTCAGAAATTAGTCAATGAAGAGCTGAATTAACTGATTTTCAAGTCAGCAGAGGCTTTTGAAACAATCATATAATTCCACTTTTGGAGCAACCACATCATTCTTTTTCTCCCTTTCCCCTTCTTTCCCCCAAAAGGTCTGAACTGAAGCAGCACAGGTGCCTGAAACATTAGGCAAACCTTGGAAGCCATATCAGGCCGTAGACCAAAAAAGAAAATCTGTATGTTAACGCTCATCCCTTATTTCAGAAAGGGCTGTATTTTGGCCCTTTCTGTGTCATTGGCCATTCTGTGTCAAAGCTGTGCCATTTCCAGCCAGAGGTTACAGAAAGTTATACAAACCTCCTGGTTCCACGTGTCTGGGAGGATTTTACATGGCTAGCTTATACCTATAATTTATTTGTTATTTTATAGGGTTTTTTCTCTTAAAAAAATTCCTATCATGCTGTCCAGCTCTTGCTATTGATTCCAACCAAGCTCAGACATCCCTTGGGTAGAAATACAGAGACAGACCTGATACATCAGTTTAACGGCACCCACATATCCTTTGTGTCATGAGGACCTGTGTGTGACCTATTAGGAGCAGCTCCCTGTCCCTTTTTTGCTTCAGAGCTGGGCTAAAGGTCAGAAAAAAAGTAAGCAGGTTGTGTCCTGAAAGGTCATTTTCTGATCTTAATTATTCTGATGTAATTTCATTGAATTATAGGTCCCATTTTTGCCTATGAAAAGATGATCTAAGGTCTACCTTGAACGCTGAATTTATAAACATGGCTTTCTTATTCCTCCGTCCCATTTATCTAATGGATGGCTTTATAGCACTTGAAATACCAAGGAAATTGGTGTGTTATAAAGAATGGAACAGAACAGAATTTCTTTTCTTATTTTTCTACTGAGTACTGAGGAAACAATACCAGGCCTAGTGCTAGCAAGCAGTGTTCAAATTATGAGTTGCATTCCAACTTTCTGGTGAATTTCAGGTACTCAACATGTCTAGTAAATGATGCATTGCTTATTTTATCCCCAATATAGGGGTTAACCACAGGGAACAGAATTTTAAGAATCTTCAAGAAAATGCTCACACAAGTGTACTAATACCATGTGTATAAAAATATACCACCACAGAAAATACAGATTAAAAAAAAATATTAAATTATTTAAATATAATAGTATATACTTGGCAAATATAACAGTATATGCATTGCCACTTACATGTACTTATAAGAATTTAATTTTTTTTCTTTTCAGTGCAAAATAAATGGACTACTAATTTCAGGTAATATCTTCTGATATCAAAATGAAGAAAGGAATACTTGCCTGAAAAATAGTTCTGTTTAAAAATATAAACACATATATTGCTTGCTACTGCCTTAAACCAGGTAAAGCAGAGAGGGTATGAAGGACTCTTTCATACAGATCATACTGTTTCTTTCTTTGTTTCATGGACAAACTCACTGGCTTCAGTTGCTTTTAGGTAGTTTAATTCTGAGCAGAACTGGATCCACACTCCATTGTCCTCAACAGGTAGACATCTTCTTAGGCTACAGCAAACATTCTTGGCCACTCAACATCCCTTATTCCAAGCTATATGAGTCCTTTTTGTCCAGACTCCCCTCCCTCAGATTAATCTGTAGACCCATATAAAAAAATGCACTGTGTGTCTATAGTCAAGTAACCAATTTTTTGTAATTCAGAAATCTGATGGCTTGCTTGGCTCAGATAGGCATCTGGAATTGCTACCAATCCATTGGATATTTTTTAATTTCTAAAAAGTAATTCACAGAAACATAATTCTAATAAATCTTATTTCTGCTTGTGGAAAATGGTCTAAACAAAAAATTCACATTCAAACACCAACTACCGTTACATATGCAACAATCACAGCTATTTTAAAACAGGCTCTATGTAAAAATATAGTGTATCTTCCCTAGATACCAGTTGTTCACAAAGTAATCTGATTTATTAATATGTTCTGACCTCCATACTTAGTAAGCGAAGTTCGAGGCCCAGAATGAGAGAGGAAATTAAATAATAAATGAATTAGAGCAACAGAAGTACAATAGTGCAAATATTCAAGACAGAAAACTCCATTCACTTAGCTTGTATGACCTTTTTGAGTCTGTTTTTCACATCTTTTCATGACAAGTGTGCTGGAGGAATTGTTTTGAAAAATAGCAAAGTCAGTAAGAAACTGAAGAGCAGTTTTAGTGTGTGGGTACTGGTCATACACACTGTAATTCACATTGGAATCATAGCTCCCAGATTTTTCCTTAACTTGATATAATCATTGTCATTTTCTTCCATTAACTCTGGATTTGGGTCACCATGTAGGAACAGAACCTGAAGGGGGCCTACAGGAAGGCTGGGGAGAGTGTTTACAAAGGCCTGCAGTGACAGGACAAGGGGCAATGGCTTTAAGCTGGAGAA
>JAOXJM010000012.1:94987047-94997556 GCA_026413425.1 Tringa solitaria | reverse complement strand
GTCCCTGCTGACTGTGGGGAGGTCGGACTAGATGACCTTTGGAGGTCCCTTCCAGCCCAGACCATTCTATGTTATTAAATTCTTTATGTCACATACCTACAAAGAATAATAGTTAGGGTTGACACTAGGGCAAGAAAGGTGCTAGAGGACCTGGACTGCTGTAACAATTTTCCACAGTCATATTGCTCCTGAGACTTTTCAGACTAGTTCACTCTGTGTCATTCTTTCTTACTGTGGTCAGTCACACATTTAAAAATCATGCAAATAGCCTACTGAGGGATGTTCAATTCGGCTTTATTATAATATCACAGCACTTCAGCCCATTGAAATGCTCGGGAATCCCTACTTTAACAGTTATTAATCTTCACTGAGTGCCCAGAAATCAGAGTTTTCTTGGTATATATCAGCTCCCCCTCCTCACTAAAAAGTGTGTCTCAATACCAGGAGTTCCACATCCTTACTGGATGTGCTCATCATACTTTTGTATAAAAAATTCCATAGGCCAAGCTACAGACATGTTCCTCAGAGATTGTCAGTGGCTAAAGAGAGAAATCAGAGAAACAGATAATCATGTTCATGCAGCACGTCTTAAGTTCAATTGTCTGCAAGGCATTATTAGCAAGAAAAGTATTACTTTAAAAGTATTAACACTGATTTGTTGGCGATATCAAATTATTACTAAGCAAGCTTGCTCAGCATCTTCTTAGAGTTTTACATATATTTGTGGTTTCTTGCTACTTCAAGCATGGTTTTCAACCATTCTTTTATATCATGTTTTCTGTCTATTTCATGGTAAATTGATCATCAGCATATATCAACACAAATTAAAAGGCAGTAAAGGCCATCTACACCAATGAAAGAATTTTGCAATTATCATTGCACTTTTTCCATTCCCATTTTAAAAATTACTTCCTACTTTATCATAGAATAGAATCATAGAATCATTTAGATTGGAAAAGACCCTTAAGATCATCAAGTTCAACCATTAACCTAGCACTGCCAAGTCCACCACTAAACTATGTCTGTAAGTGCCACATCTACACACCTTTAAAATACCTCCAGGAATGGTGATTCCACCACTTCCCTGGGCAGCCTGTTACAGTACTTGACACCCCTTCTGGTGAAGAAATTTTTCCTAATATCTAAATATGTCCCGGCACAACTTGAGGCCATTTCCTCTTGTTCTATCACTTGTTATTTGGGAGAAGAGACCAATCCCCACCTCATTACAACCTCCTTTCAGGTAGTTGTAGAGAGCGAGTGGTTTCAATTCATATCAAATTAAGCAGAGATTTCATTCTTTCATTATACTGTGAAAGACGAAGTTTAATACTTTTCCTGGAAATCTAAATTTTTCATTGTGTCCACAGTACTGTCTTAAGTTATACCATCACATATCTTCTTGGAAAATCATTGCATCAACGCATCAATATTCTTGCATCAATCAAAAATATTCTTATTATATTCCCATCTTTTCTCAGGCAGTTGACAAACTGAAAATATTTGAGCCATGACAGACCTATTTTTTTGTAATTCCTTCACATTCTCTTACTAAATCTTCTGTGAAACTGTTAAGCATATATAAAACTGTAAAGTTAGATGGGATCTTATGAGGTAATAATTTCTTCAGTAATCTTTTATTTTGTCCATCTGAAAATTCAGGGGTTTGATGCCCACTTTGCATTTACTTTGATATTTTTTTTTCAAAACTCCTGACACAAGAAATAAATCTGTAGATCTTTGACTTAACATACACCTTTCTATGTTTTCATAGTTCATCAGAAACCTTGTTGTTCCTTTGTGGTCTGGTTTCTTCCTTATGATCTTTATAAAGATAATGCTTCCACAAGTGGTTCAGCTGCCTAGCAAGTGCCTCTGAATATTTGTCTTAATTCACTTTACCACTGAGAAACTCATTAAAACAGTCCATCCATTCTTTATATGACTCCATACCTTGTGACACAGCTACAGCATCAATCCCTTCTGTGTATTTCAATCAACAGTTTTCTAAAGCCAGCTCTTGGTGACCAGCATTGTGTGATTCTCACCTGTTCCTTGGAGTCTTCGATTCAGTTGTGTCTCTTCTCTTATTTTCATTTCTATAAAGGAGCGATTTTCTCTCTTACACAATAGTAGCCTGAACCACAAGTAACTCACCTTAGTCTGAATGTTTGTTTGTTTGTTTTCTTACGTAAGTTTCTGGTTGATCTAGTAGATAAGAACTCCATCTCTCAACAGTAATATATTCTTGCAAATGCCATTGTGAGTACAATGAGACGGTCTCCAGATCTGCAAAGCTGATTAATCTGATTCCACTGTAAGCAGTTGTGTCAAGGTATAGTTACCTCTTCTTTTTCTACTTTAATACCTTTGTGTAAGGATCATTTTAACATCAACATTGGGAGCTGATATGGGTTCCTTTGAGTTCTCTCTAGACTTAATTTACTATTTCATCAGTGAGAGCGCACACGCTGATATCAAGTTTGCTCACAGCTTCCTTCAAAGACAGTAACTGCACTGGCAGATTTAAGTACTCAATGGTTCCTTTTTTTTTTTTTTTCCATTCTGCTGAGATTAGGATGTGCTTTTGACATAATTACTCAACCATATTTGGCTGGGATTCCTGCCTTTGATGAGATCCAGATGTTCCACGTCCTCAGCTCTTAGTCTGTTTTCCATACCTGGGTAATTTATCTGTAATATTTGTTTGGCTTTATATCAAAAGGAGAAGAGTGTTCAGCCTTTGCCTGCTGGCCAACGTAGAAGACCAGATCCTGACTCTGGCCCATCCCCTCTAGCCTGCCTTGCTCAGGAGGCTCTGCTTGCAGCGCAACATGTTTGGCAAGGCTCCCAGGGCCGTGGGAACACACAGGAGCTGCCACCGTGACAGAAGACTAATTTAGAGTAACAAATAGATTCAAGGAGGACCAAAGCAGCTCGCAAACAAGCAGCAGAGGCAGAGCTAAATTTATCAAGCAACACATTCTGTCCACTCTTTGCTCATTCATCTCTAATGACTCTGTGACGATAATTATATTTTTCTGCAGTGATTGTTTGAGAGTACATTTTTATGACCGTATCATGGAGCAACACTTTAACTCCCCCAAAATAAAGCTTGCTTTGTTTGTTTGTTTGTTTGAATAATTTAATTCCAGATGAAAGATTTGTCTTCTCCAAAGAAGGCACAGAAGATCCTTTCCAATATTAATTAAAAAGTGTTATAGACTAGATATTTTCCTAACTCACCACATGCATAAAATCATTCTTAATATAATCATCTGTTTTATTTTTGTATAATAAAGTGAACTTAAAAGCAAATTTAAGATACCTATGAAGGATAACTTCCTGTATGAATGAAAGCTGAAGTTTTAAGTGGCCAATGAAGAGTCATAAGGAGCAGATGAGTGATGTCCCACTTAGTTACTTTGGCTGTAGAAAAAAACTACTCAACATCATCTACACTCACACCAATTAAAAAATATATTATTCAGAATTAACAGAGAAATATTTTTAGATTGTTCTGTGGTCACACTGTTAGAATTTGATGCACAATTAAAACTTCTCACATTTTGTTCCATACTATACTCACAAAAATCCTGTGCCCCTACTGAATTTGTCAGGGTATGAATGTTCACAGCCTCTGAATACTGTGTCCCCTACTATGTCCCAATATAATAATTTTAAACATAAGAATAAACTCCAGAATGTTTATTAGGAAATAAAATGAAAAGAAAATTAATCAGCAGGGTATACAGGCAACTACAACTTTTATTCCGCACTTAAAGGATTAGATTCCCATAAGATACTGGCATGTTTGGTCATTCGAGGCAACATATATCAAGCTCTTTCTGAAAACTAATGTTTGTTTTGAAAACTGGAGTTTTTGTGAATCTCTTCTAGGCTTTGGCTGATCTCTTTCTGGAATATCTAGAAGAATGTTTTTCCCTCCAAGGCCTCAGCTGCCCTTGGGTGGCTTTGCTGCTCACCACCAACAAAACTATCAACTCATGAGCTTAAATAAACGGGAATTTACTGAGAGCCAGCCAAACACTAAAAACTCACTCTTAGCTCACAATAATCAGAATTTGTAGAACATGTAGTGCAGTCAAATGCATACATTTAGAGCCTGTCTTTTGATTGTAGCTATTTGAGACAATAAGAGAACACATGTATTAGATATTAGTTGTTTGACTTGAAGGTGTACTCATGCTGCAATGATGAGAGAGGAACATTACCCTCAAGACACTGTCCGCACCATCCTCGAAGTAAATGGCAACAGTCCAGTCATCATAAAAAGGGCCAAGATGTGTCAAGAATATTTTTCTGACTACACGATGACCTTTTCATTTTCTTCTACATGCTTCTCATTACAAAGCAATTAACAAAAGAAAGGGGACATCATAAAGTGGTTGAAAAAGAACTTAAGAATTAAACGGCAATTAAATATATGGCAAGAAACTATCAATTCACCAAGAAAACTGACAGGATTAAAGAGTGAAGCAAAAACATATTTAAATCACAGCCCTCAGAAAGCTTTAAGAATGAAAATACACCTCATAAATACATGTTTGGATTCAGATGCAAAACTGTATCTGCAATGATTCAGTTACATGCCAAGCTTATGTTACTGGATTATCGGCCCCTACTAGAATTTGGACATTCAGTCGTTTATTTTGCATGTTATTGCAGATTCTGACTTCATGGTTGCTGTGTGCACAATCACTTCCCTGTTGTTCAACCCTGCAAACTCTGACAGTAAGAGAAATCAAACTTCAGCAAAAGACTTTGAAGGCCAGTAGAAGACTAACAGGCAAGACATATTGTGAGTGGTAAATTCAAATTGGCCACAAAAGCAGTGTTTAGGTGCTAAAATTTAGGTCCACCACAAGACATTGTTTCTATATCATGAGTGTTTCTTCATGTGGCAGCAACACAAAGCCTGTCACAATAGTATCTGGTTTAACGCAAGCCACATGAAATCTGGAAAAGTAAGAACAAACAGAATTAAGTGAAAGAAAGAAAACAAGACAAAGAAAAATTGCTTTCTCCGAAATACCTCCAGAAAGACAAGAACAGGCAAAAATTATGTATATAACAAAGGACAGAGAGCAGCAAAAACCAGCATAAGAAGAGACAATATTAAAGTGGTTACTAATAGAGAAATAGTAAAACTTTATCAGCTTATTAAGCTCTCAGCAGGCAAGTTTATGGCCAGCCAAGGATAAGCAGGGAAAGACTTCTCAAGTAGATTAGAAATAAGGCAAGCAATGTACGAACAATTTCAAGAGCTGCTAAACAAACTCACACTACCACCACCCCCCCAAAAAATTAAAATTCTCATGAAGACAAATATAACACATCATATCTCAAAGTAGAAAAAGAGTCAGTTAAAAAGATTAAGATTACAGTTCAAAACCTTACAGCTTAAGAAAGTTGTTACAGAGGACCAAAGTGCTGGTGATCTGTCAGAAGCTGCAGTGTTGGGACATTGAAAAAAATGTGGAAATTCACCAGAGGAAAACATTCCTTAAAGAAAAATGCTTTAGAAAAATTCTGATATTGAATGGGATGTATTTCTAATAAGTACTAAGATTTGCCAGAAGTCAACTACATGTTGCCTTTAACATTATCCATTAAAAAGAAAAAAAAAGGTCAAATTTCAAAGAAAATCCTGAAAGGGCAGCCACTTGGTGGAAGACAAAAATGGAGTTATGCTAAAGCAGACCTCCATAAAACAGCACTGACAGGGAACTTATGGCCTTTACAGTGAGGGACATGCCAGAAGCAACACAGGACACACAGGTGTAACAGAGCTATCTTTGTGTCCCTGTAATGTAATGACAGCACAGAAAATTTCCATTCCTTTTCTGCATGCTAGAACTTTCACCTGATGTGCAAATGAAACCTATATGATTTTTTATGTCATGATAGCATTTATCCAGAAAAAAAAATGAGCATTCCAAGCTTCTGCATCTCTTTTGCAGTGCATAAGATAATGATGCAAAAAATGCATCATTGAAAAAACCTTATTGGTTTTGAAGGGTGGTGTATTCCTGGAGGCTGAAACCAAACTCTTAAGAACAGGACTGGAATCAATATTGCTCTTAAAAAGCAGATTTAGCTTTAGCTCAGTGTATCACTTACTTCTTTTCAAATGCAGAGGTCCAATACGAAGTCACCCTGAGGGATGGGATTTGTTCCAAATAGAATATTAATTGAGTTATCTTCCTATATTGTGTACTTTACATATGAGATTTTGCAGTTTTATCTCTTTTTATCAGAATGCATGTGTGCAACAGCTCTTCCACTTCGTGTTTCCCTGAAATTTGGTATGTTAATGAAGCACTGTCTGTATGTGTTAGCTAAATGGGCCAGAGCAGTGTTTAGGCACATACTTGATTTTACGTCTGAGTGACCTCATTAAAGTCTACTGGTTTCCTTGCTTATTAAAAGTTATTGTGTCCCGAGTACCCTGTTGAACAGGAATCATAAAGAGGGCTGTGCCTGGTGAACAAAGATGGTACAAGATGTAGGTAGAATTAACTCTCTGTGGAATATATAAACCTGTATGTCGGATAAACAAAAGAACTGAAGGTAAAGTTTCCATTTGTTTTGTTCATTAAATGACTCCAGCTCTCTTTTCATTTGCTTTAACACCTTTGTGTAAATTTGTAAATTGTTTCATATTTCTTCTTAAAAGAAAATTGCTTCCAAACTTCAATTCATGCTACAGTTTATGGAAACAATATTTTGCACACACATGGACAAAACTTTATGCCAGGAGTATTTTACATGTGCATTGCAGAAGTTGATGGTGATCCACAACAAACACATTTTTCCAGGAGGGAAATGGCCACATGGCATTTCAGGATGTGACCTATAGAACATGACACTATTAGTTGTCACTGTTAATGAGAGCAATTGAAGTAAGAAAAGTCAGTTACTACACATAACACAGTATAAATTCCTGCATATAAAGTTTTATGAAAATGTTTATGTTGTGCTATAATCGACTAAAAATCTGCATTAAGAGAATAATAAATCTGCAAAATAAAATTTTTAGACGTTAGATTTAGAAGTTAGATTTAACTTTAATCAAGTTCCATCGTGCTTTAATGTAACACTAGTAAACGAATTAATTGTGTATCAGCTTTTCTCCTAGATTTCTACCTCAGTTCAAAATTCAGCCAGTGGGTATTCACTCAGTCAGTCAGTGAGGAAACTTAAAACATTTTGAAATTAATTTCCCATAAGCTCACTAATGGTATTCATCACTTCAGCTTCTGAGTGCAAGTTAATGTTTTAAAATGTCAAGTAATTTATCTTCACAGCATTCCTGTGAAGAGACAGGGTTGACTGTCCCCAATTTACAGTGGGACAGCAGAAATAAAGGGCAATTAAAGACAAAAACAGTCAGTAAATATGGATGTCCATTTTGAGATGCCTCATATCTGGATTTTTAAGATCACTTGGTGATACATATATGTAGCATTTCATGTATCCAACATAAGGATCCTGTTGATTCCATCCCATCCACAGACAAGAGTATGAAGTGGTAGCAGAATAACTTTTAAGTGATCATGCATAAAACACTTGGTTTAGGGAATTCTCGCATGTCTACAACAAATAGAATTCAGTTATCTGAACAGCATCCAACTCTTTTAGAGGAACCTTTGTTTTCCACCCTCCCACAGTCGCCTTGTGCATCTTCCAATTTCTGCAACAAATGAAGGAAGCCCACAGAGAGCAGACTCTTTGGCTGTGAAAGCCTTCTCTACTATGAGAGCACAGTCCATCATGTGTAAAAAGGGATAGGGGAGTAAAGAATGGGCATACCATATAACCGGAGACTTTCAAAATTCACAATGAGAAAGGAGAAAAGCACTTTCTTTTTTCTTTTTTTTTTTTTTTTAATATAGTGATTGGGTTTAGAATTCTGCTGCTGTAGAACTTTGAGACTTGGAACAATACAATATGTTTACTTACCTTTATAGGACAAGCTTATGCTGTTAAATTAGATTTCAATTATAGTGATTTGTTAACACAATAAATGTATTAAACACATTCCAGAAATGTACCAGGAGATATAAGATATGGCCTTGTCCTAATCTGTAAAATAAATCATGCAGAGCATCTGTCGTATTGTACAGGAGAATAAGGACTAGTTTACTTCCTTCTATTTCCTCCTAAATTCCTAAATGGAAAATTTAGGTCCTTGTAACTCCATCAATAATGACCAAGGGAGTGGCTGCTGCCTCCTGGAAAGAAGGAGACTGCTAGAATATATCCCACCAGAAAGGTTTCTCTTTGATACTGCAATATAGCCTAACCATATTTTAAAACATTTAAGACCCATTCTTGGATTGCACAAAAATTATACAACTTCATATATCAAAAATACAATCTGGGGTGATAAGAAAGGATTTCACGAACATCTTTTTATTTTTCTTTTTTTTTTTAAATATGTGTCTTATATACCTATTTTGCCTGATGGGAGCAATAACTGAGCATACATATTGGGGGCCAAAAAGTATGCAAGTACGTAAAATCTTTATAATTCTGATTAGCTGAATATTCTTCTGAAGATGATAAATACAGGGCAAGGTATGTATTCATAACACATAAAGAATCATGCACCCACAGTAGCTATGTAACAGGGCTCTGGGAACAGGTGCTTCCTGAAGCCACCTGTAACACTAATTCCAGCAGAAAATGCTGCTCTCTGTGGGAACAGGGCTACAGAAAGCACACTTTAAGAGGGCGAGAAGTCAGATACAGGTATGCTTATATATATATATATATATAAGCTTCTTCCAATATATAGCTGCTTCTTCCAATCCAAGTTTGAGGATAGATTCTAGCACTTTTTTAACATTTTGATTTTACATACACTAGTAGCAACTGCACACTTACTAGAGTGGTACATACTTTTAGGAAGTGACCTTGCTCAGCCCTAAACTAGCGCTACTCTGTTTTAGATGTCTTTCTCTCTCCCTCCCTGCCCACCCCCCCAAGTTAACAGATCTGTTCCAATTTTGTTGTGGGCTTCTCCATGCTGAGTCTCCTCTTGTGATTTCCCACCTGCATTTTTCATCCTTCTGCCTATCTTTGACAGACAAAGAACCCAACTGGCTGATTACATTAACAAGCAAAACACACAGTAGAATTAGAAGTAAACCACTTGATTTTAGCTCATTTCCCTCATATGGTCAGCATTGGGGTTGCTTCATGGTTCACTCTTGAGCACCTTCTTCTTAAGATCCAATTCAGGCCTGCAGCTTAGAATAAAGATTTCTTCATTATTCACAATTTCCCCTCCTCAGACTGTATAACTGCCCTCTACAAAGTCATTGTTCATGGCAGCTTTTCATACTATTAGGCTCAGACTGTGAGTTCTAGAAGGAGACAAGAAATCAGTTTCTGTCTGGGGCAACTGACAAAGGCACTGCTTCAGCCATATCCCCTCCGTTGCTCATGTTTATCAGAGTTGCTAAGGGTACAGAGAAAGTCAGCCCCAGAGGATCCAAGATAGCTGGGCCAAGTGAGAAATTGCTTCTGTTTCTCCTTCTGCCTTACCAACAGCTAAGTTTTCTGTTTCCTGATAACTTGGAATTGTCTGCAGTTCAGGCTCCAAAAGTATCATGGGGAGAAAAGTCTCATGGCAGTGCCTAATAAACAGAAAACTCAGACTTCATTGAAGAAAGAAGGTTAAGTTTGGGGACTGTTGTTAAAGAAGCACCTTTTAACCAGTAAACAAAAACAACCTGGTAGAGTGATCTCTGAGAGACCGCAAACATGGGGTCCTAGATATCGTTCTCACATATCCACTTTAAAGAGCAGAGCTGCACTTTAATGAACCAAGTTTGAATGTTTGTTACTCAGCAGATGTCCATATATTTAAAATTTCCCCATGGGTAAAAGAACTATGTCGTTTTGAGTAACAGATGAGTTGATCCAGGATACTTTATTATTCTGATCTAGCCTGGTGGTCTCTAGAAGAAGACAATTCTATTTTTAGCTTATTTTCCTTCTTCTTAATCTTCCCACAAGCCTTTAAATAAAAATTACCATCAAATTATGTCTCACTATTACTGGAGAGAGCATTTCTGGGTTTTGATGTCCTTCTTTTATCTCTAGAGTTGTAACCAGATATTTCTCTGGTCTTCTGGTTTTGCATGTTTACAAGTTTCCACATGAACATGAGTTTTTTACAACTTCAAGGCGGCTCATATTGGTTCCTATCATTGACAAAGACTTCAGCCTCAGCCAAATTGCTGACATTGGTTCAGAGCCAACATATAAGTGAAAGTACTAAATGAAGCAACAAACTCTCTATTACTTGTTTCTACCAGAAATAAAGTACCCTTCTTGTTTTGGGGCTACATATGTCACCAAACTCCTGACAGAACAGTTACACTACAGGATCTAGTTAAAGTCAGTTTTGTTTATGCAGTTCATAGAATCATAGAATCATCTGGGCCAGAAGGGACCTTCAAAGGTCATCTAGTC
>JAOXJM010000012.1:94975060-94986947 GCA_026413425.1 Tringa solitaria | reverse complement strand
TTCTTATATTGAGGGCTCCAGACCTGCACACAGTACTCCAGCTGAGGTCTCACCAGAGCAGAGTAGAGTGAGTTCTTGAAACTCACTCAGAGTGAGAGAGTTCTTAAAACCCAACCAGGAAGACAATTGAGGTCAATCATAGGCTGGGTCATGAAGACCTTCAGTATACTTCCTGATCTGGAAAATAGTAGGATATTTGAGGCAGTTTATTTTAGCAGCTCACATATCTAAACTCACACCCGATTCCCTCATCAGATTGTTTCTAAGTTGTTCGATCTCCTGGCAGTCCCAGCCAGAGAAACAGCCATGGTCAGAATTGGCAAGGAAATGCTTCCAGAATTCTAATCTACCTCTGCCATCAAAGCAGGGGAAGTCTCTTTGCATTTTAAAGAGGGCAGAAAAGAGCCCTGCATCTTTGGCTCTTTACCTCTTGTCTGCAAGAGAGGTAAAATAAGCTCTAAATGTACTTCAAAAAGCCAAGTAGGGTGAAGAAAAATGCTCTTCCAGGGTCTTATCTGAATGTTCTGCCTCTTAATCTCCTTACTGTTTTGAGCAGCAACCCACAACAATGACTGTGTGTATGTCAAGGAAATCCAGAGCATTGCTTCTGCATCTGGTAAGGGAATGAATGAATATGGGAATACTAACCATCTGTTCATGGCAAAAAGGAATATGTGAAAGTAAAGGAAATATAAAAGAAAACAATTGTCACGCCTATCTTTGAAGAAACCAAGTGTAATTTCAAGAAAGACAAGAAGGGAGATTGGGTGAACTACAGACTGGTCAGCCTCACATCTGTCCCTGTGAAGGTGATGGAACAACTGATTCTGGAAAACCATTTCCAAAGACATGAAGGACAAGAAGGTGAACGGAAGTAGTTGACATGTATTTACCTAGTGGAAGTCATGCTTAACCAACCAGAAAGCCTCCTACAATGAAACAACTGCCTTGACAGATGATGGGAAGAGTAATGAATGTTGTTTACCTCGACTTTATTAAGGCCTTTGACACAGTCTCCTAAAACAGACTCATAGACAAGCTGACATAGTATGGGTTAGATAAGTGGACAGTGAGGTGAATTGAAAGTAGGTGAATAGCCAAGTCCAGAGGGTTGTGATCAATGGCACTAAGTCCAGATGGAGGCAAGTCACTAGTGGGGGTGACCCCAGGGGTCAATACTGGCGCTAATATTGTTTAACCTCTTAACTAAGGACCTAGACAATGGGATAAAGTGAACCCTCAGCAAGCTCAGAGATGATACAAAATTGGGAGAAATGGACTTCCACACGGTGGGGAACTGCACAGAGAGGAATCTGATAAAGTTGAACAAAAGGAAATGTGAAGTCTGTGCCCGGGGGGAGGAATGACTCCATGCACCAGTACACACTGGGGGCTGACTTCCCAGAAAACAGCTCAGTCAAGAAAGACTTTTTGGTTGCAAGCTAGCAATACACCACAACAGCAAAGGCAGCCAACAGCATTTAGTGCTGCATCAGTTGAACGATGTAACCATTTCTTTCTATTCAACACTGATGAGGCCATACCTGAAATGCTGTGTCCAGTTCTGGGCTTCCCAGTACAAAGAGAGATGAACTTACTGGAACAAGTCCAGTGAAGGACTGTGGAGATGATTAAGGGACTGGAACACCTCATATGAGGAGAGGTGAGACTTTTCTGCCTGGAGAACGCTCAAGGGGGAATCTCATCAATGTGTGTAGATATCTGATGGAAGGGAATGAAGAAGAGCCAGACTGTTCTCAGCAGTGCCCAGTGACAGAACCCAAATATTCAGATATTGGTTTGGACATTTGGAAAACTTTTTTCAGTCACTTAATAAATAAATGAATCAATATTTTTTTTAATCTTTCAAAATTAAGATGACTGCAAAACATTATTTTTAAGCAATTTTCACTCATTTAACCATATGTTTAATTTGTTTTGAAAACTGTAACTTTCATTTTTAAACTATGAGTGATGGACTTCTGTCAGGTAATTTTCATGAAAGTAGAATTTTTCTTTCCTAACATCTTAACATTTCCCCCTTCTAAATTGAAGCAAAAATCAACGTTTCCCCTATGACATTTTTTAATTCACTAAAGATAAACTTATATGAAAACTTTTAATTCTGACTTCTTCTTTTTTTGCCTAATTTATAATATCAAGCACAATCCTGAATGAAATGTTGTTCGAAACACTCAAATATTCTGTCATGAAAAGCTTATAAAAAAGTTATCAAAAAGCTTTGTTTTGATTGAAAGCAAAACAAACAAAGTATAGTCAATCCTGACACATTCCCACAGAACATTTACAACTGAATTAATTGGCATTTTCTCACTGAGAAACATTCTGCTCAAAATTTCTGAGCCCCTCTACTGACAAGTTCATAGAATCATTGCTCTGTCCCAGGCAACCTACCACACATGCAGGCATCCTGTTGATCTGACAAGATGTCTTTTGAGAATGCTGAGATTTTTAAGGTGGAACCCCACATTTATATTCCTATCACAAAGTCAGAATAAGGAGGAAAAGCAGAAAAACTGTTCACAGAAAGATGTCTCAGGTGGACAGTTTCTCCTTGTGCTTCCCGAGACAACATTTTTACCCATTCTTTTTTGTTCCAGACCATATCTAAAGTAGCATCTCGTTCTTTAATACATCATTTAATGTATGATTACATGGAAGATTTTGGATATTCATCACTTAATAAAAGTAACCTGTGGGCAAAAACCACAATGGAGTTAGTGGGGTGGTTTTAAACTGGTATCTTTAAAAATGTTCAAAAACATTTCTAAAATGTTCAAAGAGTACTACCAGAGTGCTATAATTTAACTGTGAAAGTTTGCTGATGCACACCTGGCTTCAGTTCACCATGTTAAAGCATCACATGTGTTTTACCATAACTTACACAATTTGTTGCTACTGATTTTTATATTCACATTAGCACTTGAAAGGTGATCTACTTTTGAAAATTATTACATTGTTTATATTTTAACCATTTTAGATCAATGAGGTTTTAAAAACAGATGAGAAAGTACTGCCCTCCAGTACCAGAAAATTTCTGGTTTTCTCCCCGCCTCTTTTTTCAGGATGACTTGCTGTAAAGACCTCTGCCCTTACCCCTAGACACAAAGGTTCCTGCAGCACACCATTGAAAACTGAGTGGTAATGTTCACAGAGAATCTCTTTAGCAGATTCACTTCACACTTGTCTGAAGTCTTAAATGCTGTGTTGCTAGTATATTTTAGACTATTATATGACCATATCAGAAAGGAGAGTCCCAGAGAAGCTGTAAGACCAAAGATACATATATGGTGTATAACATATACACATAGTGAACTGTAACTGGCACAACCAAAAAACTTTAGTCACAACTGAACCCAAACAGGAAACTAACACAAAACTTTTGTTGGTTTGCCTCAGTTATGTATAATTTCGCATGAAGCACATCAGTTTATTCAAGCAGAAGAGCCTCTACAGATCCACAGATCTCAACAGATATGACAGGAAGAACTGAATATACAGTGATGACCATTCCATGTAAGCATTCTGAATATAGCGAACACATGGTTATATCTGAGATACAGATTTTAGAGTATGCACAGGTGATAGGCATACAATTTTGTCTCCTATTAGGTGGAAACTTCTGACTTAATATTGACTTTATAATGGCAAGTAGCAAGATAGAAAAGAAGAGTATTGACAAAACAGCTTTTATTTTCCCCTGATGTCATCTGATCATGTTACTCATTGCAGATAAATCCAATCTCTAATTGCAACAAGCTATTACGAACAGCATTCTTGAATTTATTTCATGGTGCTGTGCCAAGCCTGCATTTGAGCTCTGACATTTCTGCTCTAGTAATTTCTAATTCTACAACTATGTACACCTAATGTCCTCTTCACTTCAAAAACACTGGGCTTGTTGACAAAAGCACCGGCTTGTGTGTGCATATGCTATGCATAACATCATGAAATGCAAAGCACACACTTTTTCTTGTCTACATGCTTATCTTTACCTTCATCACATTTTTCTACTTCGTTTTTGATCCTATTATATTTTACAATTTCATCCATGGAAAAGACTGACGTTTGAAAAAGCAAGCATCTTGCACCTGTTGCTCCATTTACACATGTGGAAAACGACTGCAAAATACCAGCAGACCACAATATTGTCAATATGAAAATGCTTCACAGCCACACTGCATAAGCAGAGGGAAGTTTAGGAAATGACAGTCAACAAACCACTGTCTTCTGTTTTGCATCCTTCGCGTATTGGGCCCCAGAAGTCATCAAGACTGCCATGTCTGTGAAAGCCTCTGCCAAATCTGCAGCCACTTCCAAGGCTCTTTTACACAACCAAAATTTTAGAAAGGAACAAAAAATATAAAGGTGACTCAGCCCATAACATTTTAGTGCTAAATAGTAACATTGGGTGCAATATTGCATATCCAAGACCAGTAAAGACCCAAAATGTCTACCAGTTTAACGAGTTGTAACTTTATTACGATTGTATGTCAGGAATATTATTATGAAACATAAAAACACAGACTTCCAGATGCTGAAGTGCACATGACTTTTTTAGTGTGTTTCTTAATGAGGCTAAACTAAAAATTGAAGAAGTGAATGTTCATATTTAGCAATCATCAGTGACAGCATGATCAGTGTATCAGTTTAGTTTAGAAAAATTCAGTTCTAGATATTTTTCCTCCATTTGCTCACCTTCTTCTGCCTAGATGGTAGTGAAACCACCAATTTAAATTAAGGTAATAATTTCAATCTCAAAACTCAAATATATAATTTGCACTCACAAAACTCAGAATTAATTGATTTTACACACCAAAATTGTCCTTGATTTCCCATTCTTCTCACTCAGTTTTTGGGTTAAATCACTCAAAACATATAGTGAAATCACTGATTACAACTGAAAAGTAGCAGCTTTAAATGCTTTCTAGCCAGTGGGGATCTCAACAGAATCCTTTGCAGTGGGGGTATGGGGAGCATATGCATCAATGAGATTTAGCAGAGCAATGTCATATAAAGTATGAATAATACAGGTTATGAGGTGTCAAGATAATAAGATAAATGTGAATGCATGAGAACTCTAAAACACTGAAGTTAAAAGTTTAACTTAAATACATTAACAGAAAGTCTTTTACAACATGTAACAAGTTACGACACAAAGTGATTGCTACAAGGTGCAGCCTTTGGTGAGGTTTTTGCTGCCTGTCCTCAGGCTTGCAGCATCAGGCATGTGGCAGTTCTGCTGAGAGCAAAAAAGCATGCATCTGGAAAATCATATGCATATGTATATTAAAAGTTACAAAGTCCTTCAAAAGAGCATGGCCTTTTTTTCCTGTTTTCTGTAGTGTGAGAGCTAAATAGTCTCAACTTGTTCTTATTGTCTTTACAATGCCCTATAGTGCCCTATACAATGACCTATAGTGCTCTTGTTTTATCCAACATTGTGTCTCAAACCTGCACTCTGCAATTCCACCTTTACGCATCAGCATTAGAATAGAAAAAAGAAGAAAAGCAACATTTATAAACTTGGAAGGGGGAAGAAAAAGACTGAGGTGGAAACCATTGCGTCAGAATCTTCTACAACTCTTAGTAATATTTTCCTCTTCTGGAAAATAAATTTTCCAATCATCATACACAATGAATATGTACAGCTCACATACTTGGGCCCTGCTATAGACAGGGATCACAGACTCTTTTCCTTAAATTGTTATTTCTGATTTTAATTTTCCTTATTCAGTCAATGCTTCCGACACAGAGAAAAAAAAATGAGGAAAAATATTTCACTAGGGCTTCATTATTTGACCAACTAATAATAAAATAAATAACTGCTTACAGATTTGGGTGGGTACATTTTTCAGATGATGTCTTCTTTATCATTCCTATTTAATATCTTTTTAATTTTACCCTAAACATGGGAAACAAGGACACAGCCACCAATACTCTCAGGAATATTTTCCAGTGCTCTGTTGCTCCCATTAGGAGCATTTTAAGGGGTTCCTTATGATTTCAAACCCCACCCCTCCCATTCAGCTTAAAAGGAATGCCTACATTGCCAAAAGTTAGTATTTTCATAAATGTTTCTCATAAACATTCTCTTCCTTGCTTTCAACTCAGCATTTCTGGGATCTTTTGAAATTATTTCTTCCTCATGTCTGCTGTGATCTTGAAAGCTGTTAACAGACTAACTGTGGCCAGAAAGAAAGATCATCTTTGTATGTACAGGGTAAATTCTCCACTGTCTTTGCTGGCGTGGTTCCATTCAACAGCTCCTTTGGCACCCACAGTTCTCTGCCTCTTTACACTAGAGCTTGGCCTATGGCTTAACTGCCCTTTCTCTCATACCACATGCATCCATTTTACTTTCTTGGTAATTTCTATACGCAATTTCTTAATGCTTTAAGAAACAGGCATTAACTGCATGAAGGAATGATGATTTCACACATGCGTCCCAATCAAGTGTATGAGTGAGTGTATTCACATGAACACTTCCACTAAAATCAAGAAAGACTTACGCACATTTGCACTCAAGGCTGCTTTACAGGGAGCTCAGCTGCTGAAATATCTTAGACAAACAAAACTGAATGAACTAAAAAGACCTTAAACCTCCCTTTCCTTTGATGCTCAGTTCCATGCTGCGGCCTAGAGAGAGTCCTCCCCTTGTTCCCCAGGTGTTAAATCTTCTGAGTTTTTAAGCCTACAAGCAAGATACTTCCTTGCCTTTCTACTTGATTCTTGGCATTAACTTTTCGCTTCCAACAAGAAAAACACTATGTAGTTTCTGTAACTGCACCTAGTGCTACTCACGTCCCCTAGGCGTGCAAGTTGCAACTGCTGGTGTCCCCCTTTCTTTTTCAGAAAGGTACCTGTGATGCAGTGGGCAGAAATTCCTTCACACGAGTTCTCTTTCCTTTAAAAAGCCTTCAGTTGTCCTTGTCAACAGCTCCTACACTTGAGATACCTCAGTCCTCCTCCCATTCATGCTGTAGGTTGCAGTATTTCTTCAGTGACCTCTTTTCCTTGTTACCCTAGGGATGGTTTCCCAGGCTTTTCTAAACAGGGATATAATCATGTTCAGCTGTTTTTTCTTTTTCTTTGTTTAAAGACATGTTCTCCTTCAAGTTAAAAAGTATCCACAAACATTAAACCAGCTCAGGCCTGACACATCCAGCCAAAGTCAACAGAATACATAGTCTTTAAGATGGCAAAAAGGTTCTGCCATACCAATCTGAAGAGGTGTGTGCAAGCACAGAAGCAAAGGGATGAAGTTCTTCTAGTGCTGTACCACATGCAGCAACTTAATGCCTCTGCACTGCTGCAGATGCTGGGGTCAGCTGGACAATGCTGTCTGATCACAATGAAGAGAGGAGGTGCCAGCACAGGGCCATAAGTTCAGAGAAGTTCAAAGCAAGAGAGAGCTAGTGAGGAGCAGGGAAGAAACACGAAGTCTTATGAGTCCATATGGACATGGCATGTAATGAATCATGTGGCGAACAAGGTAGGAATCATCTAATGAGGACACCACAGAACACAGACAGCAGAACAGTACTGTCCCTGGGCTGGCACCTCAGCATTACCTCCTCCCAGCCCAGGCATCCAACATTTCCCTTTGGAAAATAGCTGCTAGCTAATGTCTCATCACTTAGAAAGGGTAGGCAGTAGGCCATTCTTGCTATTCCCTATTTTGCAGCCTTTCTGCTTTTACTTTCAAATCGAAAGGTGCTTCCTTCTACTGCCATGGTGGATCCAATACAATCCCCACTTTTCCTTTTCTCCTCCATCCACCTCTGAGGCTTTCTATTGCTTCTCCTACATTACAAAATTAGAACAGAACAGTTGAGGCTGGAAGGGACTTCCGCAGATCATCTAGTCCACTGTTCCTGCTGAAAGCATAGTCATTTACAGCAGGTTGCTCACAGCTCTGTCCGGTCAGGTCTTATGTATGTCCAAAGATGGAGACTCCACAACTTTTCTTGGCAACCTGTTCCAATGTTTGACCATCCTCATAATACAAAAAAAAAAAAGCATTTTCTTGTGTTTACATGGAATTTCTTGTATTACAATTTCTGCCCACTGCCTCTTGTCCTTTCACTGGGAACCACTGAGAAGAAGCTGTCCCTGAGGTTTACATCCTCAACGAGTTCTTTCTTGTTTGTAAGTACAAGGTGCAGATAAGTGCCTCCCCTTGTCATTTCCTCAATCACCTGTGTTGGAAAGTTGTCATTAATGTACTCCAGAAACCTCCTAGATCATTTTTGCCTTTCTCTGTTGTCCCTCTATCAGATATTGTGGTAGCTAAAGTCCGCCCGTGAGCAACAGGGTCTGTAAACATGAGGCTTCTTCCTGTTGCCTGAAGGAGGCATCATCTACTTCTTCCTGATCGGGCAGTCTGTAGAAGACATCCACTGCAACATTACCCACATGTCTCTGCACTCTAATCCTAACCCTAAACTCTTGACTGGCTCATGATCCATCCCAAGGCAAACCCTATGCATTCCCACCACTCTCTTACATGAAGGGCAACTTCCCATCCTCACCTTCCCAGCCTGTCCTTCCAAATAGCCTGTATCCAGCCATGGCACCACTCCATTACCTCAACCCTTAGCCTGAGCAGGACAGACAGCAGCAGGAGCCAGAGAGACTCCAGTACATTGGTCTTCCCTTCTGGTGCGTAGGAGAGGTGTCCCTACTGGCCTGGCTTTACAGCAAACATGGCTGTATAAGGGAGTATGTTTATAGGTACCTGAGAATCGTCAGAGGGAGAAGTGGTCCTTCAGGTGGGAAAGATAAAGATAATACAATATGCTACATATGGAAACTCATATTCATGTGGAAAGTAAGGTACACAGATGGAAACATCTGCTGCAAAAAACACACCAGAGAGGGAACTAGAGAATGATACGTGTTTCAGCCCTTTGTAAGGTCTGATCCAGACCCCTGGCTCTGTAGGACCAAACAGGAAACACAAGATGGGGAGGAGAGAAAGGAGTGGGGATACAAGCAGGACCAAGGGCAGATAGAGACAGACACCAGAACAGAAATGCTATGCCCAATTTCTTGCCCCCTGAGAAAGACGGTGCATCTGTCAGCAGACAGTTTACAAGTGGAGTTTAGAATGAGTGCCGGTTGCCATAAAATTGCCAAATATGTTCACCCTACACCCATCCGTTTTAGCACGTTTAGTATGGAGCAGATGTGGTGCATGCCCTGCAGGCCAGGCAAATTGATCATATGCCATGTTTTGCACAAGAATACAATTTGATCATCAGTGATTTCTTATGCACACATAAAAGCATATAAAATATGGTTTTGGATATTTCATTGGGAAGCCGCAGTGAATGCATCGGTTTCTTTTAAACCTGATGCACTTGGGAAAACTTGCAGCCACACAGTCTCAAAACATGAGTCACGAACCAGGTGAATTTGTCACCTCCAAAAAGTTTCAGTGGCGGTTTCTGCAATGTGAAGCCAGGGAGGACTTTTCAGTGGCAAAGAGCAGGGCAAATAGGGGGAGTTTACATACTGAACGCACTTGTACAGAAAGCCTATATGTAGAGCCATTTTTACAAGGCCTTATAGAGGCTGCATAATAATAGTGAGTTAAGAAATGTTATCTGGGCCACATCAACCTGTTTGTTCTCGTGGTCAAAGAACAAAATGCCTGAAATTAAAGCCGCATTGTTCCATTTGGTATACACATAACTAGTTGAACCATACAATGAATTAGTCACGGCTTTATTTTTAGACCTTCATTCCAGGTAGTCCTGCGACTATCTGCTCTGGCAAGACAATACATGGCTAGGGAAGTCAAACCTCCCAAAATAGTAAGGATTCTTCATTTTTAGTGGGAGAGCGCCTTGGAGAGCACTCATACTGTCACACTCTACGTAATCCTATTTCTCTTGCTGCTCCAGATACCAGCTTTGTGACTTCTGTCAGCTCCTAAAATGAAACCAAATATACGTAATCAACTTCTGTGTAAAAGCAACTCCTAACTGGCAGAGGACAGTTAAAGCAGCCTTTACATTATCAATACACAGAAGAATCCCTTATTAAGTCTTCTATAAACCCTCTCTTTTTTTCTCATCCCCTTTCCCTGTAAATAGGCCTCTGTCTTATAGATCACTTCTGGATGACTGCTATGCTCAGGTTTTCACTGTCTGCTTTTGGGTAACTAGCGAGATCATCTTTGGACTAGGGTGTTCAAAAATGTCCTCAATAGTGGCACCTCTGTTACTTGTGAAATCAATTACTTTTCTGGCTTCATTCAAAGATTTTCCTGGAAAAACATATCGCCTTCTTACCAGCTCTGGAAAGAAGCAATATATGATGTGTGTCTTGCCATACCATCTGTGTAAACTTACCACAATATATAGCAATTTCACATCTGCAGTTCCAACTATCCATTTTAAAACAAATGCATTTTCAGGTAATTCCAAAACCTTTGTTTTCTGCATTCAGAATTCTTTCTCTGGTAAGACAAGGAAGCAGATGCCTAAACAAAGTATGTAAGTAGTCACACTGCTTTTCATAAAGATCTTTATATGTGTAGAAGCTGGTATCTTGGTAACTGGAACTCAAGGGCCAAATTCTCTGCTAATGTCATCCTGTAAGACCACATCCTTCAATTCAGCTCCACTGATTTATAAGTCCAAACTGTATAATGAAATGTAGCCAACTGGAAAGTAGAATATAAAAGCATCATGATGCTGTCAGCTTTACAGTAGAAAGCCTTGTAGCTAGCATTTGTTTGGAAAAATAACAAGCCCTGAAGATGTTGGCTAGATTTCCTTAACAAGTCATCTTATTAATGTCATTCCTCTGTATGGAGAACACTGTTAATCCTGGGAGCTTAAACAGAACCAAAATTGTATTAAATTTTTTCATTTGTCAAGGTCTTTTGAAGAAAATGAAGGCCGTGATGACAAGACCAGCAAGTAGGTACATGGTTCTCTCCCAGCCTGCAGTTCTCCACCATACTTCCCTACTCTTACAAAGCCTCAGGATCAAGGATGCGAAACTGCAATTCCTGACTAGTTACCCAAGAAACTACTGCTACTGTACCCAGGTGATAATTTCAAGGAGCATTATTTAGAAGTTCAAAACAATAACTGTGTTGAAAGTCCTACAGATCTGAAGTCACTTGCTGGCTTGCTCTCTGCTTGTTTCTTTCAACTGGAGTTTCTGTTTGTTTCCTTTGGCTCCACTTCTTGCTTGTTTGTTTCCCATTGTATAACTTTTGTCCAGCAAAGCCTCAGACTGACTAAAACTCTGCAATATCCACAGAAAGGTGAAAGGGGAGTGCACTGCAATGTTTGGGCTATGTTGGAAGTGCTGTATGGAACAGTATTTTTGCTTGCGGTTCCCTGCAGGTTCGGTACAAACGTATATGGGTTGTCTTGTTCGTAAAACTATACAGCTCTCACACGTTTTCCTATATCACAGGTGACTCCAATGTTTAATATAACTCTAACGTAAAGAGTAGCATAGCTAGCTAAACAGAGATGAGTACCACTCCAAAACAAAATCTGTTTATATTTATATTTAACAACAGGAGGTGTATCCTCCAGTCTGCCTGGAAAGCGTATATGCTCTATTAAGGGAGGTTTACAAAGGCTTTGACAATTCCTATGGTAACCCAGTAGAAAGGCTGTTACCATGGGGACTAGCCAAGCCTATATAAACCTTCTGTCTTCATTAGAGTATCTCTGAGACTGAATACTTTAACAGTTACTGTTCTGAATAGTTAACGACAATCTCTGCTTTGGGGAAAGAATTAATTATTTCTTTCTGGTGGAAGTCCAGTTATTTTGTCAGCTTTCAATTAGTACTCAACAGCCTGAATACCTGTCATATTCCAATATAGTGA
>JAOXJM010000012.1:94935731-94957160 GCA_026413425.1 Tringa solitaria | reverse complement strand
ACTCGAGGTGTGGCCTCACCAGTGCTGAGTACAGGGGCACAATCACCTCCCTACTGGTCTTCAATCACTCCCCTGCTGGTCACACTATTTCTAATACAAGCCAAGATGCCATTGGCTTTCTTGGCCACCTGGGCACACTGATGGCTCATACTCATCCGCTTGTCAATTAGAACCCCCAGGTTTCTTTCTTCCAGGCAGCTTTCCAGCCACACTTCCCCAAGCCTGTAGCACTGCATGGGGTTATTGTGGCCCAAGTGCAGAACCTGGCACTTGCCTTTGTTGAAACTCATACCATCAAGTCTTATCAAGTCTTATCAGAAGGGTTATAACTAAATGAAGAAAAGCTGCAAGGAGGACAGAGCAGCCTGCACACCTTTCCTCCTTTTTGACCACAGTGCAAAGCAGAATAAAGTCACACCCCTACTCATCCTTCTCTGAAGTCCAGCTCAGAATACCAGACAAACTCCACTACTTTTCAGAGTTTGGTAGAGAACAGTTATAAAATCAAAAATATGTTTAGAGAGTAAGACCTGTCAAGGGAAATGCTCTCATCCATCCTCCAGAAAGAGTCATCTTTCCCATGATTGAGCATGTCTGTAATAAGGCTCTGGCTGCGGAAGAGGGACACTGGTGCAGCTATTCTTAGAGATCAGCCAACAGGACTAACAGGCTTGTATGTCATCCCACATGGCTCATGAGGAGTTTGGATGCTGAGCTTATTGGTTCTGACAGAGACTCTATGATCTGTGTCAATGTGAGGAGCATGCTGCTTGTATCTGAAGGCAAAGCAAAAGGAAAATGCAATGATAGTTAACTGATGTTCACAGCTGAGCTGAAGTCACAGACACTAGGCTTTACCTTCAACTAGAAGAACCCAGTCATGGTAGGAAACAGAAAAGCTGGTGTCTGAAGTAAGCTATTTAAATCCCATTGCTTTCTTAGCTAAGGTACTTTGTGTTTTATGGAAAAGCAGGCAATAAAGAACTCCAAGACTGTGCTTAAAATACATGGGAGTTGTTAATAGGGTTATCCCAAGACTAACCTTGAGAGTCCCCCATTGCATTGTATTAAAACAACGACGTAATCTCTAGCAGAAGCAGTTAGAGAGCCTTTGGCTAAGTAATGAGTAGTCAGTATTTCTGGATGACTACTTCTACCTAATAAAAATATCAACCTATTGGATATTTGCTGATCAAATCACTGGTTACTTGATCCAGTTGTAAGTTAGCAGTTCTATCACAGAATGAAAACAGATATCACCATTGATACCCCGGTGATTGTAGTGACATTGCAGCGAGGTTTTATATTTGCTAGAAAAGCATTAATATCTCGTCTTCCTTTGTCCTGAATCATCTGTGACAGAAAACTTGGGGAAAAGATTCACACTTAGAGAACAAAAAGTAACAATTCTTGATGACAAGCATGACCCATGCATCTTGCAAACTCTACAGCGAAAACAAACTGTCTTGCAGCAGTTGTACTTTTCAAATCAATAGGACAACTTACTAGTAAGATGGAAAGGAATGAGATTTACCTATATTCAGCTGAGCAATGCTGCACTCCACAGCAGGACATCCTCCATTCAAGGCAAATTGGAGAACACTTGCATAAGCAACCATGGGTAAAGCTATGTAGAAACTGTTAATGTTTGGCCATGCATTTCATGCAACAGTTACACAGGCCGTTGGGTGATGCTGAAACTGCAAGTACTTCTTTGGTTATTAATAATAAGATTTATTTTTTAATGAAGACAATTAGGGCTTTCTTCATAGATACTGATTTGTTAAACTCATCTGGGCTAACTGTTGTGAGAAGCAGTATTATCCTCTATGCTGAGTCTCCATCAGGCCTAAGGCTTTATTTACAACTTCTTTTGCATGCTAACTGGCTTATTCTATATGGCTTATTCTTTATTCTTTATGGTCTCTTCCTCTTTTGCCTTGTAGATAATTGTCCATGTTGCATTATGCACAATCCTTTCTGGGTACCTCAGCAAGTCATACCTCACTCTCTGACTAGGTGCTGAGTGATACTACACTCCCTGAATCAAATATATCCTCTCTTGACTTTGCCATGTTCAGGTCCTCAAGATCAAAATATGTCATGCTCCACAGCTGAGGCCTTTCACTTGAGTGGATTGTCTAAGCTCGACACAGATGATTCTGCCCTCTGTTCATTCAGACTCAAATGCCTAAGGATATAACCAGCTCATTGGCTAAGCAACTTCCTACATCACAGCGGTGCATGGCTCAAACCACTTCAAGGGATGAGAGGAGTACTTATTTGAATAATTTTGCACAGTGATGGAAATATCACAGGATTTGTTATGAATGGTATCAAGTGTTTTCCAGTTGGCAACACAGTTGATAGCAGAGCTGAGTTTCGTAATACTTCATAGTTCTTTTGTAAAGAGTTGTAACACACATAATCTGACTGAATCATAGCATACTCTCAGTAGCTGCCAGTATCTGACCAATGCTTGGAGATCTGACTCTATATCACCAAAGCAGGGAAGTTTCCAGGGAGTCAGACCTGTTTTACAGCAGCAGGTTTAAGAGTTGAAGAGCATTTCTTCCCCAGCTGTACAGATAACTCCACAAGACATAGGAAGACCTTCAAGCAGCTATTACAGCTGCCCTGTTCAGTAACTGAATTCTGAGCCACATCACTCATCCACTTCTGATCCTAGACATGGTACTACCCAGCAATAAATGTAGACTGCCATTTTATTTAATATCGATTCTGCTGTCTTGACAGAAAATAAAACGTTTCTTTTCAGATAGGTACATATTCTCTGTGTTTTATCTTCATTTGCCACTCTCTTTAAAGAGACAGTAAACAGAAAAGCAGTATTTACTGACAGAATTTGAAAATTACTTTGCTGATACCCATGGCCTCTTGCTAATCTAATCATAGTTAAAAATCTCTCCCTTTTCCCCCAATTCCACTCTTTACAAGTGAAGGCAAACCATAATAATTTCATTGACTTGAAGACCACAATTTGGCTTCAAGTATCTGATCATCAGTTATTAGCTTCTGCATAAACTCTTTTCTGATGCATTATATTGCACGAGAGATGAACCAGAGGTCACAGTCGTAGTTTTGTGAGGACAGACAGTAAACCTTGGTGTTGCAGAAAGTGGTGCTAGTGGTTAGAAGACAACTGCATAAACTACAAAATCCAATTTGTTTTTTGTGGACTATCTGTCCTCTCAAGTCTTATGATGGTCTTTTACTCTGATTCTCATGATCTGTGTTAAGGAGACAGGAGAGTTATACCTACAAGTCTTCCTGTAGAGGAGACAACCATCCACTAGGAAAGGCAGAAAGACAGGATGACTTCACTCACAGGGATTTTTTTATTTTTACCCCTTGAACTTTTAGTTCTTAGAACAACAGAAAGACCACCAAAAGAATTATGGCATTAGAAACTAAGGAAAGAGCAAGCAAAAGAAACATAAGGAGCATATGGGACTGATCTGTAGGCTAGACGTGGTCAAAAGAAGAAACCGCCTACAGAAGACAAAGGAGAGGAAGGACAGAGAAGGAGAGAAGTGGGCGCGAAGAGAAAGAGAGAGAGAGATGCTGTAGTTTGAGGAGAAGCCCTGAGATGCAAACTTGCCCTGGAGGACTCATTAAAATGTTATAAACTGATGAGGAAGCTGAGAAATTATTAGGACATTATTAAATTTTCCAGTTCTATAAATCTTTTATGTTTGCAACTCTAAAAAATACTTGTATTTAGAACCCTTTGCAATTCTCATTGCTTGTCTGCCTCCCCCATAACACATCTGAAGACACAAATGTAACCTACAAGCACCCAAACTGGTTAGATAGATGAAAAAAAGTGAGAAATGAGAAAAACAAGAATTTTATTTTGAAGGTCTAAGAAATCTTAGTCTATGAAATGCCAGTTCCATGCAAAAGTGATAGCCAGAGAGGACTTGTACCAGAATGGACGAAGTGAGAGATTGCATGGTTGCCTTTTCCAAACACGAGAAGTTCAAGCATGCATGTCCAGCATGATGGCACTCAAGCACAGTTATTTATCACTGTCAGCTGGAAGGATCTCTTGCAGGACTGTATGACAGAATTGTCTGCATTGGGAACAATGTTGTCAGCAGGTCAAGCAAGGTGATCCTTCCTTTCAGCTCAGCGCTGGTGAGCAGAGTCCATGTCTGGACTACTGCATCCAGCTCTGGGCTCCCCAGTACAAAAAAGAGGTGGACTTATTGTAGCAAGTCCAGATAAAGGTAGCAAAGATGATTATGGGACTGAAGGAAAAGCTGAGAGAGATGGAATGGCTTAGCCTTAAGGAGAGAAGCCTCACGGGAGACCTTATCAAAAGTATAAATACCTGATCAGAGGGTTGAAGAAGGAGTCAGACTATCCTCAGTATTGCCCAGGGACAGGACAAGAGGCAATGGGAACAAACTGAAACATAAAATTCCATCTGAACACCAGGTAACACGTTTTTACTGTGAGGGGGACCAAGCACCGTCTCTGATTGCCCAGAGAGGTTGTAGTCTCCATTCATGAGATATTCAGAACCCAACTGAACTTGGTCTTGGGAAATCTGTTCCAACTAACTCACTTGACCACAGGGGTGGGACAAGGTCTCAAGAAGTCCCTCCAAACCTCACTGATTCTGTGGTTCTGTGACCTTGTGCCCTGTATTTGCTACAGATGAGGTATAAAACTTAATTGCCAGCCATGTGAAAACTTTGTAGGACAATGGCATTTGCTCAAAGCATCCTTGCAACACTGACTGCCTAGAAGCATTAAGGTACGCAAACCTAGCACGATCAGTTGGGAGGAGCAACACATCCAGCTCTCGCCATATGAATGGGTCTGTTGAGAGGGAAATAGAGAAGTACATCTTGGACCAGTTGTTCTCAGCTGTGCTGCCCTTTGGTGCTTGGGGCTCAATCTAAGTGATTTACTGCCCAGTGATAACTATTGTCCAGAAGTTAGACCTACAAAAATTAATGAATGCTTCACAACGTTACAAGTTTATTTATTCCCTGTCATGAATACCTAGCTTTAGTAACCAAAACAATCAATTCCACAAAATGAGTATGTTGCTGAGTTATAGCTGTCTCAAACAAGTGTATTTTGAGAGAAACACATTAAAAAATTGATTCAGAGCCTTCAATATTGAAGACATTAAATGACTAGGACAGCAGTGTTGGTTGTTGTTGTTGTTAATTATGAATTAATTATGAGTGGATAATTACAACTGAACCCAGCATTCTTTGTGTTGGTTTTGTACGGAGTAGCATGACTAAGCTAAGGCCATTGGGATGCCTGTGCTGTCTTACAAACACATTTTGACATCACAAATGTGGAACCACATGCTCCCCTCAGCTGCTGTACATACACCCCTCCCACTGGAGGAGATGGTGACTCTGTCTATATGCCCTGTCAAACAACAAGAGCCCACCACTGTACAGAGGCCAGTGCAGGGATAAAAGAAGAACTGTGATAACGTCATGGTACAGTCCCTGTCACCAGAGGAAAAGAAAGGGACCACACAACACTGGCTACTTCCCTCAAAAAGAAAATGTTGTGGCAACAATTTGCCTCATACCTGTGCATGGATTTCCCAGGCCACAGTTACTCCTCCTTTGGACTATTCCAAATCTGTAGCTATTCACAAGAGTAATAATGACACTGAACTGCTGCTAAAACATTAACACAGTTTATGAGGCAGATCGGTATCATTCTCCTCATTTAGCCCAAGTGGTGGTGATAGTAACAGAAGCTACTTTGTCTGAGTCCCAGCGTCGTGTTCTCTCTGTTGCACCACAGTCAGGATCCCTCCACATTTAAAAGAGATGTGCAAGTAGGAAAGTCACGAACCTGAAAACAGTTATTAAAAAAAAATAGTAGTAGCAGCAGCAGAAGAATACAAAATCGATAACCAAACTATTATTTCAGGTAAGGGAGACAGTAGATGGCAGTGTCCCCCAATACTTCCTAGGGAGACATAGCTCTTACACTCAACATCCCTGCTACAGGACACAGACCCACACCCCAATCAGTGATAGATGCTAGACAGGGCAGACTTCACTCCCCACTGTAATTTAAAAACAGGCAGTGTCTGGAAGAGTAGTGCTCTGCAGCCTTTTAGCTCATTTCTCCTCAGGAAAGCCTTGCAGCTCACTTTTCCTGTCTTGCAAGTTAACCTACTATAAATGACATCTGACAGATGACAGTAGAAGATGATGACCATTTCTGGACTGAAGGAAACACTGGTCAGTCAGCTCATCAAATATGTTCCATAGTAACAAATTATGACAGCTTTCCATTTTCTAAAATCCTGACATCTGGCCTTCAGACACAAGGTATTAAAAAGCCAGGAAAAAGATCCTAGGGCAGAACAGAGATCTGGCTTCAAATTATGTGTTTCTGTTGGCCTCCTGTGTCAAAATGAACAAGTCACTATGTCTATCCATTCTGGTTCCTGCTGCAATGCAGAAATCTGTTTTGTGATGCTTACTAAGCATATAAAAAAATTCTGCTCTCCCAATCAACAAAAGAATTCAGAATAACTCCAATGACTCAAAGGATCAGATTTCTGTGGCAGATACGTAAATATCTGCTAAAGTCTCCTCGCAGGAAACTGTCAAGATTATTCCATTAACATTTGTAAGACAACCACCATAATAAAAGCCCTAAGAGAAACCTAGACCTGAGATTAAAAAAAATAAATAAATACAGAAGGAAGCACCATTTTGTAATAATTTTCTCAACAACAGATCAAAACTGTGCAGCAGATACCTTTCAGATTTCCCTGAAAGAAGAGGAGCACAACAAATGGACTCAATGGAAAGGTCAAGAATTAAAACATCTACGCTTCCAGTGCTGCTGGATATTCTGTTCCCTTGTAAAAATCAACATAGCTCTGTCAACCACAATATTGGCATATACAAGCAGGTCATCTGACCTCTTCTCTGAGCTTTGGTATTATCTTGAGCTCTATAGACCATTATTAGAGTGCTTTGCAGCGAAACAACTGCTGCAGTGCACAGTGATGTGAACTTTTAACACCTACAATGAGACTAGAGCGGGTCATAGACCTTGCAACCAGCCTTGGGTGCAGGGATAAAGAATAATGGCAAATTAAGCCAACCTGACAGGGTATGCCACCAACATTTAAAATTGGCTTTAATGAGTCATCCAGACATGTGCTAAAAGAGGAGATCTCAAACCATCCACATTCTTAGTCTCCTTCCTCTAAAGCTCCAGAGTGATACAAAACCCTTAATTACAGCACGCTAGTGATCTGATTTTAATGTACAACAAGAGATACAAAATGATAATTTTAACTATACTCAGAGCATACAGTGATGTATCCCATGGTAGTGAAGGACAGTGCATACAGGGATAAGGAGAAGCAGGAACAGATTTATAAATTAATTTTGTTCACTAGGTAATTGCAAAGCTTTTTCTGTTTCCAGTATGTTGAAGGAAAATTGCCCTGCAAAGTTACAACAGCACAAGATGAGGAATTTCAAGACTTCCACGGGCAGGGTTAGGGAAGATTCCCCTGCAGAAACTGCCAAACTGCCAAAATTGCAGCTAAAGGCAGTTGGAGAGCCACCTCACACGATACATTTTACAGTTTCGCTTTCAATGGCTCAGTCAATGGTGTTATCATCGTTGCAGGGAGAAGGGAGAAGAAAACTACTAAGGACCAGGCAGCTGTATCTGAAGCTTCCTCTCTTTCAAAGAGCCAGAAAGATAGAATTCCCTTTAGAATTCCCTTTGTGCTCACAAAGATTGGTTTCTGTGACCTTTGCCAAATGCCTTCACTCGATCATACATGGGCATCTCACACTTTGTGGAATGAAAGGTGTGCCTGGTTTGTGTGTCCAGATCTAGAAGTTTTCAGGACTAAGCAACCACTTAGTAAGAACCACTGAAGGGCATAAAAAGAAGAGATCATTCAACTATTTAGGAAGAAAAAGAATTATTCTTGTACATTAAACCCTAATTTAGGAATCTGTGTGGTACACAGGTACCTTTAGAAAAGGCACTTTGCCACAGACTGAACAAGGTATGAAGAGCAGAAGAAAGCTGTGTCATCAGAGAAACTTGACAAAAGGGGCTTATTTGCTAAATTACTTTTGCTTAATGCTTCTACATCTTTAAAGGCACCATATTATAGCTATCCTACCTCTCAAGACATTTGTCTTTCTTACAATCCCAGTCCTATATATAAATCCAAGAAGGCCTTTACACACTTTATTTAGTAAAAAGCTCTCTAGGCTACCACTGTTTCCTTGCATCACTCAGGCACACTGCAGCATGCTGGTCCTTCTGGACCCTGATCCCTATATCCTGAAATGTCCTCAATATACATTCTGCTGTTGTGGTTTTAGCATCAACTTAGTGAAAGAATAAGCTTTTATCAATGGCATCATAAGAAGTATCCCAGGAACATGCTGGCAGGTGTTCAGCACTGCAGATCTTGCTTAACTCATCAAGATGAATTGCCAAGTAATAGCTTATGCTGAGGTTCAAAAGTTGTTTCTGCTGGCATTTTCAGCTACACCACCAGTGACACTAAAGACAGGAAAATGATTCAAAGTGAGATTCCTGACAGGTGTTGGCCAGGAATTCAAATAACAGAATTTACAAACTTCTCACAGTCCTCAGTTTCCTTTAAAAAAGCAAGCCCCAAGTTCATCTTGATGTTACAGAAGCCAAACAGAGACTTTGAAGACTTTATGAAATTGATAGGCAGTCCCTCTGAACACAGGACACAGGGTGAAGCTCTGAATCAACCACTGCTACAAATCTTCACCTTCTAGATGTGTCCATGTTTTCTTTTTGTCTCTGAGGTATCAGGAGAACACCTCATCCCCGTCCACTCTTCTAACACTCTGTCCTTCCAAGTCACCCTTCAGCCAGTGTCAAGCCCTGGCAGAGTAAGAGCAGCACATACAACGTGACCACACAAGGCTCAGCTAGGCCCTTGAGCTTTGGTGTTTGCATCCAGCATACCTTGCCATCAGATTCAGTGTCACATTTTGTCCTAGTCTGTGTGCAGGCACGCTTGTCTTTCATGTCACATATAATAAAGAATATTTTTAAGAAGGTTTGTCCTGTTGTGTAACAGTTCCCATATACACACAGGTAATAGAAGTTCTTGCCGCCTGCTTTCACAAAAGTCTGTATTGAACAGGGCTATGCCAATAATTGATATTTTTTAGTTCAGCAATCTAAGGGAAAACAAACAAAAAGAAAGAAGTTATTTTCTTATTAACAAAGATACACATTTTTCTTCTTTAATTTCTCTGCTTCTTTCAACAATAAAAAGTAGCTATCAAAACTTCTTTCTCCAAAATGATAACGCCCTAAAAGAACAGATCTATACAGGTGTTATATTTTCCAGCCATCTTTTAAAGAACCACTAACCACTACTGTTTTTTTTTTTCTACATGATATTCCAGAAGATCCTGAAAAATATAATTCACAATTTCAAAGCAACGTTCCTCAAAATCCATGAACAAGAAAAAAAAAAGAATTAGATGATCTAATATTATTCCATCTCATCTCTTGGTTCTAACAGCATTCAATGTTTGCTCTGCTGTTTTACAAGTCTCTTAAGAATATAGTTCAAACACATATTAAGAAAAACAGCTTGGACTTTTTTCCATTAATTTTTTATACTTTTCAGACAAAACTTCAGGTTTTACCTTAATTGTTTTGCTTTACACATTTAGCCCTAATTAGCAAACTGAGCTGTTTTAATAAGGAAACAGTGATTACTATCCACAGCAAGTAAGGTTCCAAGAGGCCCCCAAAAATCATGATTTCACATTCTATATGTTATAATAAAGCTACTGGGAGAGGCTGCCATCCTAGCTAAAGAGTCCACAGCCCTCACAGGCAGGAGAGAGCAGGACTGGAGATTGAGAACAGCATGAGAGGGCTAGTTAGAAGACTTTCTACTAGCTCCTATTATGAATGAATTCCACTAAGAGTGAAATGCATATGAACACATTTATAATGTATTTTTACCCTGCCTGAAGTAGCAGTGTGCATTACTTCAACAGCAGCTGTGGCACTGTGCAATGCAGAAGGACTTAGAGGCCTGACTGCCATCCCTAGCTGGCTGCTGACTACCAACAGTTCACAGACCACTCCTTGCAAAAAATCATGTAGCCCACTACACAAGTCACAGCAGTACAAACCCTGACAGGATTAACCTCCTGCAAGATTTTCCTTTTCATTTAGAAATCTCAAGAAATGTAAGCGTTCTATTCCAGACAACCTATTAAAACCATATTAAGATACAGTTACAGACAGGATTCTTGTGGTATAAAATACCCACTCACCCCCAAGACGACCATCTTCTTTCAGTCCTGTCAATGCCCAGGCTTTGGGTGTTTCAGATCATGAATTTTAACTTGATGGCTCGCCTATTGATCTATGTTAAATGAAATCAAAGCTAAAGCTCAAAAAAAAAATTGCGATTAATTTAATCTTTTCATTTCTTCCCTTTTTGCTTGATAACCAGTACATTCTGTTGAATATCCAGTGTATTTCCTAATATAGATACAAGGAGTTTCACAATAGCATTCATTCATTTAAAAAAAGGACAAAGTCAAAGCTCTACTGTCTTACATCATTTTCAATGAATGCTTTAGAGTGAAATGGCAATCATGAGACCTCCAGCCTACACAAGGAGGAAGTGGTTTTGCAGGCTTGCCAGATTAAAGAGTGACATCACATTATCTTCGTCAATGCTGATTCCAGTTCTTCGATAATCAGGCAAACATGGAAAGTGCTGTTCTCGTATCACATGGTCAGACATCACTTTCCATTCATTAGTGGAGTCAGCAGTGCTTGCCTCAGCAGAAGCCCTGCATCCTCTACTGTAGGAAACTTGCAAAATCTGAGAAAATGTGACAGAAAGAGCATCCATCTCTATTCTCAGGCTGATCTATTCAAGATGCACATTCCAAAGCTATTTGTTTATGTCACAAATCGGAGAAAATTGAAACCCTGGCCTTGCACAGCAGAGAGTGTTACATGCCATCACTTTCAATCCTAAACCAACCAGCAGCAACTTTTGCAATTTTGCAACCAAGAATTCAAGCAGTGCACTATAAATCCTTCGGTGACTTTTTTTTTTCAGCAGACTGCCAGTAATGCCCAGGCTCTTACTTTCCTATAAGGTTCCCACACTAAAACTTTGCTGAAATGAGAGATAGCTTGGCTTCATAGCAGACATTTCAGAGAGCTTTCCAAGGTGAGAAACTACACAATGTAGTTCTCTTAACAGAAATTTGGGGTTAACCTGCAGCCCTTTTGAAGTGAAGAGACAAGAATGTCTTTCTATATACACTTACACATAGGTCTAACATACTACATAGAACAGTCAATATGTCCTCCTGATCTGCCTGGAGAGGAAATTTTCTGACTGTCACATATAGCCTCAAAATTAAGTTAATTACTGTGCCTTAGCTGAGACTTAATGCTTCTTCTCCACATAGGGCACCGTGTAGAGATGCACAATGTTTATTAAAAACCTCTCAGTGCATTTTCCATATAATTCAAAAAAACATTCCAAATCTTTTACAGAAGAATAGACGTGGTCCATGCCCCAGGGATACTGTGTAGTCCAAGGCACCCTTATCTCACACATCTTCCACCTCTCACATGAGTAAATGTTCCACAGCAGAAACACACAGAGCACCAGCACCACTGATGCTAGCACAAGGCTTCCTACAGAAACCCAGGGTATTCACCTAGAACACAGTACTAGGAGCAGCCAAGGTGAAGATGAGGCAGCAGGCCTTTCTTTTCAGTTCCCTTGCAGACTTTTTCTTTATTTGTTTCTACTCTTCAATCTAGAAGGCTGGAAACAGAATTCCTTCACTGTGCATCTGGCTTGAGAGAAGAGGACAGGCCTGGAGATAGCAAGGGGAAGGTCTTCAGCTGAGACTGGGCCTTCAGAGAGCATTAGGTTATGATGTCATTCCATCAACCCAGAACTAAGGACTCAACGTTTTCTGCAGATTTATTCTTGCCTGTTTTAGGCCTCCAATTAGGCATAAGATTCAGATGAAGCTTTTAACATGGTCAAGGCTTTTATAAAGTTCCTCTCTTTGACTTTCTGGTGTCCAGAAGGAGACCAGCTCATCAAAGTCAGCCCAGGTCACAGGTAAGTTTGTTCTGTTTTATGCAACTTCATGGCTTCTGTAGGGAACACATCTCTTTAAGACCTCAACCTTTCAGCTGCATAAGAAGCTACTGAAGGAGCAAAGGGGATGGAGAAAGGGGGCAAGCACACTGTGCAACTGCATAACCAGAATTTCCTTAAGAAACCAAATTAAAGCACTGGTAAAGTGGAAGCCCTGCAAAGAGTCATACAGAGGGTATGAGTGCCTACACTTGAGCACAGAGGACACACACAACTTTATATAAGCAGCACCACCACAAGTTGCAGTGTTGTGCAGCTCACACCTAGGCAGAGCGTGGCTCCCAGCACTGACCCACTGGCTATGGGACAAATGAGAAATTACAAGACTCTGGGATGTTCAATCTGCTCAACCTCTTGACTGTCATAACAAAACCTTCAAGTGATCAAGCCATTCAAAATATGCAATGAAAAGCCGTAGGAATGGGGGGTTGTATGATTAATCAGAGGTGGCAATTAATTCCCTGAAGTCACAGTCATATTCTGTTATGGGCTGAGGCTGGGCTGGGTGAGCAGCTATATCTCAGGCCAACTCACCCAATGCCATCTAAGCACCATCTGCTGTTCTGATTCCTCCTACAGTAGCGCACTCAACTGAGCATATATCATGCAATCACAAGGTTGCTGTTGGCCTGATTAAAATTTAAATTGCTTAAATGACACCTGCAATTGCTCACCCATGCACTGGTTTCAGGCCTGAAACATTGCCACTTTATATCAAAAGTTTCCTTGATTACTAGAAGACCGGCAAAACAAGCACACAAACCCTAAAGTGTTCAGTATTACTTTTCCTATGACAGGATTAAAAACCTCATTTGGCTCAGCTAATCTGAACTCAGTTTATCCTCACTGTTTAATCTCTATTAAGATTAGAGGTGAAAGACACCAAATCTTATCAGAGTAGAAGCAAGTTGTTCCCTGAAGTAAACTAAGTTCCCTTTTTCATTTGCACAGCTACGTCATAGGTGGTAGAGAAGGAAATCTCCCAAGCCTGTCAGGCCCAAAAGTGGTATCACACGACAACGCCCACAAGGTTAAATAAGCACTACTCTGATAAACCCCAGTCAAACAAAGGAAAGAATTACTGCTTCCTTTTTGAACTGGAAGTCCCAATCAAGATTATAATACCCAGACACTATGCCCCAAAAATAAAAATTAAAAAAAAAGAAAATATACACAAGTATACATTGAAAAAAATCAGCCAAGGAAGTCTGACATTGGTATTATAATGCATACACTTATATAGTTAATCTGAACTGAAGCACTCTACAAATGAGTGCATCTCCCTGGGAGTTTTCATCATAAGAATGAAATTTCTCAGCTCTCAAGAGGCAACAAACAGTAAATCATTTAGATCATAAAACCTGGATAGCAAGCAGCAAGTTCAGAAGAGTGCATCTTGTAGCAGAAATTCACTTCCTCAAAATAGTGGCATTTGCATTGAATTTATAAAAATCCATTTTAGCCACTTCTCTTAATCTAGAGTCTTGGGTTCATGATAGATGAAAATGCTCTGACCACAGACATTTCCTAACTGAAAAGGAATTGGGAAGTGATGCCAGCTTCTTCTGTCATTCAAAAGTTTTGGCTAATAAGTGTCACTTTAGATCCTATCGAAAAAAATTTACTTGTAATCACGGGATGTTTACTTATTGCGGTTGTTAAGATTACTAATTTGGAATCTAAAGGTCCAACAGGAGCACTAGGCCATCATGCTACAGAGTATGCATACTACTGTCTTAAGCAGATTCTTTGCTAGAAAATTTAGATTTAACCAGCAATTCAGACAGGTTATTTGTTGGGGAAAGAATGAGCTGTGGACTTTAAGGAGAGGTGATAAGACTAGGCCCTTATATTAGCCAGTTTTGCACAGCCTAGGACTGAGAGCAACTCACCATGTGGGAGAATGGTCTATAGTCTATGCCCTGTGACGACTCGTTATGGAGAGGGTAGGCATCAGATATATGCTCGTTCTGTATTACTGATCTTATAGATGAAAAGTGTGTCATCTCCATCTATTTTCTCCTAAAATCCCAAAATATAAAAGGCACGTAAGTTGTCAGGAAGCTTTATTTAAGCATGAAGAGGAGAAAAACTATTGCAAACTAAAACAAAAATGTCACAGGGAAAAAGTCTATCTTATTTTCTTAAGGGTGTGTGAGCATTACTCTAGATAGGCGCCTTTTGGAATAGTTACAGCACACAATGTCAAACAGTTTCTTGAGGGTACTTTTTCTTTGTCCCAGCTGATCTCCTTCTCCCTGACCCTGCCAATGTCAGAGCCTTTACGTAGCAGGCATTTTTTATCATCCCTCCCCCTTGCCTCTCTAGTGCCATTCTGTTACATTTTTCGGGTTGCTTTGATCTTCTCCCATGTGACTTTTCCCTCCAGGGTATTTCCACTGTGCTTTCTCAGAGGAGGAGATGACAGTCTCATGAAGCATAAGCTACATGTTCCCCAAAGCCAGGAAACTATTCACGGTTTCGCATGAATGGACCTGGGCCTTCTTTCTCCTTTATTGTTTGAAGAGAATTAGAGGGTTCCTTTGAAGGTGTAGCCACACAATAGCTGTCTTCCAAGCCTTTGCATGATCTTATTTCCAAATAACACTCTTTTCACTCACCCACATCTCTGAGCACCAGATATTCTTCCATTTAGAAAAAAACTGTGCAACTGCACGTTAATTATCCTAGCCAGAGGACAGAGGGTCAGGTGTATCTGCCTTTGCACACAAAAGCTTCATATATTTCCTGTGCATCTATCACATTTTTATTCTGGTCCTCCTCAATGTCTTTGCTATGGATGCAAGTTGAATGAAACCTAGTGCTTTTTTAGGAATTACTCTGGACTCTTATTCCACTGTCCTTGCTACAGGAGTATCAAGTGTTTTAAGGATGAAATCTTGCACTGCAATGCACAGGAGAGGTGTCAACTACAACTAATCCAGTGCAGTTCTTCTAGGCGCTGACTTCACAGAAATCCAGTTAACTCAGTGGACACTTGACCATTCCAACTTTGCATCAGTTATTTTTGCTAAAAGTAGTTTTGCAGGGTGGAGCCAAAATACCTATTGCTCCCCACAGCAGCACATTTTCTTCAAGTTTAGGGATGGCCAGTGTTGAGCAATGATACAGTGCTTGACTCCTACTTGTTCTCCTACACAGATATCCAGATTAAATCACAATGAAAGTTGTCTGAAAATTTGTTGACACTTCCCCCTTACCTAAAAGTCAACAAATACCATTTGACAAAAACAAAAGAAGGCGTCATAGAAACTGGTGTGTTTCAGGTCCGGAATGGAACATCACAGAGAGAAAAACTCTTCAAATCACTTCAGGCTTCTTCCGGTAACAGAAGAAAACAACCTCCATGTAATCCAAGAAGAGAAACAAAGAGAAAGGGTGGTTAAAAAAAAGCTAACAATAAACTGAATACAAAATAAAATACCAACACATATTAGAGATGACTGCTCATGATCAGAGTTATTTTGCCATAAGGCTGCTCTCAAATGCATCAAAATGTTCATCCTTCAGCCTCTCTTACTGTTCTCTTGTGTCATAAGAAAAGCTTCCACAGCATCATCACTGAAAAAAAAAATACACCTCATTCCATCTGAAAACAGTCTGAGCTTATTGGGGAAACAAAAGTTGCTGGACCAACAAATGTGAACTCTGATTTGAGCATCAGTCATTTTTCCTGTGGTAATCCAAGAGCATCTGGGTACACAAAGTTTCTCTTTAGAGAGATAAGCTCCCTTTACTTCATACTTTATTCACAGTACTTTTTTTTATCTGTTGTAGAAAAGTGGTTTCAGCATATGCCAAATAGCTCCTTCAGTTTTAGAAACAGAGCTTGAAGAAAGTAACATACAAGTCATTCGAGGAAAATCTTAATCAGCTTGAGAAGGCTCCCAGTATTTCCAAACAGTAAGGCTGATTACAAAAAAAAACCTGAGTCACCTAAATGTTCTAATTACCTAATGAAATGATGTTACAGAATTTTTCCACAATCTAAGTTGTTCCACAGTCTGTGATTCTCTACCATCTTACCTAAATCTTGACTTCAGAAATAGCAGGCCATAGTTAAACCTCAGTAGCCTCTTCCTCTGGCTGCAATACGTTCATAATGATTTTGCCAAACACAATATGCAGTGCATAGATCAAAAGAATCATAACCACAGTTTTAAGACCTAAAGAGGTGACAAACTGCATTAGGGGGTGAATTCTACGAGGAGAGAAAAGGCAATTCTTGTTTGTGGGGTTTCTCTTAAAAACAGAATAATTCACTTGCACACATGTCTATGCCTAATTTGGGTAACTGATGCTCTACTGCAGACTGCACATAAGAGCAAATGTAAATCAGTACAACTCTATCAAATCTGAGTATCTAAAAATTACAAATAAAGGCCACAAAGCTCCTGGTATATTTAGAACAATCATGAAGATTCTCAAAAATATTATCAGCTTAGTCTTCTAGTTTTTATGGTGACGCTATGCTCACTGACAGCACATGTTTATGCTTTTCTCCAAAACTAGCTATTTCCTTTTAAAAACAGGTAAATAAATAAAGGGCAAGGTATAGAATCTGAACTAATCTGTAGGATCTATGAGCAGGAGCTTCCCAGTCAGACAGCTGGCAAAGTTGTTAATATAATTTAATCACAAACAGAGCCAGAAGTAAAAGACATGGTAGGAAAAACAGCTAAGGACAGAATAAATCACCTGCAAGTGTTCCTCTTGCTGAATTGAAAGTTTCTATCCGTGGCAGGATTTTCAGAGCACCCTGATGTCCTTTGTTTTTTTTAGATTTGTGGGCACTTGACACCTCTGAAAATCAGGCCAGTGAGAAAATGAGACTGTCTCAGACTGTACAGCTACCAAACCAAACAGAAATGTACCTACCTAGACAGACCCAGCCCAAGGCAAAGGCCAGGAATTTGGTTGCCTGGGAATAGCGGGCTGCCAGGGCGGCCACGCGCTCCTCAAGAATGATCTGGACAACCTGGTTTTCCTGACACATTTGGGTTAGAGTTAAAACCAAGCCAGTAAAAATCTCGTCTACTGTGCTCCAAAAAAAAGTATGACCTACGTGTTTAGAGTGCATGGAAACAATAAGGACAAGACTCCAATCCAGACGGATTCACTAAGGCCCAGCCCCACAACCTCCTCCAAAAAAGATGGGTACCAGCTGTATGAGCCAAGCGTATCACCTGTACAGACAGTTTTCACCTCTTGCCTTCATAGCCCATCACTGCTGCAGGGAAGAAATCAGGTTTTTATGATGCAGTGATTACAGTGAGTTATATAGTCTTGATTTTTGAGCTGGGTCCATTCATCTTTGAACTTTCTCCCTTTTGCAGCTTAGTATGTAGGCTTACCCTACCACAAAAAAAAAAAAAAATTAGCTTCATGCTGGCTATATTGGATTAGGAATAAGGTTAGAGTTTGCCTTTGGCTTCCAAAACCAGAAAGGCCTGTCAACACAGACTAATACAAGGCATCATTAAGTATGAAAAACAAATCAAAGTATTCTAGCCAATGGACTATCCTCTGTCCAAGTGCGAAGGATGACACAGTAAGGTGTCATGATTTGTCTCTGCCCGCTTATAACCTTTACTGCACTGATTTCTCTTCTAACGTGCTATTTGCACTGCCTCCCTCCTTCTAGGTTACTTAACTCAACAGAAGACAGATGCAATGTTGCACTGTTCAGCAATCTCTATCTTTCTTCCCAGTAAGTACATGCTGCTGAGGAAACACAACTTCAAGCACAGCACCTAATTTTGCAAGAATGAGATTTTTCACAGAGATTCCTAGCATTTTACTGCTTCAGTGGCTCAGAAATACCCTAGAAAAATCACTTCTCATGGCAGGGCAATACTTCCGTTTCTGGCCAAGACCAGAAGGTGGACAGACCAGAAACTGAGGAAAAAAGAATAAAAAAGCTAAACCTCCAGAAAGGTCACATTTTCAGAGAGAAATGAAGGCCTTTATCAGATCTTTCATCTATTATCTGTAGTCAACAAATAGAAAAGTCTCATAAAAACTTCCTCATTAAATCTTCTTAGCTCACTGTTCTGCCAGAGAGAGACACATGCCCCTAAATTTTACCTGGCAGAAGACATATCACTCCTCTGACAACAAAGGTGACAAAAAGGTGTTCTGCAACCATAAGCATCCATCAGTACTACATAGCTGCAGAAAAACAAAACACAACTAAGAATAGTAAACAGAGCCTGACAAGAGCTCTCTGGTTTTAATCACAAAAGTACTTCATAACTGGACCAGGTTTAATCCCCTCCCTTCTCTTGTATAATGGTAGCAATGTCACTTGTTCTTAATATGGGAGCTATGGCTGGAGGCAGGTAGAGCACTGAAGAAGGACTCAGCTTCTTCTTGTTCCAGAAAAAGAATCTCAGACTATATCAGGCCTATCATTTGCACAGGACCAGGAAAGTGGATGCAGAATGCTCCCTCTCCTGACATGCTGATCTCCACTCACAGTGACATCAAGGCAGCAACCCCACACCCCAACTGATAGATTAGCAGTTTGCAGTGACTTCCTCCCAGGCACTGGCAGAACTTCTTGCTGGGTTGAAAATATTTACATTTAAAAAAAAAAAAGTAAAGGGAAATCTTTGAATTTTAATAGGAGCAGAAATATAGGAAATACTTGTACATTGAGCAAAACTCATTAAGAAATAAAGATCAAAAATTCCAGCTAGAGTCAACTGCTTTCCAAAATAATCTTTGTAGCTGCCATGGAAACTGCAGTAACCAATGGTCAGAGGCTCATCTCTTCTGCATGACATGGAAGCCCACAAATACAGGGTGGGGGAAAGAGGTGCAAATGAAAGGAAATCCCTCTAAACCAGTAGGATTTGCACACCAGGCTGCCTGCTTCCCTTAAAAATCAGACAGTCTGTTGTGAACTGGGAGCTGGTAGCCGCTGTCAGAGGTAGGGTGCATCTGTTTTCACAGCCCAGTTCCTTCATGTGTCAGGTGATTCTTATCTGAAAATTCATACAGAAAATGCTACCACTTATAGCAAGACAAATTCCATCCTTAGTTCTACATTTTTTGAGAGGGAAATGTAGACAATGTTAAACAGCCTATCCATCCATTAATTACACATACAATAAATTATGAAAGTCTGTATAAACATATATATATATATGGCCAAACAAGCTGTGATGGGATTAGAGGACACAAGAACATCTTAAAATGACCACGGGGTGTCTGTAAAACCAGCTTCTCTAACTGGAATGAAGATTTGAACATTCTCCTGGTCGGTGCCCAGAGTTCATGGTTGGAAAAAACTCTACTCTTCTGGCAGGGACTGCAAAGAAAACGCAGCACTTAGATGCATGACTAACCCTCATATTGCACAGAATTCAACTTCTTTCCTATCCAAAGCTCAGCAGGCAGGAGAAGCAGGAGGAGGGAAGCAAAAAAAAAACGAGTTACCAGCTCCTCTGGAGCACTATCCACCTTCTGAGCAATATTATTTCCACTTGTCCTACTGGCCAGCCTCTTTCTCTGATGCAAAAAGACCTGGTTCTCAAGTGAGCAACGTTCTACCTTGCACAGGGAATAATCTGCAGGAAAAGAGGCAGGACAGACTCTCCATTTTTGTTTTCTGCTCCACAGTCCACAGAAGATTATCTTCCTAGTTCCTAAATGTGAAAGTCCACCACTGAAGGCACACACAGACAAAGCAAAATAGGATTTGTGATAGACAAAGTAATTGATATTTGGATTTGTATGGAAGAAAGAGTGATGGAAGAGGACTGACTGAGCAATTGGGCAGAGCTCTGTGGTTGTATGATATCCCATTACTTTCAGGGTCTAATGTTCCTAGACTGTTTATTCAGTTAAGGTTCCTTCCATGGTTGAGTTTTTTCGAGTTTTCAGTGACTGAAGTCACTAGATCTGTTTAATGCCGCATTTGCTCAGTTACTGATCACTTCCTTTCCTTGCTCGTGTATTCTGGGAGGTCATACCAGATACACCCAAATGGGGTCATTATGCCATATGCTTATTTACTATGTGTACGTTAGACCTTTTGTGCGCTATTTTTCACTTGTTATCCATCATTATATGTATTTATCTTCAAGTACCATATGGAGCAGTAGGATGGGATATATATATGGAGTCAACAGATGGTGAGACTCTGTGTGATTAATATGTTCTCATAACTTTTTATTGTCTCTTTTTCTTATATGTTCTACTTTCAAAGTGTCATTACTTTTGTCGGTCCTGTTCTCATTTCTTCATTCCTGTACGCTGTCAAACAAATATAAAAAAATTCAATGTCTGGGTTTGAGATTTGTCTTTATAGTGTGCCAGGTGTTACCTTATTGAAGTAATTCATAGGTTTTTCAGGACAAAAGGGTCTGATCTCTTTGTCTAATACCAAACACAGAATTTCACCCTGCAGCTTCTTGAGTTAAAGGACCTTTGCTCTCAACTACTATAGGAGCACTGTCAACATTGTCTGTATTTCACATGGCTGTCGATCTGCAAAATGCTCAAAAATCCTTCAGAAGATGAAACAATAATTCATGCAATTGAATTGTAACTTAAATGCAGACAGAAGGGCACATGTTGAGTTAGAACATGCACTGGCTGGAGGCACTGCAGAAGCCTAGATGAGAGTCCACATGTGCACTGGGACACATGACAGGGCAGCGATTGTGCACATGCTCTGGCCTGACCCTACATATCACATCTCCCAGACAGTGAAGATGTTTACCCTGTTTCATTTTGACTGTCTTTGCTCAGTAGTACAATGGTTTCACTTTCCAGCTGTGGCACAGGAGGGACAAGCATGTTTCCCCACCTAATTCGTTGTTTCCAGGAGGTCTTTTAAATCTTCCTTATCTGAACAGGAGGGCATGTGATCAAAGGCGTCACTTTAGCTGTATTGCCTTTCCTGACAGGTATATTACCTCAATTCCATGGAATTCATGTATCCAGCACTACAATTCTGGTGCTTCACTCACAGCAACTGGTCCTAATGTCTGTTGATTTTTATTTCCAGGTTGGAATGCTGCTTGATGCCATGACTGCCTGCTCTTCCCTTAGTCCTCATGCATTCTGAAATAGAATCGTAGGTTCAGGTTGGAAGGGACCTTAAAGATCACTGAGCTCCGACCCCCCTGCCATGGGCAGGGACACCTCCCACTAGACCACGTTGCTCAAAGCCCCAT